>VUYV01000001.1:6566142-6815360 GCA_008711295.1 Anarhynchus alexandrinus
CCGCCCGGCCGCGGCGCTGCGCGGGGGCGGACGCGCGGAAAGTTGGGCGGGGAGCGGGGGTCGGCGGCGGGACACACACACACACACAGAGCCACCCCTCTCCCCCCTCCCTCCGGCGGCTCCCCCGCTTTGCTGCGGGCGTGAGGGTCGCAGCGGCTGCGGGAGGGGGCACGGACACCGGAGCCCCCCTCGCCGCGGTGCTCGGCGGGTGCTCCCGGGGCTGCGCTTCGTGTCCTCTCCTCCCTACAGCCGCAGCGGGAGGCGAGGGGTGAGGAACCCCCTCCGGAGGGCAGGAGAGCGGCGTGCCGAGCCGGGGGCAGCAGGGGAACGGGAGGAAAAGGGACCCCCGCCCGTAGTAGGTTCCCACCTTCTGGGGTGACTCCGAAACCACGGACCTGTAGCTCCAAGCTGGTGGTCGCTGGAGCTAAAAGCGTCGGGCATGCGGGGCAGAACTGGACTCTGCCAGCCTAGAGAGGGGACAGCTAGAGAAGAAAGTAACAGGCGGTGTTAGCGCACCTTACACAAATAGCGGCTGCACTGTTGACTGGTTTCTGAGGAACCCGAGGCTCATTCCAAGAGGAGTTGCATGGGACAGAATCAAGGTTGCACTGCAGAACACGCATGGTGTTGGAAAAGCTACAAGGCAGCATCTCTGAAGGGGGCAGATGTCCCAGGCTGCCCCATCGCTCCAAAGGCATTGTAACCTTTGCTTCCATAAATCAAAGCTGTCACCTGGGCCGGTCTCCCCTTTTCCCATGCAACTGCGTGCCTCTTGGAATCGTAGCTTGGGTCCTAATCTAACGATATCCTCTTATCTTGACTTTTCTTTCCATTGCTGTTCCAAACCAAATTAAGACACACCAACTTCATGTTAAAACAGAGACTGCATTCAAATCCTTTGTATTAAATAGCATCTGTGTTTGCATTCTGTTTTAATACAAAATGCTTTGGATTGCAGCTAATACCAGGAGATATGAAACTGGTTAGTCCCCACATGTTGCACATAAAAAGAATTCATAATGAGCATCTGTGGGATGTGGAATGGATCCCATGAGTTAGCTGAAGACCTCATAACGTAAGAGCTGAGAAGCCTAAGTGAATTATGACTCTCTTTCCTCGCAAGTAGGATTAATTTTCTATCCCACTTATATTCATTATCTATCCTGTTTATACTATAGGGACATCAATTGTTTGAGTGTTAAATATGAAGACTTTACAGAAACGTGTAGGTTAGCTAGCTTGCAGAGAAGAGGGGGGATGTTATTGCTAGGAAAAATGTTATTCAAACTCCACGTTTAAAGAGCAGTGTTAGATAAAGCTGCTCACTTTTTTTAAGGGACTGTGAATTCTGCGCCTTTCTCTTACAACATATTTAAAATGTAAGGTTTACAAAGTACCCTCCATCTGCCTGTGGCCCTCCCAGTGATGTCAATAGGAATTTTGCATGCAGATGAAGGCCCGTATATGGCCTTTAGAGAGCAGGTCAATAAATGGCTGGAGGAATAATTAAAGACTTCTGAGCTGCTCCTTTCCTTTTTCTTACAATATAGTACAAGACTGGCATGAATATAGGCTGGGCTACCACTCTAATTGGCTATGGAATAACACTGAAAGGAATTTAAATGTGGGCAGTAGCCATTTTCCAAATGATCACTCCATTACAGTAGTTTTGTCTGTCAATGTATGGCCAGGCAGTAGAGTGGATGTAATCATGTCGAAGTCCCCATCCATTGATTGTCACTCTCTGCTCTACAGTGGCAACTCTAAGCAGATTTTCACGTTTCAAAGGGACAGCCTGGACGGAGAGCCTGCCTTTAGCCAAGCTTGCTTCGGCTTAGTCCCGAAAGTCACCGCTTTTCATCCGCATAGGCAGAACCGGGATCTCTTGATATTTAGTAAGATCTTTTATGACTATTGATTAAGACCTTAATTTAAGTGTTAATGTAACTGAAAAGTCAGTCTTGATAGCTTGGCTTGTGCAAGTAGTCCCCCCGAGCCAGTGGAACTACTGACAAATAGTTTCGTATGCTGTAAGACACGCAGGATTCAAAGGTAGGTTTGGGAATGTCTCCAGAATACAGAAGCATTTTCTTTCTCATAGCCTTTAAAAGATATCAAATAAAAAAACATTACCTCATATCTGAAGAAAAGTCCATTTTGATTGTTCGTATCTTTTTTTCCCAAATTAACCACGATGGCAAAATCCAGTAAGATTTTCTGAGACTTATTTTATACACCGATGAAAATATCCATCATCAAACTTATACTCTGTGCCATATTAAAAAGCGTAGACCCAATTCGCCACATATTTCACCAGTGCTACAACATACCATGATGGATTTAAATTAATTTGGTGCAGTATGCTAGTGTAAAAGAGATAAGAATCAAGCCCAGTATTTTAAATTTAGTTTCTTTCTCATTTTGTTCAAATTATTGACAGGTTCTGGTGTCCAAGTGGCATTGTTTTTGTCTCAATACCATATACTGTTGTAAGATATTCTGCAAGTTGCTTTAGTATTGATTAAGCTAAGAAATATTCTAATAGAGTACTGCTGTTTCTAACAATGTACTGTAGACCTTCCTCTCTTAGGCAAAAACATAGTAAAGATAAAAATTAAAAACACATGACAGTGTGTAATACAGTAACATTTAATATTTATGCTTCAGGTATACCTCTCTATCACAATTATATACTATATCTTTATTCGCATTGTCAGTGTACTACTGTTCCTTTCTTTCACAGGTGAAAAAATATCTCTTCTCTGGAAATTCATTTCCATTTACTTAAAGTTAAATGGTTTGACTTTGAATTTTCATTATCTGCTGTTGGAAGGAGCCTGTGACAGGTATGAGAGAGAATGCTACAAAGCTTCATTGTATCATCTAATTTTTGCTTCACTTTAGTCAGATATCATTTAGGTAGAGAGTAAAATACTATACGTAGAACAGGATAAGATAGAACAAAACAGAACAGAAATAAAATAAAATGAAAATAGGATATATAATGAATTACAGTAGAAAAATGCCTTTATCTTGAAGTGACTTTTTTTTTTTTTAGTTATACTGATTCCTCACTAGTGAGAAAATTGAACTAATTTTATATAAAAGGAATATGTCATAACAGGATATGGCATTTATCTTCCTGAGATAGGGGTGACCTCATCATTCACAAGTGGCGTAGCTATGAATGAGTAATCAGCCTCCCCACCCATTAAGTGTAGATAAAGTCCACATCTTCTGTCGAAGTATTAAATATTAGATTTATTATTTTACAACGCGCCATCTCTACAAGTGTCCTCTGACTGTTGCTTCTGTTGCTGCTACCAATATGTGTCGTCAGTGTGAAGCAAAAGAAGCTCCTCAAAAGGCGCCCTGCATAATAGTGAATGGAAATCAAAATAACGGAGGAGAAGAAAACAAGAGAAGATGGACCTGCAGGAAAAAAAGGATGGGCAGAACAGGGATAAGGAAACTCTTTGACTGACCTATACTTTCGTTGCCTGTAATATTCCAAGAGCTTTATAACATACACACAATGAAAATACTTCTCATATTAATACCTCACATATATCAGCTGCCTCAGATCTCAAGTTATATCGCTAAAGTTATTCCCAAAGGAATTTATATATGTATAATGCGAGAGAGATATATAGTTAGGAAAGAATTCCTTTTCACTATTTATCAGCAGTGCACATTAGAGAAGAGCTGCAGTTACAAAAATACAGTTTCTTTCTAGAACTATATAAGATAACACAATTTTCTCTTTCAAATGATGTCACGTGCTGCATTTTGTTTTCATTCCTTTGTAAAAGCAATGAGTGCAGTTTAAAGAAAATATTTGGAGTTTAATTTTAAATCAAAAAGAACTGGCTGTTCATCTGTTTAGAAGAAAAACCTCTAAATAGAACATGAAGTCAGGAAAAAGACCATCAAAACTTAAACAGGAGGCACTCAAATATTTTCCATCTTCACAATTCCTTGACACGTACTCGGGGTTGGGAGAGCAGGTGAGGGAAATGTCTTTTCTGAAAGGTTGCGCTGGGAATGAAGGGCAAGATTAAGGTAGACCCCTCCCCCCTGTATTCAAAAGAAAAGCAAGCAGAGAGTAAGATAGAAGGAAAGTGCCTGGGGAAAGTAGCATCACTATCGAAATCATAAAAGATGTATAAGGACATCAGTGGAAGAACTAGAAAAACTATTAGAAGAATGCCCTACAGGGCTATCCCAATGGCTCAGCGATTAGCAGGCTGCGCTGCCACTGGGAAAATGCAGCTGAGGTTTGAGGCTAATCTTAGGATCTCGCTCATTGGTACTGGCAGCCGAGAGCCTTACGAGGATGGATGATGAGTCCACAGTGATACGTTGCTCACACACCCAAAGGTACGTACCTAGGCTCTGTTTTGACCACCGAAGCTGTCTCAGGAAGGAGTACCGTGTTTTCTCTATCATCAGCCAGCCAAATTCACTCTCTATGGGAAAGCAAAAGAGCCTACTGCGTAGTGACACATGACAGCTAATTTCCCATATTTTTTTTAACATCAGTATTAGAGTCAATTTCTCGTGTGCTGCATACTTTGCTCTGGCCCCAGATTTTAGTGAATGTGTTATCTCTTGGCACCAGGGGTTTCCTGCAGTGTTGATACCCCACAAATTTTCTGGCGGCTCCGGCAGAAGATCAAGGGGCAGCCAGCTAGTTAGTTAGCTTTTCCAGATTCTACTTGTTTCTGCAGAGAGTGTGTAATCTGTGATGTTCCTCCAGGCACTTTTAGCACCTGGGTGTCCATTTCCCTTGTCTTCAAGGTCAGTGTTATGCCGCCAAAGTAGAGTAATCTGCTACTTCGTTGGCATCAAATTGGGGTCATGGAGACCACAACTAAATTGTGCTGCCTCCACCTCCACGAAAACCTGATTCATACCACACAGCCTGATAAGAAGCTTAATTCAAGAAAGAGGAAAAACAAATCATGTAGATGCTTTTTTGTCTTCAGGGCTTCTAAGAGATACCAGAGTATTACCCTGTGCTCTCACCACATTCCGATTTTTGGTCCAGTAATTCCCTTTGGTCCTGCTCATCCATAAGACAAGTGAAACTTATAAAGGACACAGGGCTAGTCAGCATGCTTTTCCCTTTTATTTATTTATTTACCTTTATTTTCAGCCTCTGACAGTGTTCCTAAATCAACATAATTTGAAGAAACAGCTGTTGGCGTGTCCTGGAAAGACAGCATCAGTTGGCAGCTTAAGATTTTTGACTGTGCTTAGAGGAAGAGCCTTCCCCTTTCTCTGAATAAGTAGTCATTCCCTTCTAATAAAGAAGAAGCAGAAACCAACATGCTCTGTTTCTCTTAATTCTTTTTTTTGATGAACAAGTCCATGTTAGTTATACGTACAGCAAAAGAAGCACCGAGCTTTCTCTCAGAGCTCTGTCAGACAAGCCTGGCACAGCCCCATGGGGCCTTTCTTCTTTGGTAGCTACCATCATCAGTGCTCTGCTGAGTCATGCAGCAGTGAACATAAGACTTGAAAATCCATGACTCTACCCATACCTGCGTTCCCTCCCTTACCGCCTCAAGGTGGAGTCCCAACCGGCACCAAAACCAACAGTGTAATAAGTGGGAGCTGGGATCTCTCAGCACCAGAGGTTGTAACTACCCAGTGCCATTTAAAGCCATGCTAGGTCATAGAATCATCTAGGTTGGAAGGGACCTTTAAGATCATCGAGTCCCTCAACCTAACACTGCCAAAACCACTACTAAACCCTTAAAGCCACCCTTCTCCACAGTTTTGTTTTATAACAGCAGCTTTATTTTTCCCCTCATTGAAGAAGATAGTACATCGTGTTCCTGCGTAGCGTGGTCCCAGGTGGGCAGCCATGTAAATCTGGGACTCTGCTAACAGGTTCTGTAACTTCAAGCATACATGAGAGTCAGAAATAAAGACTTTGATCTCTGTTCCTAGTGTTTTTGCAAAAATAATCAACACTTGTAAGGAAATACATGCCAAAGACTTGACTGCAATCTAGCCTGGCTGAAAATGCATCCACGTACTCTAACAGAGTGCTGTTCTTATTTACAACCATTTGTTATCCTGCAGTTTCATTTCTCACTGGTAAGAAGACGATTGTCCAAATTCTTTCCTTCCTTTTTTTTTTTTTCTTAATCAGGAAATTCAAGTATTGAGCATACTCACAGGAGGCCTTCGAAGTTTAAACACATCTCAAATCTTAATCTTTTAATTTCAAACTTCTCTTGGGTTAAAAAACAAACAAAGCTTTCTGGTATTTACACACGGTCTATCAGAAACCTTAAAGAGATAGCTTTATTCACTCCAAACTTAGACCTCCATCTATAGTACTTGCACTTCTCTCACTGCTATCTATACTATAATAACCATTGAGAAGAACTAATGAATATGACATGCAACACCCAACTTAGAGTCCTTCAGTTTTCGCTCTTCAGAATTCCTTCCTTGGGGAGTTTAGTTTTGACAAAACCACAAAATAATCTGAGATCTTTTCAGTCCACTGCTAGACCTTTATTTTAATTTTAATTTTCACAGATCGGGTAGCCCACAGACTGGTCATGAATTGCACCAACTTCAGAACATACTGAACTCTAAGAGTGAGTTTCTTTCTTGTTCATTAAGTCTTCTCACCACTTCAAAGTGCATTTTATTATCAGAAAGTAGTCTGGACTGTTTTTTCTGTCTAAGAAAAGTTGACTACTTCATTCACTGGAAATTACCCAAAAAGGTTACCTAACATTCTTCTCTTTTCACTGCTGATGGATCACATTATCTTTACACGTGAACGGACAACATATAAAATGTCTTTGTGACTTTTGAGACTCGCTCTGTTAGGTATTGGCAATATATTGGATGGTGAACTTTTGGACTTTTTGAAGGAAATAAGCAATGTGATTGCCTGGTCATCAGTATATACTTTATAAATATTATGGAATTTAGCCATTATTCTCTTGATTACACATTTGAGGCAACATATTGAGCTATAGAGTACATACCTTTTGAGTAGATATGGATGTCTATAGGAAGAAAATTGTAATTTCTCTTAGTTCGAAATTCATTAATCAGGCTTTATCATACCTCTCTTATTTTTGCCCCAAGATGGATACTCATTTGTCTTCTATTACCTTGACAACCAGTAATGACTGCATTTGCTTTATTTGTATGCACTACACAATTAAAAAAAGTTGACTCCTCTACTAGTCCCTGATAGGAGAGGTTGATAAAAGTTTGTACTTGCTAAAGGTGTCACCTTTTCCTTCTCCATACACAACACAGAAGAAAAAGAGAGGGAACTCCTCCAGCCAAACTTTCATTTCTTTTGACATGGGTCCTTTATTCTGGAGAAAACCTCCTACAGCTTTTCAAGCCTATTTCATTTAATATAGATTTGGCCTTTTCAGCCTGGAACATGAAGAAATATCAGAAAGCTCATACAAGTAGATGTTATAACAACAGCAACAACATCTGCACAATGACAGAGTTTATTTTTAGTTGCAACTTGTAATAATCACTATTCGTCTCCTCAGCTCCTCAATTTCTGCAACAGTTTTCTGGAAAAATGTTTTTGTTTCAAAGTCTGCAGCACCATGGGAAGTTTCATAATTAAAAAAAACAAGAGGAAAAATTACTTTCTTTAACTGAAATAAATCAATATTTCTTCCTGAAATAATTAAACCGTATGCAGATAAAAACTATGATACAGGTAAAACTAATTTTGAATCTTTTGGGGGATATCCAGACCACGGAGCAGTAATTCTTCCAACACTCAAATGCAATCACTGAATTCATTAAAAAGTTATAATTTTGTCTTGAAGAATGTTATTAACAGCTCATGGTATTTTCTATGCCATCAATTCAATAACAGCTTTTCTGTGTATCTAGTCCTTCACTATATGCCAAACAAGTACAGTGACTAGATTTTTCTAGAATATACTATAATCTATTACTCTTTCTGAAGCTGAACTTTTGATTTTAATCAGTTTTATTCAACTGTTGTCAGCTTATGGAGGAGTACAAGGGGTGAAGTTATGCATAATAAAGAAGATATTATATGCAAAAAAATCCTGAATTAATAAAATGACTAAAGCTGATATATCAAATGCCTGAAGTAGAAAAAAAAACAAGGTTAAGATTTTTCTTGAACTCATTGTACATCTTACACTTTTTATAGTATACATTAATAATACTTCAAAGTTTGCAAAGCTGAAGATAGGAAGAAGAAATATTCAGTTTAAATAGAAACAGTATTCTTAGCCTTCAGAATATTCTTATTATGGGCCCTCGCTACTTCCACTAACATTACTCTCTTGCATTTGCTTTTTAGGTGAAGAAGAGTCCATAAGTGGGAATAATGCAAAATAATTTGACTTTCGAGAGACTGTAAGCTCTCTGAACCTATTGTTATAACAGATGATGCTTGACATTGCAAGTCATTCTGTCTTCCTTTTACTGTGAGTCCTGGTACCTGTAATAGACTGTGTACATACTTTCACATGGTGCTGTTTGGTTAGTAGAACACACACGGCTGGAGTTAAATTATTTAACTTGCAGAGTTTAAAATCTTCTATCTTTACTGTTAGTTAGGAAGATATTTACAAACTGAAAAAATATCCCTTAATGTGGTTTTCAGGGAAAACAAGTAGTTAGGGAAAAAAAAGAAACATACCATATACATGCAAAACCTGCTAACTTGAGTGTACCTTTATAATTACCAAACAGTATTTCTCCAGGTATGGACTGCATTTTTATATTGTTCATTTTATCACACACACGTTATTCCATAATCTACAAAATAACTTTGTTTTGCAAGCAGATGCCTAGTAATTTATTATGAGGTTCAGTTATGATGCTGCAGGAAGCTAAAATTACTCCTAACCTTTCAAAAGAGGTCCAGTGGCAAATGGTCACTATCATATAAAGAAACTAGAATTTTACTCTCCCGTTAACTTCGCTTAAAGCCTTTGAGTGTCGAACCACTGGCTTTCACACAGGAATATTCAGAAATCTAGTCAACCTCAAACAGAGACCGCTGTCTGAGACACAGTCCTTGTTTGGAAAGCAAAACTAAGGATTTCCCGAGGCTTCACGCTGTGAGAAAAGGAGCTGCGGAGCAGAAGATGAGTCAATGCCTTTTTCCACCACTAAGCACTGAAGTTAATGTGAGTGTGAATCTATATTTCTCTGTTCAGAATTACTGTAAATGTTCTCTCATGAAGAAATCGCTCAGTCTAAAGATAATTATAGTTACACAGTCATTCGGGTGAGTTAGTGCAGGGAAACGAAGGCGGCTCACCTCATTACTAATGGACACCAGCAGCATGAAGTGACTGACTCTAAACACTGGCTGTTCTGAAGTGTCCTAGCCTGGGTACCAGAAATACTATCTGCTTGGATAGCACATGCGTATCCCCTGCTCACAGCTAATTATTTCTGCAGAGTGACAGTATGATGGTGATTAAAAATATATATTAATATATATGGTATATTAGACCTATAAATATATCTTGCCTGATTTATTTGGTCTGAGCTCATCTATAAATTGTCTGGCTTCTGAAGGAAAATGGCAAAATTGTCTTGCGTGTAGAGGGATAGATTTCAAGTTAAATCAGTGGTTACAACAAAAAAAAATCTAAATGAATGACAAACTCTGAAGAGCTCAAAAAAGGCAAATTGAAATACATAAATATCAGAGGGCATATGTATATCTTGAACAGAGAGGAAACCCGAGATCTGGGTGGGTGGAAGAAACAGAAAATGTTCAGTTTATACTTTCCCTCTGAGAAACCGAGAAGAATAAGAGCATTATAGTACAGCGCAGTGGTTAGAACAGAAACACACCTTATTCAATCATGAATTCGAGTAATAATTGAGTTGTAGTCCATTTCAAGGGAGCAAGTAAAAGCAAGCATGCTCATCTTCCCCCAACTATCTCCACTGTCAGTTTAATTTCTTGGAAGAATTCTGTAATTTCCTAAAAAATAAACTAAACAAAAACAAAACCATACACACACACAAATCCAAACCAAAAACCCCAAACAACCAAAACAACAACAGAAAAAACCCATCCCCACAGAAAACAAAGCATCACAAAAAAAAGCATAAATAAGAATTTGAGTATATCATATTGGACTTTTCGTAAGACTTTCATGAAGGACAAGGAACGCTGCTCATCCATTTGTTATTAAAAATGTCATTCTGTGTTTTTCACCTTCCCCCTCACGCCATCCACCCAAAAAAGTTTATAAAAGGGTACTAGCAAGAAGTCTGCAAGATGCTTCTTTTCCCATATGAGGTAATCAGTACTGCTTATCTGGAGTCAACAAACTACAACCACAAGAAACAAGTTTTCACTGAATCATATTGAGGTTTGATTTTGTCTTTATGAAGCGTTTGAATATTTGGTCTTGAAAGTATGATAGTGGAATCAGTGGTGGGGTGCTATTGAAAATGAGTATTAAAGTGAATTGAGAATAATTTTTGATGGTGTTTCATTGAAGTCAATGGGCCAACATTATCAGAAGTGAGTCTCATTGAAGCTGTGGAGATTAATTTTTGATAGCAAGCCATTGAAGTCAAAGGGAACAGAAAGTTAACCCCACACAGTGCAATTACATTCAATACAGCCTTGTCTTGTGAAGAAAAAAAAAAAGACTCGATTAAGTATGAGATTTGTGTATCATCACTTTCACACAATGTATGAAAAAAACCCATGGAGTAGTATCACAGAGGCTGGTGGAGCAACTGCAAACAGATGTTGCAGCTCGGCTTTTAAGATAATTGTACAATACCATTTAGCAGCACAGCTCCCATAATACTACAGCGTGTTTTCAAGAGAGAAATGTTAGGGAAGATACCACATATCCTATACCCTTTGAACAGTGCCTCAAGCTCTTGCTTTTGCTAGACAGCCATGAGAATCAGGCTGAAGGAGTCCAATGTCTCATGTGAAGAGTAGCAACTGTCAAAACCACATTCACTGCCTTTATCTCCCAATACGAAAGAAACGAGTCTGCTATGAGAGCAAGAACACCCTCACTTGAGTGAAACGCACACGCAAAACATTCACAGGGTTTGCAACATTTAACTACTGGAGAATAAGTTTAGCTACTTATCATCAGGAAAAGGAATCTTCAACATTTTTTTTTTTTTAAACTTTAAATTTAATCACAGTAATGATTCTCAAATGCTTAGAGGAACTCACATAAACCCAGCAGATGCATCACGAGATCCTACTCTATTTTGTACTAGTTCAGAGTGAGAGACTTCCTTTGCTTTACCATTTCATGAATGCTGTCATTCCCCAAACTCTTACCACTGTATAATCACATTACAGTAAAAAAAAAAAGTTAATGGGCAAATACTATACGCAAACATGAACTAGATATGTGGAGGTATATAAATAGTTCAAAGTGATTACATACTGTACAATTGATATGCAGTTTTGGTTTTTTTTTTTCCCAT
Source organism: Anarhynchus alexandrinus (assembly GCA_008711295.1). Classification (NCBI taxonomy): domain Eukaryota; kingdom Metazoa; phylum Chordata; class Aves; order Charadriiformes; family Charadriidae; genus Anarhynchus; species Anarhynchus alexandrinus. The sequence goes on from VUYV01000001.1 coordinate 6,577,627, forward strand.
AACTCTAAAATATTCTCTGTTCTCTAGATCTATTTCCCATTGACTAAAAAAAAGATACTGTAAACATTTTTAATTTTAAAGTGTAAGTACAGCAATTCCAGGTTTCATCAAATGCTTATTTCTTTATCTTCATGAGTGTCTTTGCAGCTCAGAATAATTCTGTAATTGTGGAACCCCTGGAGTGAAAGTATTACTTAATGTCCCATCAGCACTGGGACAAAGGACATAAGCCAACTAAGATGGTGTGTGTATATATAGTAACAAAAGATAAACAAAGTATGTGCAACCCAGTCAACATAGGACTTAAAAAGCCTAAGTCAGCCAATGTAGATTAGCTTAAGTAGTCTCTAACCTGTCCTCTGAAACTCCAGGTGGGCAATGATGAGAAGGAAGCAGCAGAACACTAAACGTACTGTCTCCTTCAAGTGTAATCCATGATGTTCTTCATTCTGCTTTAGCTGCAGGAACCAAATTGGGTATCTCGGGACAGAAGACATTTATGTAACTTTAAAGTCACACCAGCATATAACATGCTTTTCAGGTCAGCTTGGACACGTTGGCTCCCAACCAACTACAATAGTACAATGCTCCGTTACGCTGCTCACACTGATACTCGGTCTTTTAATGCCAACTCTCAGCAAAGGTTGTGCGGCATTTTTTTTTTCTACCTCATAGAAACAGAGAGTTGCAAGGAAATGTCATTCTTTTTGCTTGTTTATCTTACAGTTCACCTAGATTCTTGTCATCAGCAAATTTTTCATTCAAATCTTTCTCAAAGTCTTAAAAAAAAAAACAAAACAAAACCAAAACAACAACCTAACAACTACATTGTTTGTCTGGAAATCTCAAAAAATTCTTCATGGAGTTACTGAAAAATGTAGTAATCCAAAATGATTTTGAGAAAGCATCACAGTCAGTCCTTGTGCAGGTCACTGAAAACTGGCTTACTGGTTTTGGCTGAGACAAGTTCTGTGTGTTAACAGCTACGCTTGCTTTCTGCCTTGGGCAGCACAAAGGGAGGACAATTCACAGTCCCAATAGTTTCTGAAGGACTAATAATATTGAAGAAAGAATGAAAACTACGTTTTGACAGTTTAATACCTTCTAAAAAAAAATAGTTGAAGTAAGAAAGTTAGGTGCTGGGATTAGTCAACTCAATGGGACTTGAAATACCAGAGATGATAAACCCTAAAAAGCAAAATTATTTTATGGTAACTTTAGCACACTGTTCGTTGTGGAAGGGCATATATATAATTATGCATGCATGGTAGAACGCCTGTAAAGTAATAACTTTTAATGAACTAGCCCTGTTAAAATAATACATTTCTGGGCACCAAACCAAATATGTACAGGAATACAGCACAAACCTTCTGAATGATAAAGCAGGAAACTAAAAAGAAAATAAAGAAAACTAACAAAAAGAACATTCAGTAGGAAATTGAACTGATAAGCTTGCTTATATTAATAGCTGTACATGTTTTCATGAAATAAAAATAAATTTGATAACAGAGAACCTCTTAAAATTACTATATGCTGAAGAAATATTATTTATTAAAAATAAAATATTTTCCCTAAGAAGGTTGCTTCTAATTTCATCTCTTGTGTTGATTTCAGGAGAATTATACCAGGAATGCATTTGTTCCTTTTAGAGTATTTGTTTCATGGTAGATATATGTTTTGCTTTATTAGGGCAGCACTGCACGCCGTTTGACAGACATCCGGGCTCTGATCAGCAAACCTTATTCTACTTAAAAAGCCTGACCCTGTGCAGAGCTTAGATCCAGGTCCTCAAATAGTTTTAAAGTACCCAACTCTTTTTGAAAATAAAAAGTGATACTACCTAAGATCCAGATCTTCAGAGATACTTGGTTTTCTGAACTCCGGCGAGCGCCGAGGTCATCAAGTCTCAGGAGGCAGCCAGCATATTGATGCTTCAGAAGTATGCTGTCATTCTCACATGACATTCAACTTTTTCCCCCAAATTTGGGAGCCAAAGCTGGTGATGATGTTCACTCTGAGAATGATGGGACCAGGGCATATGAACACTGGCTTAGTTTTACATAACTAATTGACTCATCAGGGAGGAACTGAACTATCAAGGAACACGTCAAACATTAATTTTTGCTTCCCTCAGCATCAGATTACCAACGCGGAAGATCCTCAGGAATACAATTAACTTATTAAGGCTTTCGTTAAGATTATATCTTCCAGCATCCCCTGTTCTAACATCAGACCAATTTGTTGCTGAAATTCATTCTCATTTTAAAAGGGGAGGAGAGCAGGGCTCTAGGAGCCGGGGAAGCGACCCACCTGGGGAGCAAGCTTCCGCTAAGTGGCAAAAAAGCCTCAGAACTGAAGATGGCTCAAAAAAGAGAGGGAATAATTAAATTTGGAGAATGGATATCAAGGTGTGAGAAATAAAGAGCAGTCGCAAATACTACAGAATAAAACAACATCTTAGTGAACTAATTTTCTAAATCATATTTTGAAGGTTAAGTATTTCTCCCCTTAATAACACTCTAATAACGGTGTCAGTGACATTTTTGTGCCTCATGTATTCATCATTTCACTTTTCACATACTCTCGTACTTCAAAAAATATGTTTTACCCAGATATTGTTGAAAACATATTACTGGTAAGTTCTAATAGATAATACAAGAAGAGTGAAAATTAGTGTTACAAGGATAATGATGTTCCATATCAAGTTAATTAGTTTATTTTACATCTCTTTATGGTTCAACCCAAGCCCAGGACTACCTTTGCTTCCTGATGCTAACTGGGATGCAGCCTTCTGCCGTGGTGACTTGTTCTGGAGTCGCCTGAATTAAGAGGCAGATGGCAGTGCTTTGGATCTCCATTTCTGCGGATGAAATATAGCAGATTAAGTGATTCTGAGCTGCTAACCTCAGCCTCTCTCCTTCTAGCTTTTTCAGAGCTCTTGTGACTCATTGCCATTCTCCTGAAGTCACAGAGAAAGGACAGACGCTTTTAATTACGATCACAAAAAAAGTCTATCAGGCATATGGAGATAACAGCCCAGAATTTTTACGAGACCTTGGAGGAGTTGGTTTGCCAGAATTTGAGACCCTGGAAGTTGACTTATTTTAGCTTGGGAGAAAATTTCCCAAGTCTCTGATTTTATTTTTTTTTTCCCCAGGAGAACCTGAAAATAAAATTACTAATATACGACCTGTGCTTAGAAGTGGATGAAAGAGGAAAAGTACAGATAACAATAGCTGAACACATTTCTAAGAAGTAATAACAGATAGTTTTGAACTTTATTTTAAAGCCCTTCCTCATGAGACTTGCCTGAAGTTGCACCATGTTAGGTTGAAGTCAGTGAAATTTTACTGTGCCAGAGGGATTGGGTCCTTGATAAGAACACTGTAATGGCTGTAAAGGATTTGCAGAATAACACAGCCTTTAATTATTTGAAGATTTTTTAAAAAATTAGTATTTTGGGGAGAATGGGAAGGAGAGAGGGCAAACGTTTCCTGATATCCTGTTGAGTAATCAAGACTTTTTTAAAAAATAGATTTGATAAAACTCTTTTGGTTACTTCCCTAACGGAACGGCTACTAGTAAAAACATCACTATGCCCAAAAGAAGAATAGGATTATTCTTATTCTGGTGCTGAATGTCTTAATTTTTGTTGATTTCCACTGGAACCAGCACCTTCTAAGAGAAGATTTTGTAAAGATGCTAAATCTGCAAAACAGTAAAGAAACTCAGAGTCTAGCTACATTTAACTTTGTAAGAATAAGCTTTATGAAGAATACCAAATAGGCAAAAATGTCAACACTTCAGTCTCCCAAATTTAGAGCTTCATAATATTGACTTTAGTTTCCATTTTACCTATAGGAGCTACTTTAATGGTATTTGGAAAATATATTTTAACAATTTATAATTCTAAAAACATATTGAAGGCAGGAGCAGCCTGTAACGAAGAGACATCAGAAGCAGAAGGTTCAGTTCATAAGACTTCTTTCATTCATTAATTTTCATCTAGAGTAAACACGGGGAGGGGGAGGGAAGTTCACAAAAGGCACCGCATTGAATAAAGTATAACAATGAAATAGTTTAAAGAAGTAATTACTCTATCAGACAACGTGCGTAGTCAGCTCCCTACCTATCGCTTTTCATGAATGAACACTGCTGCCTGTGGGACTGCGCTGGGGCTCCGTGTGACTTCAGGGAGAGCAGGGTTAGATTCTAATGCAACCGAATTCCCACTGGCATCATGGATGCACTACCCTTTTAAAGGACCAGAGATTTTTTTTTTCCTCTGCAGAGAGAAATAACCTAGCAGCAGTGAATTATGAGCAATCATTGACCATTCAGAGTAATAACCAGTTTATTAAGGGAGCTATTTACAAAGGTACTGCAATTATAGCTGCCTTCTAAGCAAGTATACACAGACTGATTTCTTAGTGCCTCCAAATTCTTTTCTCATGCAACCTGTATTTCTCTCAAAGACATATAGGATCAATCCTGAGCAAACATAACAGCATGTGGCTTTTACCTGAGTCTATTTTCCCTCCCTGCAAAGACACTCAAGAAGGAAAAGGGAGAGAAATAAGTAAAGACTGAAAATAGCTACAACAATGCTGCCTCTTGGACGAGATTCCCAGAAAACCAGAGTTAAAAATCTGGCCAAATTCAGAAGTGATTATACAGGGCCAAACTCTTGTACTTACAATAACTTGTAGCTTCGAATACTGGCTCAGCAAGCACTTTTTGGAAACAAGGAGGGCTGGCCACCTTCTCCCACGCAGCTGAAGTAGCACTATGAAGATGCAGAAGCACATTTCAGGTGGAGCAGATGATTGCATAGCTCTTTTAACACCCATGTAGGATGTGGGTAATCAGTGAGTCAGCTGGGTTTATTATTTGATTTTGCCTCCCATGTGGATAGTTGCCATCATAAAGCTTGAGATGGACTCTATTCAGCATACAAAACTCTCTCTGTAACTTCGTAAATTTGCAACTTGTCGATGCATTTTTTTCCCTATACAAGAAATCATTTAAGTATTTTCTCACAATTTAAATCAATCTTTACTAAATGGTCAAAAATACACGTGGTGGTAAACACCAGCAGTGTTCACTGCTATCAAACTGTATCAAACAGTGCTCAGCCCGTAGGTAGTCCTGCAGCATTCAACTTCTCCACCCAGTACAAAACTGGTATTGCTCTGAAATCCACACTAGTTCACTGTTCTCTCCCAAAGGCATAGAAGTGGGAGTTAAGTACCTCTCAGTGCAAATTCTTACACCCCTCGTACATACAATCTCTCCAAACAAGCAGGAGTATAGTGTCTTCTGAGGACAAGAGACCGGTGACCAAATTGCCGTTGAATCAGTTGAACTATAAGTACAATGAAGCCCAGAGCTGTAGCCATTTGGCAAAGAGCCTTATGATCTGTTGTACTGTGGCATGGGTTTCCTGTGGAGATTTGGCTTCATCACGAATGCCGGTGGCCATTGCCATCACTGTGTGATTGAGGTGGGGATGGAGTAACAATATGGGAGCAGCATTGGGAAATTCAGTTTTTTCCCCCCTCTTTTTTCAACTTATTTTTCCACTTCCATGTGTTTTTTATTCTGATTTTGAGGACAGAAATAATCATGCACTTACCCTGTAATAATGTAGTAATCTGTCATATAAATACCCTGCCATTATATGGTAATTATGGTTTCATTAAATGATCAACAGCTACCATGTTAGCCAAGAATAATTACACATTTGTGCCCTGTATCTTAAAGTGTTCTCAGCTCCTTTTTTTTTTTTTATTGAAAAGGGGGAAAAAATGTTCCCTTGTGAATAAGACCACAATTTGGCCCAATGTATGCGTTTATTCAGTATGACTTGGAATGCCACAATCTCCTATTTTGACTTTATTCCACAGCATACCAAGGTCTCATTTAAAGGAACTTCACCACAGCTATTATGGCTGCACATTTTCAAAGTTTCCTGAATAAGGGGCCATTCCACATTACTGCTTTTTTTTTCCTTTTCACTTCCAGTGCCAGTTCATTACTTTCCAGAAATTTAATAACGCACTAGTGTGTGGATTACAGCTCTCTGTCTGTACAACCTGGTTTAACATTTGACACTGACCCAAACAATCTGGTAACTTGAAAATTTCTGTGATTGTCCTCAGCTCTAAATATCTTCTTATGGTTAGTAAAGAGAGACATTCTCCGCTTGTGAAATCTTTTCTTTCAGTTGAAATTGGAGATATTGGACGTAAGGAGCATGTATAATATTCATTGAAGCAGCATTAAATTATACTGAATAGACCAGTGTATGTAGATCTGCTAAATTTTACTATGTAGACATGGTAAAAAAAAGTTAACATTTTAGCTGTGCGTTTTCCTACTGGTGACCTTTCAGCACAAATGCACGATTATTCTCTACATACAGTTTTTGACTATTCATTGAAATTATGGTTGTCAATAGCTCCAATATTCTGGGTAAATACATGATGAGTGAATTTAGGGTGCAGTTTGGATGCCTTATCATGGGCTTGTAGGGGTCCCTAAGACAGCGACACAGAGCTGGCAGGTCCTGCGGGAGACCAATGTGCCCCTGAAGTGACAACTACAGCCCAGGCGGGATATCCTTGGGGAGCAAAAGCGACACTACCCACCTACGTTTCGGCACTGAGTTGTGCCCTAAGTGTCTGATCATGGTCAACTCATCTTCCTCTGGGCCAGGCAAGTGACAGGCTGCAGTCAAGAAGCTTCAGTTGAAATCGGTGCCATAGCTCCATTTCACTTGGCTGGACCAAGAATTCTTTTCAAATACATATTCATAAACACTGTATAAGGAAAAGGGAAAGAAGGAAGGAAGGAAGGAATGAGGGAAGGAAGGAAGAAAAGGGGAGGATAGGAGGGAGGGAAGAAGTGCAGTTTCACAGCTGCTTCTTTAGGTCTTTCCTATGGTATGCATAGCTTTGGCCCATTAATTCCCGCCTTTCTCTGTTGCGACCAACCTATTTTTCTTCTGCCAAGTGCTTTCTTTTGCAGGCACTTTACAGTTTTCAGATACACTCTTCCTCACTGAGTTTCCCTTTTCCTGCTCTTACTGAAGAGTCTCTGTTGTAGTTGTTTTGAACTATTTGTCAGCTTTTTTCCTTTCCTTTTCCTGTGTAATTTAAATTGTCAGTTCCAGAATTTCAGGAAACCTTCTGTTTCCAACATATTTATAGGCTCTGATTCAGCATGATAACTTGAGCCCATGCATAACTTGACACATTCATTAAAAATACACATAAACCAAAATAATTGAACATGTGCTTCACAGAACATTTTCCAAAGAATTCCACTTCACTGGAAAGTAAAAAGGGCAAGATTATTACAACACATACTCTGTACCATTTCCTTGTGTTTGGAGTAGCTCTAGAAGAATCTCTTTTCCTTCTAGATAAACACATATGACGTTTACATTGAGTTAAATGCAAGCAAAATTTCAAATGCAATACAAACACAGTGGTTGAAGACCGTCTTCCTGAAATGTAGACTTTCACCCAATGGAAAATTATTTCTTTCCACCATTTCCTCATGTTAAACCTTAATTTATGTCTTTTACAAAAACAAAAAGACTCACATTCTGTGATGCAAGTAATTTATCCCAAATTAGTAGGATAGCTTGGATTTTTTTAAAGTTCAAGACAGAATCTGGATGGGGTTGAACAGTGAAGTCTAATCATAACGTGCCTTATCCAGTGACAGCACTTGTCCTTTGACTGCATGTCTGAAATCACCACAGCAATCCGTTTTCAGAGCGTAACACAAACTGTTGCGTACCATGGTTTATTGATTTGTATTTGTACCGTGTCACCATTTCAAGTGAGATACAATACGTTGAGTAAGAAACAGGTATCCTAATGCCATCCTTCTGACCATACGGGTCGAACAGCCTGTTGTTAGTACAAATGTCTGTGAGGTAGGTGCTTCTTGAAAAAGAATGAGTAAAAGTATAAAAAAGGAAAAATGTGTGCAACGCGAGAGAACAGAGAATATGCAGATGTAATCCTTAACCTTTGTAAATTATCATAGATGCCATAGGTTATGACACACAATGAAGTCCTGCACCTATTGCTGAATAAATAAGGAGGATCAGAAAACCCACAGAATTTCTAGATCCCATAGAGATATTTGTCTTCTGCTCTTATATTCCACTCAATCGTAAGCCTTATTTATAGGCACTTTCAGGGCATCTAAAAAGTATTTTCCAAGTAGAATTTATTCCCAATCTCTGTTGTTACTGTGCATATATAAAGAAAAGAAAAACCTCTGCAGCAAGCACGAAAATGCAATCAAGAAATTCAAAGCAAGATTTGTACTCCCCCTCCCCAATTACCACTCAAGAGAGAAAACCTGACTGTTGAGAGGGGAAAAGCAGCTCTATCATGTTTTATTTATATATTTATTTATTTTTAAAAAGCTTTGCTAAGAAAGGGAATAATTTAATACCAGGAAACATACAAAAGAAAGATGACCACTGATACTATATGCAAGTAGAGCATACTCAGGTAACTTGACCTATATTTTAAAATATATATATTTATTCTGTCAGTGGTTGCCAGCACAAAGGCTCTGGTCTTGCAAATGGAGACTTCTTGATGAAGCCCCAGGCCCGTGTGGAATCCTCCTGGCAACAGGGTCCGCAGATGTGCTCTGGGGTGGAAGACAAAGTCGCTAACAGAGCAATAATATCTCTATGGATGGGTTAATTGAACTTTCTGGATGCTTATACACTGACTGTTTAAAAATAGCTGAATATAGCAGCTGCACAAAGCTGGCGTCTTTTATCTTTATGTATCAGATCGGTCTTTTTTTTTTTATTTATGGCTTGCACATTTTAAAAGTGAGCAAGTTATTGAGGATTTTATTGATGTAAGGGAAACATCTTCTAGTGATATAACAGAAGTGAGGGTAAAACACAAGAATGAGGTGAACAATGATACAAGCTTTGAACTTGAAAACATTTTGTGTTGGAGCTGAATGCCTTGGCAACAAGCCATATGAGATGTGTACAACCCACATGGGCAGTTCAAAATGCAAATGATAAGGATGCAAGGACACTTTCAAACACATTTAGTCTGTCACGTAATTTGTTGTGTAAGTATATATTACAGGAAAAAAATGCATTTAAGCAATACTAGAGTGAAAAATTATGTCAGGTAGTAAAACTGTTCGATAAAGGTGAAAATGAAACTCTTCCTACTTAACATTACCTTTTAGAGCTGTGCCAAACCGTTGTTTTGTTTTTACCTTTTTTTTATTTTTTTTTCATTTCTGTTGTGTTCTTGAGAGGTTCTGTCATCTTTTGAAAGAGTCCTCTCTTTCAAAGTGGGAAATCCTGTTAGTGAAGAATATCTCAAAATAAAAAGAATTTGAAGTGCACATGAAAGGCACTTGAAGTGTGACTACTTTACAGCCTTATAGATCATGTCAGGTGAAACCAGTCAGTGTTTAACAAGGTAAGCAGCTGAACCCTTGAGGGTGGCCCTTCATGGCCCCTGCCAGCCCCGAGAACTGGAATCTTCTTCACAAGTCTCTGGCTTTCAGGTTATCTAATTGTTGTGGGTTTTCTTTTGAGCTTCCTAGGGTAATTGTTTATTAGAAACAATGGGTACTGTCATTCTGATTTCCACCTCGGACAAATACCTTGTTCTTTCTTTTTTCCTCTGGCTAGACACATTCAAAGGAAACTCACGTTAGAATACCAATGACATTTTAGGTACCCGCCTTTGTGTGTGCTACAATTACTTTCTTGGGAGACCCTCAGACTAATGGGTGTTTGATATTTTAACTCCTGCAGTGTTCATTACAAGACAATAGAAAAAATATCAGCCCATTAGCGGTCTGAGTAATGGCATCTCACACACAAGACTTTTCTTAGTACAATAAGTCTGAAAAACAGTCAGCAAGGTAGTGTAGAAACTGATTTTAGTTTATGAAGCATGAATATGCATTTTTCTCCTCTACGGTAAGAAATCTGGGGTATTACTACTACTGCCGCTACTACCGCTACTACTACTACTACTACCCCCTTTATCATTAAAGACTTGCCGTCCTGGGACGGTATGCAAACCCATTCAGTTGGGTAGTCAAAAACGGATGCTGGGGAAACAGTATCAGAGACATCACGTAGAATAACACTTTTCCTGGTGTACACTCCCAGCAGCCAATGTTTTTCTCAAAGTTCTGCTGCCTTACTGAAGTTAGTTATTCTAACTCTCAGGACTTGTTTTCTGGAAGATGCTTAAGGTCCACATTCTACATATAGGACCGTTAGGGGTTACTGCAGCATAAATATGTTCTAGTCAGTAGCTAGAACCAATGGTTTCCATAACAAAATTCGAGATGCTGCTGTCATTAGACCGTGAAAATAATTTGTAAAATATCTGGAAAATCTGAAAACCTAGAGTTAAGCTCCAGTGTGAAAGCAGCCATTCCTTGCCCTGCATGATGGCTCCTATAGAGCAGACTTTATCCCTGAAAAAATAGTAACAATGGGGAAAAAAAAAACCCCAAACCCCAAAACCAAGAAAGCTTAATTTTCTAAGATCTCTGACACGCTGGATGTAGCAAAGAAACCAGACCTAGATCTGGTGTTTGTGACCCTGTTAAGATAAGCTATAAAATACTATCTACCACATACAATACACTACATACTATAGGAACTGTGGGTTCTTCTTGGTGTCACGTTTGATAAGGTACAACGGTGGAAGATGCCGAGAATGAACTCAGACATTGCTGGATTAGATCACAAATTCTGGACTTTTGTTCATGTGAACATGACATCTAAGCAAAGCCATTATTCTTCCGTTAATGAGTCACGAAGTTTATTTAGTTTCAGATCATTTGAACAAATTATTTAGTTTCTTTTTCTTGCTATAGAGCAGGTTTGTTGAAGGTTATTTGGGACTTAGACTCTTGAGTCTCATTTCCCAAAGTAACTTCATCATTTAAAGGCCACTGAAGGAAAATCAGTGGGATTGAAACGTCATTTCTGAGTGTAAGACAAACACGTGTATTATTTACATGTTTATGAACATTGCAGTGGATTTAGTGTTACACCCTTACTTTTATATATACAAGTGCAGATAAAACTGCCAACTGCTTTATTTTTTGTTCCATTTCCTTGAATGGTAATGACCAGATTTTAGATGCAGTGGGCTGGTGCTTGGAGATGAAGAGGTCTCAGATCATCTTTGTTCCACAGAATTCCTAGGTAATCCTGGGGAAACGGTTCATTCTGTCTCTCTCTACTGTAGGTCTTTGCTTTTTTTTTTTTTTTTTTTTTTTNTTTTTTTGTAGTGGAACTAGGGATGTTAGATTTCACCTTTGCATAGGGATGAGTCTGTATGGAGAGGTCATGCAGTGTGGGGAGTCATACTATAGAAAATTCTATAAATACATGTTACTTTAATGACGTCCCTGAGTGCAAGTGTAGTCTTCCCTGTCTTGTGCACTCAGTATTTTCTTTGCCATCAATGGAAGCAGTTGTGCAGGAATTCATTTCATGAAGGATTTAGAAACAGGTAGTAGGATCCCTAGCTGTCTTGAATGGTAAACAGTAAATGGCCTAATGTGATGCAACAAATTAAATTAATTCCTTTCATGTGTATTGTCTGCATCTAGCCTTTCTCTTCTCCTCTTGAAAGAAAACAAGTCTAATACCCCCAATGTAAAACAAAACCATATGTCATAGTTAATTAAGTAATTGCTCTAAATTGCCATAACTAACAGATGCGTGCCTAGGTACGTTCACATTGTGAATCCACAGAAAAGGGCATAAGAAATTAAGAAGTTTCAAATGGAAGAGAGATCACTAGATGAATTACTTTACCCTAAATATTGTAATTGGCCTCTCTTGTAAGAACAGGTACTTTAAAATTCCAGAGACGATAAATGAAGAACTTCATTAATTTAGGTCTTTACCCTTGAAGGAAACGTCTCTTTATATACATACAATATTTTTCCCTCCCTCCTCTCCTTTCTGCTCTCTTCTTTTTGGCTGTAGACACACAAAGCAGTACCATTGTGATCCAGGATTTATTTGAAGAGATTTCATCTGGAATGGAGTCAAGCAGAGCGGTGGCAGGGGAGCTTTTACAGATTATGACCTGTAATCTGGTTAATACTCTGAAACACAAAGATCCAAATGTTGAGTAATTTTGGACAAGACCACAGCCTATGTGGCTACATGCCCTTCTGACAAGACATCCTGGAAACCAAGATGAAACCAGCTATCTTAAAAGTCCAATATGAGATAAAATGGTGTTTGTATAACTACTGACACTTTAGTGTAATGTTGTCAACAAGACCAACATAAACTTTTAATCACAAGACCACCTCTTTGTTCTCTGTCACCTCGCATGATGTTTCTCCTGGCAATAAAAGGCTGCACGAGACTTAGTGCAATATAATTTCATCCACAACTACTAAAGACAGTAGGGCAGTAGCTGTTAAAACCCAAAGCTTTTAACCTCTCTTTTGGAGTTCATCAGACAGCAAACTGGTTCCCAGAACCTGGCTCAGGTCCTCAGCTCTTGAGTAAATTTCACACCCTCATGAAAAGCTAATTATGTAGATACAAGGTGCATTTAATATCTCATGCTTGAGGAGCCAGGACAATGGCTGAAAAAGCCCTGTGTCTAGACCAGAATTTTGCCTTTATTGTCAAATGAAACACTAACAAATTTGTTAACAGTTTGTAAGTAGCTCTTGAATATGCTGGCCACACTAACGAAAGCTTTCCTGGGATGGGCGTATATTTTATATGCTGCAGAGGCTCACTTTGAAGGGACTTCTGGCATGACTGTTTGAGAACAGGTGGCAGAGCAGCAATAGCTGTAAGAGGTGATCTATCATTACATGGATTCTTTGGTCCTCTCCCTCTTTCTGGAGAGAAGTATAAAGGCTATGGAGTACTTCAGCCGATATACCTGAGTGGCTTGATTTATATTTTTTTTTTACTCCAGAGTATGTCCTTTTTTTGCAGCACAAAGGTAAGGGATGCCACAGATTTTTTCTCTTCCTGACTCACTATTTACATTAAGTGCTGAGGGGGCATTATTTTTTTCCTCAGTGTCTGCACTCTAGACTATTCCCTATATTCATTTTTCTTTAATCTATAGGTAGGAACTAAATAACAAAATTTTATTCCATTCAGTGGTTTTCATAATAAAATTCTAAGATCAGGAGGAGCTGTTCTGGCTAACTGGGTTAATTCCTGAATAACAGAGACCATAAATTTTAATTGAGCTAGAAAATATACTGTAGGACGACATCAAATCTGGGCTCAATATAGCTTCTTTTAGAGGATATTGGAAACTAAAAATTTAAATTCATAAGCCTCCCCAGTACTTGCTTGGAAGATGCTCTGGACACATGGTTTACAAGCACAAACTAAGGAGGTCTAACCAAGCTACGGGTGTTGGATTCATCTCGCTTAGCCTAAGGTGTGCAAATTTTAGCTCTCCCAGGCTAAATTAGTCATCAGGATTACCTCTGTAGCTAGTGCAGAGAGATAGACATCTGCTGAAATCAATCAATCACACCTAAGTTAGACATCCCAAAGTCTAAGGCACCTAAAGTGTGATGAAGGCCACCTTAAGCAAGCAGTAGATCACAGAACCAAATGAGTTGAAGGTCTTTACTTGGGGTCTTTACTTACCCCATTCTTGTGATAATAATAAGAAGTCTAAGGATTCCATCTTAATTTTAACAAAAATATAACATTCCCTGATGCAAGGTAAGTTTCTTTCTTAATGTCAAAAAAATGTATCTTATTTCTAAGCTGAAGTTTTCTTGTAATTTTCAGTCACTTATACCTTGTCTGTTTGAGTCAATAGATCCTTATGATTAGCTAGAGACATCATATAGAGGTACTCAGATTTCATCATTTATACAAGTGAAATTATATAAGTAAAGAGTAGGAAACAGTTGCCTATGTTTTCAACTTTAACTCAAGACATTCCTGTGCTTTTCTGAATCCTTTCAAATATTTCCAACATCTTTTTTTTTGTTGTTTTCTTTTTTTTTGGGGTGGAAATAAGCAGGGATTATGTCAATAAAATTCTGTCCAGAATTAGATACATCTTCTCTCCTCATCCATTTTCTCATTTATATTAGCCCTCTTTGCCATAGCTTTGCTCTCCCAAACAAGTTTACAAAACAGACTAAACCCAAAGTGTTTTGAAACATGTTTTATACAAATGTGACTATAGGAAAATAAAAAAAAGTTGCTTTGGACGAGCATGTACTAAAAGAGGTTACTAATTTTTGATACGCAATTTAAAAGGATTTTTATCAACTTCCCAAAACTGTGAAACTTTGTAAGTTGGTTTGAAGTCAGTGGGAGCAGCCTGTGACAAAATCCCTACATCAAACCAGTTGCATGGTTTCGCAGGATAAGTACCTGAAAATCATGACTGGCTTTGAGAATCTTTGGCCTGAATGCATCAAATTGTTCAGATCTTTCTGTGAGTTTGTTTGCTTGAAAGCATTACAGCGCCCACTTTGAAGGACAGTTGTTCAGGGAGGTCTCCTATCTTTTCATGATATGCCATATATATTGTCAGCCCGTATAACTGTAGGTAAGGTCTGTTCTCAAGCTTATGGCGTTCCCATATGTACTTCTGCGCAGCTGCTTAACAACTCCCCTGTCTGCTAGGGACCTAAACATGGCCAAAACATCAAGATTCAGGAATAGGACACAAGATTCTCCCCCTTTAAGAAGTGGGCTTGAGAAGAGGACATCGAGCTCCAGGTGCTGGTATGATTTAGTTCTCATACCTATACACTGGCCAACGCTGTGGAAAGGACGGATTATGGTGAAATTTTGTCTTTCCCTCCTTACTTATTTTAGCAGCCATTTCTACAGGCAGCTATGCCACACACTGCCTAACTCTTGAGTAATTATGTCCTCCAAGTACTAATGGGTTGGTAACCATAGTACTCTCCTTTGCTTCCCTCTCACTCAAATTCTGTTAACAGTTTAGTAGTAATAAAGGAAGATACTGTAAAGCAATCAAGTGGATGAAAATTGGAAAAGACAGCAAGAAGTTAAAAATACAAGATATTTTTCCATAGGAACATTTGTATAAGGTATCTGATCTAAGCTTCTTAAAACCTCGAGTTATTCTAATTTTAAGATAATTTGTCATTTTAAAAGCACAGTATATATCTGCTGTGGAAGTACAAAAGAGAGACAAAAAGCCTTTTGAACTTGCTGAAAGTCAGTAACCATGCACCTTATGCCAGAGTTTGTTGGAAAGCTAAACCAGCTCCTGATGGCAGCTGTGCCCATACATCCAGAAAGAATATTTTCTTCATTTCCCTGTCTCAAATAGGTTCAGTTCATTACCTGCATCTTTCAAAACTGAAAAACTGATTGCAATTTTTAGAAAACAGGAAAAATTCTTTTCCTCTTCTAGTCTATGCATAACAACTAGGGGAAAAGAATGAGATTAAGTATGTATAAAATCTTGGACATAGTAGCCAGAAAGAATCAGTTCTCCTAGTTTCTGTCTTCAGTAAAATCAGTTTTAAATTAAAAACACATTTATATAAATATACTTAATTGTTGTCAGTTAAATAAAAAAGCTTTGAATTTGAGGGATCTAAAAAAAAAGTTATTTATCAACATGTTTTACTGCTCATTTGTTGGAAAGAATAAACTTTTCTTTAAGGAAAATATGGTACAAATGCACAAGAGGATATTTAATTGTACAAATCCAAGCTTCCTGTGTGCTGATTTAAATCAATCCACCCTGAATTCAGTCTTGCCAGTCCCTGTGCTTGTGGTAGTAGAGTTTTCTGGCCTTCCTTCAGTTTCTCAGTGTCTTTGTGGTAATGGCTGTGCCTAAAAAGGGAATGCAATGTTCCAAGTGACTTCACACAGACATGCCTAGGGCCTGATCCAAGCCTATTGACAGGGGCTGGAGTCCTTCCATTTGCTTCAGTGGGCTTTGAATCAGTTATTTTGTCAGGACATTGCCTCCTGGCTTCCTGATGCGGTAGACACGCACAAAGAGGCCACATTTGCAGTGCTCCTTTTTTGTATTCTATCAAATGGCATCTTCATATCTAGCTCGCTCTCACCATAACTTACTATCTTATTCAAAGAACAGTTTCAGCTCTCCTTCTTAGCTTTAGGGCATTTAGGATTAATGCGCTAATTGTGTTACCTTGTATTTTTTTGTAATTGAATCCGATTTGATTACTTTCTATTCACAAATCTAATTTTTCTGGATTTCCTCTGCTATTACTTCTCTGTTCCTCCCAAGTAATGGCTGCTCCTCCCAATTCAACACAATCTATGAAAATTAGTAGCTCTGTTTACTGCCTTTCTGGAATCATTAATGAAGTTAAACACGGCCTAGCATAACACAGATTGCTGTGGTAATCTAGGATTCTCTTTCCCATCGACTGTGATGCTGTTTAACAACATCCTTTGTATACAGTCGTCCAGGTTGTCATACCAAGCAATAATTATCTTCCAAATCAAACGAATCTGAATTTGTAAAAACTGGAAGCAAATATAGCCTAATATCTACCCAGAATCCAAATGTAGTACAGCCAGCACTATAAACTTCATTTCATGTTCAACCAGACAGATTCTTAGGGACTTTTTTAGCTTATTAAATAAGGGCATCAGTTATTCTGTCAAAAAAAAAAATAATCATGTTCAACAGGTAAGTTTTACTAGCTTTAAACTCACAGTGCTTGTTTCATAGGAATCGTTAGTCATCTGGATGTTTATTGGCCCTGTTCCTGCTCTCTGTGGGATACAAAGTAGTCACTGTCAAAGGTCAGAACATTTTTGAAAGTTGAAATCGTCTCCTCTCCTCTCCTCTCCTCTCCTCTCCTCTTTTCCCTTTTCTCCTGTATGTCTTACTTTTTCAGGAATTAAAAGAGAAAAATATGCCAGTGGTACAACAAGTTCACAGTGTAACTCTTTGGCATTGTTAGAGTGTCAGTCATCTTAAACAGGCAACATGCAAGTGCTCATATATTTGAAGTATTCCCTTTTTCAGTCTTTCCCAATATACATTTTACTTGGTCTACCTGCCTTAATTTTTCTGTCACCTTCCTCTACTTGCTTTGAAGGAATGATTTTTAGATTGTTTGGTACTACACCTTACACGGTTTTAAGGCATCATTTTAATTTCTCTTGTAAATTATGACCAAGCACTTAGCTCAATCTTGCCTCTTCTAAAGTAAATAGGAGTGTGAACGGTATATCTGGAAGGCTCAGGAACACTACAAAGCTTACAAGTCTCACTGTGTACTACGTATGTAGCCCACCTCTCTGTCAGAGTGAAATCCAGACAGGGATCACCCCACTACGCAGCTCAGATTTCCATGTAAAGACAGCCCAGGAAAGGAGTTGTAACGCATCTGAAAATATTCTTGGTGAGCACATGTGGTGTGTGCCTTGCCTGTTAGACTGAGTTTGCCCTTGGTACTACAGCCACAACTTTCTTTTGCTAATCCATTTGTCAGCATTACGTCACTCAGCTGAAATGTTTTCTGCCTTCTCACCTTGACCAAGTTTTGGGTTAGTTTTTTCCCCCCCCCTTAGCGTTCTTTCTATTTTCAACTTCCACAACATGTTGATTCTTGTTAAAGTCTTATTCCATCATTCATCACGAAGCCACAAGACTGCATCCTGGACCTCATGCTCTGCTTTTTTTCAGTAGCAACTGAACTGAAACTAGTATATTTTGGTAAAGGTATCATTTTGGCATCGTAGGCTTCTTCTGGACTGGTGAGCTTTAAGTCTTCCTTTGTATCTTATTCATTAGATCCTACAACCATTCCTCAACTAAAATTTTCACAGAATTCAAAGAGCACTTTCTCTGAATTAAGACTGTAGTTTCAGCTCTCTTTGGTGGCTTTCCATTACAAAATTTTACCTGAGTGACGAAGAAGGTGGAATGTCTTTGCACCATGTTTGCTTTATATTGAAAAAAGGCTGCTTTCAGGTTTGGGCTTTTTTTTTTCCAAATAAAATAACTCAATCTTCTCTTATTTTACACACAGAGCTCCCACTAACATCATTAGGAAACCCACCTGCACTTGAGGAGAAGTTGACTCTTTTTTGTTGTAAAAAAATAAAGAAAAAGGACACCTGCTATATTAGCAGTGGGAATAACTGAAATAAACTCAAGAAACCTTGGTGAATAACTTTCAGTCAAAAAACCCTGAAGTGACAAAGACTGACTGCGGATCTCCTAAACAACAAACAAACCAACAAACCAACCAGAAAAAAAAAAAAAAAGGCAAAACCAGAGAGGATTGCAAGCAATCTGTTTCTACCAGGTTCTTCATAGCATTAAAAGCTGACTTCAAAACATCAGCCACATCTGCATGGGCAGCCCGAGGAGTGACTGACCTTGAGGTCTGGACTCACAGAGCAGAAACCAGTGTCTAAACTTTACCCATGATGGCAGGGGATCTTGCACCCTGTTGTAAACGGTTGGCTAGTCCTCCTAGGGCAGTTGGTTTCTTTCTTTGTAATATATATGATAAAATATAGACAATGCATTAAAATAACAAGCAGAAAAGCAACGTTAGTCATCATAGAATCATAGAATGGTTTAGGTTGGAAAGGACCTTGAAGATCATCGAGTTCAACCCCCCTGCCATAGGCAGGGACAGTCAACAAGCTATTGTAGAACATAGTTTCAACGGATGTGTGTAGAGCGCTCTTTACAAGTCATTTAACTTTCAGCCTGTAAGAAAAAAATGACTGATTTTTCTGACAGTCAGTTCGGCTGACTCTGCTACTGTCAGCAGATGCTCTTGCTCAGGACAGAAGTCCTAGGTGAGTTTTTTATGTTCTCACAGTACTGTGTGGAATAGCAGGACTCTGGTCTTGAGTTCTCGTCCCTCGGGGAAGGGCTCAAACACTGAACTCACCTCATGAGTCTTATGAGTAGCTGCCAGGCAGGTGAAGACACCTGTCCTTTTGAAATGACAAAGCAGATTAAGCAGGCTGTGAATACCCTCCCTGCCACTGAGACTGATACAGCCTCTTCATTTTTTGGCACTGCTCCTTTGAGGAAAAAAGTAATCATGAAATATGGTAGGAATAATTACCAAATTGAGAAGAGCGAGCTTTCAAATGAGCAACAGGCATGATTTTGGGGAGGGAGAGGAGAGAGTTTGTTATTTTTAATTACAGCTCATTAGACACAGAGAATCAGCTCTCAAATCAGTGGGGAGATTGGCGTTATTTCAGTAAAAGTCAAATCAACGACCAAAATATCATATAAATCAGAAGTTTCTTTGCTCTGTTTTGAATTGTTTTCCTCTACAAACCTGCTTCTCTTGACTGCACCACTTCGTCATGTCAACACAGCCTAAGTCAGACCCGTAGAGGAGAACAGCTGGTGCTGAGGATCCAGCATCCATAGCATACATTTTCTAATGTACATCCACCTGGAGGGAGGGAAAAGGATTTTTCCAAACTAGCTCTAGGCTGGTCCTCTACATCAGAGCTGTGCGTTAGAGCTCCTGGACATTAGAGCTCGTTACTCTTGGGGCATAATTTTTAAAATGTTTTACCTGAGAGCAATGCAGATTGCGTGCTCTCACGCCACCTGCAATGTGAACCACAGCCTGGTAAGTGGAAATCGTTGTGATCTACTGTTCAAAAGTATGCTTTGAATCCAAACAAAAATGCTAGTATAGGTATAAATCATCTTAAATATGAACGATCTACAACAAAGTGAGGCTATAAAAGTTGTAGGGAAACTTCTGTAAGAATGGGCTCAGCAACTGAGAGAGATATGGCAGCTAATTTTTGCCCAGGAAATCTGTAAGTGAGAGTACACAAAACTGTGGAGGTAATCCCGTGTTTGTCTCCCATAAAGATAAACAACTTTTTGTTAAGTGATGCAACCATGAAATCACGTCTTTGAAATATTCCTCAAGGTAATAGAAGCACTACTAAATGCAGATTTGGTGTACTTTGATGTCAAAAAAAGTCTGTCATAGGGCAGTGATTATAGAAAATTATTTCTGCTATTGCAACCTCACATTTTACGTTCCCTATGTTAGCATTCTTTTAAGTCCCTCCTTTTTGCCTCTGTCATATTTTTCTCCTTTTGTTTAAAATGTGGAATTTGATGGACTTGGTGTAAAATTGGATTAATTGATATTCCATTTAGGTTCTTCTCTATAGTATGATGAAAAGCCAACTAGTCTAGCACTTTAATTAATTAGAAACCTGTTTAAGACATGGGATGGTATGTCTCAATTTCTAAATTGCCTATCGAGAGTATTGTATGAAATTTTTGCTGATGTTTTCATGAGGAAGCAGTACTGATTACTGTAATAAAATGCCTGTGGATCTGAGTTCAGGGTGTAATTCTGAGACCCAAAGGAGATGAAGTCCAAGAGGTGTGTAAAATGTAAAGTCCTAACGTGTACATTAATTCTGAACAGTTGTAACCTTTGGGCCTCTTCTTCTCCACACTTTTTCCCATTTCACTTTCTTTCCTTGCTTTCCCATCCTATTTACATGAAAGACTCTGATACATGTAGAGGACACAACATTTTCTCTTTGAGCTATGAGAGAAACATGCAAAGAAAAAACTCCATTTACATCATTTTTTCAGAATTCCCCTGTGACCCCATGTAGACCAAAGCACTCCTCACAAAAAGTTGGCGCAGACTTCAGAAAGATGGGAAGTACCAGAAAGGCTGACATAAGCCTACATGTCTACATAGCCTCCTGGTCCAGTAATTTTTTGGGACATAAATGCCGAAATACCCATCCATAAGAATTTATTGCAGGAAAGAATATGCTGCACAGATCCTATTAGACCCTTGCTGTCAAGAGTGCAATATTCTTGCAACAACCAAAAGGGAATCAATAAACATATATATTTTAAACCAGAGGCAGTGTTGGCTTTTTTAGCTACAGTTTACTTTTCTCACAAAACTCTTCAGCAAATAGCATTTGCTAGGCTATGCAAAGATAGGCATCTCATATGAGTTAGTCTAACTTCTTGTTCGAAGCGTTTGAAAACTGACTATTTTAAGCAATGTTAACGCAGGGAAATACTTTCAATAATTGTGGCTGATGTTTATGCTGCTTCTCTTGAAATTCCAACAGAAATATAAAGTGCCTAGCACCAGAAGAACAACATTTGCATGATGTAATTATTTTTCCACATAAAGAAAAAAATGCACTGTAGAACTAATGGTACTACAGAGTGAACAGACGAAATGGTGAAACTGAGTAAAGCTTATGGGGCAATGATAGGTATTGATTGCCTGTGTTGCAGCAAGATGATGCAAAGTTCAAGTCTTCTTTTCTGAGCCTCCCCTCAGAGAACAAAGTAATAGCTTTTACTCTGTGAAACCAGAGGGCCTCCAACTAAGATTTTCAGGAAGCTTGGAAAGGAAACAAGCAGGGATTTGTTATAGGCACTTCTGGCAGAGGTAAAAACCTCTTAAAGAGGGAGGGAGTTACAGGAAGTTACTCTTCATCCTGTATGCATAAAGCAATATTTTAATTTAGTTTCATTAGTTTAATTATGCTCTAGGAACCATCTTTGATATAGTAAGATAAACATGGGAGTTTGGTGCATATGCAAGAATAAATACTACACCATTGAAGTTTGGTGCACATGTAACCACTCATTTAAGTTTTCTCTTAATTTTTAGTTTGATAGTCATGTTTTGAGGGTGCGTGTAGACATGCCATGGTGTAGGAAAGCCAGTGCACATTCAAAACATTCAAAACCTTTTACTTCCCAACTTCTACAGCTTTCCCGTTACCTACTCTTCCTAAAGCATGACATGAATCAAATCCTCTGTTCTCCTGCTAAAGTAGTACTTTTGAAAGGTAATTTCGAGGCTGAAATCCTCTCTTGATCTACGTAACAGAATTAGTAGCAATTGTCCAATTTTACCCATTACCACTTGTTAAATTCACTGACTGAATTGACTGTTTTTAGAGCAGAACTGCCATTCAGATTGGAGACATATGCAACGGTTGCTCTGTCCTTTCTAGGCTTGAATGAAAGCCATGATATTAACTCTAAATTCCTTATGTATTTATGAAATGAAGATTATTGCTGGAGTTCAAAACTCTTCTTTCCTATGGTATTAGTTCAGTCCGCTGAGTCTCTATTTACATGAGACTCTCAAATACAGTAACAACGTGTGTTATCAGATATTTCCTATCATGGCTTTAATTTTCTCAGTCTAGAAAAGGGGTCTGTTGATTGAGACTGCCAAGGAAGATACTAGTTCTTTTCATTTGTTCCATGGCCTTTTGTAAGGCATCAGCTAGGAAGTGTAGATACACCTCTCATTTATAAATACACCAGTTCTACAGAATCTGACAAGTTTCCCACCAAGTAAACTTAAAGGTACTGTCAGCACGCAGTTGTCAGAAGTAGCTGTGCCACAGTTGCTCTGATGTGGGTTATTCTCATTAATGACAAAATAAGAGCATGATAAATAAACCTGGGAAATAGCATCAAGATAGATCAGAAGCCAACGGCTGCTCTGTATGACGTAGGTTTAAAGGCAGAAGGAAGATCCTTAAGTCAATGGACTTCAGATGTATGTGATAACACAGAGAGTTTATATGGATGTGGAAATACAAAATAGGAGAAAACTGTTTTGAGCAAACAATGTTAAATTCAGAAGAAATGCATCATGTCTCATTCCTCTAATATTTTCTCTGAGGAAATAACGACGTGAGGGGCTAATCCTGTTCTCTACACAGACAAAACTCCCGTCAAGTCGGCGAGAGTTTTGCTGGTGTTACAGCTGCCTGATTGGTATCCAAATGTATTCAGGTTTACAGTTTGAAGTGTCTCATAATCTTTCCAGCAAAAAATACAACACTTAGTGGTCCCAATCCAGTGAAGACGTCCACATCGACAGATTCTTATTTACAACCAGAGTGATTTACAAGAGCAGAGGCTAAATCTGCCATTAAGATCATTGACACAGCCTTCCGCAAAAGCAGTCCAAGAAACATTAGCGTAAAACTCTCTTCTTATTACTGCATGTTGTTTATAGCTGTTCTGTCAGTGCTCACCTCATAGACATTCAGTACAACCGCTCATGTATTCATTCCCCAATGCCAATTTTTGTGCTTTATGTCCCCTTCTGTTAAAGAGGCCTAACTGCAGTGAAGTAAATATTATTCTTCTGGTGCTGGGAATATGGAATTTAGATACAAATTCCATGAGAAGCTTTTATATCTAGCCAGGCCACCAGTTTAATCAGATTATTAACTTATGCTTGTTTCATTAAGCTGCAAGGTCTTTCCATTTACAGCGGCTTTTTCGGACACTGTGATAGCAGACCATTGCATATGAGCTTGTGCTCTGAATAGGAATTTCAAAGTAATCTGAAAATCTTTTACATTGTGTTTCTTGAATATTCCAGAAAGATAGATTCCATTCTCTTAGCATTGTCAGAACAAGTAATTAATTAAAGAAAACCCCACAACACACGAAAACAAACAAAACAAAACAAAACCTCCCCACCACTTTACCAGAAAAAGAAACAGTTGTTTGTTTTACTTCTCCACCAAAAATAGTTTATCTCATATGGTTACAATATGTAGGTATCAATTTTTGCAAAGGTACAGTGAAAGAATAATCACAATGACAGCTAACGCATTCACAATTTTGAAGAAAACGTTGGCAAAATATTCTGCTAATAGCCTGGCCACATAACTGAAGAAATGAATTTTGAATAAAGTCCTCCCAAAACAAGGGAGAGAGAGTTTTATACATGATCCTGCTAAACTGAAGGTGCTTTATGATATGTTGGGAAACCTTTTTTTCCCCTAAAGACTCAACAACCATTGTGATGACTGGTGTTCTTTCAAAAGAAAATGCCATCCTATCTACAACATATTTGTGACAAGAGCACCCCCCAAATATGGGAGACGGTTTAAATTACTCTGCCTGGGGATACTTCAACCTTCATTTTTAACTGTGTGGCTAGTGCTATAGCCACAAGACTGCAAGGATTTTGGAAGGGAAATCCTTGTGAGTCCTGCCTGTTGAATATTAAATATTCACAAGGACAAAGACTGTGAGCGTAGCCCTGCACCAAAGACACTTATTGAACTGTATGGGGATGTCGTACAAAAGACCCGGGTTTAAATCCTCAGCCTTTTGCATTAGGGGTGCAATGAAAGCAGACATTTTTTTTCCTGGATTTTAAAGCTGAACTTTCATCTCCTACTGAATTTGAAACAAAACCACCTTGAACATTTAAGTTAACTCCAAGCATGTTTTAGCTATAGCATCAACATCGCTCAGTAGCAAGTGATGACTTAGAAATGTGAACGTTACCTGTCCCTATGAAGACAATGCACATTCTTTCTGTTTTCTTAGCCTTTCCTGTAAATATAGACCATGTGTAAATGGTTATAATCAATGAGTTTGTTTATATACATTCAGGACATTAAGCATTGTATCAAAGGCATATACTGTTATTATCTTTCAGAATAGGCAGGCCTTATTCATTTCACTTCTGATATCATATTATGCTTTTATTTTTGTAGGAGTATGTTATCATAATAGATACCAAACAGATCACTGATTCTTTGCATGAAGTCTACATTACTTGGGCAACATACTTAAGTTCTAGCCTACTGCATGCCGGTCATTCCAACAGTAACCCTCCCGGGTGCAGAATGGCAGGTTACATTCAGTTTTGTGGAATGAATTACTTTCTAGAAAGTAATGTATAATTAAAAGATAAGGTAAGTTGTAACCTCTGTATTTGAAAAACTACTGTTGCTCTTAAAAACCCAAACCAGCTTGAGTACTTCCTTTCTCCAAAGCAATAATTAAGAGTTACATGAGAGAAGCATGGTAAGTTATACAATTAATTCTTGGAAGAGCATCTGGATCTTGAAAGATTTAGCAAGCACGGGGAAATAATTGCAGTAGGATCTTCATTAGGTTTGATACATTTTGCATATTTTTTTTCTATTAAATTAATCATTGCTATTTGTCACTCAACTATTTCTGAGGTAATTAACCTAACACGCATCCTGGCTCTGGTCCATAACATACATCCATAATGGTCAGGCCAGTCTCTGTGGTTTTCTTGTTTCTTTCTGATATGTCAAGGTAGAAGCATGTTTTTTTTGTACTTGTTCTCCACAGCTCTGCTGAGTTTATAAAAGATGCTGAGCACAATGAGCCGGGTCATGCCTGCTCTTTAAAATGTGCTTTGCAGAAGATTTAAGAGAAGAGGGACAAAAAAAATGTACTAAATACAGTATTTTGTACTCGTTGCTGGAAGCACAGTCCATATCACAACAGTCAGTTCATGTTACAGTAGTGTTGAGCTACATGTTGAGTTTGCTTAACACTCCATTGCTAAAATGAAGGATGATCTTTGAGTTAAAAAGTGTAGAAAGAGAAAGAGAGAGAGAGAGAGAACAGGAGAGGCAGGGCCACAAGTCATTTTTTCTCTTGAAAGCTATATTTAATATTGCCCTTGATACTTAAAAGTTTTCTGAAAGCTCTACAAAGCATTCAGTTCATCAGATTTAATGACTTTGGGCACCTAAATTAGGTATTTCAGGTTTAGAAGCCTAAATTCAATCTACATGGCCTAATTTGAAAGCTTTCATTTAAATAGGGGCTAATCAGAATTTCTGAAAAACAACTCTTTTGTTTCAAGAGTCAGATATGGATTGAGATCCCCAAATTTTGAGGCCTACATTCAGTTATTTTGCAGTAGGTCACCATGTTCTTTCTTGCTTTTAGGGCTGCAGTGGGTGGGGAGGGAACCAACAGTGCCTACAGCTGTACTGCAGATGTATTTCTCTATTCACATCCTGGTTTTGTAAGAATGGATCAATTTTTGTTATTTTCCCCCTTGTTTGCTTAAAGTGATATGAGAGAGTATTTATAGGGGGGGTCAGGACATTGGGGGGTGTACTGTGAAATTCTAAAGCTTCTTAGAAGACACCTATCTAGGATAAGGGAAAGAAAGACTGTTCTTTTGTCAGTCTTGATATCGAATGCCATAACTTAAGAGCTTTTAACACGAATTGTAAGTAGTGAGACAAAAAGCTGCTGTTGACAGGAAGAAGTAGGGCACAATTGTTAGAGAGGGCAAGGGTTAATAGAATCAAGGAAATGTGGCACCTACAAGACTGAAGACATTTAACATCCATTTAGTATCTTTGATTAAACAAGACAGAAAGTTGTCTTGTTTATATCTTATGGATATGACTTAGCTGTAAAATACTTTATATATAATAGCTGTCATCAGTATCCTGTTGGCAAAGATTCTTTTTTATGTAGAAAATAAAATAAATTAGAAGAAAGTTTCTAACAATCAGGAAAATAAAGTTTCGAAGCAGCCCAGAAATTGGAATAAAGCAGTGACGGTTTTGTCCCATTAAAGATGGTGTTTTATTCACTTCAGAAGAACATTGCCTGATGTGAAGATATTCAAGAACAAGATGATATACCTTCAAAGATCTTCTCCATTCCTAGGTTATGCTTTTAACAAGGGAATCGGCCTGCTTGAGCGTTAGTTATGGAAAAGCTGCTCAATGGGCTCACAGGGGCGACCAGCCCATTCCTCCCACATCAAGGGATTCTTAAGGGCTCCTCCCAAACTGAGAAGGCAACTTGAACCTGTTTACTTTATAAAGCAGGCAAAATTTTCCATCGCTTAAAGTTTTGGCTTAAAACTCTTATTCCAACTGCAAAATTGTGCATTAACCATGGGAATAAGCATGAGGTATTAATCTGCTTAGATTTCAATAATTTATCCTCTGAGGCACCCAATGGATAGCAAGTTGAGCCAAGTAGCTTGAAGGAATGTTTAAATAGAACTTTTCCACGTGTTAAACAAACACTGATGACTGACAGTAAAACATAAATTAAAGTCATAAGAAAAATAGTCACAGGATCCATTGCTGTGAAAGAGAGCTTTGCAAAGGTACATGAAACATTTGAAGCTAAACAATGGAGCCCATTACTGTCAGAATTTCTTCTCTTTCTTAGACTTATATCCTACTGACTTACTGCATTTTTTTAAATTTTTGCATAGCTTCGAAGTGTTTGGCCATAATTTGAGCCTCCCGCTATGGGGATGTTTATCAAGTGACACTTGGTTTGTTAACTACTCTGTCAAGATGTGAGTATTCAAAAATTTAATCAATATCTATTTTTTTGTGGTAACTTAGAGAGTTTTCTTCCATCTTTCCAGTCAATTGCTTTGAAACATATTTCCAAGTTACCTCTGCATAGAATTTCTCTTTTCCCCCTCCTTGATCTTGAAAAATTAGGTCAAACTTGATTTTTAGGTCACAGTAGAGAAGCACAAAAATCAGTAACTACTTCACACTGTGCTTTATAATAATCCTTTCATTTATCCCCCATCCTGATCTTTTATCAAAGAGTTGAGAAGTGATGAGTTTCATACTCACTACTCATAAAAAAAAGGCACAGCATTTTGAATGACAAATAATTCATCTTATCAATATATGATAACCTGAAGATTTCAGTTATAGGTCAAAATCTTGGGTTTTTATTTCAAGTTCAAAACCTCAACATTGCAGAGCTAGAATAGCTTTTGGATGTGTTTTGCCTGCTTCTAAGCAGAATCAAAGAAGTAGTTTAAAATCAGCTAAGATAATTCTCTAAATTGCTATAGTATCATTGCAGTATCTTCAGAACTCTGAGTACCTATTAAAAGAGTCTCTCTTTGTGCAAGATTTTGTATTTGCACCCTGGTGGAGTGCGGTCTGCCGACCAAAGGATGGAATAAAGATGGCATTGCAACTCCATTTCCCGAAATGCTCTGACACCTTGCATGTAGTTGAGTTTATGGGAACCAGAAATGAAATCAGGTAAGTTCATTTCAAGCTATAGTCAATAAAAATCAGACCAAGGCTGGAAACGCAAACCAGAAACAGTGTCCAGTACCCCACAGACCCATAGCTAAGGCTCCTAGGTGCTGCCACCATGCTGGTACTAAGGACAGAAACAGGGGGAAGGAGTACAAGAAACAAAAGCTCCAAACGACAGCCCAAACTCATTTCCAGGTTTTAAGAAGGGCTTTAAAATGTAGAATTACAGGCACTTGAAACTGTCCTTCTAATTTCTCTATTCAATTATTATGCCTTCAGTAGGCTCTTGGGAAAGAGAAAGAAAGCGAGGCAGAGCAGAGCTTAACCGCGGTTGGAAGACTGGCAGAGGAGAGATGAGGAAAGCATAGTCCCGTTTTCTTTGTAGCACCTCTTTGCTATAGAAAACTCTTACCGCTTCTTTTGCAATCTTGAGAGAGGTCAGAAAAGAAGAACAAATGTGACCCCTGGAAAATAATCTCTTTCATCTCCCTTGCTCTGCTAAGGATACACTTCTTGTCTTGCAAATGGAGCCGTTTGACAATCATTGCTCTCAGCGTCTGGTTAAGCTTCATCTTTGGTGCTAACAACCAGTGCACTTTTGACCTCCCTGTGCTGCAGTAGACATACAGTGGCAAAAAAGGTCAAGGAACAACTTTTCCACAAAGATTATAGTCTGACAAACCTTTTCCTCTGGGCAACCTCAGAACTTGGATATTGGCCTTATTGGACTTGATTTTAAGAAAATTCAAGGTTGCTCCGGTGTGAGCAAAGACAGTCATTCTTCTGCTATTGCTGTGGAGCCCCCAGACTAGTCCCCTTCTTGAGACACACTTTTCTTTACACCTTCTCCAGTGCGTTTATGTGCATCTTTCTGTGCCTTTAAAGAGGGAGGGGGACAAGAGTTTTCTGTTCTCTGTAAAAGTGTGGGCTTGCCTAGATGTGGTGAGAGCAATGAGGCCAGTGCTGGTTGGGACAGGAAAAGTAAGTGCACAGTTTTTGGAATCGCTAAATTATTCAGATGCCCAGAGTTCATATACAAGCACTAGAAATACACAGAGTATTAAATATATAGAAACATTAAAGCTTTTGGTTTTACACTAATAAAAACTAAGCCTTTCAGCATTGTCTATGTAAATACTCTTAACTCACAGATCGTGAACCAAATTAATAGTGCAATACCTATTCCATTTTTCTGTCTTAAAAAATGTTAAAAACTTAGTCTCACAAAAGTGGCCAGGAATTCAAATGCAGGCACCATCCCATCATCTAATCTAGGGGATTTATCTGAGTGATCCATTTAAAGGTCTTTTCCTGTCATTACTTACTTTTTTTCATGTCTATATTCTAGGACACATGGTTTGCTATGAATAAGCTGGGTCTCTGTCATTAACCAGTGCTAAAGGGCAATTTGTCATGTGTTGTGGCACAATGCACTTAGCAACTTTATTTGTGAAAAGGATCTAAGTTCTGCAAAACCTTGTGTTGGCAGCAATAATCACGAATTGCAATGCAATTTTAAAAATATAGCTAGTTAATGTATTATTTAACTGGTAGAATTTCTTTAGAATGCAGGCATTTATATTTCCTTTTAAGTGTGTAGTTTGTTATAGAACTCAATACTCAAATTCAAAACAACTATTATTTGCTTTTTCCAAAGATATTTACAACAGTAAAATGTAAAGATTTTGTTATGAAATAAATTAAGTTTAAACCCTTCTATTTCTAACTGGACCTTGAAACAGATTTCTATATCCAGAATGAGATAATGAAAAAACCAGTTCAGTATAGAAGTAGTAAGTAATAGGCAGCACCATAGCAAGCTTATCACGTTTAAAATGCCAGACTGTTACTTAACCAAAAGTATTGACATATGATGAAGTATAGTCTGGATGAAACTGCTATAGAACAAAGAAATAACTACTATGCCTTTTTTTAAACATACAGTATGTAAACATGTTTAAGGATTTGGGCCAAGGAAAGGTGCTGCAATTCTTTTTTCAATCACTTGCCATGCTTCAAACAGGTGCTGGCCCTCTGATTCTATAGGCAGATTCATCCCACTTGATTAGCACTTTAATGACTTCATATTAGTTGCTTCTGGTTTCCATCTGTGTAATGGAAAATTATCTTGCAAAAAGACTGGCTATTTATGGGGCCACCGTGGCATTTTTTTACATCATAACAATACTGCCTTTTTAAGCGACTATTTCCTGGTCTCATCCAGTTTCCCATACTTGTATCTTGTGTCAAAACTTATTTGTTTATCTATGCACTGCTTTGCCCTGGTGAATACAAGACCTCGCTATCCGACTTCCACTTTCCAACACTGCAAAGGAAGAAATACTCAGGGATCTTTTCCCCCTTTCATTCTAATCATATCCTCTGTGCTGAGAACAGAATTTCCTGATAAGCCAAAGAGACAATGAGGGTCTGTAGCCTGCTTTATGGTGCGGGCATTACTAGTAAATGAAACAGCAAGAGCTCCTTTTTCAGAACCACTATTTATGGATCCCTGTGTAGGAACAGCTTGGCTTCTGTTCACTAACATTGCCAGAATGAAATTACATTTAAGGACTTTGGACTTGGTTTTAAATGTGGATGGGCATAAAAGGAAGAACTGTATGCTATGTAATTTTCCTTCTTTTTAAAATTTGGCTGATGAGAAATGCTTCACGTATCTGTTTGTGAGTAGGAGTAGAGAGGAAGTGTTGGTGGGTTGCTGTTTGTTTTCTTCTTGTAATAACAAACAGATAGTCTTCCAAAACCTACTCTATTGTTACTTTTAGTGCAAGGCAAAAATAACAATATAGTCACCAAAAAAAAAAAGCATTGGGGAAAATAACTTAAATGAATGTTCATTTGAACATTTTGTTATGAGGTCCCATTGGTAATGAAGCATAAGATAAGGACATTTTTATCCAAACTGATGTTTCAGCAAATAATATTGTAAAGATGATATGTTTACTGTGTACATTTTAGATTCAAGCATATAACCGTAGCTGTTACAGTAATTGTGTTAGTAGCCCACACCTACCTTGAGAAATGCTTTTCTTGGTTGTGCAGAAGCTTCACCAAACCCTCTCTTCTCCATGTGCTGGCTCATATACATCACCTATCAAATTCTACTTTCCAAGCACCTGATCTGCCATTTCGTTCCTTCCTGTTACAGACTGTCAGCTGCTGCTCACCAGTGTCTGGGAAGTTTATCCCATGTTCTTAAGCCTTTGTTTTCCAGCTCAACACACATATCCAGTGCTGAAAGTGAAGCTTTTCCCCAGAGGCCCATTTGTTTACAGCACCAGATCTATATGTGTGCAGATACTAAATAACTACAGTTTTAATACCTCTAAAAACGTCACGTCACACCTTCTTTTTAGAAGAAGTGGATGAAATCTCAGCCCCTGTTCACAGATGCCAGGGTTCAGCTGCAGATCTGGTTTGACGAAATCTCAGCCCCTGCTCAGAGATGCCAGTTGTAGTAGGTGAGAACATTCTTCTGGTAGCAGCAAGAGCGACTGGAAGGATGTTCCCAAAACCGCTTTCTTTTTTACTCTTCCACAAACCTCATGAGTATATGATAAAATAGAATTATTAGAATGTAAATTTCTAAGATTAACATGAACTCTCTTAATTTCTTTTTAATTTGACTAAGCTTAAGAAATACATTCAGAGATATTTCATTAGGGTGTTTACTGTCATAAGGATCAGGAAAGATAAATATTATTGATCACCATTGAAAAACCATAAGAAAATAATTTTTACGTATATCATATTTTAAAAGAACCACCTGAATCTTCAAATGAGGATATATAAGTTGGCTCGCAATTGAAACTATAGAGTTTCTTCTAAGAAAATATAAAAATTCAGAATTCCAGTTGTATGCAAAATGTGGTTTCCCTCCTGGCTTGTTTTAAAGACCCACAAAGTAAAAGTCCTGGTATAAAATTTCTTGAAGGAAAAAAAAAGAAAAGAACGTATGATTGCATAAAACTTTCAAAGTACAATGGAAGTCTAAGAGAAATATAATTATTATTGTCGGTTTATCACCTCAAACATGTTGTTGCAAATGTCATTATATCAGATGAGTTTGAAAACAGGTTTTCCATTTCGCACTTTATTTGACAAGGTGATTCATTGTGTAGAGCAGTTTAAGATGTCAGTCCTCGTGGAAAGAATTGAGTTGTGCTGATGTGCTTAGGAGCATTCCTCCATCAAAGTATATGATTAAAGAAGGGTTATTCTTCTGAAATATTGTCAACCAACTGGCCTGAAATATGAGTGTTTTCTTTATTGAAATACAATTTATCACAGTTAACTCCTTCTAGGTAACCATGTATATGTTACATATGGCATATGGAAAGCTGGTTACAGTTATCCACAAAATCATATTTGAGATAATTTCTTATGCTGCAGCACAATAGCTTGTCAAGTAATTGAAATAATTTGTTTCTGACATCACATCTTCTTTCTCAACAGGGGAACAAAGAGGAAAGAAAAGAAACACGGGCATTTTCTATGCTTTTTGTATGTACCTTGTGTCTGTCAGTGGCCCATTTATGAATTGCCTCAAAGAAAGGCCGGAATCTTCCATCTTGCTTTGGCCATTTTTACATCGAGTTAGGAAATTTCCCCCGTTCTTTCAGTGGACAACAGCTTTCATCAAGGAGAATGAAGTTTGCTTTCCACTGTCATTAGCTTGAACTAACCTGCTATCTTAGCACAGCTGCCTATTCTATATTTAGACTCCTTCACAATCCCGCTAAGCTATTTGACTCAGTAATTTCTTGTAGAAATGAAATTCCACACATTAATTATATATCATGCAAAGGAGTACAGTATCTCCTTCCATCATGTCTAAATTCACTACCAATCCATTTCCGTGAGTGACTTGGTATTATGTGGCTGGGAGAAGACGACAGACAGATTTGTCTTAACCAAACCATTCATTATTTTGAATACTATCGTGTCTGTTGTGCTACAAAATGCTATCAAATAGTTATAGATATGTACTGTAGGCATAACTCAACTTTCCCTCTCCATCCTTCCCTTCTCTTCCCCTTCCCTTCCTCTCCCTTTTCCTCCTCTCCCTTCCCCTTCCCCCTCACATTTCAGCATTTGTGTAATATGACAAAGGTGATCTTTACATTTCCGGACGCTGTTCTACCTATGAAATCTCAGTATGCAGGATATATGGCTAAAGACTAAGGTGCCGATATACTTACTGCTTTTGTCTTCCCCTCTCGCTGTGGCCATAACAGTGGTGAGTGGCAGAGAAATACGTACACACAGATTACAATTTGACTTTACTCACAATTGACGATAATTATTAAGAACACATCCCTCCCCATCCAAAGAACTCACACATAGATACCCCTCCCCCTCCGAGAAGAAACCTCCTCTTCAACACCCTATGTTTAATGCAATCAAATGTTAATTAACTGACAATGGTACATCTGATTGATATGCTTGGCATACCGAACAGCAGATTCAGAAAAATGAGTACTCGTGAATAGCATCACTTTGCAGTTTGCAATAACGAGTCTAGCAATAGAGATAAATCTGTTGCAACAGAGCGTAGCTCCCACGATTCTGCAAATATTTGAACCAGAGCTAGTTCCCATCAACCATCCTTGAAGCTCCGCCTCCTCCTCTGCTTCTCTCTTCTTTTTATCAGTCCTCAGCCCGCGTGCCGTTTGCAGATCCAAACCCTCCCTCCAGCCTCGCCGGCACAGCTGCGGCGTTACGTGTCCACCACCCACTTTCCCTTCACTCCCGGCCCCCACTGCTCTGCCGCTCGCCCACCTTTCAGACCGTTACCTGTAAACCGCCTGTTACAAACGCCGCTTCCAAACCCGTCCTTTAGTTGCTGAGTCGCGCAAGAAGCAACGGTAGGAGCGGAGAACTGACAGTTCAGCTCAGAAGACCAGAGGATGAGAGATGCAGGAAATGTAAAATGAACAGCAACAGGTTTGAGAAACGTTTATATTCTCATTTCAGGCAAACTCCCCGTACAGAGGAAGCTTTCTTTAGTAGTCATATTAGTAGTGGAAAATAGAGCTCTATGTGCGTGAAAAGCTCTTTAAAGGCTTTGCCTTCACAAAATATGGCCAGAAGCACCACTGATCAGCTGGGCTGGCACAGATGCTCAGCAACCCAACAGAGCTGTAGGGTTGCGGGTTTTTTTTTGATTCGCGCCACAATTTTAACCATTGCAAAGACATTTCCATAATCTTTTCAGCGCTTTGAAAAGCCCTACTTTGAGGTAAGTAAAACAAAAACTATAGAGAGACCTAGATCTGTCTGGCATCGGTACATCAGGATAAATAACGATCAGTTAATAGAACTATCATAATCCTACCAAGCTTAGAGTATTCTTGATTAAACTACTGGCAGGGGACCATGAAGGATTTACAGAAAGACTGCTTTTTTGTTTTCTTTTTATAATTTTTTATCTGCCACTGTATATTATTTAAAATCTGCTTGCTACAACTTCATTTTCAAGCTTGTTAGAGGCAGATGTTTCTCAGCCCAAATTTGGTTCTGTTCCTTATGAAGAAACAACAAAGCCCGTGCCCTCTAAAGGCAGTTCTGGGATCAAGCTTTTGATTCAAAAGCTACAGAGCAGAAGTTCAGGTATATATGCACGATAGAAATTGCCATAGCACCTCGCCTGAGGGCACGTTATTTCACATAGCATTTAACTCCTGAAAAAAAGGGATAGATTTGGGGTAGATGGATGATGCTCAGTATCAGTTCTCCCAGAGTCTGATTTTTTTCATTCTGTAAATGAAGAGCATCAAGAATGGTTTGTGTTTTCCCACTATTGCTTGAAATCTGTTTCCCTTTCCCTGTCAGTCTCACAATGTTTCGCTGGAAAATGCTACAACTGGATCCTTGCTGCATTTAAAATATCCTCATCATAATTACAAGACAGAGAAAAATCTTTAAAAAATCGTATGAGTTCTTAAAATTATTTTTGCTTCCATTTGCAAACCCAGAATGTCTCAGAGACATGAGCTCAATATAAGGCAGAGGTAAAAACATTCACTTGTCTAACTGTTCCTTTCATACCACAGCATTTCAAGTATAATGTAATTCTGTACTTGTAATTTTTAAGAAATAGTTTGACAATAACAATATCCCAGTAATATCTGTACACTAAAATTACTGACTTACACAATTCTAACTTCACTTTTAACTTATTTATTTTCCCCTCTCCCCAGAAATAAAGTAGTACTACTTGCTATTGCATAGGATATTCCATTTTTAAAGCACTGAAGCACTTAGAATTCATCCAGTGTACATACCTACCTGATGCCAAGTTCATTTATGGTCTAGTCCTTAAAAACATTTCTAAAATCAGGGGTGAGCATGTATTTACTGAGCAAACAGTAGTCACATGAAAAATGTAAGCGATTCAGGTTGGTAGAAAAGGTACAAAAGACAGGGTGAGTCTGAAAAATTAGAAGCACAGCACCGAAGGCAATAGATCAGATGTCGTTTGTTGGCCAAAATCCCTCTCAAAGTGATGCTATTATTAGGAATAAGTTTGTAGAAACTTGTCAGTGAAGGAGATTGACTTGGCTAAGAACTTGACATCCCTGTTAATCCTCTTGAGCCAAGAATGAGTACGGTCTGGCCTAAACATTAATAACCCCTTTTCTGTGCACTGCAGCGCAGGAACCTTCACAACATTGTTCCTAATGTCTTCATGCAAAAAAAAAAGAAAAAAAAGCAGCCTTTTTACCTGACACATTTTAGTCAAAACATGTTGTTTTGCTCAACACAGGGGAATTGGAATAAAATTCTAAAATACGTGACACAGAAGGCTATGTCATCTGTGGATCCTGTCACCAAGGAGGAAGGTCGAGATGCCGTCTAACTGACATCGACTCTTTACCTGAGTTTATTGTGAAACCAACAGGAACAATTTCAGTATCTTTGCCTGTGTTTGTACGTTACGCGTACACACGTATACACTGAACAGCACACAACCAACCTCCCCGACATAGAGATGACGCCTAAATTTCTCTTACAGAAACTGTAGTGGCACTTCCACGAGAACTCTGTGACTTACCTCGGGAAAAAGGCTAACCATTAAGTGAGAAAGACTGGGGACACGGTTTACAAAGCTATCCATATACAAAACTGCTGTGATTACGAAACACCTTCTAAATGGTAGTCCCGGGCTCGTTTTTTACCCCCAGTGTTAGGGTGCGTTCCCTTTGGTTAGAGCTGGAGCGCTCTGGCTCTGCGCGGAAGGAATGTGAAGCAGGCAGGAAAAGGAGATCCACGTGGCCGGGCCGTCGCTGTCAAATGGCCTCCTCACACGTTGCAGATGTTGTTCAAGCGTGAGCCAGGGAGCGTGGGGAATAAAAAGCAGCCTATGGAACCTCAGGCGGGGAAAAATGCTGCAGAGAGCTTGCAGCGCGCTTCTAGACCACAAGAAAATTTCACCAGCAGGGAACAGGATCTATACAGTAATCTACGTATGGGCTGATCTTAGAGGTAATATTGGCACATCAACATTAATTTTACACTATACCAATATTTTTCTTTCGGGAGTCAGCACTAGAACTTCTTGCAAGTTCTAGGCACAATTTCGCCATAAGCATATGACTTATACTAAGACACGAACAAATCCTTTAGAGTACCTATCAGGGATTTCTTTTCCTTTAGGAATCAATTTTTATTGACAGAAAAGTCCAATATATTCCGAGAAGAAAAATAAAGAAGCGTAAAGCTTCTAACCATGCCAAAAAAAGAAATAGTTGATAATGACGGGCCTTGCGTCACAGCTATGAAAATGATGACTTTATCTCATGAGACCAAATAATATAGATCTGGGAATACTACTTAAATTAAAATGTTCAGCATCTCTCAGAAAGGAACCACAGAAATCTGAGTTGTGACCATACAATATTCCAGATATTGTATGATGAATATGTGGCTTATTGATTTGACAAGTACTACTATTTTCCCCCAGGAAAAAAAGCGAATTTGTGGCAAATGGCCTAATAGAATGGTACAAGTAATTGATGGAGTTCTGCACAGTCTGTTGGGTGAGGTGACAGATCTGAAAAGCCTCTGACTTATTAGTTTTCCTGTCATCATAGTGTAAGGTACGACTATAGTCAAAGTAAGTTTAAAAAAAATACAATATAAATCAGAAAATACTAGGGAGAAAAAAAGAATTATTCCAAATTCAATTCCCATATCAAGACCTTTTCAAAAATCATGTCTGAAATAATTCATAGACAAACATAATTGTTACTGTAAATATTTTACTAAAATTAGGAGTTATAATCCAAATTACTTTATATATAATTCAAAAAATATTTAAAAAAATAGTAAAGTGATCTTTAGCTATAGTTATACATTTTAGGTAATGACAGGTAGATTTGTACATGGTACAAGATATGCTAGAGCAGAAAACTTTATGGATTCAGAAGGTGCTCTTAAAAATTGCCTCTTATTATTTACACTTTTCTTTAAGCTAAGAGTTGTTTCTGCTGCCCTACCCACATCGTAGCCTATCCAAGGCTACGCAGTGGAGATTTAAATTGAGAGATAAATAATTTGTCTCTTGCAGTAATAGGAAGCTGTTAATAATTTGGAAAAAATGAGGGTTTTTTTAAAAATACCTGTTCCTTCGGTGTTGTATAAATATATCAGCTTGTCAGTATAGTTTCTTTAAGCTACTAGCCAAGCTTGTCAAACTGATGCACATTTTTTAAATGTGAAGAAGAATGTTGAAGCTTTTCATAAAAACATATACATACTTGGAAAAATAATGATAAAAGAAGGTACAGGAGAGCATTCCTGGCCTTTGAACTTTCCTGACATCCCTTCCCAATGGTGTTTTTAGGAGATGAATGCCATGTTTGCAGAGATAGCTTATAAAGCTGTCTGGCTTGTTTTGGCCACCCAATACAGTTTTAGCACAAGATAAGAACAGTTAAAATGTACAGTCTAAACAGCCAACTGTAAACGTATCTATGTAAATATACATAAAGCTTTTTCAATACAAATACGAAATTTTAAGAAATGGACAACAAACCGATAATGATAAATACAGAAAAGATCTGCTATAAAAGTGGGCTTGATCATTGCCACCACGGCAGTTGGCAGTGTACTTGCTCAAACTACTAAATATTTGTGTCTCCTTGTTTGGCCCAAAAGACCTGCGGAATCTTTAGTGGGAAGGGTCTTTACCTCTGAGTCAGGTAATACAAATCTTCGCCAGCTACGGGATCTCCTCTCTCTAGGGAATATTCGCACACAAAACCATATCCTTCTGCACTTTGATAAAGCACTCTGTTCTTGGAACGCAGGTAAAACAGATCACCAGTTCTGCTTTTTTTTTTTTCCCCAATAAACTATGTTTATTATGCCAATTCTAATTACCATGCAATCTAATGGTTTTAAGGCTTATATTTTCCACATCACTGGACATCACAAACATGAAAGCATTTTATACTGTCATTATACATCAATGTTTGCACTCGGTTATACATATATACAGAAATTATTCACACATCTTAACCTTGCTATTTCCTCCTTTCAAACCAACATAATTTTACTGTGAAAGCAGCTTTTTAATAAATGGTATAAGAAATACAGCAAGGCACACATTTTTTAAAAACTTTTTTTCTCATTACCACCTCAAGAAGCATAAAAACCCAAAATGTTGTACGTAATTCAGTAGAATGTCAACAGTTCCTAATATACAACACCGTGTAGTTGTTTCTTGAAGTGTTGCATAGATTAACTTTTAAAATTAAATAACTAAAACGCCATTTATTTTAATTGCTTAATTTTTAGATGTATTGAATCAGGAGGGCTAATGACTTCTTTTTGCTGCAATCCAACAAAATTGTCACCTTAAAAGTAAAATAGCTTCAATAAACTTATGCATTTTACACATAAATACTAAATTTGATACAGAAAATAGAAGA
Source organism: Anarhynchus alexandrinus (assembly GCA_008711295.1). NCBI lineage: Eukaryota > Metazoa > Chordata > Aves > Charadriiformes > Charadriidae > Anarhynchus > Anarhynchus alexandrinus. The sequence continues at coordinate 6,616,483 of VUYV01000001.1, forward strand.
GTACTGACAGGTACAGTTCTGAAAAGATAAACCAGACTGACCACGAATTCTGAGGAACTTCAAAACTTTAAAGAAGAGAACCAGTGATAAGTAGTTACAGGAGCATCCAATTTAGGAAGGGGAGGTCATTAGAGGTAGCTTGGGAGAGGAATCCATATGAAAGCAAATGGCCTTGCTACGATACAAAATGATCACTGAAATAGGACCAGCATATGCAGCCTGATCACAAAGCCAACATGGACAAATCACATTTGGAAAGAAAATCTATCTTGGGAGTCAGGGTAATGAAAGGCAGTGATACAATGGAATTGGAGGTCATCCCAGGGTTTACAGGATGAACCTGCACCTGAATTGCAGCCAAGTTTCTAAAAGGAAACAAAAAAAAGTAATAGTAGGTTACAGAAAATGAAGTTTTATTTGCAAAACATAGCTCTTCCAGAACAACCATAGATAGTCATTAAATGATCACATGCCAGAGCGTTTAATGCAGAAGCATACAGTAGGCAAACAATGACTTTTAAAAGCCTGAGGTACAAGTCAGTGTAAAAAATTGTATTGATGTAGAAAACTCATTGATTTTTGTAAAGACTTTGTTTCTAAAGGAACAAGGGAAGTCATCAAATCTGACCTTTTCCCTGGATCCTGTCCTCATCCTTACCTGCGAACTTACCTTCAGCACACTCAAAAGTGCACTGATCAATGAAAACATAGGAACTTTCAAAAGCCGAGCAACAAGAAGATCTACCCATCGCTTATTTTAATATTTATGTAAACATATAGAATGAGATTTCGATGGAGAGGAGGAAAAGGATTGTCACAGAAGTGGTCCATGAATAGTCAGTGTCATCACTGCATTTTTAAATTGTAAATAGCTATTTAGACACTTCTAGTACCAGCAATGAGTTAATTTTTCATACTATAGAATTATCCAGCTCAGAGTTTAGGGTTAAACTATTCATCAAAGAGCACAGGCTTATTATGAGGATCATGAAGAAATAACTGTCAGAATACAGCTCAAAGATTAGTGCAAAGTACATCTCATAGGCATTTCCTAGGAGGCACTCCAGACATGCATTATGTGCCTTCCAAATTAAGCAGGAATATCTGGATCTATCCAGTTACCTTCTCCTTTGATCTTATTTCCTGTAACTGACCCCACCCCCCCTCCCATTTATAGAAGAAATATACTTACATGAAAATAGTGAAAAGCTCAAGTTTGTTTAGAAATTAGTGAAGAACTGATTTGAATAAAGGGGAAGATTGTATCAAAAGGTTTCTAGAACTCTGGCATGAGTTTCATGCATCTATAGTAAGAAAAGTCTCACTGATGGATTATGTCAGGTTTTTCAAAAATTACGTAATTCATAGACAATACAAGATTATCTGTTTATTCTATTTAATTTTTTTAAAGTCAGCTACTGTAAGGAGCTAAAAAAAGTCAGACTGTTTTAAACTCTATAAAGAAACATTATAGTATCTACCTCCCTATAAAAACCTCAAGGAAAAAAAAAACAGTAAGCAAAGATTTCAACTATTCTTGTAGTTCCAGTCTCTACAAGTAAATTGTTACACGTTAACTAGTGTGTAAACCTGTATATTATTTTTCTCCTGCAATGAATAATTAACTAACAGTCCTTTGATTTATGTATCATCTTTTATCTGTGGATCTCAAAACACTTTTCAGTGAATAAATCGTGCTTCACAGGTCCCATTGATCGTTATTCTCACTATTTTGTGGCTAAAGAAACTGAGGCAAGGAAGGAAGAAGTCATACAAAAAAAATCTATTGCTGAGCAGGAACTAACAGTCAGGCCTTCTGAGCGCCAGCCCTGGCTTTCTCCTGGCTCTAGTAAGTGGCAGGATATCCCGGCTAACATTGCAGCACTGTCAGATAAAACCAATTTAGTTTTCTTAAGCCCAAGTACTATATTTTTTTTTTCCCCTAAATTAAGTTAAAACTGAAGTTTAAATTACAAATTCTGTACAAAAGAAAGGAAATAGCTTTTGTGACTTACTTGTAAGACCTAACATTACACACAGAAGCCTAACGTATCCTCTAGAAAAGACTTTGGACACACCACGTAAACCTCCTTAAAGTATTGATCTCTACGCATATTGAAGATGTGACTAAAAATTCCCACCCCATTGGTGAGTCACGGGTCACAGTGATAGCAGAAGATCTCATGATCTCATACACAGAAAGAGTTCTTTCAAGCTGTCCCCTACCGAGAAGTAAAATCAGTGTAGCTTTACGAGCACCTCTGTTGAAGAACTCTGTGTTGGCTCATGCGAGGGACTAGTCAGTGCTGACGGAGATATTTTTAAGCCTGCTTATAGAATTGCTATTATTTTCCCACAACGGTCATTTTTATTTGTAGCACACTGCTAAATAACAGGATTGCAACATTTGGCAAAAACATTTTCTTCACCGTTACTTTTATTCTCCTGTACAGCCAAGGCAGATACTAAAAATCGAACTACATTTGAAACGATGCCTTTTTCAGCTTTGAATTCTCAGTATGCTTTTAAGGTACACATATACTATAGATTATTTTTCTCTAAGTATTGCAGCTACACATGGAATTACACATTTAAATGAGCTTACAGCACAGGTGCTACAGGAAAAATAATGGTGTTTGCCATTTATCTTTCAAATTAAATAATGTGTTTTTAAATAGTAACTTTTTTCATAATACACTTATGGGAACAACATTTATCTGTCACATTTTAAAAGATGTATTAGTAATAAATGTAAATTACCTTTGGAAAATCAGTAATTAGCCTCATCAAAAAATAAACAATCTGCCACCAAAAAGATAATCTTTAGCATAGTTAAGTATAATAACTGTTATTTGAATAAGTTAACAAATTAGGATAGATTGCTTCTGTAATTCATTCCCCATAGCATGAGAGATGAAGTTAAAGCACCAAGCTTGTGAATGGGGGAAGGGAGCTCAGACTTTAGTGAAACCAAATCTAGCAGCTCATATTTTCATTTTTTGATGTGCCAGAGATAAACTATATGTATCCTAGGGCTTTACTACTGGGAATAATACAGTACATAATTTCCGTGGAAGCAATGCTGTATATGTCAGTCAAGAACCAGTATATCTTCCTAAATGTAAAAAGTGGGATGTAGTGTGAAGGGCTTTGTTACCTTAAAAATATTCGTCAACCCCTGGGCAAAAATTAAAACTACAACATAACCGCATCAAGTTGCTGCCTACAGACTCTGCGTTACATTTTATTGCATTGTGGGGCATTTAATAACATCTCCATCTTCTATGTCCAATCTTAGTCCTTACACCTTTTTAACTGCATACTGCCATATCCCTGTCATATGAAAACCACTGCTGGCTACCATGTAAGGAACTATGAAGTTCTGAAGAGTGAGGGAAAATTTATACAGTCTTTTGAGATCCTCAGAGGAAAAGTACTAATGAAGTGAAAAGTCATGTTATTATCTTCATCAGTGAAAGAATAAGAACAAGAATAAAATCACATTCACTATAGTAAATATTCTTCCTCAAATTAATATTATAAAAATAAATGAAAAAATAAGAAAACTAATAAAACAGTAATTTAGGAAATCGTATGTTTACATAATTATCACTTATCAACCTCAGACTTTTTTAATCATCTCAATTTCCAAACAGAGGCTTCCATATGCACATAATCCTTTCTATGTAATTCTAGAATATATAGTATCATCTCTGAGTTTTGTAATTCCCGGTTGATTTCCATTGCTTCTCCAGTTGTTTGGATGTGTCCAAGTATTAAACTAATCGTCAATCAACAGGTCATGATAGCCCATTTCAAAGCCATTCAAGAAATATCCTCTTTGCTATGATGGTTCCAAGATAAGGCATTATTCAAATAGATATGTGACGAAAGAGATAGTGGCAAGCTGCAGACTATTGCTGCTGTAACCTAAAGACTTTGCTAGACATATTTATACATATGTGAATGCGTGAATGCTGGGTAAACTGCCAATATGTGCAAAACAAAAGCCCAAAGCATAGTAATATAATATAGCAAAACCAGGAAATGCAGAAGTTAGATATCTAATAGCAGCAAAGCAATCTATTTTGTATAAATAGGCCCACTTCCTCTGCTACAGCTTAATAGTTTGCAATAGGAGAGTACTAGTGGTTTTCATGGGCAGTGATGAACATCAGCCTTTTCTCCTAGCAACATCATGGAATCATAGAATAACTTAGGTTGGAAGGAAACTTGAACATCATCTGGTCCATCCTCCTGCTCAAAGGAAGGCTATTTTCAAATGTAGATCAGATTATTCAGGGCCACGTCCACTTGAATTTTGAAAATCTCCAAGGATAGAGACTCCAGAACTTCCCGGGAAAACCTGGTCCCGTGCTTAGCCTTGTATCTTATAGGAAATTCCCTTGCTACAGCTTCTGGCGAGCAGCGGCATTTGGAATTGGAGTGGCATTCGGAGTTGCTGTGCCAGCTCTGGTCTACTGGAGGAATGTTTCCAGAGACTAATGGCATTCTCATACAGCTATGCTGGCTTTTGGGTCACCAAACAACCAGTGAGGCTCAAAGCAGCAGTGCTACACGCTAGGATCTGATCCAGAAGTTGCTTTGTAGATCTTCTTTTGTTGTTAAATGTGCAGTTATTGTTAGACATTTATGCAAGGTCAGAAACTCCAGATCTGAAGCACTTTCAAACTTTGGAAGAGATCAGAGCCACTTTTTCACCTTAGGTTCCACCATCTTACTTCTGTTTCAAAATGTTTAGCACAAAACAGAAACAGAGCTTCCAGTGCTGCTGCGTGGCTATCAGTTTCCATCTGCTTTGGCATTCAGGTCTTTATTCTACATTGACCTCACATTATGCTCTTTAATGATATTGCAAAGATTTCTTATTTTGGTACCCTCAGCTTTTGGCCTAACACTGTGTTGTAATAATTGTGTTCTTAATAATAGCTTACTGAACTTAAGTCATGGTTAACTGACATCAAGAGATGACTTATTATCTCTCAACTTATTCTCCAGTCTGCCTAGCCATACTTCATGGCTTGTCTGGAAATATTGTAGAATTCCAACTCACTAGTCACCCAAAATTCTTGTAAAACCAGAAGTTCAGCTTCATCAAGTGCTTTTGAACACCTCTTAAGGCCAGCTGACTGTGGAGAAAGGGATCAATGAGTAGAGCTGGTTTCTGGTTCCACAGCTCAGTTGAAGAGGGAAGAGGAGGCTGATATAGAAATACTACTTTTTGAAGAATTCCGAAGTTCTGCAAGATGACAGATTTGTCCCAGAAGAGAGCGGTCCCAGTCAGTGCAAAGCCACGGGGCAAGAAGCAATTAGTATTCACTGCATTTCTTGTCCAGTGGCATGTAAATTGGGATTATAGTGTAACCAAAACAAATGATATAGCACTATCATAAAACAGAAGCCCTGGATGATGATTCATCTCCCTTCATTGTACAAAAATGTAAAAAAATAAAAAGGCAAAAAAACGTAAAGAAAATGAATGTGCAACTTCTAGAGTACATACCTGTTTTTAGGATAATGTACGTGCCTGGAGAGGGTTACATTCTATCTGTGCATATTTATATGTCTTTCCTTATGAAGATTCAGGAGATTTTCTTCACAAGTAAGAGTTTTACTGTTCTGATGCAAAACATCCTTTTTCTGTGAATGGCCAGGCGTTAACTGAAACTCTACAGCTGAAGCCTCTTCAGAAGCAGCAACACATCCTTTGGGCTCTTCAGTTCCAGGTGATTTTCCTGTACTACTCTTTTTAGTGCTAAGCTCTGGAGAATTCTTTTCCAAACCTTCAGGTTGCCTGTCTGAAATCAGTAAATCATCATCAGCATTTTTCAGATTGTTTGATGCAGTTTGTTCGTTAGGATTGGGGACCTTTATATAATTGTCATCATCACATAAGAAAAATAAATGCCTACCTTCAGATGAAGTTTTAACTTCTTCTAATGACTCTAGAGTCACTTCACCTAGTGACTCTGGAGATGTTTCAGAAATAGCATTAGAAATAGGTTGCTGCTGCTCAGCCCGTGCTTCAGGAGTACCATTAGAAATGGATTGCTGCTGCTCAACGCGCTCTTCCTCAGGACAGGCTTCAAAAAAGCATTCAATATTTTCTCTCTCATCTGTGAAGTCCAGTGGCACAGGAGTGCTGCTCTTTTCCTCTATGTATTTGATTACCTCTCCACAGTCACTATCATGAGAAGAAAGTGAAAGATAAGAATAGAAGTCCCCTTTCCTTAGCTGAATGGGTCTGTGAGAGTGTTCTAACACTTTTTCCTTGATTTGTGCTAATGAAGCTGGAGCAGATGACTCACATTCAGGCTGTGTCTTACTTTTCAAAGCTGTTGATGTCATGTCTATGATCTCCCTCACAAAATTGTGTACTGAGCCATCTTCCACGTTTCTTTTATCAAAAGCAGCAGATTCACAGTTACAGCACAAATCAGGACCGTTGGCTGAGGAGTCACATTCTGCTTCATTGGATTTCAAGACTGTACAGCAATCAGATTTTTCAGTAATGCTCCTCCTGTGTTGTTGAGCAGTAGGTAAGGATGTTTGTACAGCTGTATCTGGTATGTCTACACAATTAATTTCTGAGGAAGATTCAAGACAAGGCTTTTTAGCAGGAGAGGAAGCAACAGAGTGATGATCAAGCTGAAGATGACTTTGACATTCTTTTGGAGGGTTTCTGGATCCGTCTGATGACAGAACAGTCTCCTTGCCATCCATATGTGAATCATCTGAACTGTCTGTAAATGCTTCACAGACACAACGTTCATTTTCAGCTTCTCTGACATCAAGTAATGCATGAGTTTTGGGAGCTGCTGATGTTCTAACAAGACCTTCCTTTTGACCGTCAAGAGTATTTTCAACATTGCCGTTCTCCATATCATCCACAAGCTGATCCTTCACAACCTGAGATATATCTTTCATCAGGTGACTCTTTGTCCCTTTTTCACGATCACGTGGTACATTCTTACTGTTGCCATTATTTTCTGATATTTTCTGTACTGAACCATTCAATAGTGTTTCAATGCTTAATGTATCTGTGGCTTTTGATGTCTCGTTACTAACTTCTTTACTGCGCTGAATTTCATCACTGAGGTTACTTTTTCTCTTCTCCCTTGTCAAGGAAAATTTTGGTCTAATCCAAGTTTGGAGTTCATTTTTTATATAATCAAGCCCTGAAATTAAATTGCATTCTTCATAAATATCCTCATCAGTTGCTATACTGGAGTCATCATCTTCATCTTTAATACCTAGCTCTTCCTCAGTTAAGGTAAGGGTGGAACTTGAAAGCAAATCACTGTCATCTTCATCATCAGTACAAGCAGAAGTGCAGGAGACATTAACAATCATGCTGACATTGACATCGCTCTCATCAGCTACAGATCTATTAAGATGTTTTCTAAATGATGCGTTTGAATCTGGTATTTTATTTCTGTGCAGCACAATGTCTTCAGAGCAGAGAGAAAGATCCTCACTGCTGCTGAGTTCAGTGAGAGAAGCTGCTGAGTCTTCGTTGATTGAGGATGCAATATCTAGAGACAGCTGTCCAGTAAAAGACATTTTTTGAGAGCTACTTTGGAGTGTTATGTCAGAGATGCTGCGCTTTATCTTTTGATCTAAAGGACTCTGGATGTTCTCTAAGCGATTCAAAAGATCTAATGTCCTTTTGCTGAGTTCTCCAACAGAATCACTGCTTGCACTTATGTCTCCTGAGCCATGATGACTAAAAAGATCTTCGTTGCTTTTGTAGGAAGTCAGCCAGCTCTCCAAAGAGGCGCTTCGCTGAAGACCGTCTCCACTTTTAAAAATACCTGAGCTGAACAAATCACCTACTACAGACAGAGATTCTAACGAAGAACTACGAGATAAAGTTGAAACCTGTCTCGTGTTCTCTGCAACAATTAATTTTCTTACAGTTTCTGCAGGTTTACAGGAATTGGGATCTGATTCTCCAGGGATACTTGCCAGAGCATGGTCATGAAGAAACCCATCTGGTTGTGAGTCTCCAGGCTTATGTTCAGATTTACCAGGTATTTTATCAAAACAAAAGCCATGAAACAGACTGCCCTCTGTATGAGTTTTTTCCATTTGCGATTGTTTCATTATCACTGGTAATTTGAATTTGGAGCCTTGAAGATATGAGTAATCATAAAATGTAAAGACGTCATGTTTTCCTTGCAATTCTTCTAGACAAACAGGGTTACACATGGTAATGCTGTCCAAATCCTCATCGTTCTCACTTTCACAACATGCAGAAGGTGCCAACTGGAAATCATCTGAGAGACTAGCATGGTCTTCTTCAACTTGCTTTATTTTTTGTTTTATTACATCGACTATATCATCCACTTGAGTTTCTGCATGCCCAATTTCAGGATTACTCTGAGTGCTTTCAATATCATTTAGCAAAAATATTTCTGAATTATTTGTAGTTTCTGTATCACATTCACTCACTATCCCACTCTCACTCTCAGAATGCCTGCTTATGTTTCCACTCTGATACATATAGTTATATGGTTTTGCCAATGTGGTCCCCCCTATTAGGTCTGGCAGGGATTTGGTAGATGAAAATGACGAGTCTTTACTAAGACTTTTGTTTAAAATGTTAGACTGTGTTACATTGGAGAGCTTGGATGTTTTTTTCAAAAAAGGCATGTGTTTTTTTTCTGATAATTCAATATTATGAAGACTATAGACCTGATAGATGTGAGGATTTGGAGGGGAAGTAATGCTGGGACAATAAAGAGGACTTCCACGACCACTGATACTTTCATCTTCGTTCCCATCGTTATCACCGCATTCTCCTGAAGGAGGTTTCTGGCTTGGATCATCCTTCTTGAGTTCCTGATCGGGATCACTTAAGTCTTCATGAATACTGATCAGCTTATTACTTATATCGGTTTCATCCCATTCTAGTGCATCTTCACTTGGACCATTTAGATCCATCAAACTGGGATCAATAACGTTCAGAGGCTCCTGTAAAAAAAAAAAAAAGTCATAGATTAAAAAATATTTACAGCTGCACTTTAAATATGATTCCACTGAAATCATATAAGTAAATTGACGGGAGTAAAGTGCATTTTTGGAACAATGATCACTAATAGGCTTTTAATTTTGTTACGTTTTGTGTACCATTAAAATGATCAATTAAAATGAAACCTATTACATTTTGCATGATTTCTTAGTCTTCTTAGAATTTTTTTCTTATTTGCTGTCAAAATATGATAAAGGAATTTGACTTTTCTTAAATACAGATGAATTGCTGTTAGTCATTTTATATGTAACAAGCTTTAACCATTCTGCAGAATCACACAGGATTGTGTTAGTAAGTCTGTTAATAAAAAACATTCCATTAGCACTTTACTATGTTGAAAATACAAGAATCTCTCTTAGCCTGCTTAAGTTTGAAAGAGTTAAGATATAAAGGATTTATTAAAGGATTTTTGAAATGTTTATAACAAACTTTTGTGTTGTCAGCCTTAAAACAACAGATCTAATGCAGTGGAAACTACAAGACTTGATGAATTTTTATTAGAATTTCTATTTATTCTTTACTTGATAATAAAGGCAGTACTAATGACCAGTAAGTAAGACTAATGAATGTTAATATCCTTGGCTGTAAGTACAATCAATCAGTCTAATCAAATACTATGTGAATTTCAAATATTGTCTGTGCTGACACCTTTCTCTGGGAGAGGGCTAATAAATAATTGAGCTAAACTTAGTTTGCTTTTTTTAAGACTTTTGTAACTTTCCAGTAATATTTGCTACTATGGGGTCAGAACACATAGTATCAAAAATTTTTTCTTACAGAAACATGCGTGGGAGAGAAAGAACACCTTGACAACTTTTCGTAGAATCATAGAATGGTTTAGGTTGGAAAGGACCTTGAAGATCATCGAGTTCCAACCCCCCTGCCATAGGCAGGGACACCTCCCACTAGACCAGATTGCCCAAGGCCACGTCCAGCCTGGCCTTGAACACCTCCAGGGATGGGGCCTCAACAACCTCTCTGGGCAACCTGTTCCAGTGCCTTACCACCCTCAAAGTGAAAAACTTCTTCCTAATGTTTAATCTAAACCTGCCCTCTTCCAGTTTAAAGCCATTCCCCCTCGTCCTATCACTACATGCCCGAGTAAAAAGTCCTTCCCCAGCTTTTCTCACTCAAATGCGATGTGTAAAATGGCCAACAGTACTGACTTACCTTACACCTCTCAAAATAAGATAGAAGCGGTCCCTGATTTTGAGGCTGGTTCTCTGACCACAAATTAATTTCACTTTATTTTTCTATTTACTGAGAGGTATCCACTTTAGGGAAGACTTCGCTTATACAATAAGTATTGTAATAGAACTGTTAACTAATGTAGAATTGTTTAGTTTAAATCATCTTAACAGCTGAACAACGATGTCTGTATCCAGAAAAACAAGCACTTTTTCCAAAAAACCTTTCAACTATGATCTCTTGCTCTCTTGAGCTTTCTTGGAGCGAGTTTTGTTTTTCAAATACAGCACTGATCACACGCCAAACAGCAATCTAAATCACAGCAAACTTACAAAGTTACAGAAACACAAGCAGATAAAAGGAGGCTGTAGTCCAACGAAGTGCGGTTGTACACAACTTAGTTACTGACTTAGATTCATCAAGACTCAGCCAAGGTTAATTGTGCAGGGCAAGGCACGTATCTCTGACTTCGATTCTCAGCTGGGAACTCTCTTTTTGAAGTAGGAACTAAAGCTGCTCAGCCCTTTTGTGAGAAATCATGGGATGTTCTCCAACAGCTCAATAGCCAGGGCACTGATTTTGGGTGTGGGACGCTTCGTCAGACTGAGCATAAGAGACATGAACCAGGTTCCCATTCCCTCAGGAGAAGCCCTACCTACATGCTGTTCTGAAAAGAATCCTGCTTCTCCTGTTTCATTTTGCATAAAACAATTAAATATTAATTGGGTCCTAGAAAGAGGAGGAGAATTTTATCCTGCAGCACACATTTGACTGGCAAGAGGCACAGAGAGATCCAAATCCCCGCTCCAGTGTCTATTTAATTATGGATATTGGTGGCACTGTTTCTGTGCAAGACACAAGGCTATCCCATCCCCATATGTCCAGTAGACCAACGGCTAAAACACTCAACCGATATAAGGAAAAAATATTTTCTTCAAATTGGGCAGAGTAGCTACCCACCATTCAGCAGGGTGATATGATTATTAATATATTTGATAAACAGACACATTCTCCATGTAAGATAAATCTGTGTCCTCATGCTTCACTGGGCTTAGTTGTAAGTTTCTGCAGCTGTGTTAAGAAATCTCAAATAATCACGGGCAGAAATACGGGTGCCAAACAAATTTTTCCTCCTTAGCAGGTTAGGGGGCTTTTGGTATTTTAAGAATCTGTCATGCCTGGTGAAGGCTAGGGTCTCTTTGTGGATCTACCCACCCCAAAGCTTTTATGGAGTAAATTTGTTAGAGACCTGTTTTTTTTTTTCCTGAGAGATATCGACTAGTGATAGCTTAAATGTTAAATTACCATGAAAACACCCATTTGCTAGACAACTAAGGCTATCAGAGCAGTTCTGTACATTGTGGAGTTCAGAAATCCATATTTGGATTTGACAGTTTGCCATGTTCTCATAATGGTTCCTGGCTGGTATGTAGTTGGACCCAGTTTTCCACCTGTAGCTGACCCTTAACCAACCTGCAAGCAAAAACTGGTGCAAGAGAATGACAATAATTAAATTAAGTTAGTTTGAAAACCTGTTAGATTAAACAAGAAATCAGCTACAATTACTCTTTTTCTCTGTGGCATGTTTTACGACTCTGTCGTACTTAGCATTAGGAAGACGTTGCTGCGAAAAGCTTCCTTAACAGCACGATTTCACTGTTTTAAGTTTCTACCAGCTGCAAAAAGAAATTCCCGAAGGCAGGAAATCAGCAGCAGGTTCCAAGGATTTTATGTTCCATAGAATCTGATTTTGTTTCTCAAAAACAAAACATTTGGTCCTTATTGGTCAGGAAGATAACCTTCCCCCTGTAAATCAGCACTTGGCTGCGTTGTTTGTTCTGCAAGTCAGATGGACTAAAACAATAAAACATGTAGAGTTGTGACCTCAGCCTGTTCGTCTTCACTGAGTGCTCCTTACTTCAAAGCCTATTTTTTATTCTTCAAATGCACGTGCGTTTCTGAGGCCTGCTATATACTCCAAAGTAAGGGATTTGATCTTTTTTTTTCTTCTGATTGTCACAGCTATAATTCCAAAGGCTCTTCTCCAGATATGACCATTTTACCAGCATAGCCTTCTCTGTCCAAAGAACTGACTGAATTGATATTAACAAATTACTACTTGTCTTAGAAGCATCATCTCCCTTGAAGAAAGTTACCAGCACAACTTTAGTGGTTATCATCTAGATTGGCAGCTCTTCCCAAGTACAGACCAAGTTTTAACAAACTGCTTTGCTTAAGCAAAAAAAAAAAAAAAATTTTATTTGGCATTTTTAGCAGGGGTGTATCTTTTCCCTTTCTTTTTTACAAAATTTAGGAAGCTGCTCAAACAAGAAAGAGCCTTGAGACACTGAGGTAGTTGTTGGAGAGAGAAGCACCACACAGACTTGTAAATAAAGCTCTGGTGTGAAGAATGGAAGGTGGTATCACTCCCGCCTGTGCTTGCACTGACAGCAGTGGCAAGGTAAAAACCAGGAATCTCTGAGGAGTATTTTTATCATGTCAGATGTCTCCTTACCAGGCTGCTCAGTGAATAGGTGGATAGCGTTGGAGGATTAGAATTATCATGATAGTAATAGATTATTAGGTCTTGCCAACAGAACATTTAAAATTCCCCAAACGGATCCTTTACTTGGTGTTATACAGAGGATGGAAGGTAAACCACTGTAAGTGCCAGCTGGTGTCAGAGCTAAATTCTGATTGCTTACTTTACTGGGAAAAAATGCTGTTGTTTCTTCTCCTGTCTGTCTTGATTTTCATTCCAAAGAGCTGTATAGTATTGCACAATGCATCTTTTACACAAAGCAGACAAATCTTCTATTGCCATTTCCAACTGGGAAAACTTTACCCGTGTGAGAGCTGCACCATGATTTTTATCCCATTTCGGTTAAGGATGAATGTGGCGTTCCTAGAGAGTTTGCACTTACCCGCTCCAAAGGGTGCTCTACCTAGCTCGGTTCAAGGTATCACTCCTGGAACCACAATACCCAACGAGAAAGGGGTCTGTCAGAGACAAACAAGCTGATCTCCACATGTAAGGCAGACTACAATTAAAGAGAAGCTTTGAGTGTGCTACAGAGCTTCAGATTCCGGAGGGGTGAGCCCTCTACGGTCACTCTTAAGCCCTGGCCTTGCTGAAGTCTGTGACAAAACATGCTGCAAAGGTACCGTTCTGTCTGGCAAAAATTCTTTGGATACCAGCTGGTGTAACTGATTGCACTAAATTCCCCAGAATTTAGAAACTCGTTTTCTGTATGTGCAAGAGTGTGAGCGTATAAATATACACATGCCTATGTATGTGTGTGTATGTGTGTGTATATGTCATCTTTCTAAAAATGGGTATCTTTAAAGCAGGTCAGAGTGACTTCATCCTTATAAACTCACTAAACATGACTACTTCTAGAGTAGCTCTCGATGGTCACATGGTTCACAGTAAAAGTTAAATAGTTTTGACCAAGCAAGTAAAAAATAACAATGCAATAGCAATAAAAAAGATACACAATATTAGGCATATTCCTATTTTTAAAATCTGACCACTAGATAAACAATACCTAGGAAGCATTTACTGTTGCATGAAAAGTTTTAACATAAATAAGTCGAGAATCAATTAAATTACAGACTCAGAAGAGTGAAAGGTTGAATTCATTCTAATGTATTTGAAAGTGCTGCTTTAAGGACTTGACCTGTTCCTCATCTGAACTCTGAACTATTTTGCTCAGGACAGTATTCCCATTTCAGTGGGATAACTCATGTGAGCAAAGTTAAGTGTGCCCTTAAATGCTTGTAGGGTTGGTGTTTAATGGTTAAACAGTTAATCTGCTGGAAATGTTAATGGGAAGAAATAAGATTACTAAGACAAATAAAGACACTTCCTCAACCCCAGTGTTCTTTAAGGAAAGGTCTCAAAAAAAGCATTTTTTCATTTGTTTCCTTTACTAAAACACAGATAGTTTTGCCTTTTCTGCAGCAAATTTTATTAAACAATGATTCTCTGTTTCAGCTTCATTTGCATGTGCTACTCCAGTACAGATACTTTGTGTTGGTGAAACAGGCCTGTAATGTAACCCCTACGTACCATTATATTTTTTTAAAGGAATTAACATGAAAAAAAGAGCTTTTACAATAATAAATACAAACTCTGTTCCTCCCTCCCCTGCAACATATCCTTCAGTTGCTGCGGACAAATTATCCAAACTCAACTGCACTTAGGGGCCAGGGGAAAAAGAAAGAGAAAGAAAGAAAACCATCCCCCATCTCCAGGAATGTGTGCACATTCAAGGAAGACAAACATGATTTTGTCTTTTGAAAAATGCAAGCATGCCAAGTACTTCTGCTGAGGGAAATAGTCATGCGTACAGTACCCACTTCACCTCTGCTTCACTTAAGTTCATTTTCTAAATGAGGTTCCCTATACCATAGCCAACAAGAAAACCATCCCCATTTCCCAACACCATTTTAATATGCATAAGCATATGCATAATATTCCATGTGCGTAATACTGAAGTGAACTGCACATTAAAATATGGTCTCAAAACATATAGAAACAGTATGTTAGATCACTAGAGAAACTGATCATTAACATAGGTATTTGTTATAAATACAGTTAAAAGAAGAAGGTACATGTTTATTTCCTGAGAAAATAAGATCCAAAACTATGGTTCATACTTTCTCTTGCCTCGTTTTGCAATTATTATTGCCTCCCTCAATGTAATAATATGCTCAATCCTGCACATGCAGAACTTGTGTTTTTCTGTTAGGTATTGTGGATGCTTACAGGTATTGCCAGGGTCCTACGTGGGTGGTTGCACGTACAGATTCCTGTACCACCACAAGGACACTGACTTCACTTCTGCTCTGTGCAGTCACAGATGTCACCTACAAGGGTCTCAGTGCACGCTGGGTCGTATGGGAACAACTGAGGTTCCACCATTGCTCAGGTACCTGTCTTTATGACGATACTTGAAGTTCCCCGATAACACTCAGAAATAAAAGTCTAGAGGATAGGATTGTCAGGTTTTAAAACTGATAATTTTCTTTAACACGATAGCAGTTTTTGTGGCACACCTTCTAACAACAGATGAAATAACTGCAGGGACATTTTAAGAGGATGCCTAACTGAAAACTATTATTCCCTCTTAGCAGTAGAAGTGTTTTAAAAAGCCAGAGAAACGGGCCATTCTCTAACCACTCTGCTGCTATTTAAACATCCCTCGATGATGCTAGGTAACACTGTGGGGTCAGTCGTGCCCGCACATGAGTCCTGTGAGGGTCTTCTAACTTTCTTGGTAAGCTGCCCACAGTGCCAGATGGCCAAAAGAAAGAGTGAAAGGCTCCAGCCCCTCCACCACACACCGGTCAGTGCAGACAAGCCAGGCTGGAACAGGAGGTGAGCATCATCATCAGAAGGCCTGCAGGAATTTACTTCTATCACAGACCAAGGCAAAAGCAGGGACTCGACATCTTTAGTCCCTGCACTGTGCCCAGAGTATGACTGCTATCACACTACCCATTTGGTTTCCAGCCTCTATGGAAGCAGTGATGTCCTCTTTTGCCACTGTATCCTCATACGGCTTTCTAACATCTCTGGTTCTCATTTGCTGGAGAAGCCCTTTAAATGCTACTAGAGAGCAGAAGAACATCTATAACATTTTTATATCGAATCATATTGTCATCCAAATAGGTTTACAACCCCAGACCTATATTCCAAGTTGTGTATTTGGGCTTTTTTTCCTCTTTTTTTGTGATGAGAAAACCTGGCTACATGGCATATTTTACTGACTGTTGTTTTTGCTGCTTTGTAGTTTTCTTTTCATCTGTCAAGAGGTTACATGACAGGATTTTTCGCCCTTGAATGTCATTTCGGTCTCACCTTTACTTCAGAGGAATATATGATTTTCTTTGTGCTAGAATCCAACACAAGCCCTTGATGAAACTCTTAGAAAAACATTCCTAGCTTTACCCAAACCCAAAATGTTGCCATGCACACCTAGTTCAGAAAAGAGCAAACCCTGGCACTCTGCCTCAGATACATGCCCATGCAAGTTGGTGGGAGTTCATCCATGCCAAGTCTCAGACTTTGACCCAATCAAAGATCAGTCTTTATGGTAAAGACAAAAAAGTCTATCAAACCCAGGAAATCTGTGGAACTGACGATGCTTAAACACGTTTAACTATTGCTTGTCCACACTGCAGAACTTCAGCACAATTTTTCACTGGTACGCCCGTATCGATGCAAACCAGTTGCATTTTGCATTCAGATGCCCATGAACAACTTCATACCGGCAAAGTTACAGTGGCGCAATAAAAATCACTATTGTTCTGTCTTTTTACTAGTTAAGAGGTCTGCATACTCGTTAAGAATACTTTCAATTTAGTATCATTTACATTGGAACTGGTACTCCTTTAACGGTATACTCTCAGTTAAGCCACAACTACTCAGTGGACACTATAAACGGACTCAGTAGACACAATAGCCATCTCCAGCCTACAGAGGCACATCAGGACACCTGGAATCATAGAGTTTTTAAGAGCTTTGTTTCAGCAGAAATGAATGTTTGTGAGAAACACTAAAGAGTGAGAATCACCATAGAAACAGATAGATATAAGGTACAAAAGAATAGGACATAAGCCCTTGGGAGCTTGACCTTAGGAGAAACCTAGAAAGAAAGTTTTATCACTGAGAGCTGGAGGAGAGAGGCTTGAATTTCTAAATAAAAATTCTTCCTGTATACAGGAAAGGGAGACTTTATCTATTATTTATGAATAGCAGGACTGCATGAAGAATATCCGGCTCTATCATCAGTATCTCCTCCTCACGAAGCAGTTGAGAGACTACCAAATTTAGCCTAATTCATGTCATCAAAGAGAACGGACTCTTTCCCCCCCCTATTTAAATTTTCAAGAGAATTTCTTTGTAATCTCAGATCAGGCACTTCCTGAAGTCATCGATTCACCATCTGCAAATTTGGGATATTGACTAGAGAGCAGTCAATAAGCAAGTATTGTGAAGTCAAAAGCGAGAAGAATGATGCATATTGTAAGTACTTGCACAGTCTGCCTACCTATGGATTTCCAAGCATTAAGTTAAACACCACAGTTGTCACTAAATGGCAGAGAATCCTGGCGATGAATCAAAATTACAATGGTAAGCACCTGGAGGCTACAATACAACTGCTCCTTGCCATTACACAGCCTATATCTAAGAAGAGCTGCTTTTCAAATGTTGCAAAATAGAAACACTGTCCTTATCTCCAAGTATAAGTGGACCCTAGGCAGAGCTCTTTCACTGCGATCATCTCATCCTTGAGCTTCCAGATTTTTTTTCTTGTCTCCATCACCAGTAAGTGATGATGTTTATAGTTTTCTCTGTACATAATAGGAGCCAACAGAGCCCTGGAGCTGGCTGGAAAAAAAAGGATTGGAATTCTCATTCTAATCTAGTAGGTCGAATGGATCCTGTGCAATGTCTCGAGTACCAGTGCTATATGCACACTTTGGTTTGGTCACTTGAGAAATTATTTAATACTTTAGCATACTTTGTAGAAACTCACTTAGAAGAAGACAAAGTAATGGACAACTACATCTTGTTACGGTGAGACGCTTGTACTTGCCTGCCTTAGTTTGGCTGAGTACAAAATTACAATGGGGAGTACCTCATTATTACAAAACCACTATTGCCATTGTTCAACTTTCTTCTATTACGGGAGAGTTTCTTTTAAATGTCACACAGTTTAAACTTGGGCTCCAATTGGAACATCAACTGAAGATTTAAGTCTATCCACAAGGGCTATTTTCAGTGCTGGTGAGGCACAAAAATTCCAATGAGTACTAAGAGTTTACAAAGTGGTGTAATAACTGAGGGGCACAGGGCTATCAGTACTAACATTATTACTGTAAGTGTTGTTCATATACAACTTTAAAGCACAGAGCTCAAAGTCTTCCATGCAGCAGCTCAGGTTTGTACTGAAACTGAATGTTTGACACGCGCCTTTTTTAGTAATGCTTGGAGATTTTGGAACAGTTTATGGTATTTGGTTTCACACTGAAGAAATATCCCTCCCCCCTTTTAAAAACAGAAAAGGATTTTTAAAATGAAGCGTCTTTCCGCGCTGTTCAGTAAACCTGCTGGATGAGTTGTGACTCCATAAAGTTTAGGAACTCATTTATTATGTTGCTAGATGAGACACTGCATTTATTCCCACAGTGCACCTCTAAAACGTAGCTTTCATTAGAGCTGTGGGGAGGCCCGGTCTTTCTCCCTTCACTCGAGAAGGTGAAGCTCAAGAAGATAATTAACCATGAAACAATGAGGAGGCTTGCTGGGTAAGCACTAGTGTGAAAACAGTTACTCCTCACAAAAGAGGGGAAATTAGCTGGCTGGATAAAAAAGGAAGTGTCAGACTGGAAGACTGAAAGGACTGCCAGCGTAAGTAGATAGCTCTATGCATCATTAATGCAATTTTTTTAACACTTAAACTTCATTGCTTTCTAAATTTAAATGCATTTAAATGCTACGTGTTAGGGGAGATTAATATGCCATTTTAAAATAATTTCTCTTAAACTTTCCATTTTCTCGTTTCACCAGTTTTAGTCACCCGTCCCACGTACGAAAAATCCACTGCCTCTTAGTATTGTATTCTTGTTTACAAAGCCAATGTAAACAGAGCGTTCTAAAAAGATTCAGTTCACTCATTGTATTTTACAAGCCCATTATTTTGCATTAATGCAGATATTTTTATGAACAGAAAGTTTGTTTTGATTTTACTGTTTCACAGAGTAAAGACTTATGATGTGCGTTTCCTTTCAAAACTTCCTTCTACTCGAACAGTGTTCCCTGAAGCAGCCACATTTTTGGCAGAAATTCAGTTATATGCTATGCCAAAAGAAATAGAATAAACAAACACTGCTTAATGCAGCTGGCTAGGTAATTTACATATTACTGCACACCAAACACGGAGAGCTGAATATGGATTAGAGCTACAACGATGACACAAATGTCTTACATGTAAGGAGAAATGAAATTCAGATCATCATTGCTAACAATTTACATTTTATTATTTAATGTATATTATAGTACCTCTGACACATAAATGTATGTACATATTTAAATATTAAGTAGATGTATGTATTCTATTTTCTGTAGATTTTACAGGAAAAAAAGTACTAGAAAGATCTTGAAAAACTCTTAAACGGGTAGATTTTTTAAAGTTTTCTTTGGGGGAAAGCAGACTACCTACATGACCACATCCCAGCCTTTGGCAATAGCAAAAAAACCCAAATACAATGAAAACCCTCTAGGCTTTCCTTAAAACTTCTTTGCTATACATGAAAATATAGTGCAGGTAGGCCTTCAAATCTGCAAGTTCATGTGCTTTCAAAAAGCATCTGTCATTTTGGGTGAGATCAACAGTCCATTCAGCTGAGTCCATCTCCTGCAGCGGCCAGTAGTGAATGTTTATGGAAAAGTGAAAAAATCCTCAAACACGTAGAATGGTATAGAAGCTGCCATCCCAAATTTGAGAAGCCAGTCTCTGGGGTCTTTTAGAGTTGGAATAATAAGCATTAATTGATGTTTCCTCCATTAATTTTTCTGATTACTTATGGAACTAATTTGTATTTTTGCTATCCACAACATCCTGTAGGAAAAAGTCTCAGTTTTATTATGCACTGCAAATAGTATTCCCTTTTAATTGTTTTGAATCTCCTGCCTAATCATTTCATTGGCTACCTTTTACTTTGTGCATTAAGAAAAAGAGGAAGCTTTGTATATCCTGAAAAGAAAAGATTTCCAGCTTCTCACTGGGTAACGCAGCACCACCGACCAGCCTGGAAAGTTCCTGAGATATAACAGTTTACAGTGTTTAAGCAACTTTAAAATACACCAGTCTTCCTTCTCTCTGAATTTACACATTTGAACAGATTAAAACTGCATTAGCCAGAAAAGGAATACAAAAGAAGTCCAAAGAAGTAATCCTTTTAAAATATAAATATAGAGAGATGTAGATGTATATACAAAACTTTGTGGCACTGAGACAGCGAGTTTATGCAATTCTTCCCCTAATATAACAGAGCATAATAGAGAAAAAAAT
The DNA here is from genome assembly GCA_008711295.1 of Anarhynchus alexandrinus. Classification (NCBI taxonomy): domain Eukaryota; kingdom Metazoa; phylum Chordata; class Aves; order Charadriiformes; family Charadriidae; genus Anarhynchus; species Anarhynchus alexandrinus. The sequence continues at coordinate 6,636,811 of VUYV01000001.1, forward strand.
TCAAAGTATTCGGGACTTAAAGAGAAGACTTGTCACAGTCACTGAAACAGACTACTCACGGGATACTATTAAAAACATTAGTACAGACATGGTGTTTTATACCCAATTCAGACACTATGCTTTGAGCTAATTATAACACCAGGAACCTCGTCCTCTAACATGGTGGCCACGGTATTTTCTGCTTTGAATATCTGAAGTCAGTTTTTCACAGTAGTATGGTCTGTGGACCATACATGTGGACCAAGCAGTTATATGTAATCAAGCAATTATGTTTGGTTTAAAAATAATACTAGGAAATATATGTTTTATTTATTTTGCTTTTGTAGCCTTTTTGTTTAAAACCACGATCAGCCATTATGAAGCATTCCCAGTCTCATAAAGAATCCTGTCTTCTAAAAAAGCAAGTAAATTTCAAATACTGCACAGAAATGTTGTGTGCTTTGTCAGGAAAAAAAATATCAAAGGGGGCTTGGGGTAATTAAGTATTGCAGCAATTGATTTTCCCATTAAAATAACTCTTTACTTTTAATGTAATTTCATTTATCTTCCTGCGCTCATGCCAGCAACAAAAAAAGTAACTTTCACGTCTCACATTACAAAGTTTGCTGGGTACCCTGGAGAGGGCAAAGAAACTAAATGTGTCTGCAGAATTAGCAGGGAGTCACAGAAGAGAAACACACGTCTCAAAGAAGGATATTCACTCCAGTTGAGGTGGATGGTGGTTGAAACCTGCTACTGTAGGACTGTGGTCGAATGAGTTACAAGAAATGTTCTTGTAGGATTCATTATACTGGAAGCTACAAATTGAGATGTCAGTGACACCATCAACGTTAGCAGGAAATATTGTATGTCTGGAAATTTCAGTGCAGAGAAAAGGACTGAAAGAGCAAGAATGCTGAACTACTCTTTCTGCTCCAGGTGGTTCACCTTATGGAGCACTGGAAGAGGCTCCACAGGAAAGCCTATTCCTACCACTGTCCGTACTGAAACTGTGCTACACGTGAAGACTTTCTGTGCCGTGATCCCTTTTCATTAACAGAAAAGAACAAAGGTCGCACAAGCAATAAGGTTGAATTGGTGAGTACATTTGCTCTCAACCTTAACTGTTCAGCCCACTCACAAATCATCTCCTGGGACTCCAGAGAAAGTTAGGAGTATGTACCTTTACTTTCCATCCTCTCCAGGGGGAGAGCTCAGGCTTACTATGAGAGATTGTGAAATAGTGAAATAGGGCTGCCTTAGTCTCTGGAGTCTGGATTAACCATTAGCCTCTCCTTGCCTAAACCAGCCAACAACTAGAGCATCACATAAAGTGATTAAAATCAGAGCAACCGCTTAAAGTATGACTTAGTGGCAGTGGGCACAGATGATCACCTCTGAGGTTTTGCTCTCTCAGAGGACTGTAATTTGTTCTGGTTTGGCTGGGGTTATGAGTTTGAATGTACCCTTTGGGCTCCCCATCATTTTACAAAGCCATGGCAAAACATGACAACATCTGCCAGAGGTGAGGGAAACAGTTGAATAATTTAGCAGTTTGGTAATGTCGCACGGAGTATTTAACCTCTGGATTGTTGCCCTAAACTGTTAGTTGTGACAGAAAGTTTTGCAGTTTGTGAGGATGGAGAAGAGACCTCTATGGAAAGATTTAAATGTATTCTTTTTTCTTATTATTCGCTCTAAAAAGCTACCACTGCAGGTGACCACTCAGATGATTTTCGCAGCAACATAACACGGCATTTATCTGAATTTTTTAATTAATTTTGACTAAACTCCACCGAGTCTGCAATTTTTTACCAAGATCTGCTCAACAAGAAGACTTTACCAGCTTTAGTTTTGCCACATCGTCCAGACTCTGCATGCTGCCGTGATGGCTGCCATCGTAACTATGGCTGGTCCTCAAGAAAATTATGAGAAATACAGAATTTCTTGCAAGAATGCAGGGCATATCACCTATGTTCAACTAAAGTCAAGAAAAATTTAGACCATTTAACATAATTTTCTTTTAGATCCTACAGATAGTTATTCCATGTCACAAATCTGGTATGCAATGCAACCCAGAAGCTCAAAAACACAGGCACATCAAGTACAAGGATGGTGCATCACATCACAGACTCTACAATCAAATGTTCAGTCACTTAAGAAAATACATATTTTAAGGAAGTGCCAAAGTGAGCAGTCTTCAGTGTTGAAATATGAGTAAAAGATGACTGACAGAAACAAATACAAGCAATCAAGATTCTACCATCATATACTAGACTACGAAGAGGTCCAATATCAAAACAAAAATGACTTGTGATAGATAATGAAAAAAACAATTTGTAAAGGTTCAAACATAAGTCATTAAAGAATTACTTTGCGAGGGCTAGATCATGTGATAGGTGTTCAGCACTTTACAACATGCCCTCCTCAGCCAATTAAGTTAATCATCCCTCAGTACTTTGCTGTATTAGGCACTTCTGATGAACTTCTAAATTTTATGCAAGATTTTTAGATGGATCTCACCTTACCAAATAATGGCTTATGATAAAATAAGAATCTTTTAGGAAGCAAGTTTTGGTTTAGAGAAGCTGTCTAACAAGCAACTGAACAATGACAAATTCATTTTTTACCTCTGAAGGCAGGGGTTTTGTTGTTTTTTGGTCTTTTTTTTTTTTTTTTTTTTTTTTAGAACAAGTGTCAGTCCATGGCTTGAAAAAATATTGCACCAGTGAATTAAATATAGAGAAGTGAAGGGGAGACACCATGCCTAGCATTATTAAAAACCTTTTTCTTTTCCAGAAAGCGTCACAGAAATAGATAAGGGATAAAGATACCAGATCAGAAGCAATATAGCATTTTTAAACAACTTGTTTTTCGAAGTGCATTATAAAGAATGAAACCAAGAGGAAGTTGGAAAAGATCCTAAACAGAGCTTTAAGCAGGCTCTCTACCTCCTAAGAAAGAAGCTTGTGGAAAAGAAAGTTGCCTTTTTTTTTTTTTTTTTNTCACCATTGCAGATTTTCCCAAGTCCTTACAACTCTAATTAAAATGTGGTAATTGGTTATGTTACCTCAATTACCATGATGCATGGACATTGATGCAAAGCGACACCAATTGAATCCCTTGGGTGTTATACCCCAAGGCCATCCCATTTATTGTGGCCTTATTATTTTCAATTATGTGGCTGGATGTACAGCATACTTTCAAGCCAATACAGATGGGGGTTTTGCTGGACATACAGTGTAGTGTACACATGGGATGACTCAGGAGAACAAGAGACATAAAAATAATTATTTTTTTTTTCTGGAAGCATAGTAGTGAACTTAGCAATCAGACAAATGAATATTTCATACATTTGCAGGACAATGTGAGAATTACAGCACCTTAACCCAAATTGCCTTAGCTCAAAATCTCCATTTTAAAAGCATGATTAATACCGTCCCTTCAATAATTAGCCCTCTCTGTTGAATAAGAAAAGAGATTGTCTGCTCCATAAAACAGATATGTTTCTCATTCAATGAATGAGCAGTCTGGAGAAAAAGCAGTTTCTCCAGTCACCAAAAAGGCAGGAATATTGAATTGCAACTTAAGAAGTAAAATCCATTAGAAACCACAGTTTTCTCTCTCTCTCAGCCATAGCAGTGTAAAAGTTTTACATACTCCAGTATTGGTAAAACAGTCCCAGAAAAGTTAATTTCCATGGTCATCTATGGAAATGGCTTTCTATATAGAGACATATCTGACCTGGGCAGGACATCCCCAAACTGTGAACATGTGTAGCTGCTGGAATAATCCACTGAGGCTAAACACATAACTTACATTGGGTATACCACTGGCTGAGCAAAAGATCAAAAAATTTGCATAAAGCAACCTACATATTCCCCCTTTGACTTAACTGTTGTAAACTTGCGTGCATGACCATGACTGAGTCTATCCCAAATTGTTTTTTAACTGTTCAGTCTTTCAAGTAGACTAGACCCTCTAAAGGAAAGTGCACAGTGAGTTAAAGCTTCTCCAGCTGTTGAGCAGGAATTTTAGATGGCAATTTTGGGTTTAGTTGACTAAAGATTGTTGCTATTGCTGTTGCAATTGCCAGACAGACTCCTTTTTCTTTTAAGATGATTGCCAGCAGGGTCTTGTTAGGCAAACTATAAGGCATCTGTGTAACTCTGAAGCTAAAATTTAGGTGACATATATAGCATTATATCAGCAAACTATGGAATGATAAATCTGGGGGAAAAGAATTTACCACAAAAAAAACAACCCAAAAAAAACAGATGGGGGAAATAAAAACCTCTTTTGCTAAAACAGATTAGGACTGCTTCCAGTAACAGACAAGTGTCCTACTGTTTTTTAAAAGTAATCTTTGGGATTTTTTTCATTGTATGAATACTTCATTCTTTATAGCTAGGTTAACCTACTAAATCTAACTAATCATTCTTCTGGAGTGATTCTTATTGATAATTTCACATTCTAGACATAACTGTTGGTTTATGAGAACCTTATCTTTTACCAAACTGTAGGTGCTTGTAGTACATGGTAATATCTTCTTGTTATTTGTAAACTTATGGTGCCCACCTATGGCACAAGTTGAGCAAAATTAAACTGCTGAAAACCATCAATGAAGGCAAACAGTTCAAAAGAAACCTAAGAGCCTTTTGTGGTTAATTCCAGCATACCTCTGTAACGCTATAAGTGGCCCAGATAAGTGACTGAATGTAAAAAGGGGCAGGAACAGGACAAAGGAAGATCCCAGTACACAAATTAAGAAGACAGTAGGAGATGCCAGTGACTCTTACACTTATATGAGGCAATATAATCATTTGGGCTATCTTATTTACTGTCAGCAAGTCAGATGCCATGAATGAGTCAGATGCCATCAGGGTATAAAACCATCTCATTTGTTTTCATAAATTACAGTATTTTGTGGGCAACCACAAATAAAGACTTGTTACCAAGGGATACTGTTTGTGTGCCAAGACTGGCACACCATCAAATACAGAGAGATAGGGAAGCAGGAGAAACAGTCCTGGTACCTACCCAAGAAATGACTACACAGGAACTGAGTGAAAAGGAAGGCTAGAACATGCCAACTCAGCCCAGGGAAGACAAAGAAACCTGAATCCAGCAGAGGCTGGGGCATCTTTAAATATTGAGAATACAGATACTTTTATCAACACGAGAAACTTGTAGATACTGACATCCTTCAAAGAATCATATTGTTATAAACAAGCCTAGGATGAGAGGTTCCAAAACAAAACAGCCCACAGTGAAAATTAGACGAGCATCATGATAGCTCTAAATGGCTGCCATTTCTCAGCAGACAGAATGATACACCCCCTGCCTGCTGAAAGTCAACTCAGCCCAACAAATAACTCCAGACTATCTCAGGCAAAGCAGGAACAAAGCAGCACGCACCTCCTGAAGTTCCATGTGTCCAGATATCAAGCAAGGTGCAGTGTTCACACCCTCACCATGCCTCAACTCCTCATCGATTGTAATCCCTAACAGAAACACAAGACTTACTTCGCTCCTGCTGCAAGAGCAGAGCCAAGCTCTAATTAGCTCATAACAGTTTATTTAGAGTAACTGCAGCTACAAACAGCAAACCGCTTCCACGCGGCAGCTGCCCACATGCAAAAGGAGATAATGCACTTTCACTACAGTAACTTGGACCTCCGTTCAGCGCTCTCTAAGCTATCTCACAAACGCAACTTGTTTCTGTTCCAAGTTCAACAGAAGATACATATTTACTACAACAAAATGATAAGTTTTGTAGATGAAAAAGGCAGTTCATCATCTTTGTGGCACTTTTCCTTTTAGAGGAGCACAGTAGAAATTCAGTCCAATCTCTCTTGGGCCGTTATAGGCCCAACTCAGCCATACTCAGCCTCTAGCAACTAAAATTCAGGATTCTGAGAACTATTTTTTGGTTTGGCTGTTGCCTAATACTGCACACACTTGGTTTTGAAGCTCCAAAATTCAGCTGTTTTTTCTACTGCTGGTCAGCTCATTAAACATTTTGTGTAGCACTAACCAACAGTTTACTAGAGCTATTGATGTAATAGATGAGTAATATGACTAAAAATATTCTGAAGATGGAACAATCACAAAAATATAACTAGTGTTTCTGAAGAGAATGTAAAGGCTTTACTATTATATTTTCTTTCTTCATCAATCTTTTCTATGTCTCATATTTATCTTCTAACCCATCCACTTGCCCAGCCTATTTCACTGCCGACTTCTCTTACTTCCGTTCTCATTTCTTGTTCTCCCAGATTCATTACCATCAAAACTCAAGAACTCTGCCACTGTTGAGATGGCATTTGTCTTTTTTTTATTTCTTGACTTTCCGCTCATTTAAATGTGAATGTATTGTTTAAAAGCCCTACCTCCATTTTCTATTTCTATTCTGGATCCTCACTAATTCTGTTTCTTCCTTTAATTCCACTGAAATTTCTCTAACGATTTCTCATGATTTTTATTTTACCAGCTTCTGTTTTACTTTTAACTCCACTTGATCAGGCTCTCAACATATTACTGCCTTGGATTTTTCTGCTCTATAGATTCTTTTTCGGCCTCCTCTGTGGTTTTTTGCTAATTGTTCTTCCTTCATCTTCTGCTTTTCACTAGACTCAAACAAGCTTTTTTCCTTACCTGATTCCCTTTCTCCTTTTTAGATGATAATACACCTTCAGATACCTGCAGTTCCCATCTCTGAACTGAGGGCTCAAGTAAACTCCTTTGCATCTAACACTCTCTTCTGCCTCTCTTTTAAATATCTCCTTTTTAATGTCCATTAACATAAGTTAAGCACAGACAAAATGGAACTCTTGCGCTGTCTTCCCCAAGTCTCCTCTTTTCTTCGTGCTCTGCCAGTATGACTGTTCTCCCTCTGGTAATCTGCATCAGCTGTGACATCAACAGCTCTCATTAGCTCTATGAGAGGAATCTTAGCATCATTAAGATTTGACCTTTTTCAGCTGGTCATATAGTGAAAGCTCTTAGTTGATCTCCTTGGTTGTTTCCAATGGCATTCCTTTTCATTTGATACTTCCCTCTCTGCACATAGATGTATAAGGAAAGGCCAAAAAATAATCTTTTCTTTTCTCTGTACTCTTCTACAATCACATGTAGCTTCACCATTTTTACACTTCTAACCAGACCAAATTTTGGGGGGCTTAACTGACTCTCCTCAATTATCTACACTTCTTACATTGTCAGTTGACTACTCCCATGCTTATAAAACCAACGTTGACACTCCATCTGCTTTTCAATGATGTCTTCCTTCCATGTTGCCTCGTGTTCCATAACATGCCCTGTTTGACTTGTCCCAAAAGTCTATTCAAATCTTGTTCCTTCCTTAAGTCCTATCTTTATCTCAATATCTAAAGCAAAGCAGCCAATAAAACAAACAGGCAGAGGAGGACTCCTACTTTATAACATTTGATAAAGGCAGGCAGGCAACAGATTAATATTACCTTCAACGGTTCACTCATCCACAGCATCCTCCTCTCTAACTCACCATTTCTTGGTCTGTTTAGACTAATAGTCTAAACTAGACTCAGGAACGGCTAGTGTTTCTCAGGAACGTCTTGTATATCTCCATACTACGCTACCATAACTGAACAAGAGAATTACAGCTATTTTTGTAAAGGAACTTTAACAAAAAGAAGTCAAAAGTAGTATTTCACTGTTAGTCAGACAATTGCTAGGAAGCAGGTAAGTGTTGAGCATTTTTTCTTTTTATTTGCTTGATATAAACCTAAAAATCATGTCGCTTATTCTCAAATCTCATCAAGGCTCTTCAGTGTATGCACTACATAGGGTTGTCATTGCTGTCAATGGAGCTGCAGCACACAGACTTCAGCATTACGGTAGTAGCACAAAACGTGCTGAGCCAATTCATCCATTAGAGTCAATGGCGTTACAGTAGGGATTATTTTGTTCCTCCTATGGTTTATTGTTTTAATGTAGATACTGCATTGTAATATAGTTTTGTGCTGTAGAGAAGCTGTCTAATTTATGCCACTTAATGGATGGTTTAAGCAGAGTACTATTTTGCCTCTTAGGAATCATTTCCCTGAGATAAAAGCAAATTAATGCATTTTACTTATATTCAAATAAGACAGATTTGTATATTAATCACATACCCATGGCATTCTATGTGAAATACACAGCTACTGCTGGGATGCTAATTAAAACCAGTCTTACTTACACAGAAAATACTTTTTCTGAAATATATTTACAATCAGTGAAATATGTCTCTGGGCCCAGTTCTGTTAGGTACTGAGCAACTTCGCAACAGGAGAAGATTGTTTTCATTACTTGACAGAATCCGATGTGATGAGATTGAATATCCAGCAAACAGAACATGTATATTGCAAGTTTATCTTATTAATCAGTCTTGTCCATAGAATACGATGCTTTGTGAAAAACTAAAGCTTTGCTTGGTGGCAGTAAATACTAGGAATGGCACCTTCAGTCAGAAGAAAACACTCTGAGACGAATGTGTTTGTCTTGCACTGAAAAAGCGTCTCTTCTGAAGAATGAAACCACATGAGATCTTTTTAAAGCAAGCACCACTCACCGAGTCTTTTTCCAATCTCATCTGTAGCCTTGTTTGCCACTGGACAGCTTGCATGACAATGGCTTCCCACCTCCTCTCCAGGTTTACGATTATCAGCTGCATGGACTGATGATCTGCGTTCAGGTTGCAGGTCTCCTGGTCATCCAGGAGGTGCTGGCATAGTCGCAGCACTGAGGCTACCCCACGACGTCTCTGTTTGATCTCACAGCATAGGGACTGCAGGACAGACAAACAACAGATGTCAGCGTGGAACACTTTGCAAATTAAAACATTAACTATTATCTGATATTTAACGGTGCCCAGTTTCTGCCTTACAACAGTTTTTTCAGCTCTTCCATAAATTCCCATGCTTAGTGTCAAAGCTTAATGTTTTATTTTCAGATAAACACAGTCTTAATCTTAATAGCACAGGAGTAAAGCTACTTTCAGTCTCCTTCAAACAAATGCCACACATAGCTAACTGTCTCAATAATGTTGAAAAGTTTTATGGTGTAGACTGGTTTATTCTTCTTTTTTTTTTCATTCAACTGGGACACATCTGAAATGAGTTACCCTGACAATAATCAGCTTCAGAAATTCTTCAGGAAAAAGTGGGGGAAAAAAATTGTATGCATGCAATAGAATATATATATTTTTAGAAAAAACAATAGAAATGATGGCTCATATTTACCCTGTCAGAGGAGAAACCTTAAGAAAGGAGAAAATTCAGTATAAAATTCTTTACAGATGTTTTTTGTTATCATAAAGTATTTCCAGGGTAGTTCCATATTCAAGTAAAAGTAGGAATACTATGATAACTGTATCCTTCTTAAAGATGAGTTATTTACTGCATTTATTTCATCATACCGATTCCACTGCTACCAAGAATGCAGTCTCACGTGAACTGCATGACGGGAGATAATCGTTAAGCCCCAATATTGCTGAATATTGATGGGAGTCGGGATATGTTGGTTCTATGCCAGAAACCAAAGTAATTACACTGAGAATCTCATTGAATTAGCAGTACAAATAACGCATCCTACATGCCAAAACTAAGGAGAGATCTACCACCCGGAAGCAGTTAATGGCACGGGGTGCTTTCAAGCGTGGTTTTATCCACAATCACGCTCTACCGTCATTCAACATCGATTCAGGATTTTATTAAATCATAATGCGTTTTAATAATAGCATCTAGGGAGCTGGGGTACACAAGGCACAAATGCATCTGAGGAGGACTGCTTCAGTCCCGCTTCTGAGACCCTACACTTTTACAGCATTGCGCAGTTCAAGTATTCAACTATTATCATAGGCCTGTGCTACTCCTGAATTTAACAGGACTGTGCTCCACACGTGGGAGCTTTCCAGATAATTTAAATTGTAACTTGCCAACATCTGTTTCCCTCTGTGGGATGCCACAGATGAAAGTGCACGACCCCATGAGAAAATCAGAACTATCATCTTTTTTGAAGACAAGGTATTTGCCTTTAAGCTTTCAGTTAATCACAATAAGCAAACAAAAACCGCCACCGCATCTCTCAAAGCTGTTCACAAGCATTAACTGATAAAAAATCAGGACCTGCCCTCCTGAATTTTATTAGCAAAACAATAACATTCTATTGAAAGGGAAGTCAACTTCCGGATTTTCATATCGCTTTTTCTTTAAAAATTGGAATTTACACGTAGAAATGTTGTACCTCACAGAAGTATTTTGCTGCTCGAAGTATGTGCTTGATCAATAATACTAAGCTGAAAGTCTGAAGCAAAACATTGGTATACACATCTAAAAATATGTATCTTTTCTTTGCCTATGGATAGCGTGCAAACATTTTTTTTATTCAAAGCCTTCAAGAGAAATGATGATTAAACCCACAAACATAGCTGAATTACTAATCTACTTTCACTGGCACAATTGGGCCATTCTAACAGTTAACAGATTGCTTATTAATCAACAAGGGTAAACAAGACAATGCAATCTCATTTAAAGCGGAAGTTTTAATGCCTAAAAGTATTTGTGTTCAAAATGTTAATCCTGATAAGGCTTCATTAGAAGACGTCTTAAAATGATTAAGTACATTTCATTGTAAAGTACACTGAGTAGCATATCAGCAGGTGGACATTTCATACAGATGTTCCACTTATTGATATAATGCATTCTATAGCTATTTAAATTACCCTAACTCTGTAATAGCTAGAATTCTATTACTTCTATAATGAGAGAACCCTGTACCTTTAATATTTCTGAATTTTAAATAAGGTGAATGACAAATTCCCAAACCCCTATTTATGGCAAAATATGACCAGGAATTTTATTATTCAATTTATACCAGAGCTGCATTTTCACTTACGTTTCCTGAACTTGCCCTTATTTATTTTCCTAGAGTTCATTACTAGTTTCCTACATAGTTCTTGATGTAACCACCATGTCTGGCACATTTCCTTTCTGAGGCTGTTCATTAGCCTAACGTCACATCAGAAAAAAAAACCAAACCAAACCAAACCGAACCAAAAAATCTACCTAAAGATAAAAGTCAAGATTCTTATTTTACGTTGTACAACAGCTAAGCGATTCAGTTTCATGGAAGTGATGGTAAGTTATATACTGATGGCAGCCAAATCTAAGATCTGCATAACCTTCATGGAAGTCAATACAGCTCAGAAGCGGCCCCGTAATGTTAACTTACCTTGATCTACCTGATTATGTCATCCCTTATAAATATTGCTCATTTCTGATACGATACCATATAATACGATGAGGTAAGGAGTATTTCATTCATAAGCCATTATATAGGAGTTTAAGTGAGGCCTTTACATTGTGTTATCTGCAAGCAGAGCTACGGCATCCAAGTCATTTCTAATTTACATCAATTTTACACCAGCATAATAACAGTAGCTTTGCTGAAGCTATTTCTGATTTACATGGCTGTGACAGTACAATTAGGCCTATGGCACTTTTGTTTCAATTTTATTACATGATATTATGGTTAATATTAAACAGGAGAAGAATGAAGTGCTTGTATCTAACAGCGTGTTGAAAGAGTTGGCTATAGCAACAATACTTTAAAAGCCAGAGAACTTAATCATGTAAAGACATCTTTAAACCCTGTATAATAGCACTAGCAATAACGAGTCTAAGCAGTATTAGGATCTGGTATAGAGTGTCCTAAAGGGACGCAATAATCGCTTGTATCCTATGACATGACATCCCACAGTGTGGTATATCCATCCATGTTCTGCTGTTGTTAAAATGGCATGCTTCTATAAAAACCTGTCAATACGGCAATTGTACATGCAAACTACGCTTCCAGGACCACGGTAACTTTAATAATTTGCAAGGTACAGTCTATGTAGTGAACGAGCAGCTATAATTCATGATTAATTAAAAAAAAAAGGAAAAGAAAGATGATGAGTATCTCTACTGCGTCTTGGGCCTGATGGTCTACAGCTGCTCCAGTAAGCTACTGGGTACTTGACAGTTGAGAAAACCAGGAAATGATCTAACAGTAGACTGAGGAGCATCACTTAGGCTCGTTTAGCATCCTGTGCATGCAGAAGATTTGCTGAAGTATAGATTAAGAGATCAGACGCTTTCGATTGTGGCTCCTCACACTACCGTGCATCCATTGAGCTGTGGTAACTGTAAATACAATCCAAACCTTTGCAAATGTGGGAAAAACGCATTCACTTAAATCATTTGCAGCGAGACTTAAACTAATGTCTTTGACTTTTTTGCTGCAGGCTAAGAGTATACACAGTAACTGCAGCTGCCGTGTATGAACTTGACTTTGTGTCCGAGTCCTTTGCTTCGCAACAGATACCCTGATAACATTGAGGTGTTATTCATTATAACGTTATTACGAGTCATATTTTCCCATACTGAGGATTCCTGTCTGTGCTGTTAGAATCTTGGAAGATTTTTCTTCCCTCTGCCTACTCCTATTTTCAGTGCTTTGAAGTTATCACCCGCATAGCTAAAAAGGGCTAGCTGAAACTACTTTCACAGCTTGTTAATACCATGCCTTAAATCATCTGGAAAAGCCCCTGCTGAGTCGAATGACATCAAACACTCTTTCCAAGCCATGGGCTAATGGCACTATCTGTGGGGATGGAAGTAGCCATGATCTGAACAGAAGGTGCTCTGCGTAGCTGCGTGACTCCTACGTGAATGGCATCTGACCAGAAACACGTGTGCAGATTTAGGCAGTGCCTGAGAGTGTGGGAGGCACGGAAAGGCGGGAAGTTGAGGAGTATTAGAGCCCTTCAATCCCCTCTCCGTCCCTCGGCCTTCCTGCAGCGTATCGGCGCCTGAGCTGTGCCACACCGCCTGCTCCGCATGACTGAAGGACATGGGTGGGAAGTCGGCTTTCTCACAAAAGATGGTAGATGAGTTGGCCACTGAAGCACTTTTAGTTACCTCAAGGTTCTGGAGCAAGTGTTTAATACTAATCATTTAAAAGTACTAAGGTTCTCAGCGAATTCCGTGGGATGACTTGTGCTTAAACATAGTTTAAGTCAGTTTAAGATTAGTTTAGTTCACTTAAATCCACATAATCCACATATAATCACTACATAAAATGTTGAGATATGATTTTTGTAGCACCATTTATTACGCACTGTTTGGGGAATTAATTTTTATGTGATTTGAAGTTCTTTCAACCATTTCCATCTTTTTTGCTTTCACTCTACAATTAGGAATAACAAAGGTCCATGCAGAGGTGCCCAGAGCTTCGAAAATAGTTAGATGACGACAAATGGTAACTTCCACAGACAGATTTTCTTTGTGTTTTCAGATTCAGAAAAAAAGACAAGCTCCACTGAAATAAATGCTGTTTCTAGGCTTAGGTTGTGTTTCTGTGTATGGGCAATACTGGGTGTTTTTAGGAAAATTAAAGAAGATGGGCTGCAGATAAATCTGGAATGATCAGGTCCAAGAGGAAGTTTCCATCTAACCTCAGTCTGTTAAAGCCTTACTCTTCATCCTTGTTACACGATGTGGGTATGTGAGGGAGGGAATGATACCCTTCCTATTGCATCACTTGTTGCCTGATGGAAGATGAAATGAAGATGGAACTGTTGTTATTTAGTACAACAGCCCTATGCAGAAATTAAGGCAAAATCCGAGAACGGAAGCTACCCTTCTGTCTGCAACGCCCAAACTGCAACTCTTAACAAAATGTAAAATGCCTTTTTACATCTGATTTTTGGCTATTGCAGCACTTCAGTTTTCAAAAGTGCTAATGTAAAACTTTAAGAATCATGGCTAACATCACTAATACATGAATAAATGGAAAACAGGAAACAATATGGTCGCAAATGGTGGGTAAAATTTAGTTTTCAGTGTTTTCTGTGAAATGGCAATGCCAGTTGGAACTTCTCTTGTCTGGGGTGATGCATGTCTGTATTTCAAATTCCATCTTTATGGCACACATGGTGAAAATAAGAATTTCTGTTTCTGAATGAAAAAGAAACCCAATAATTCCTAAAAATTACTAGTAAGAGAGTAATTCCTCAAAATAAAAAAGCTGAATGACAAAGATAGGAAATGAATGATGACTTGTCATCTTTTAGAAAAATACTGCCAAACCTGTGTGCTTTTGCTGATTTCAAGGTTAAAAGAAAATGTCACCTAATATGGGAACTCTACTCAGTTGCATACTGTGGGACTTAATCTATACTGAAGCTAAATATTCTATAAGTATGCAGTGAAGTGCAAAAAACAGCAATTGAAAAATGACATGATTAAATGGCACAACATGCAATCATTTGCTCTCAATTATATCAATGTATCTTCTTCATTTCAAGGAGTCAGGCAGAAATATTGTTTTTTAAATGCCTCTATTAAATTGGGCACCAATAATAAAATAGATGAGAGTCCTAATAAGCTCATTTACGTAACATACATCACACACCACAAAACTATTCTCTCCAAACGGGTTTGTTCGTAGATTTGTCTCCTGGTTGTCACCAGTCTTGGCTATATTAAAAGATTTTAAAGGCACAAGGCTTGCAGACCATTCAGCGGGAAACCTTTGTACTTAACCCTTCAGAGATCTTTAATGCTAATTATGGAAAAAGTATTGATATAATATCTTTGCTGTCACATTTTATTACGATGACGGTCACAACAGAATCTGGGACTGACATTTTAGAAATATCATCTAATTGCAAGTCAGAAATACAGAATGACAGTTTAAAGTAGAATATGACTTCTTTCAAAACAGCGAACTGGTTCTCTTTATTTAAAAGCCCTACTTTTAATAGCATTACAACCACTAAATTGCTACGCTGATCATATCTCTCTGTAACTCACTGCTTAGCAAAGTGTTACGATATCTCTCTTACAAGTCTGAGCACAATTCACTACATTTCTTGTGAACTGTGTCTGCTTCTATACATATTAAAAATGGCAATGAACTAATAGGAAAAAATACTTCATTTTTGCACTGGCTTCAAAATATACGTAGGCGCTTACACTCTACATATAATCAAGTGCTTACATTAATTCATTCATTTCACTAGCATTAAAAAATTACATGGGAATTTGTGTTTATTTGCAATCAATAATGCAAATAAATCTGTTCATTAGGTAAATATATTTATTTTAAAGAAAATATTTTTAAATACCATTCTAAAAGTACCCGTGTTCTTTCCCATTTTTCTCTAGGAGTACAATATATACGCATTAAAAACAGTAACAATCCAGAATAGATGTGTCTGGGCTCATTCCATAAAAGTGGCCATTATATCTCTATGTCTTTCTTTAATTTCTTTTCTGTATTCCTTATGCTCGCTTAAGTACTTCAAAATATTTGTTTGTAAGAATATAGTTCGACGGTCTGATATTTAGCTCATACTCCCATGTAACTAGTAATATGTAATATACTTCTCTTCATAAATTAAAAACACTATTAAAATTCCAGACATATAAAACAATATGAAGATTAAGTTACTATAAAAGAAACTATAATAGCTTACAGATTGCTTGTATCATTACTAAAGCGCTGGTATCTATTACAGTGTCTCCCTGGAATAAAGAATGCACTTTTGGCAATAATCTGTTAAAAAAGTGCCCATTATTGTTAAGATGCTCCTATCTTAGCTCTAAACTAGTATGCAATTACAGGAAGGTAACTTTTAAAAATAAGAGAAAAACCGTGTCGGATGTAAATGCATCTTCCCTACTGAAATAGAACATAGCTTTTCCAAGCCTTGTTTTTCTCGTGTTTCATACAGGGGATTAATTAGATTCATTTTCACACTGAAATGTTTTAGAGCTATTTACTACCCACTGCAAAGTTGGGGTTAACTTGGTTCCAGGGGATAAGCCAAGTCATCCAGACAGAGGAGCCAGACATGATGGCAGGAGGATCCGTTTTTCTAGTCTGGCACTGTTTGTGTTTATAAATGCCTTCAGTTCGTGCCCTCTTTTCATTCAATTTGAGAAGTTCTCTTTCCAGAGAAACAGATCCAACAAAGAAATATTGAAAGAAGTGGCACAATTTGCTAGAGTTTCTTTTTTGTTCCCTGAAAATTCTAAAATAAAAGTTAGGAAAGCATCAGACAGGTAGGATAAATATCAGTGCTATGTTTCGCTTTCGTAATGAATCCTGAACCGCGCTACCCAAAAATTCATATGCCTTTAGCGGACATTATGAACTTGAAATTTTTGCTAGGTCACCACACTGGGCAGAGTTTCAAATGAATGTGTGTGGGAATTCAAGAGATTAAATGACATAAGGTACAGGTGGAAACTTTACAAAATCAAGTAATTCAATCAATTCAAACTGGAAGAGGGCAGGTTTAGATTAAACATTAGGAAGAAGTTTTTCACTTTGAGGGTGGTAAGGCACTGGAACAGGTTGCCCAGAGAGGTTGTTGAGGCCCCATCCCTGGAGGTGTTCAAGGCCAGGCTGGATGTGGCCTTGGGCAACCTGGTCTAGTGGGAGGTGTCCCTGCCTATAGCAGGGGGGTTGGAACTCGATGATCTTCAAGGTCCTTTCCAACCTAAACCATTCTATGATTCTATGATTCTAAGTTAGGCTCAACTTTATCTCCAGTTGTTAGAATTCACTTAGAACTACATCTTAAAAGAAATCAATCTGTTTCTCAACATACATCACACATTAGATGCCAAGAAACCCCCTCCAATTGCCTAAGAACTGTTGGGTATCAGAATTTCAGCCATCTTTAATGAACAGTTTAAAACTGTTTAAACTTTGTATCCCCGCCTCAGAGCTATATAAGAGGCTTTAGAGGAAAAACTTCCTTGCGTAGATGTACATCAATACCTGTAACCCTCAGGCTGAGGTTCAGATGTTAATAGTGTACTTACTCCCTTTCTTAGTCTATTTGCCCCACAGACGGCAGACATGCATTTTTGTTGTCCCGGTGCAATGGGTCTGGTATATTCTGAAACGTAGTGAGAATTTACCCTATTCTGAATTACAGGAAAAAACCATCCTGCAGTACATTGGTATTACCTTTTTATGGGAAAGCAGCTAACACAAAATAAATTAGACTAATCTTTTGGAGACTTCAGGACAGTCAGGGTGATAGGAAAAGGAAAATAAACACATCTAATGAGTAAGGAAAAAGAGATTTCCTTTGGCTTTTTTCTCGTGTCAGTGGAGCAAATTTAGCTTGGATTCAAAAATGTACAGCTTGAGCTGCTCCAGGGTAAACAGAGGAAAATATATTATGGTGCTTTCATGTGTATCTGCATATGCACAAGGACAGCAAGCAGGCTTTTCTAGAAATGGTGTTCCTCATCTTATTTCAAAAAAGCAACGCATCCTCAGAAGGGATGTATCATTAAAACATCAAAACATTATTTTCATTCTTTTGCCGTATCTTAATCATAAATATACACACGTTTTTTGCTTTCAGCTCAGGACAAAACTGAAAGTCCCCCCCAAGAGCAGTTACGCGCAGCAGAATCAACCAGAGGCAGGCAGCACTGCGATGGGGTAGGTTCACTCAGATCTGAAGTAGGCTGGCCTACCTCAGTAGCTTACTTGTATAAATAAGATTTAGGCATTTGTTTGCATTAATATGCTAAATTTTAAATTAACATTAACTCGTCTCTTGTACAAATTAGGCAGATGTGACTTTGAGATGCACAGTTTAGCCCCAGGGCTACGAGAGGGCTAGAATGAGAGGTGAGGGCAGAAGCAGGTGATGTGGTCAAGAGGAACTCTGAACGGCATTCAAAAAACTAAGGGCTGTCAAAAGCCAAATGTCTGGATGAGGTGATTGTTTGTGTATGATGGCCTTAGAGGCTCAGTGTTACCTGTATTATTGCACCTTCAACTGCCATTCTTCCATTGCCAGGACAGCAGGATTGGGGGAAGAGGACTGGAGAGGATGAAGCCAAAGAGAGCACGAAATAGGCTTTCTTTCCTTCACTAAAGCTTAGACTAGAGACTGCAACGAGGTTCCTCTTATTGCGCCCAAAACATGAAAATAAGCATCGCTATGATTAAGGGAAAGGTGGTGCACTACAAATGACATTGCATCATCAGCCATTGGCCAAACGCGCAGGAAATCCATCAGATTAGAGGCCAGGCCCTCAGTTTTATTCTGAGCTGAGGAAATGCAGCGCTTTCCTAACAGACCAGTAAGGGAATCATCCTGCAAAGGACAGGAATCCACATACATCTTTTTTTTTCCCCATTGATTTTATGCAGCAAGCATCATCTAAGCTGCTGTGCTGTCTCTAGTAATATGTTGCCAGTCTGCAAATCCCATTCCTGACTGACATCTCATACTTGTGATACATAATATACCTGATAAGGATTGCAATAACACTTCAGGATGTATACTGAAGGCCTGTTCTTTTTACACTCATATTCTTACTCATACCAAATTACACTTTACCTGGCAAATAATTCTACTAAAATCAATGGGCTTCCTGGCAGTATGAAATTATTTTTAGTTTGAGTAAAGGTACTAATACAGTCTATAATAATATTGCCTATTGCGACTATGATCTATTGACTTACATGCAAAGATGAAACTTGGGAAACCTGTCCAGCGCTGAAACCAAAATTAGGCAACGGTCTACTAGGTCAATGATCCACCAATTAAAGGAAAACCTCATTAGTAGGATTTAATGGCTCCAGAGAACACTATTCAATCAACAATCCACTAATATTGGAGAGATTCGCACCTGAAAATGCAATGCTATGGCTCCAAAGGGGCAGTTATAGACAATCACATAAATTGTATAATCACATGCAATAGTAGAAAATGGACCTAATGGAGACAGTACAGTGTATTTTTCTTAACTCTCTTGTGTTTCCGGTCCACACTGTACTTGTATTTCTATGTTATCACTAACAAAGAAAATAGAGCTTAGAGGCCGACCAAAGTACCAACCCTTACTGTAAATTAGTGCAAGTCAATCTTGGCTTATTTTTAGGGGAAAGATTTCTTTCTCTTTTTCTTTTGTCGTCTTTTGCTTTCTTCACATTTTCCTTTTCCTTTTCCAGGTTGATAGTAATAGAAGAGAAAGACTCTGTTTTTGCAGTAAATAGATCTTCAAGGCAATAGCAGGACAATAAGCAGTCACATTTTCAAGGAGTCATTTGGGTGGGTCAAAAGAAGAAAATAATTTCTATCTATCTTCAATGATAATGACAGCAATAAGTGATGGAACCAAGAATGTTCTCTCAAAAGAAGCCAAGTCAGCTATTTTCACTTCTACACATCTGACTCTTCAAGAGGCCATGACTGAGAGGAGAAATATAGCCCAAAGTCTGTAGATGTCACTGGTGCGAACGGTTTGGGAAAGGAACTGTAAGCCATTTGTCACTATGAAATTGCAAGTTTTACTTTGTAATGGCCAGTTTGGGACAGACTTCTCTTTAAGCCAGGGTGTCTTCTGTTTTAGTCAGCTTGAGTCAGACCTCAAGTCTTACACGCCTACTCATGACATGAGAATTAAACACAGACCACCCCAGTACACTAAGAAAGACAGGGACAAGAGCCCCATTGCATCCTCCTCACCAGCTCCAGTTAACAAGGAGGCACAGGTTCAAATAAGCACCCTCTTGCACATTCAGGAGGGCTGAGAGAGAAATTCGACTCAACTTCTCTGGAAAAGAAATAAGCCTGTAGTTAGTCTGGGAGAACCTTACAGATATTAGCAGTAAATCTTTCTGAGCTGGGATTGCAGTTGCCTCAACATCTTCAAGTCCCTCAAGTCTTAAAGACATTCCTGATGATTCCTTGAGTGGGATTCATCTGAGCTAATGGAGAACTTGACGCCCGAGCTAGTCGTTTGGAAGCAGGTATTCTGAGGTACAGTGCATCTTCTCTGTAGTCAGATGCCTAAACCAGGACAGATTGATTGCATCCCAAAAGTGCTTTTTTCCCCCCAATTACTAAAAAAGAAGCTCAGACAAGATCTCTGCACTGTAGGTATCTAAAGCCAGCCTGGTTTAACATATCTCTACGATATGGCTATGCTGTTTGCAGGGTAATTGCCTCAGTATAGCAGAAATAAGGGGACAGTACATTAAAAAAAGAGCTAGGAAGGAAGCAAAATATGAATTAGTAGCCTAAAAACAGCCACTAGGCTATTTTCTCCTCCACCAAAGGATTCAGTGTATCACTGTATCTGAGCTCTGCTGAACTCAGGATTCTTCCTGTTACTGCAGTAACTTCCACCCTACACCCCAGTCTTAGTCTGGAAGCCCATCGCCACTGCTGAATTACAACTGCATGCAGGTTCTTTGTGAAACCTCTGTGGAACCCTGCAGCATGTCAGATCTAACCACACGTGGAAGCTAGATCTTCTGTGTCCCTTTCTTTCCCCCAGCAAAGGGAGCACTTGTGGGGGAAAACGGTTTTAGACAACCAGATAGTGTTTACGGTTAATTTTGAGATTTTGATTAATTAAAAACTAAGTAATAATGTGTCCTGGTTTCAGCTGGGAAAGAGTTAATTTTCTTTTTAGTCATTGCTGTGAAAAGAATGTCAATAATACATATGGGTTTTGTTGTTGCTAAGCGATGTTTATACTTTTCAACGACTCTTTTCAGCTTCCCATAGAAGTTGAGAAGGAGCATAGACAGAACAGCAGAATGGCCAATAGGAATATTCTGTACCAATTCATGGGGTGGTGAGTGACCTGTGTCATTACTATTATTGTTATTTTCCTTTTCTGTTATTGTTCTATTCAACTGTCTTTATCTCAGGGTTTTTTTTTCTTCTCCCTTTCCCTTCCTTTCCCCCCTCTTCTCCCTGCCCTTCTTGGGGGGGTGAGGGGGCAAGGTGGAGGTTGGCAAGCGGCTGCATGGTCCTAGTTGTCGGCTGGGGTTGAACCACAACACAATGTAAAAAATCTCAGAGAATTCACAGTTCAAGCCTCGCAGTCCAAATTGGAGGATGGAATGAAAGCTGCTATGTCAGATGGGATATTTAGTCCTAAATGGGACCTGTAAATTGTATTAGTGTTGCCTTAAATAGGGAGAGCTTACTGAAACACAAACTGAACTTTCTTTCAGTAAATAATAAGTATATCAAATCAAAATCTGAGATACATTTGAGTATATTAACTATCTGAGTACTGAATGTGTGTGTATCTATATATAGAGAGTATTGAGCATTAATATTTGAGTATATTAAAATCAAATTAGAGCTATAAACCCACGTATTGTATTACGGCCAAAATACCACATTTTTGGCAAAAAATGTGTAGAGCTGCTTCACTACAGCAAAAGTGCTGCTTTGGGATGGTGGGTGATGTAAATTCAGTCTGAGTTTGCTTCAAACCATTGTAAGTGGCATGAGGCTACATTTGACTTTGGAATCCTACCTGGTTTTCATAAGATTTAATACTGTGTGCCTTCCTGTTTGTTAAAATTTAATCCAAACAAAATTTGGGTAAACATTTCTTCATCTGTGAAAAGATGTAGGGCTCTGAAGTCACACTCTTTTTGAGACATTTATTAAAATTATTACAACGGGTTTTTTATCATCTTAGAGGTATAAAAAGGATTAAAACCTGCTTGACTTCTTTTGGACTTTCTATTTGAAACTGTTTTGCATACTTTTGTTACATGCACATTGAATTTCTGTAATTCTTTGCAGCTCTGCCAGGAACATCATTCCAAAAATTGTAAAGGATCCAAAATGCAGTAGCAAAAGTGATTCCTGGCACCTGTAGGAACAGCCAGCACTTTTCTCCAATCTCTGAGCCCCCAAACCCTTACTCAAAGTTAATACTTTTCTTTGATTTTAGTTTGGCCAAAATCTTATATGCTCCCAAACTAACTCATGCTGTATTTGCTAGAATTATGTTTAACTCCCAAACTAACTCGTGCTGTATTTGCTAGAATTATGTTTAACTGAATTGTAAGATATGCAGTGCCGACTCTTATGCAAACTTGGTTAAAATGAAAAGCATCATAAGAAGCACTGATTAACTGATTGACTATTAATTTCCAATGGAACCTATATTGTTTAATCAGAAAGTTCAGTTGCTTCAGGCACTGGAGAAATGAGAGATGGTGGTGAGAAATGCTTTTGTTTTAAGTGACATTGCATTATCTGGTATGCTCAGTCACAAATTTAGCAGAAGATGAAGACACACTTCTGAGTGGGTCTACTCATTAGAAATAGTTACAAGCATCAGATAATTTACACTGTTTACAAATCAGACATAAATGGCTACAAATATTACTAGCTATGGAATTCAATAGACCATTGACTTTTAGAAATATTAAATGAGAGAATGTTTCCAACATTTTTTGGTACGAATAAGCAGTCTGATTTCTTTAATGAATACATTGACTAAAGTCAATGAGAACCACAAGCTTTCAGTACTGCTGAAAATCTGGCCTCTCTTTTTTAAAGGCCCAAATACAGATTTAGGAAATAGGTATGACACGAGAGAGATATATATATATAGAGAGATATATCGCGCATGTTGATTATTGCTTCAAATAAAACCAGATCAGAAAACTAAGTTAAATGCACCTTTATTGCTGCCAAAGAACACCGTTTAGCAGAAAACCTCTGCTAAAATCCTGTTCTGGGCAGGAAAATCCCATTCCCTGAAGGAGCATAGGATCCTTTATAAATCTTGCTACCGAAAGCAATAGAAGCTTTCCCAGTTTTACGTGATTGAGAACAGATTCTGAGATGGACAGATACTTGCAAGTCTAAGCTTGTTCTTGAGAAGCTGGTCTGTGAGCCAAAGCTGTAACAACTACCTTTTTGATGCTGATGGGTCATTTCTCTATTTGGAACACCTAAAGTCATAAGTTTTATTGCAAGCGACAGAAATATATGACTAATTATTTAGGCTCCCTTGCTGTCTTTTGGAGGGTATTTTGCAGAGAAAACAGCATGGTTTTTGAAGTTCCAGACACATAAAAGCAAATGTGGCAGAACGCTTCTACTTACAAGCCAATAAGCACACAAATATCTGGCTAGATTTTACTCAAATGAAATTTACTAAAACTTCCATGAAACAATGTGAATTCTTTTTATTATTTCTCCTCATTCTTTCCTGCTCCAAATCTCTCCTGACCCACAAAATTGCGATACATCATTAGGCTAGGAAATCAGTTGTGCCAATTATTAGTCTCATGACATTAGGTCTTTCAGCTGCTAGAATTATGTGTTTACCTGAGAATCTTGTATTTCATTTAAAAAGTATGTTTCTGGTTCTGGTCCTCATCGTTTCAGTGAAAAGCTAGAAAACATGAACTCGAGGGACTCAAAAGGCAGAACAGAAATAAAAAGGATGAATCAATAAAATAAATGTATGTTCATAGCTATGACGATCTCATGAATTTTAAGTCAATCTCTTGATTTTCCTAGTCCAGATTCATGAGTTTTTTATGTTGCAACAGAAGAAAACAAAGCAGGAGTAAGACACCCAATGCCTCCCCTTTTACAGCTGTGCAACTTGTGGTCCCTCTTTCCCCCTTCTCGACAGCAGCCCGGCTTTGGCTAGGCTTGGAAGATGACTTAATGCTGCTGTGCAGTGGCCAGCAAGTGTCACTATAGACTGAAACAAAATTCATGCCTCTCCTTCGTAACTAAAGATGAAAACGTTTGAGGCAGCCAGGAGCACTGAGAGCTGGTGGAATGAGTAACAATATGGCTCTGCAGACTGGCTGCACGTCGCGTTGCGCAGAGATCGCCGGGCTGGCCAAAGTATACCACCTAGGTTCCACAAAACCAAGAAATACAGGAACTTACATAAACTGGGTAATGACCTTAACTAATAACATTCTAAGAATTCTAATATCTAAATATGCTGATAATAACAGAAAAAAAATCAGCCCAACATACTTCACAGGATTTGAAATTTGAACATAAACCAGAAACAGAGGTAAACACAAGGAGGCACTCTCTTTTCATCACATATGAAAATGGAATATACTGAGAAGTCACCCTAGACGAAGAAAGGAAGGGCTGCCTCGTGGTTAGCACCAAAGATTAGGGTCACCATAGCTGTGTTCTACCCTGACACAGCCATTGGCTTTCTGTGAAAACCTGGAAAAGTCACTTAATCTCCTTGCATTTTATTTCCCTCATTTCTAAAAATGGGATAATAATACCTACCTTGAAGGTTTAGTGATGCTTAGTTCATTAATGTTTGTACAGCATGTACAGGTCCTTGGCTGGATAGTAGTATAGAAATGCTAAGTATTATTATTGCACAGCAATATCCCAAAAGAAAAGTAGCGCAGTAGTACATTCTTTAATAAGAAGAACACTCAAATTAATATGGCAGGATTTTTTAGGAGAGAAGGCAAAGAAGTCAAAATAATTTCCAACCAGTGAATTTAACAACCCCTTCTCCACCACATTGTTCTCATCTTGGGTCCCAACTGCATGTGAACTATACATTCAATTCATCCTCCAATTGCAAAATGAAAGGAAAACACCTGAAAAATGAAATAACTGTTTTTCCTAAGGCATAAGTGTAATTTAAACCACAACATTATGGAATGAAAATCAATGGCATTGTTGAGTTTATTTTATTAAAAATGTCTCTCTGTGTACAGTGGCTATGTGTATAATCGGGATGGTGCAGCACAATAAATTTCCATTAAGAAACAATGATTCACTTACCACAGTGAAAGCAGTAATAAGGTTAAACTCTTAAGTTAAGTGGAAAGTAAGTCAAACTAAACCCCAGCAGGTTTCCTACTAGTGGCATAGCTAATGTTTTTGAAAATGTTCAAAATGTTCTTTCTCAAATATATGTATTATACGTTGCAGTATTGTTAATTATATCCATTTTCTCTTTTATACACTTCCCCAGGAGATCAGTGAAGAATGGAAAACTTACTTATACTGGATTTCAGATTTAATGAGACAAAGATGGTTTAATATATATGACAAAGTGATGTGCTCTCACCATATTTGATAGGTAATTATTTTTTATACTCTAATGGCTACCATTTTGAAAATAATTAATGTATTATTTATGTAATTAATAGATAATCAACCGAGTAATGAAATACTCTGATTACATCATGGTGGGTGGTACTATCCTGTTTAACATCTCTAGAGCCCTTGGCATGACATCATGTCATGTATATGTGTATTAAAAGATTTCATTTGAGAGATTTATCCATATCCAAATACGTAGGTAACACTGCTATAGTATTTCTGTTCATATATATATCTACGAAAGTCTTAGCCACATATATAAAATATGTATCTTTGAAAACAAATCTGTCTGAAATTAGATTTTCAAATCCATAGTTATCCATTTAAATAAATGCCATCATTGTCCACAGAAATAAGAAGCATCCAGCATTTCCTATGGAAAACATGGATCTATTGCTGTGAAGTTCTGCAGGTCTATCAACATTCCTTCATAATCACTAGCTTTGAAGTTTGTTGAAAGAACAAACAGAATCAGCATGGGTTTTTTCCCCGTTAGCAGAAGACCACAAGTCGTTAAAAAAACCCAAACAATATGGATGTAATAAGAAAACTTAAAATTGCATTCAAACAGACATGCTCAGGAACCTGAAAAAAACCCCACCAACTTTACCTACATTGACACAACCTTCTCACTAATCCTTGTGATTGGAAAAGGAAAAGTTAAGGAATGACTAATTGGGAAGACTGTAATTTTTCTGCTGGTGGTTTTTGAATGCTTGTATAAAAAATATTTGTTTAGATGTATTTGCAAAATTCCCTTTGAGGTGAGTATTTAATAAATTGTCCATCACCTTAAGGCTCCTGTTGCCCTAGGCACCCTGATGTACTTGTGGAAGAGAAAAACCTTTTTACCTCTAAAGCTCAACAATTACTTGTGATTCCTTTCTTATTCTTTGGTCAAAGATCACTTGCAGAGTAAAGTGACCTGTAATGACGACTCAGGTGAGGGTTTATTTAGAAGTGATAGCTATGAACAGAAGAAAATCACACGGTTCTACTAGTTTTGTTTGCTAATTTAATAACCCTCTTTCCTAAACGGTCCCACTACTTTTGGGGAATGGAACAAAACATATGACTTCCACGAAGTCAGTTGCAAAGCTGAATGCTGGCCTTCAGTTGAAGGAGCTTATCCATCTGAATATAGCATTGTGACTGCAATTCTTTTCCCTCCTTTCCATAAATCTTCAGGCTTACGCTTAAGATGTGGCCTAGATTAATGCAAATCTCATAGTGTGTATGTCTTTTTCCACATATCTATTCACCACAAACTTGCATATTTTCTCATGTATGCTGAACTCATATCTGTAAACGTGACCTCAAATAGGCTATTCTTGACTCACAGGTGCAGAGAAATACGCTATTAAACTGATGGTCACGCAACACTAATTAATCTAACTGATGTAGGGAGTGAAATTCAGAGTGAAGCTTCTCGTGACAAAACTCAACTTTACAGTGAAGTAGAATGAAAGAATACTGTTGCTTTTCCAATTGCGGTGTGATTAGCCCTCTAAAGCTCTCTTTTGCAAAAAGTCTAAGGAATAAATATGATTGTAAAGATTCAATAAAATCAACATGAATGAACACATAGTACAGAAATGAAGGTGAAAATATGAATATGTGATTACATATGTACATGCACTGCATTATGTTATCTATAAGATAAATATTTTATCCTACCCTAAAGAGGAGTCTCTCTATGAAAACGATGATTTTTTTTATTACCTTAAAATATTGCAGTTGTTTCTCAGCATTCATTGTTCCTTCATTTTCTTGTCTCAGACAGGAATTGAAGATGAAAAGCTCTGTATCTCTCAGCCACCCTTTCAGCTCTTTGATCCTGACCTCCAGCTGCCTTACCAGGCTGCCGCTTTCAGGCGAGAGCAGGTCACGTGGACCTAACCCACTGTGCCCTACCATTGTGTCTTGGATCTTCTCTCCTAGGGTTTTCTAATGCATCAGATAAAGAAAACATAGATTAGTCTCATGTACCAAAACATATACAGGTTAATGTGCAACAAGAAGCATCTGTTAGATGACTAGAGATGTGGGGTTTTTTGATAATTACTATTAATATCAATCAATTTCATTCTTTGTTTCCTTGTTTCAATCAATTTCATTTTTTGTATCCTTGTTTCTCACTTATGCTGTTCTCTCTGGGTCACTGACTTTGTTGGAAGCATGATAAATCAATGTTTATTAAGAGCAACTATGGACAGAGGAGACAAAATGGTACATAACTTTTTAAAGTAGTTACTCAACAGAATTTGTCCGTGACTTCAGACGTTTATGACCGTAAGAGTTACTGCTTTCTAGGCAGCAACAAAAAATATGACAAGCACCAAGTTCTCTAAACTCCTATCCAAGGTACCGTCTAAGTTTTTGGGGAAACACTGAAATATTTTTTGAGGTATGAACTGTCAGGTCACAGTTTCCAAACTTGTAGCCCTGAGGTTGTATACAGGCGCGGTTAGGTCACAAAACAGCTGATTTGCTTTTAAAAGTGGATGAACTCATTCAGACGCCAATAAACTAGAAATTGCAAAGCCTCAATGTTCCTGAACATCGGGCTAATTATTTAGGCAACTAAATTCGGATTTAAGTTCTCCATGTTAAGCATCCACTTTAAAAATAATGGACCAGAATAAACATTCACCTCCAATCGCTAATGAAACTAATTTACTACTGCTTTTCAAAGTAGTATTTCTAATAAAGGAACCACTGAATAACATTTTGATAGTGGACGCTGTGAGCATAATGAATATTCTGAAGAGGCCGGGGATAGAAAGTTGTTACCTTCCCTTTCAGTATTTTGAAAGGCAATCCTTTAACCTCACAAGGGAGATAGGCTGTTGCCTGCTCCTTCTATGCCAGGCAGTATTTTATCTGACCTATAAGAGGCTGTCAGTCTGACACTTATTATAAGCACCAGATCTGTGTTACTGATTGTAGAATATTGAATATACACTGACAACCACATCCAATAACCTTTTAAACTGATAATTAGCAGTGGTTAATTGTTGTAACATGAAGATACAGTTTTAGGTGACCCAGTCTGGCTGTCTGTCGAAAATACACGCCTTAGAAAGTTACCGGAACATAATTTATAACAATGAAGTTAGCTTCCAAAAATAGGCTTTAAAACACGGATAAAATTAGATCAACAGACATTAATCTACTCTGTGGCATTCTGTAAATAACGTCTTTAGGAGATCATAACTGGAAAACATGCCTTCTTGGCAACACCCTTCTATTTTCCTGGTGCAAATATTGATAATTTGAAGACCCTCAGTGGAATCCAGCGCTAGCTATTGTTTTTATGCTGTAACAAAAGTAGCAGCAGGAGGTGAAATCAATGCCCTTGGAGGGTAGGGTCACAAAAAAGAATTTATTGCCACTTTTTTGTTCTGGAACAGTTTGCAATCATAAATTCTTCATAAACAGAATACTTCAGAGAATGGTCCGTCTTCATAAATATACGACAGAGGACATCAATTTCATTTAATTCACAATTTGTGTCAGCACAGCAGATGCCAATGCCTGCCTTGATAGGGTTGTTTAATATGCAATTGAGACAGAGTAATATTCAGCACAGGGGACAAAATTTCACAGATTAAACTGTACGCACCACTGACATTTCATTCTAATGTATTTCCATTCCACACTGTTCACCTTAGATGAAAGTAATATTAAAAACCATATCCCTCTATTTTACCATTGTTAGAAGTTAAAATCCTTGTCTTTAATTTTTTTCATGCCAATTAAAACGTAATCATGCCAATTAAAACAGTATGCCTGGTGTCGTTAGTTTCTGCAGAGGTTTTTATTAAATTAAACAAAACTCTATCAAACTCTGCTTATTATTCATGAAATTGCATTTAGCAGGAAAACTGTAATAGTTATATTTTATTTTTCTGTAAATGCTGAAATTAATGGCAAAACTTAAGCCAGAGGTATGCTTTGGTTTTAACAGACTGAGAAGGGAGGGCTTCCATTTTTTTTTTTTTAAGACAGAGTTTTTCTAGATTTTTAGAATTCTGACCAGTTACTTAACCCATAGTTTTGTATCCTACCAGCTCTAAACAGTGCCACTGAATTAACCCTATTAAATACACTGAAAGTCATAAAAGTAAGGCTTACAACTGCGATTATTCAAAAAAGACAAGTTGTCATGATCGGATGTAAAAGAATAGGTTAGTAACTCCCATTTTTATCGGTAAATCTATTAATACGCAAATACTTTTAAAATGCTTGTGGTGATGCCGCAGATTAAAATGAAAAAACTAATAAGCTCACTAGTCATAAGGCAACTTCCAACATTTGCTGACAATTTGCACATTTAGTGAATCAAGCGCTTAGAAACTACCGTGCTGAGCTAAAAAAGCCCCCCCCCCCCCCCCCCNTGGCTATTGCGTTACCAAACAAGCTGGAGTGACACAAGTCACTATTTAAAATGCAGTTGGCAGGCTGCATGTATAGCTTCCTCGCAATATATTAGAAATGTTTTTTAAACTAAGATAATAGCATGCAAAATTATGCAATGTAACTGTATTGCTAATATCACACATCTATAATTAATCATTTAAAGTAATTTATAAATTTATCTTACCCTTGATTTGAAGTGAAGGCAATTAAGGAGAGAAGTGGATGGAAAAATATATAGTTTGACCTCTCTCTCTCTCAGCTGTTTTACAACAATAGGACAATAGTGTCTCCTGCACGGTGCCATCACTGGTCTCTGGGTAACAGAATCACTATATTGCTTTTTTTGCCAGATTCTTGTATCTGACTCTTTGGCTGAGACCCAGCCCATCATAGCGTGAAATGAATTACATGAAACTTTTTGGGCTTTTGTCAAAAGTGAGCTGAATACAGCAGCAGGAAACACATCCCGGCTGTATTCTTAGCTTCAGGTATTCAGATTGGTACTGAATCTGCATATTTGTTTTTGAGCCATCAGTGTGACCTGAAATATGCAGTGACAACCCCACTTTTCATCTTAAGGGTATAGTAAATAGTTAAACAGTAGATGTCTCTAACATGTACCTTCAGAATAAATTCTATTAACATTCACTCAAGCATGACAGTCAGTGTATATCAGATATACTGCATTATAGTTGACTTGGTGCATACCCGTAATACATGGCATATTTTACTTACATTTTTTATGTATTAAAGAACTAAAATTATTAAAGGCAGACAGGAGACAAGCACGGAATAAAAAAAATCAACAGAAGAGGAAAATACTATGGAGTTTTTATAATAGCATGAGTAGCTTGTTTGAAATGTATGTGGTGAATTGAAAGAGAGAGATATATTTGTGCCTCAAATTAGAAATCAGACAGACAGCGTACTTCAACACACAAAAATGTACACATAACCCACAAACAGTAATAAAAATGCAAATACCCCAAGCAGTTCCCATTTTTCATTAATTGAATCCACTTTTTCAAGGAGATCATTTGGTAGTAAAACACCACTTTTCTTCAGAGCTTCAACCTTACTAAGCAGTTCCATCTTTTTCGGGTGCCGGATTGACATTTCTACATTGTATCTCTAAAATGAAAAGAAATAGATAGTATTAGCTACCGTGAAGAGTTTTCTCTAGAAAATATTAAACTTTAATTCTATGTGCCCAGTTATGATCCCGCTCACTATGCCATTTTTTAAATTATTTTTTTTTCACCACACAACCTTCTCATTACGTATCGTAAGAGATTTAGGTACCAAGCACGTAGGCTTCTGGGTGACGCATCTATGCAGGCAGTTCGCAATTGATTACATAGAGTAACATTCACTCACTCACAATATTCACTTGTACAGTAATATTCACTAACACTCTCTCATCTGAAGCTTGATCTGCCTTTGTCTCATTCAAGTCAGTGGTATCTTATTTTTCAAATACACTACTTCAGCAAGGAACACTGAGGCTCTCCATTGGAAAAAAAAAACACCAAACAACCAAACAACAAGGAAAGAATTTCGTAAGTATGTTTCCCATACAGTTTATTTCTTCTCTCTCTCGTTGTGGATTCTGTCTCATATACAGGCCTGAAATGCCATCATAAGTGAAAACATGAGAGTTTCACTTTCAAAAAACAATTAGCCATAACTCCCTTACAACACAATACGAGTAACTTGATTTTTATTGCATCAACCAACAGAAGCAGTGAAATGGCACACAAACGAGAACAGCCACAATGCTTATACAGTCCGATAGTTTCTTCAAGCTGAAACTACCTTTTATTTCCTGCACTGTTATTTATTGGTTGGGGTTTTTTTAAAAAAGGACAGAGAAAACAGGAATAAAAACAGAAGCTTCCTTCAAAATTCCTTTAATATGACTTTCAAATTATTTTAGCTGTATATTCCTTATATACTCAATAAAAATGTATTCTAATCTAGAGACACATTGGCAAATAAATCTCTTTAAAACCTGTATTCTCTGAAAACCTGAATTCAGTATTAAATATAATAGTTACTACAGTGATTAATTATGTTTTAGTAGCCGGTACAGTAAATAACAAAAATAAAATTTAACCCACAGGCATCCACTCATATACATACCCTACATAGAGTTAAGCCAATTCCCTCTTATGAAGAAAACATTCACAGAAATAGAACTTCTGATACAGCCAAAAATGCACCTTTTACCGAAAGAGGAGATTTCAGCGCATATTCTTACAAAGGTGTTTACAAGACTTACATAAATTATGCATAGCTATTAGCAAATTGCATCCTAAACATTAAGCTTTCTTTGCTTTATATTCAGCCAAGAAAACTGCTATAGCAGCTCATACTGGAAATGTCAATAAGTGGGCTAAGTATAAAAAATTAAACTAGAATAAGGGATGTTTAAAACATGGGTGCCTCTGCCAGATCCAAGAACACGCTCTGTAGGAAAACAAAACAAAAATACAATTGGAGACAGCTTAAAGAAAATAATAAAGGTGTGAAATCACTGTTTCAGCTAACAGGTCCTCAGCATTTCCATGCATATGTTTGCATATTGTTAGTTTCATATTTTAATCTCTCATTTACACAACACATGCACATCATTTGTATTATGTAAACTTCAGCAAATATTAGTCATTTGTGGATCATAGAGCAAATGTTTTAAATGAGGTGATTTAAACCATTTCTCATTATTAATGAACACTGATCAGGTGTCTGCGTATCCAAAATTACATGAATATGCATAGTAAAAACCAAGGAATTGTTTAGAAAGAACTTGCCTTTTGATACTTGGCGCACTGCGGCTAAGGGTGGAGGAAAGGACAAGAGCGGGTACCAACGGGGTTTGGCACTGGGGAACCGGATCCGCCAAGAGGCAACACCATTTTATTGGACTAAAATGTTCAACAAGTATGCTGCTTGGTCCTGTATTATTGCCTTTTCAGCTAGAACGGGTACAGGAGGAGATTACAATCTTCTTTATGTAATCTGATTTCTATTTAAAGATGATATAGCTGAAAAGGATTTGCATAATTATTTCCATAAGTACATGTAATATCAAGGGGAATCCAGAGTCCAATTTGCCAGGCACTGAAATCGAGTTCGTGCGACTCCCTTTCTTTTGTCAAGTGAATTAATAGACTGAGGGAGTCCTCTAGCTGTGCGACACTGGTGCAGGCACAGCCAGTTAATACTCGTCACCTGCGCTGGGCTGGCAGTTGCTGCTGCCTGGACTGGGGCTGGCTATGTTCCCGCACAGCGCAGGACCGACGAAGCCATAAAATGCGCTGCGCGTTTCGTAACTACGGTCCTCTTGTTAACACAGAACCAGAAGACGTTTCATTTAATTTTGGACTAGCTAAAATAATGCAGTGCGGCATAATCCAAATAGTGTGACAGATGTTATAAAAGGTTATTACATTAAAAAATAAATAAGCTGGATTTTATGTACGTGCTCTGTCTTTGTCACCGTGTAACCTACTGTATAAACAAGCATGATGAAAGTGCTGATTGATAGAAAATGCATTATACTGTAACTGTAAAAGATGAAAGAATTCAGTTCATCATTAGATGTATTGGTATGTGACTGTATTGTTTCACTCACGGATATTTAATGCGCAGTGTGTATTTTACGTTAAGGGAAAAGCTTAATGTACAGGAGGTACAGTTTGAGAACTGATAGCACGAGATGCTATTGCTAATGCTATTTTTTAATCCATTAAACACCTACACTCTAAGCAGTTGCATGGAAAAATTAGCTACCAGCTCTATCAGTGCTGCACAACCCTAGTCTGGTAGGACTACTTAATCCTGTGGTGAGAAGATAATTTAATCTTCAGATTCATTCATTCCTCAGCTTTAAGTGAGCAAAGGCTGCTCCATTGTGACAGTCTGTGGATGCTATGATATAGATTACTGTTTAATAGCCAAAAATGAGATTAAGAAAGTTAAAGTCGCAGGTTTCTCGCAACAGCCACAATAATAAATAAATGAGTAATTTTTAATTTCCCACACCACCTGTCATATAAAAAAAAACTGGGGGAAAAACTCCAAACAACAACATACTGGAAAAACTGCAAAATATTTACAGCATGATTAGCTGTGTGCATGCATGGCTGGTTTTGTGTTCCTGAAGCCACTCAAAAGAAATCCAAAACATTGTTATGTAAGTTAAAGAATTTTGGCTTTTTATTCCTTCTCACTCAATACGATCAATATTTCTCAAAGGACAAATAGTGGAATTTAAAAAAAGGCAGTAGCATTTATCCGTGAATAAGTCTGGCGAAAAAATTTAAACCACGAGAAGTTGAATTCCAAAATAAAGCAAGTTAAAACCTTACTTCTCCTGATAAAAATATTCTAAGAAATCCAGGCAGGCTTGATTGAGACACATGTTTGGACACTTTATACTAAACTGTGCCTTTTTTTCTTTTTTTTTTTCCTTTTTTTTTTTCCCCTTTAAAAAATTATATAAAACATTTTTTGTGTGAAAAATCACACCCGAAAATTCAGCCCAAATGGAGACTGGAACAATGCCTTGTAACAGTGTTAATTGTCACCATGGAAACCAGAAGAATAAGCCATTTTGAAACTGGTATAGAAGGCACACATTGAGCAACTCAAGCATTTTTCAGCCTCCCTCAGTGTTAAGGAACAAGATGCCTAGTCACTGAGAGGTCAGAGAAAGAAATCATCGTGAAAGGTTCGTAGATGTGCACTGTCTGGTAAACAATAAAAAAAATCTGTACACAGTTAACAACTCGGTAAGACTGCGCACTGCATCTTTCAGAAAGAGAAACACCACAAAAAGATGATCGGGACTGGGCTGCGGATTCCACCCCTCGAGCAAAACTTTCGGGCAATATTATGCGAACCTTGCCCCTAAAGCTCCCTGGGAATTCTGGTGTTGTAATAAAACTTCAGAAGAGGAAAGAAAAAAAAAAAAAAAAAAANATGATGGAATTCAAAATAATGCTCTAAAAGCACACAGAGAGATTAAGACATCCATTGTAAGACTTTTGTATGGTGCTTCTGTTGGTTATAGTGAAAAGAGACCAGACATACTGAACACACAGTGGAGCTATGGCTACGAAGTACAGAAGAATTAAGCCACTGAACTTTCTCCATTATTGGAATAAGGGTGTGCTATTTGTAGATGTCCTGCATTCCATCCTGCACATACTAACAAAGTATCTTCAGTCGAATGGCACTGTATGATATACTATGGAGATCAGGATTGAGTGACCCGCAATTTTAGTTTTACCTGGATCGGATCTTTAAATTTTAAAAACTTGCCTTTCGGGGGGTTTCGCCTGCTGTAGACACAAATGCATAAACACACATGCTCAGCGTCTGTATGTGCACGCGTAGCCCGTGTTGGCAGGCACACATTTGCAAAGCGTACTGCATGCATAAAATTGAGTAAAGGATATTCCGCAAGCCAATTCACCAAAAGTGTAATAAAAATCTATCTCTAAACATGTATCGATGCACGTATAGCAATATTTGTCCATCTTCTCTTCACACACATTCTCGCTTTGCTTTCTGGATAATGTTTGCACTCTTCATGCTAGGCTTCATGGTGGCCCCTTAGGAAGCCCATGCCTAATGCCATTCAGTGATGAACAAAGAGTCTTTTTATTCCAAAGTCCAGGGTCCAAAGCTCAGCTGTATACAAGCAAAGTGAAGGAATCTGCTAGAGGCCAGCCTACCCTTCACAATAGCTCTTAACGCTTCTACCTTTTTGGTACTATCAGTGTGAAACATTTTAGAAACCGTCCAGAAGCTCGGTTATATTTCTTACGCTGTCGATAGCACTAGAACCTCTGGACAACATTCAAGATCTGGGCTGAGCGATCTGTCTAGATAAATAGCAGTTGCTGTTTCTTGCAAACTTCATGTATTTCACTGTTAGCAATTTATGGCAAATAATTGCACAGGGAAATTATAAAGACTCCTACAATTGTCCTTGTAAATTAATAATAGGCTTTCTTGATTGGGATAAATTTGCTGCTGAGCCTTTGGAAAAATTAAAAAGTGCAATGTCATTTAAAATTGCCAGAACTCACACAGCAAATTACATCTGAGGTTAAGAATCAGTTTTTCCTCTTCTAGTTTATTCCATTTGCATGATCTGGAAATCATATTACATTGGCTATGTATTGTTAATTGGACATAGATTGCATTATCTTTAATATAAATCAAACTACAAATATTAAAATGAATTGCAAATTCTCTAATAGAAGATCATAAAACAATCTTTTTTAAGTATCTCCCATTAATAATTTAATTCCAATTATATCACTCAGGAAACTCAAGAAGGAGAGCGCTAACTTATTTCCATTTGCTTTTTTCCCCTACAAATAAGCACAATAGTACAATATGTATTTGCGTGAGAGTGCCTGTGCGTATGGGTGCATGCCTGCAAAACAAAACAAATCTTAGCACTTTTGTCTCAAACCCCTGCAGACACCTTGCTGTTTCCTTGCAGAAAGTCGCAAATGCGGACTACACCTCTGGTACGCATTCCTTTCTGCGGCAGCCAGAGAAATAAACACACTGAAGGAAATATTAAGGAACTTCATGAACTAAATTTTGCCCGCATTAAAAAATTATGCAGTCGGTACCCATNATCCCAACCCTTTAAATTTTACTGTAAATGTAATATCTTTTTGAAGACTTTGTATGCCCTTTAATGAATTTATATTAAATATTTAATACTGTTTAGGGCATATCCACTACTACCAAAAACAGTTATATTCCCAGCAGTCCCACTGTTTCAGGCAGAGGGCTTGATTGATCCTCCTAGCCTGAATTGAGTAGAATGAAAAGAAGCAGTTGGAAAATAGCTGCAATCATTTAATGCAGATGACCTCTGACAGGCTCACAGCTCTTCTATCTGAACAGAAATTTGCATGGGGTCTCTGTGCAGAGGAACAATGTAACCTAAATGGTAGACAATCTTTATTCTAATGAAGTGGGTGTCAAGGTCAATGTAAAACTGCAATGATAAATGGTGCACCACTAGGCAAGAGAAGTTGCATAGGCATTGTAGTGCTTTCACATTAATTGAAGGCTGAAATGCACTGAGTGAAAGCACAAGACTCTCTTTTCACCATAATGTGTTAATGCACAAATGTTTAAATGTTTTATTCAAGCCCCTAGCCTGTTGGCACAAATCTTATTGCAAACAAAAATACAATAGTTGGCCAATAACCAGAAAAATAGAACTTTTTATTAGCTCGCTTTATTTCTTGAATCCCTAACAACTTCCACAATCTACTCAGAGTACCAAAAGAATAACAAGTCTCCAGACACCTAATGTAATTCCCATGATCCTTTTTCTATTTAGGATATCTGTCTTTAATTAGTTCCAAACAAGCAAGCCTTTAGACAACTCTTCATTAGATACCATTCCCAATGAACAAACTGCGAGAAGAAAAGTCATGCTTCAATATTATTATTTCCTAGATTCCGAGTTTTCTTTTAGTATATAGTTAACATCTCCAGGTGCCTTTTGTTCTCAGGAAGAATTAGACCAGTAAAACTGGGTTTTGTGATGCAAAGAGTTGTGTGCCTAGAGTGGGGACTAAACTACAATCTGTTATTGTGGCTTTGTCAAAACTGCAATACAACTATAATTATAGTACTTCATCAGTCGATCAAGCAATTTGTAGAAGGCAGTACATTTTGTCTTATAAAAATGAGGAGGACAGTAAGCTGCTTTTTAAAATCCTGAGCTGCTTAAGCTTGTTAAGGGTATATTGTTTGCTAATACACTCATTAGCAGCCAAGCATTTTAACTTCATCAATTAAACGGGAAATGGTGTGGCGCCATTAGTTTCACAAAATGCTAAAATACAGATAGCAGTCCACAGCTAAGAAGTTTAGAAAATTTACTTTCACCTGCAAGCCGCATTATACACTTCGAACCGGTTTTTGTGCAGCGACGTACACACGGGGGGGGTGTGTCTGGGCATGAATGTAGGTGGCGAAAGCTCTGCATATAGTTGTGAAGCTGATTATATACATACGCGTACGCACCCGCTTACAATTTCCCAGGTCCCATAAGGATTGCTGCTAAAGCACGGCGTCATTTCTTGACACCGATGAACACTTACTCAGCTGAGTAATTCCAAGGATGACAGAAGTTTATTCCTGTGAACAAGTAACAGCTCTCCTGGATAACTAACGGGTTCGCAATATGGACGATAAATTTTGAATATTTATCAGCCTTTATAGTTTTAGGCTCTTCTGTGCAAATAGATGTTAACAATACGATTACAGTTATTAGACAAGGAGCTATAGCTTGTTACTAATTAAGAGGATCTGCAGTACTTTCAGTTTCTGGGAGGCTGTGAGTGGCACGTACTCTACAACGCCATTTCTATTTTACAACTCGCCTGTGCGAGGGAATTTTCCATACGGAAATCAGTCTTCAGGATATTGCAATTCAGAGAATAAACTGTAGTGGGGGGAAAAAAAAAAAAGTATAGTGTAAAGGGAAAAAAAACCCCACCAACCCACCCCACGTTACTGATGAAACTGTTTAAAAAACTGTACAGCTTCATCTGTGTGTGATT
The DNA here is from genome assembly GCA_008711295.1 of Anarhynchus alexandrinus. Lineage (NCBI taxonomy): Eukaryota > Metazoa > Chordata > Aves > Charadriiformes > Charadriidae > Anarhynchus > Anarhynchus alexandrinus. The sequence continues at coordinate 6,674,809 of VUYV01000001.1, forward strand.
TGTCAGGTCTGAAGCTTTGACGTGCCCAAGGGGCAGACCCCAGCGGGGAGTAGGCTGCAGAGCTAAATAGCTGTGAAAGAAGTCTTAATGTAGGATGGAATTCAAACTAACCTTGACATGACCTCGGGAAAAATATGCAAAAAGTAAAATGAATGCACTCTGCAAGATACATCCTAATTTTGTGGCCGAGCTGGTTAGTTTCACAAACATAACCGGGACTTTAAAAGCAAAATAAAATGCGAGGAAAAAGGGGAAACTTCGGAATTCAGAGTAAAAACTTAAGCGGGCATGGGGTGTTGCTGTGGAGGCATATGAACCATTTGGAAACAATCCAAATAAAAACCAACACTGAACAATATTGTTGTCAGCCTGTCTATTCAGGAAAATTGTTTTTTTAGGTTGAATATAAATGACACAAAGCCAAGATTACATCATTGCATTACAAAGTCTGTTGTGGCTTTTAGCCGAACAAGCCCCATGGATCTACTGGCTGATGGCAGTAATTCAGTAAGAAGTTTTAAGGACTTCTCTTTTTTTTTTTTTTTTTTTTTTTTTTTTTTTTTTTTTTTTTTAAGCTTCTTTTCTCTAAATATAGAGGAATTTTGTTTAAACACTGATTATTTAAATTTTTTTAATCCACATCCCTGAGTTTGTTCTGCAAGCTTACTACTCGATACAAACAATAAAAATTTGAGTGGGTATATTAAGTCTTGATTTGGCTTTATTATGCATTTTGCCTGTCTCACTCAGTGTTCAGTTAAGCAGGAAGACATCCACCTTAATATAGCAGCCAAGAACTGGCTAATTCACTAGATATATGGAAATTTTAATTGAGTGTCAACTTGTGTTGAAATTCAATCCCATTACCTTCAGAATGCAATTTTGTAGCAATACCAGTTATTTACTACACTATTAACCAGATTTTAAATATAATTAGATTGCTAAGAACATATAGCCAAAATGCAGCCGTCTGAATTCATATAGCAAGGGTGAGCAAGTATCAGGTGCGTGAGATTCGGCGAGATCTACAAACCGCCACCCGTCTACAAATAAAGACAAACCCTGGCAGACGACGGTAGAACGGGGTGGGTCCCACAATACAGGTTATAGCCCAGTTCAGGTACGGCCACAGAGTGGGCGCACTTCGTGTTTTAACAATCTATCGATCTCGTCAACCGCGTGGTTTGACTGGGATCTTTGGCTGATGTACGACGGAATTTCTGAGCTTCGTCTTGCACCGCGCTCGCGACAACGCTGTTAGAGCCGCGGGGGTTTTTTCACACCTTGCACCAGAGGTGTGACTTTTGGCACAGACTAATACAGATGCAACCAACAGACATGCCTAAAATATCAAATGTGGATTTAGCTTAATTTACATTTATTTAGTTGCCTAGAGAATAATAAATAAATAAAAATAATAAATAAATAAAATATAACATAATAAATAAAATATAATAAATAAAATATAATAAATAAATAAATAGAAAATAGTGCTCTTTAGGAATTATTGAGGAAAAAAACACAGAGTAAGGCAGATTCCAAAATACTACTGGTGTAGACCGCAGTTTGCCCATTACTGATCAGAAAATGTGTTTGATGGCAGGGAAACTGTTTGGCCTGCAAACAAAAAGGTGGAGTTGCAGGTCCATCCTTGGCCGGCTATTCTGAAATGCTGACCCTACGTGTCCCAAATCTCATAAAGTTACATATTTACATTTACTTTTTTACAAAATAGAATACAACAATGTAAGATTATGGAGATTTTTTTGAAAAAGATAATCAAAGAAAGTAATTTATAACCTGTTATCCTCCCTTATGCTAAGCTGCGCCTGCTTCTACAGTATGCATGAAACATAAAATTGGAACTCCTCTACACAAAGATTTAATTCCAAATGCACTGACTATTGTCAGGCTGTGTGTTACAGGCATCATTCTATTTTGAAATGGATGTTCCTGCGCATTTATCTTTCACAGACTGGCTCTTCTGAAGTCCTTACTCCATTGTTACTTAGGCAGAATGCTAATGGTGGTCAGTAATAGCCTCCCGTGAGTGAAGTCTGACTGAAAATCGACAAATAAATTATCCTCTCTTCTAGCAATACCTACTGGGATATGTCTGAGCGTAGAATATCTCTGGATCCTTCTTCTTCTTGCCTATTTGCTATACTGTTTCATGGGAGAAGAGGTTCCCCACTGCAAAACAGAGTCAAATGGATATCTAAGTTCCTCAGACCAACAGAGGCAGAACTCAAAGTCTCCACCAAAGGACAGGAGAATCCACAAAGATCAGTACACCCACCATTTAAGGCACGGCGGCTTTTGTAATCCACATTACTAGACCTTGTCAACTGTGAAAAAAGAAGACAGAATCCCTGGCCTGTGGTGATAGCCCCGCAATCTCTGCAGGCTGGTGAGTGACCTCAAGTCAAGACCAGACAGACTCTGCGGCTAACTTGCTCAGTCTCTAACCTCAGAACATGTGGATCTGAGTTTCCATGACCTGTGGAATCTAGGGTAACAACATGATCTTTAAAGTATTAGGAATTTTTTCAGCACGACAGAACTTACACCTGTTTGAGGGCCCATCTAGGTGCTGATCAGAAAGGGTGTCGACAGCAGATTTCTCAATTTGCCCCAAAGTTATAATGAAAAATGTCATTTTTATTTTAAATGCACCTCCTCTACTGTATTAAGTACAGTGAAAGCTAATAGTTTTTATAATGTGCTATTTGATTTGTTCCTTATAATTTCCCTTGAGTTATGTCAAAGTTGGCACACACAGCAGGTCCACTAGGAGTGCTAAAGCATCTCCACTGACTATCTAAAACACTGGCAATCACCGTAATTCCTCTTAAAGCAATACCATTGCAGCGTTCCGCATCAAAACTATTGTTAAAACATGTTAAAAAGAAAGTTATAGAGTTAACTACTTATTATCATCTCCAGACAGACATATCCTGAGCCCTTCAAGAGACATAGCAGATAATAACTATTCACTTTTCCAGTAGACATTAATGTTATTAAAACAAAAGGAGAAAGTTAGCAGCCCAGTAGCATTATCTGTGTTAACAGTGGTCTAGTCTCAATTTATACCGAATTTCACAAATTCTTAAGAATTCAGTCTTTTATTTTTAATATTATTCTAGGAAAAAACATAGTACTTTTATAATAAAAGAAAAAATACTCTCAAGTTGAAAAGTTATTTTTATGATCAACTACAAACCGCTTTCAAGAGCAAATTTATAATGGAACTGCTGACACAGCCTAAACTATGGCTGTGTGAATGCTGCAGAAACAGCTATTTCGGAAAACATTTTTAGCATTAGGAGAAGTCCAACTTTGTTTAAACCTGAACTTATTTTTTTACAATAGCAAGTAATGTTAACAGCATGCTGAAAATGTTAAGGCTAAGTGTACAGTGTCAAAATAGATTGAATCTCTCTGAAAACTGGAAATTCAAGCTTTTTAAACATAATCCAGATGTTTGGCTTTTAATCACATTTCAAGAAAGAGGAAACTTATGCAATACAAAATTCATACATGCATATTTCATTAGTGCCTTTCCTATCACTGAATTAAAAATTTCTAACATATGTTTTCCTCAAACAGATAATGTTTTAAATTAGAAGAGTTGGCAAGAAGTTGTACACCTCACAAATGTCATTGAATTATTTTAACATGGAAGAAAATATTTCCGTTTTTACGGTATGAACAGCTTTGATAGCAAATGCTACAGCAGTGATCATTTTTTGCCTCATCGATAGGAAGTTCAATAGTGCCCCAAACAAACTAAGCGTATAAAGATGACTGAACAGTGAGAACTAACAACTAGCCTTCCTCAGAATATCTGAGACTGGTAACACCCTGACGGACCTATGGGTATTTAACACAGATGCTTTCTCTCTTCTTCGCTGGTGACCGAAACAGCATAATGCTATGCCCAGGCAGCTTCTTCAGCAAAAGCCAGACTACCGTGAAGGTGGCAAAACTTCTTCCCAGATGTATTTAAATTCTAGAACACTTAACGACACCACTACATTTGCTGAATGATAGTTAAAGGACTGTATCAGTGTGGCCATTGTTTCTAAAAGTTAACATACATGATAAACTATATGATTTTTTTTTCAACCTCCGGAGTCTTAGAAAACTAGATTCTGAGTTCATTTCTAAAAATGGACTTTCTGAATGTAATATTTTAAATAATTTAAGACAGAAAAAAACGAAGCAATAAAAATCAGAGGAACTATCACATGTATAATGGGAAAAGAAAAGGAAAAAAGGCCAAAAAATCCTGCTTCTGGCCACCTACCCATGGTACTGGGCTTGCTCGGAGAGCCTTGTAACTTCCGAGGAGTATATGAAGTGTGATCATGAACCACCAGGAACAGAAATATGCACTGTGTTATTCTGTGATGTGATGTGATGGGGCGAGCTGTTACTATGAACTACAGTTCTGCCCAGAAATGTTGGAAACAAAACAATCCAGGACATGCTGAAAGCCAGTCTCTCTGTACCTCCAACAGCTGCTGTGCCTTGGAGAGATACTTAGCCTCTTTCCAAATGGCCACCAGCAAAAGTACGCCTAATGCAGCCTTTTACAGGCAGGCTCAAGCTTGCCATTCCTATGCTCCAAATAGCTGCAGACTTGCAACAGTCCTGTGAAGGGGAGAAATATTATTCTCAATTTAAAATGGGGAACTGAGATACAGACGGACGCCGTGTCTGGCGTTAGCGAAGATCTCTGATGTGGGAACACAGGTCTTTTGTGACCCGCTCCAGCATTCTGTCCAACAGAATATATTGTCTGAGCTCAGAACTACTTAACATTGCTTGTTTCACACTAGACTGAAAAAAAAAGAATTATTGTACTTATGATACAATTTAGTCATCGTAGGAAATACCTCAGCTCTAAACTCAATAAATCTTTATATTTACAAGACATTTAGGAACCAACGCTAATAGTTCCCTTTAAAAGAATACATGAATGCAGTGACACTGAACTCATTTTGTCTACTGAACAACTAGTGAGATAGAAACAAAAGAAACTTTTCCTCTGTTTCTTTCTATTTCCCTGATTTCAGGTGTTTGTTTCCAAGGATTTATGCTGCTGCTAAATGTGAACTCTGTTATTTGCTGGCATGATGAAAGCTGAAAGCTTCTTCTCATCTCTAATGGCATTCTGCCAAAATATTCTCTGACAAAACTTGGGCTGATTCACAGATCAGAAGTTCAAGAAATTGTCATAATCTGACCTCACCACTTGTATAAAATGTGCCATAGTCTTACCTTCTCTTCCTATATTAAGCTCTCTACTTTCTGGCTTAGAGAAAATCTTTTGATATTGCATCCAGCCCTGATTTAAAGATGCAGATGATGGAAAATTCATAGCATTCCTTGGTAAAATGATAAATAACTAGCTTCCTTCACTGTTGGAAACTGCATGGCTTGTTTCTAGTTGGAATTTGTTTAATTTTAACTTCCAGCTGTTTTATCTTCTTATACCTTTGCCAATAGCTTCAATGTCTGTGAAAACATGACGTTACTACAAGAACAAAACATGAAACCAAATGAATTGCACTGATGTCAGGTTAACTCTGTTTGGTGTTTCTGGGATTACAAGCTATAGAACCAAAACATAGAGAAGCAGAACAATTTTTGCAGAGGCTGGTGAACTCAAAATACACACGCTTTGGACGTTCTTAAGGCTTGATTCTTCCTAGGGCTGTCAGAAAGCCAATTTCCAATAACTTGGCCCTGATATAAATGAAAAATAATGGGTTTGGATTTAAGTTGTGCTTATGGACAGTATTGCCAGTACTCACATTTTGGCTTTTGCTTATAAGGCTCTCCTTGTTCACTTAAAGATTTTTTTCCTGCTTTTATTCATGCTGGAAAGGAGGACGGTGAGCAGGAGAAAAAGACCATAGTAGCAGATTAAGTGGATGATATCAATGAGCATTTCACCCACAAGGTGAGTTATTTTCTAGTGCACACCACCAACTGCTCTAGATTCACTTTGGAAATTGTAAAGTTGAACGTGAAATGATCTTGACAGACCAGGGAATCTGCCCCTTTGTGTTTAGGATTTTGTAATGAGCATCTCTGAAACCAGTACACAGCATAATGCCTGCATATTAATCCAACCTGTCTTTCAGCAATTAAAAAAAGAGTATTTCTGTAAAGATACTGCAATGAAACTGTAAAAACGGATTTTAGAAAAAAACCCCACAAGTTTGTGTTAATTTATGTTGCCTCACTGAAATGCCTTTCTCTGTGCTCTAAGCAGACTGATAAACTTGTGACTATAGCATCGATATTCAGATCTATATACTACTTGCAATACCAGTGCATTTAGAGACTGGTAAATTATTGCTATTTTAATGTCTGAATTCTACATAAAAAAGATGAAGAAGGCATGTCTTGAAAGTTGAAAAAGATATGCATATATCTGAGAAGGAAATAAATGCTTCAAAGGACCGCAGCAGCAGGAAATATCAGGACGCAAAGCCAGTAGTGAAGTAATACGAAGCAAATTCGGGGTATTTTGATTCTACTTCAGCAAGAGTGAACACGAGGAAGGACACGAACTTTTGTCTTTCTGGCATTCTCTCAAGACGTTCTGGTCCTGCTTTGTGGAGAGCCTATCACGGTAACCACGCATGCCATGATAGCTGTCGGGCTGCTCAAACAATAATTGGAAAGATCTGTGCCCATTAGGAAAAGATATATGCTTAAAGTAATGGGTATTGATGTCTTCAACTTCAACTGTTGTCTGCCTGGTTGATGAATGTTTGTTATACTATGCTGTACTTGTAGGGAATTCAGTAATTCCAAACAAAGATGGAAAAATGTAAGAAAAAGAACAGAGGAAAGGATGAGGGGCAAAGAACAAGATCCCATTGCTTATTCTGTGTTTTTCAGATTTTTTAACGAATACATTTTATTAAGAATATCAGGAAAAATAAGTGACTGATTCTTATGGTGACAGAACTTTCATGAATGGTATCTGCACTTCAATGACATAAAGAAAGGGGTTTCACTTAGTTTAAATGGCTGTACTTCTGAGCTTAACAATTATTTTATAAATAGTGACAATTCTAAAAATAAAAAAAAGTATACCTTGTTGAATGCTGCCTGTTCCTAACATTACTAGGTTACTTTTTTCAAATCTACATCTGAGGCAACTATATTAGGTCATTTTGTTAGCTATTATGCTAGAGGTATAATACGTTGTTATATAACTGAAGTTTAAAGAAATTAAAGTAATGAATACATATTTTAGAATAGGCCATAGAGCTTTTGTACATTAAGCGACTACACTAGCACTACATTAACCCTATTAAAGGTAATTTTTCCAGCTCATTGGTGATTGGCATTTGGTACTGATGTTTGAAGAATTGCCATTGCATTGATTTTATTCTTTGCCTCTTCAATAAAGTGTGGAAGAAATGGCAGAGGCAGAAGTTAACTGTCCTTTGGCAAAGCCATTAAGCACTTAAGAAAAAGGTTTGAATATTTAAACCATCCAAAAATCTTTAAGGACGTTATGTATGTTTTTAATTTTGCAACATTTCGTAGGTCTGAAAAAGTCCCACTAGTACGACTACATTTACGTTTGATTGGTACAACAAAAAAGACCAAGTGAAGATTACAAATGCCACATTTGCACTCACGGAATAATGTCATCTAACAAGAGACATTTTAATAAATATTATTGTACACCCTTCTCAAGACGTGAGTTAGGGCATACGCTAACAACACAGTGTAGTAGGCCACCTGGTGGTCACATCAGCTAATTATCCATTTTAAACTAATGCAAAATTAGAGGACCATACAAAGAAAAGATAATCATGAAAGAAATGCATACACCCCATCAACTAAAGCCTATTGAAACCAATGTAAGTATATATAAAAGAGAGCAATTTGTCACCTTATCTTAGGTTTTCCGGGAGTGGTCACTGCTTGAGGCAGAATACCAAGGTTGGTTGAGTAATGTCTTCTTGTGTTAAAAACGAACAGGAGCTAAGTTCCTAGGCTTTTCCATGCCACTTCATAAACAAGGTTCCATAACAGGTCACTCTATCACACTATACCCTTTCAGCTTCCTAGGCAAGACCAGACTAGGGTCTGGATCAAAAAAACCCATAACTCTTTTCCAGGAGCTTCCCTGGGAAGCTCGAACACAGGGTAGACAAAAACATGTTGGCCAGCACCGCTACTTAAAAGGATGTAGGAACTAAGACTACTATGCCCACAGATGTGGGTCCAAATATCTTACAGCCATACAAAGCAATGACAACAGGCATCAGTGCAAGCTATTGTTGATGCTGTACATTCAAAAAAGGAAGTGAATATGAATTGTAAGGTCACTGCTGACTAGTGACAAGTAACTGAGATGCCTGAACAGATGAGTTAAGGTCAAAACTTCAGAAAGATCCTCAACTGTTGGATGACCTGACAACTAGGGATCAGAACACGCGAGAGTGACCGGTTTTGAGATTTACCCAATCAGAATCTGCTGGTGGTAAAATCTATAGCACGAGGGTAGAAAATTCTGCCCTGGCAGATTAAGTCAGCAAGCTAAAAGATATAGCTACAAAAAGAATTCCAAGATGGAGCAGTCTCTGAAGAACCTGGAAAAGGGACCATATGCTTCAGGAGGAAAGACTTTAGAAAGCACTAGAGAGCAAAGCAGTACGCATGTGAATGGAAATGGTGGGTGTTCTGTGCTATTTTTAATCTTATAAAACCATAAGTATCAATATAAAAGCCTTTTCTCATAAGACCTCTACAGCAAATTTATAAACATATCATACCCATGATCCAAATGGTCTATGCTGATTCTAATCAAACCAAAAATCTAAACCATCAGCTCTCCCATCACTGTAGGTCTCCCTGTTTGGAGGTTACCCAGACAGTGAAGAGATGTTCAGAACGTATATAGGCACCCACGAGCATAGCAGCTTTTAAATGATGTGCAAGTTATTATAGCAGTATATTTCTAGTGACTGGTTTGAGGAAAGGAAACAGGGGAAATTGGTAGAAGATTCATTTTCTGGCATGAATTCACTTGGGTAAAGCTCAGGAAATATATTTCCTCACTGTTTAAACATGCAGGGACAACCCAGAAAATTTAAGCTATCATGTGAGCACGCCTCTGCACCGAGGTCAGGATTTCCTACCTGCTGGTTTACCACGGCAATGAAGAGCACTGTCTCTGGAAATGGTTAGCCCGCAGAGAGAGAATAGCCTGCCATTCAGCCAAGAAATAGCTTGCAGGACACATGGCTTTTAAAAGAGATGCAAAAAGCTCTTCACATACATCTCACCTATCTCCTCAATAAGCATTTCTGCTTGCTGTTGCCCGTTGCAGTTGGCCAGCAATATTCTACCTCCCTTTTAATCTAGCTTCTAACAAGATGTGTTGAACTTTAATTAATGTGAGCCAAACAGAAACATTTTCCATGAAATACGCATTTTATTGCTCAACATTTTAATACTCTGAGTAACTCTGAAATGTGCCAGGAATAGCAAAGCTTACTTATTTAGCATTTGTGCTGTTAGACAAAATACATGTATATAGATATGTATCTTACAGACAACTGAACTAAATGAAGATATGTGTCTTTAAATAAGAACATTCTCTTTGCTTTCATCTATACTAAGTTCCTAACTATGTTAATCTGCTTTTATGGAAGGCTGAGTACTGTTCATTATTTTGTAGAGATACATCCAGCACTTGAATTGAGTTTTTAAAAAAAAGTGGGGTGTGGGTCTGTCTGCAGCTGGAGGCAGCAGGTGGTGTCTTCAGGGTGAGATATTGCCCATCAGATAACGTGTGGTACATTACCTTTCCTGGAAGACAAGTGCATTGTGCATGTGAAGGGAGCAAGATATGCTGCTGCTTTTCTGGACAAGATAGAAATCCCTAGTTTGACTGATTTCAGAAACCAGGATCTCTGCTGGAAGGAACATTATTTTCATTCTTTCTTACCCCTATACTCATTCACTACTTCTACCATGGTGTGGGGAAAAATGATAGAGGAACTGCTACAGGAGCTCCAGGAGATCCTCCTAAAGCTCTGTAATTCTGTAATGGGGATACCCCACTTCTTTAAAGTGGAAGACCATAGCTCAGTCCTTTAAAATAATCTTACTATTTAAGCACTGGTATCTCCCCCCCCCCTTTTATTTGCCCTTGGTCCTTTACCTTTTTTTTTTTTTTTTTGAGTCACTCTTTATTGACTATGGCAAAAATCCACAGGCTTTTCCCAAGTGTGCAAAAAATTTGTTAAAACTGTTGTTTGCCCCTGGGAAAGACTGGACTGTCCTTCTGTCAAGTGTTCTGCCTGTTTCCCGCGAGGCTCCTAGTTTCTCATGGACAGCCGGAAAGTCCATCAAAAATCAACAGATGCCACCCACAGGTGACTCAGTTACTTTCAAGTTTTCTGCATTTAGATTAATACTCCTGCTTGGGTTTCCGTTTAGGAGTTGCTTATGGATTGCCTGTTCTTTGACATTTCTGTTTCCTAGGTTTAGATTGCCATCAGCTACTCACTAAAGGAAGGGCACCTAGTCCATATTACACTGGAATACCTCTAGAAGCTCAGACTGATGAGCGTAAAAGCCTACAGATACCCGACACAATATGCAACAAAACAGTGGCTGTGTTGTTCATTCAGATCAATAAGCCAAAACGTGTTTTTGACATCACAGTGACTACTGTTGCCCTGAAAAAAAATTTGTAACATGTCCCAGGATTTCAGCATTTTGTCCAATGATTTTGGAATTGGTTTACTCAAAGATTTTCTGACCGTTAGTAGATCGCTTATCCACTCTGCATTACTTTCTGTGGGTGCATGGTCTCTGTTTTGCCACGTTGCCTTTTCAGCAGTTTTACTAGACTAACAGAATTTTGTTTCGGTGGCATCTAGGGTGATATGTAGGGCTTTGTGCTAACTTCAATTTAACATCTAAGTGCTCATCCTCTTCAAACATGTTATAGTCAGCTAGAATGCTAGGGAGCAATCACAGTGACTTCCCTGTTTCTTTCAGGTACTGCTTTGAATATTGCCTTCCAATTGAAACCAGAGCTTGCACAGAGTTGTGGCCACGGGAGCGTAGAATTCTTGTAAAACAACTATAGTAAACTTTAAGTGATGACATCTCTTATTTCAGGGGTTCCTTGTTGACTGACTGCATTTATCCACTGGTCTCATAATGATTTCATTGCACATCTGCAGTGCTTGGTTGCATCTCTCCAGTCTAATTTTGCTCCTTATCAGTGTTGCACTGCAGCTGGCTCCACAATCCAGCTGGTATCAAATTAGTCATTGATCTAATAGCATAGTTGCAAATATAGCAATTGAATGCCTGGCAGCCTTCTGCGTTGCCAGAACACTGAGAATCTTTAGATCTGCTTAAGTCACATTACAGATATCTCTTTCTTCATTAAAACCTTAAATTCTCAATGGTTTCAGACACTATATTTTAATTTCAAAGGTAACTGCAATATTCAATCCGTCTGCCTGGCTCTTTTTCTCAAGAACATTTTTCCTTCTGCTTTTCATGTTGCCTGTTACACTACATATGTTGCACTAAAATGCCTACGTTTTCAGCCAGTCTGCGTCTGCCCTGCTTCATGGGTTCTTTTGACTTACATCTATGTGTGTGTTCTGCTGTTTCTGTTTTGGCACTTCTCCGGATAGTTTGGCCACTGTTTGGAGGCATATATTACTTTACTCTAATGTCTTCCCTGTGAATGGGAACTGTGTATTTCACAAGTGATCCTGGGGAAGAGATACAATTAAGAAATGTTTTATGTCTCCAGTTACACATGGGTGCTCTAGTTCCTGGCACCATACCATATCCCCTTCTCTGTTTTTGATATTGGTTAAGAAAACCTTTTTGTAGCTTTAAATTTACTCTTAATAATTTGTATCATTCTGATCAATTCTTTTTAGAGACTAAAACATTGTTTCTATTGCCTCAACCCAAAGCCTTTTTTTTTTCTGGACTTCCAGTTTTCCTGGTGCTCAGAGTCACTGCTATCTATTGTCCTATGATTTTTAGGTGTTTCTCACCCGGGTAACTGCAGCTAATTCCTTCCTCTCTAATGTGACTATTGCCTCAGATCTCATATGCTACATTTGGGGAAATAAGATGGAAGAATTTAATATTTCTAGTCTTAAACTGGCTCTTTATTCACTCCCTTGATTGATTCTTGAACTCTGGCAGGCCCAGGGAGCCCAGGCCAACAGTCTCCATCTGCAGTGAAACCTGCTCCATCCTGTCCGATCCTCTGGGCTCCGCGAGTTAGTTCCCAATCTACTGTGTGTATTCATGAGTTGATGAGGAGCTGCTGTTTGGCCATATTTACAAAAAAATCATCCCGTATGTTTATTAAAACTGAATAAAATATGTATCTTCATACCCATTCTAATTTTTCGTAGGCACCTTGTGAATTTTACGCTCTACTTAGCAAGGCAACTAACTGCACAAAGAGACTATAAGGCTCATACAGCACAATGGTCATAGCATTTAACCTGGGAGAAAGAGGAATGGACAGAAAGGTCCCCAGCTCAGCACACAGAGGCAAAGGTGGAAAAGAGGGGTGATTTTCATCACCTCCTTTATTCTCTCTTTCATTTAATTATTTATACTATTACCTGTTTCAGCCTCCGGTGTAAACATTTTACATATTCTAGTAGATAGCTAACAAAGACAATGCATCTAAAAACCATAATTGAAGATTAAATCAGGTAGAAGTTCTAAGAGTAGAATTTTTCTTTGACCCAAGCTGAAGCAATAAGGAAACTAAATCTTTTCAGAAGAAAGCTTTTCTACCTTTTTTTTTTTCCTGGGACCTGGGGAAAAAAAGGTAAAAATCTTCCCTACTCACACTATGAGGCATTTGACTATTGACTTGCTGGAGAAACATGAACCCTGACTATAAATTACATATGCTTACTGAAAAACCAAAACAATAAAGTTGAACTTTTTGAGACAGCAAAGTGGGATCCCATGACTAATTACTTCTCACCTCTGATGGTGTTTATTTGATCTCTTCACAAATGATGACACACTAAGAGATCTTTGGAATTATTGTTCTTCCACCTGCATAGCAGACACATAGTCCTCCCTTGATGAAGGGCAGCAAAAACCATGTCAGTCTCAACACATCATTCAAAAAGTCTAATGTTCATCTTTAGCAAGTTACCACCTGAAAAACTCAGCAATTCTGTATCTATGATCTCCCATTTCTAAGAAAAATCAATTGGTAAAGCAGAGATGATCAAACTCCACTGTAATGTCTGTCAAAATCTGGATGCATCACAGCACGGTTTCAAACTGGAATATTGCATAGACATGACACAATGGTACTAAAAAACCCTCTTTTCATGATAACTGAGAGTCAGTGAGAGGTAATGTCGAGTGAAGCTGATCTTCATAACCTCTTTATACAATCAGTGGAGAAAGAGATAAGAGAGAAAAGGTTTCTTCTGAAACTATTTCAGAGTGCTTAACTTAAGCTTCTGCTCTGAATCACCCGTTAGAGGAATCTCCTCATGACAGAGGCTGGTCTACTCAGCTCCCTCAGTAGCCAAAATTAGTCTTCACAGATAACTGTGTCCCTGCCCATGGCAGGGGGGTTGGAACTTGATGATCTTCAAGGTTCTTTCCAACCTAAACCATTCTATGATTCTGTGTCCCCTTCTCCCAATGTATGGGGAAACGACAACCTCTCCGTAGCCTTCCCTGCGGCTGTGACAGAGTGTAGCTGGTCTACTCAGTGACACAGCTGGAGCATGTCCTGCACATCTGTAACAGCACCTGTCGTTCTGCAACAATGGGATGTGAAGGGTACCACTGCTGTCTTCCCCCAAGAGCATCTCTCCATAGAGCCAACTGTAACATTTACAGTTCGTGATCACTGAAATTCTACAGCAACCATGTCTTCTGCAATGCTAAACTATCAGCACCCACAAGAAGATAAGAAGAACCACTGGCATTTCACACTGGCCACAGGAGGTGGCTGGAGCCTACCCTAGGACCCCATTGAACATGATGCATCCACAACTGTAACAGCTATGAATGAAATTATAGCGATCGTTTATTTTACCTTGTTAGAAAGAGAAGTTAGCACAAAATGCTGTAGCTATTTTTAGTACAATGTATTAAAAATGCATACACACAATGTAAAAACATCACCTAACCTTAAGTATGTAAAAAGGTGACAAATATAGAAAAATAAATATTTTATATCAACATTTTATATTGATATTTTACATATTTCTGATTTATAAATATAATATATATGAAATAAAAATACAAATAAAATACATATACAAATAGAAATTCAGGAGGTTATAAACTGGTATACTTCACTGCAACTTATTTTTTATAACTTAGATATGTATGCGTTGAATGTATTGCCACTGCAAGTTTATTGAGATTTAGTGAATTTTGGTTTCATATAGAAAGCCTGCTAAAAAGGTTTTCTGTGGTCATTTGTTTTTTGTTTATTTTTTTTAAAGAAATATTACAGTATCAATTATTTATGAGGTATACTGATGAGGAGTAATTGGGAAAGAAAATAGTATTTTCTGTATTATGTTTATGAAGAAAAACATCATGGATAAAGCACATAATTCCTATGAGTTTAGAAAAAAATATATTTTCTCCTGGAGTATGAGGTGAAAAAATAGGAAAGTGAATTAAAAATTGGCAACTTACATGAGGAATAGGGTAATACTATTACCCCGTATAATTTTTTGCTAGTGATTTTTTTTATCCCTCTAAAAAAGCCTAATCCACCAAGCTGCTAAAAAAATGAGAACATGTCCACACACAACTTCAAAAATTATGTTGTCATTGCATTATTAATCCTCCTAATTTTATCTTATTTCAATATATTATTTGGAGAGACCAGTGGAAGGCAGCTTTATAGCAGACACATGGACAGACACACCGCACGGAAGGTGGTTTGTCACAGGATTGGGCTAAACCTGTGGGACTCCATGAGGCAGGATGCCAAGGCTTCTGTAAGGGTATGGGGGCTCAGGATTACTGGACAACCTCATGGAAGAAAAATATCCGGAGAACTGCATAGTACACACTATTCTCTGACCCGATGGAGACATTTTTATGTTACATAGTCATTGTATAAGATCTTAAGGGTAGTACGTGGTTTCACTACCCAGAACAAAGGCCGTGAAATATTAGACTAAAGGTTCTGAGATGCAGTGTGATAAAGAGAACCCAGTCCTGGCTGCTTGGAATTTCTTTGTTTATAGAGCACTGATATCCCTTATTTGGCATTATTGTATATGAGACTTTATGAGTGAATTGCAAGTGTGAATTTACAAATCACTTCACGAGATGTTTTCAGCCAACCGATTCACATGAACTTTCACAAAATCTGCTGTTATATATTAAATACTAGCCTTGGAGTGGGCAGCTTCTAGGACACTGCACTGCTCACATGTGGTCTGCATGTGAACCAGTGTGTCAGGAAACAAGAAAATACAGATAACCTAAACTCCTTTAGACGAATGGATAAAGTTTTGAAAGGTTGTGCTAAGAACAATGTAATTCAGAACATGCCCATGTTTTGGCACCTCATATGGCCTCTTTACTCGGTTGAGGGTATTGAAGAACATTGCAGCACTGGTAAGGTATTGTCCCCGCTGTTTGACTGCACACCTAACAGCACAAGTATAATACCTTTCCTTAGGGACTCTTGGTCTGATGATTAGGCCAGACTGCTGCTATACTTCAGCTATTCTTACTTGTTCTTTAGACAATGTGAATAATTTAGTATAGCTGAAACTAATCTCGAGCCCTTTCTGCCTTGTTTGGAGACCAGGCAGTCCTAGCATATAGAAAGCAATGAAGGTTGTAATTTTCATCATCCTTTGGGGTGAATTAAGGTGCGATTCCCGCTTTTTAAAAACTACAAATTCTTGATGAACAGAAAATGGCTTTGGGTAATCTACTGCTGGCCGTATGCGCTCAAACTAGCACAGCTGAGCGTGCCGCTCCATTGCTCCAGTGCTGAATATTTGACAATGCTTTAAGGTCTCACTGCTTGGGACCTTATCCTGCCATTTTACACCAGCAAGGGCACAAAGACAGAGCATGTGGAGTTGACTAAGATGCTTGACGTGATGACTGTAAATTGTCCACGTTTTGCAGCTGTAGTAAGGAATGGTGATGACAGCTATGTGGTACACATTTACTTTTGTTTGAAGTCGAATGCCTCTTTCATTCTAGACACACTGCTTTAATCTCCCAAAAGCTGTGCTGGCTTTTGCTACAAACTCAGTAAATACTGCTTTGCTACAATGTGAAGTTCATCTTCAATGTCATGCTGGGAAGAAATGGGAGAAACCCACTTACTCTTGTGAAATGCATGAAGCCACTTCTTGCGGAAATACAGGGAGTCTGCTCCATAGAAATTACAGCACTGCCTTTAAAAATGCATGTTTACATTTGAAATATATTATGGAAGCAACCAAGAAAATGTATAAATATTTTTCATATTCTTTCTTTATCCATTCTCTAGACTTACTTTGTAATTTTGTAGACATGGTAATCAGTGGTTTCCTGTTGTAATTATATAAGGCATTAAAACTTAACATTTATCTGCCTTAAGTAAGACTTTTCGCCAACAATAATTTTCTTCTCTGCTTTTTAAAATATAAAATTTGCCAGAAGTAGCACAGAATTTAATCATATTACAAAGTTAAACATATGGACCACTGAAAAATGAGCTGGTTGTTATAGGATGTGTCACAAAGGAGTTTTCACTCTGTTCTCCTGTGTAACTGAAGTGAAAATACTTGTGTAGAAAAAGTTAACCAATTTCATCACCCCCTGCAATAAGAGACGAGGAAACTTTGCTGTGTCAGGTCCCGAACTCATTTAGTTGATGTTCCAATAGCAGTCAGTTTTTTACTGCTGCTGGGGGTATTAGGCATTTTTGGGACCTCTCACACAAACCAGTTGATTTTCCTACCTAGTGTGGAAAGTCAGAGAGGTTCTTAATCTGTTGGGGAAAAAAAAACCCAGCCTAGCACATGGAAATTACTGAACTTCATGAAGAACCATAACCGAAGTCAGAGCTTTCTGCAAAACTTCGCTCAGTCAATTTTACTATACATGACAGTTAAAAACATACTACAACGTCAAAGGCAAAGAATAGCTTCCACTGAGGCATGTACCAATCCATGTATGTAGACATAAGTGAGTGCTGTAATTTACTATTGCTAATCTCCATGGATATTATTTAGCAGAATAATCCTTCTCTTTCTTTAAAAAGTGTAACACGTGCTTTGTCAGATAAAATAAAAGCTTTCACTCTGGGACATAATTTGCTAATAGCATTAAAGTCATATTTCAAAAAGGTGGTGATTTTTGCAATGTAGCCTAAAAGTTTATTAGCAAACTATAATGACTATTCTGATTGCAATTAAAAAGCCTTCCCAAATGGGTCAACACACCTAAGTGCTATCTGCAATCATTTAGATTTTAACATCATGGTTATTAGTTATTATCAGGCTGCACAATGAGATATTGATTACTTTTAACCTTTAGATCTAAGAATTCAGGGAAAGTCGAGGTAGTAGCAGAGCCTACCTTTCCTGTCTGGTAAACTTATGGCCTTTAGTGGAATTCTAATGATTCCTATTGGCAAGGCAAATCTGAAATTAGTTTATTCTCTTGGCTCACGCAGAAACGATGACATATCTAAAAATACTGCACGCATAGCAGATTTGGAGTTGCTACCTACAAGGGGCTCAATCCTGCAGTGTGCTGAGAGCTCCCTCTGAAGTGGCCATCATCATCTTCTCCCACTGACTGTTTTAGCAGCTCCGTGCAGGCACTGGCAGATTACCAGACAGACAGAAGGCATCCCGGGCCGTGCAAAATACGCGGTGTAGGAGCAAAAATCTTCACGTTTTCCAGTTTATAACCAACCCCCAAAGCATATTGTCCAAATATATCACTCTACAGGCTGTTAATCTTTTAATAAGTTTTCTTTATACGGAAAATCTGCTTGAAATAAAGACCGAACTACAATGTGGCTTCAGTAGGTACGCAGGACTCGTTTTAAATGGAAGAAAGTAATCCAATTAAACTAATCTGTTTTACAAGTTAAAATGATATGAAGCACATTAATTGATCCTTCTAGGCTGCTGCTATTTGAGCCCTCTCTCTGTTTGCACAGCATTTGGAACCGCTTTGCACATTTGTATCCTCTAACAGCAGAGAACTCAGTCCCCCAGTTCAGGAGAATTATGGGCAAGAGAAACATATAACTGTTATGTGTTAGATTAATTTGCAGAACACTTGGCATTATTATTGCCAAGTAGTCAAATTGTTCCAAGTTGTTCCGGAAGGTTGTTATTAATAGTATGTTTTCTGAGGAAAGTTCTGTCTACTTTTGGAACTGCATTTCTGTTGCCAAGGAAACTCCTTGAAGCACAGCATTCTAGGAGCACACTGCTGCTTTTGTTTGCCAGTATCCTATTCATATCATCTAAGTAAGCACTTTACATACTTCAGCCTCCAGATTCAAATGTTTAAGTTTTTCTGTATTTATATTACCGCGTTAAATATAGTTTGGGCTTCTTTCTAAACTCGGGGACTCTTGTAAGATTATTTTAACAGTCGCATTAAAGGACAGGATTTCTTTTTCACAAGTTTGCAATAAATTAGTTTTAATTTGAATAATAGCTCCATAGGTTATAGCACTAGTCCTTAAGTGTTAATTATCTTTTCACTCTGAAATTAATGTAGTCATTTCCTACTGACTCCTCTACACCATTATTGAAGTGCTGAGGAAAACATGTCATTGAGTTCTGAGCCAGAACTGTTGTTGTGATTAATCCTGGTCACATGGCCAATCTCTGCCAAAAGGAGATCACTGAAAAAAGGTGACAAAGACAGTGATTTCCTGTCAGCAAAGAGTACGACAGGGCTGTCTAGAAGTGATGCAAATGAGGGAAACTTTCACCACGGTTTGTTTGATCCACTCAGGGCCGCAGCACACTGAGCCCGAGCGAAAGGCACAATGGAGCAGCAGCACACCCAGAGGAGAAAAGGAACTGCACCTTCCGAGCAGGGCTAGAGCTTCCAGCGGGGAAACACCAACTGCTGGGCGAATTCGCCCCCTCAACTTTTTTCGACAGGTATCCCGAGCTTTTGATGTGCATTTGCGTGGTATTTGATACAGCGAACCGCTTCCCTTTGCTGAAATGCTTTAGCAGTGAACCTGTTTCCAAAGCCGAGCCGACTAAACGTTTTCAAAATCTTTGCGCTACTACAGAAGGGTCTTTTTCCATCTATCACGACCATCGTCGCCGAAGACTTGCTAGTGCAAGACTTACTGCTTATGCAGTTTGTATTAAACCCACCATACGTTAATTGTAATCAGACAGAAAAATACCATTTCTTTTATTTGATATTTAAAAATGTTTAGTTAATTTTATTCTGAGCATACTAACAATTTTAACAATCATACTGTACTTATTTGAATGGGGTTTTAATCTAACACAATTAAGTTTTGCAATTAATCTTCTGAGGAAAATGGAAAGAATCATCATTAACTTTTCTGCCTAGTATACTCATTTCTAATCTCCACAGTTGCAGTAAATACTGATTTGCTTCATTTTTGAACATTCAAGGTACAGAATTACTCAAGTTTCCGCTAAAGGGCTAATTAGCAGAGTTTAAATTCTTTGGGTTTGATCCTCCAGTAACGGCATATGAATACAGCTGAAGTCAATGCAAGTTCTGTGTACTTAGAGCTTATGAGATCAGGCTCACATGCAGTAGATTAAAATGAAATAAACATGATACATTTGGCATTAAACTGAGCTATTACAGCAGTACAAAGAAGCAAGGGTCCAAAACCATGGAAGTGCTCCTTTTAATTTTTTCTTAGTTAATAGATAAAGCTTTAGAGGACAAATAAACTGACAGCAATTCATTCCGTGACTGCCATTTTATCAACCGCTAGTTGATTTTCAAAATCATTTAGGGCTACGGGGGCACATAGTGAGGATGAATAGTTTTCTCTTTCTGTGAATCTTTGCACTAAAATCTAGGAAATCTAAAGGAAGTCATACATACACATTCAGAGTTAAAAAAATAATATGGCTGTACCGTTCCTATTATATTAAGGGCAAAATAAAACCTAGTTAAAGAGAGATAATAAGGATCCTAATAAAAAAACTATGAAGCTCCTGGAATATTACAAAACAAAATTAAGCTGAGAGTTGACTTAAATCTATATTAAATCTGAAAATAGAGTACTGGGAAAATAGTCTAACCATGAAAATACATTTTATTTTCCCATATGCAATTTTAGCATTTATATATTACGTTAGGCTGCTTTAATGTATGCTTTTCCCTTCCGATTTACCTGTTTTATCATTGCTCCTTCCCATTCATAGACTCCTTAGGGGCAATGATTACTGTTGGTAATAGTGATACCACAGCAGGTTCCCTGGCAGAGGCAGCTTGCTGAGCTGGCTCAGAGCTGCAATTACTTGTCAGCTCAATAACTGAGAAGAGGGATCTGTGGGTTTAGGAGAATCCACCAAAATGCAGAGAGTGCAATTAGCAGGTTCACGTTTGAAGCTGTAACTGATAAAGAACGACTGAGGCAAGACCTGTGTTTTCATAACACCCCACATCATTGAGGAATTCTCATAATAATAGCTGCCTGAATCTCTCTTTGCAGATTCCTTTCCCTGCAGACCAGACTGGCTGTGCTCGCTGTGGAGTGTAGGCAGAGCTCCTGCCCCTTAGCCGTGAGCACCAGACCATCCACGACTCTGTACAAAAGCCTTCAAATAAAAAGGGTGTCACTATTGATTAGAAGAGAGGTTTACCAGGCTAGTTTTACAGAACTATTAATAGTGTTTTTGAGGGCATGATTCATCGTTACGTGAACCTCTGAAATTAAGGATGATAAAGACCTAGCGATTTATCTGATCTCTCCTTTGCTAGTGCAGAATTGTTCCCTCAATTACATTTGCTAATGTTTTCTTTTGTCTACTTTTAAATGTCTGAAATTACGGGGCTTTCAACACTTCTTCAGGAGGTTGGTGGTGGGGGTTTTTTTGTGTTTTTTTTTTTTTTTTAAAGGCTAATAGATCTTGATGATATGGACTCAAGCTTTTTACATCACCTGCAAATACTCCTCCTCCTTTATGGACACTCCTTAGTCATCTCTCAAACAAACTCCATAATTCTAGTTAAGTCTTTCCTTCAGTCCTTAACAATTTGCTTGCTGCTTTCACTAGACAGGTATGCGCAGAGAATATTCCCCGCGGGAGGGCAGGCAGTCTGTTTCTACCTTTCTTCAGGTGGTTTTGCAGTGACCAGATAGGTATTTTTGAGACGGGGGCTCTATTAATGACCTCAATGTGGAAACTGCAGAGTAAATAAGCTGCCCGTGCTTTGGAAGCAGTGCTGGTTTGTCTGTGATGCACAGACTACAGACTCAGCTGCTCTCTCTGGCACAAACTTTCTGCTTTCAGAAGTGTCGTGCCTATCATAATACAGAATTTCATAATATTAAGAGACTATTAATTCCCATTTTGAATATACAATGTTCCTCCTTTTGCTACCATACTGTACGTCAAACTAATTCTTAAATTATTGCCCTCTTTTACTCTTCTCAACACGCATTATTGTACCAGCCTTACCATCTATAATTATTCTTAATGGTTACATTTGGATATTGGAAAGGGAAATATCCTAAATAGCACCTAAAATACTCAGGCTGGCTGCTTAAGCTTTGTTCCTTTTCATATTGATGTATGGATTGTTTCCTTAAAATTTATGTGTATTGATTTTTTTAGTACAGAACTAAAACTAGTGGTTAGATCAGGCACGGCATAAGCTGGTCTTACATGGACAGGCACTACCAAAACACCTTATTTCAGATTCGCAAGAAACTTTTTACCCATTTCTGACGTTGTTTATTTCTAAGCCTAGCCAGGGCCAGGACTGTCAATGTATGATTACGTCTAATTAAGTATTTAGAAAGTTAGGAAGAAGACATTAGCAAAAATAAGAAATGATTATCACAGCAAGAAATGAAGGCCAGTGAATTAAACTCACTTACCGCCTAAAACAGTTTGGACCTGAACCATATTTCCATTTATAAACATATTTTAACCCATGCGACAACCCTTTCTCACTGGGCATTTTAAATAAAAGGACTAAAATTAGAAAGAATAACGTGCAAGAAGACCATCAAAAAATTAGGATGCCAAAGCAAAAAAAAATTATATTTTAGAAATTATCAAATCATGCAATCATAGAAGAAAGAAAACAACTTCTATTTGACCTTGAATGTACCATTTATTCGATAAGAAATAAAAAAAAGCTAGAGGGTAGTTGTTTCTTGTCATTATACTGTTGCTGATTCTGTGGTTAGTTATTAATTTTATTTTTTATGATTCACAATCTGCTCTTTGAAATATGCCATATGCTCAAAGCAATTCAAGGATGACAACTGTCAGAATTACTCCAATAAAAATTGCCTAAATGAGGAAGATTTACTGCAGCCTGATATTTCTGTCAAAAGCCCCTCCTCGCTTTCCCCCACCGCCCCTCAGACCCGTAGACTACAGCTTCTCAGACACAGAGGGAAGCCTGAATCAATTTTAGTATCAAATCACACGTTTTGGGGAACTTCTTAAAAGTACCGTCTATCTAAATGAAGTGATAAAGCTTCTGGTCCAAGACTGCTATGCCAAATAGGAGAAACCATGTGTGTGTGTATATATGTTAGATGAAGACCCTATAATCAATATGCAAGTTCAAAATCATTTTGCTGAAATCACAAGCAAGTGCGGTGACTTAACATGACAATGTCTGCTTTATGTATAACTAATAAAAATTAAATTGGAAGAGTCCTGTATCCTGGCAGCAGCAAACCAAAATCAAGGCAAATTTCTTTCTTCCCAGAAAAGGTCTGAAAGGTGGATAAAAATCCAGCTGAAAGCTCCAATCAAAACACATTTTGTTAAATGCTACCATTTCATATTTTCCTTCATTTTGTTTCAGTCTATTTATTAATGCAGTTTCATTTATTTCTATTCATCTTGAAGACAAATCTTTGTCCTTCTATAGAATTACACCAAATAGAATGTGATAAAGGGAACTTTCTTGCAATTATGATGTCGGTGCAGCCTGTCAGCGCACAGGGGATGGAAATGAGGTTGGGGACAGGGAAGGGAATTCTAATAGACACCATGATACATACAATGAACGCAGCGATATCCTGTGAGAGAAAGACTTGTCAAGCTAATCAGATCTTCTATAGCTAGGTAAAGGCAGTAACGGTAGCGCTAACCTTGTAAAGATGCTGCTGCTGCTCCTCTGACATCATCAGGTCATGGCTGTCCATCACGATGGATTCCATGTCAATCAGCCAATCCCAGAGCTCCTGGTATTCTGAATCAAAGTCCAAAAGGCTGTAGATAAGGAACAAAATGTATTATGCATAAATACTGTGTAGTTGTTAAAATCTTGTATTAGAATAATATATTCTTGAAAACTCATGATGTTCCTAGTTATATTTCTAAAGAGACATTCTGTATTTATACAGAGCGGATGAAAATGAAAACTGAAATCCAATTTAAGCCTGTGCCATGACCTAAATTCAGGAGCTGATGCCAAAGCCTGACAACTGTTGGCATACTGCATTTGCTTCAAAAATTTTGAAATGGAAATCCCCCATAGATGTTGTTGTTTAATGGTTTTTAAAGCGCTGACTTTATATTGGGCAAACTTTGCAACAATCATCTTGATATAATTCGTATAAAAATATTATTTTCTTCAAAAAATGACTCAATCCATTCAGCCATCCCTCTGCTGTCTATCTGCCTATCTCTGTAAATATCCTACATTTATTTTCATGGATGAGTAGCTAGCATTTCAACTTAACGCCTTAAGATAGGCTTGAGTGAATATGGTAAGCCAGTGAGAACTAAGGCCAGATACAGTATTAGACAGGTGTTCCCTACAGACATGTAAGAAACAAAGGTAAGGACAGGAAGTCAAAACAATGAATCCTTGAATAGCCAGCAATCATTAAAATTCAAAGGAGGATCACTACGGTTTTCAACAAAATAAATCATTAGAATAAGGAGCTTAAAAGGATTAATGTGATTCTCTATTGAAAGCCTAGTGAATAAGTAAAGCATAGATTCTTCTAAAACGCCGTGATACAAGACAGAAGGTACATGCTGAAAAACTGCACATTCGTCAAAAAGGTACCCCTTGAAAAGGGATGTTCAAACTCGCAAAATTGGAACTAACAAAAGCCTTGTCAGGCGTATCAAAAACCCCCGTATTGATCAAACAATACTGCATGTTCCAGTAAAGCTAATTTCTCCAATTATTAATAACTTTTTTAGCAACACCTTTAAAACCATTAGGAGTATTTCAACAGAGAAACAATAAACAGGTTTTTAATGTTATTAATATTATCGCAGTTTCAGTTGTTATTAACTAGAGTACCATATGCATGGTAATTTTGAAAGCTTATAGATAAAGTTGTGACAAGAAGAACTGTCTTTCTGCAAGAAAGCAAGCAAGAGAGAAGAAAGCATTTGCCTTCTGTGGTATTATTTTCAATGAGTTGACAACAAAGGAAGTCTTGTATCATGCACAAGTGTTGATTCCTGCTTCTGAAGTAACTCTCTAGTTTAATCCACTGTACTTAGTGTACTTTTACACAATAATTTATGAGGTGCACTTACTTAAAATTGCCTGCTGCCCCGAGAAGGTAAGCAATGATATTATTATAAAGAAGAGCAAGCATAAAAGGGCAAGTTACTATTGTTGAAATATAAAAGTTTCATTTGGAGTTCAGGGCTTTTCTCCTGTTTCAGGAGGTATTTGACTCAGATAATCATTTTGAAACAAAAATAAAACTAAACTCCATTTTGACTGGTAGATTTGCAGTGATACCGAATCTTCATTCCTTCCTCAAGAAAACTGTATAATGGTTCTGTATCTTCAATATCTACTGCTCCTTTTTTTTCCCTTCTGTCTTATCCAAATATTATTCCCAAGTCATAAAACTGACAGGCATTATTAAAACATACATTTTATGATATAAGAGACTAGATTTCATCTTGTAGAAATCAGTACAGACTCAGTTAGACTTGGCCAGTTTGTACCAGTGAAAAATATAAATCAAGATATGAAGATGATGGGAATCAAAACCTACATCCAATGTTCATCACCTGCTGCTGCCAGAATGGGATGGGATGCTGTCAGAAACAGCACCAAGACGTGGACTGGGATTTTACTATAATGGGCAGAACACGTGCTGGATCCAAACACCTGCTTTGCACCTATAGAACCACATCTTAGTTACAGGCCAATTTTGTCCATTTATTGGTGTAATAGAATGAATCAGTCCCTTAAAGACACAAAAGCACTTTCCCCTTACCTTTCTAAAACTCAGATAAGCACTAGGAAACTGCTGAACTTTTTGATTTCTAGCTAAAAAATGGCTAAAAAAATTATTTTAGCCTGGAGAAGAGGAGGCTGTGGGGAGACCTTCTCACTCTCTACAACTACCTGAAAGCAGGTTGTAGCGAGGTGGGGGTTGGTCTCCTCTCCCAAGTAACAAGAGATAGGAAAAGAGGAAATTGCCTCAAATTGCACCAGGGGAGGTTTAGACTGGATATTAGGAAAAATTTCTTCACCAAAAGGGTTGTCAAGCACTGGAACAGGCTGCCCAGGGAAGTGGTTGAGTCACCATCCCTGGACGTATTTAAAAGATGGGTAGATGTGGTGCTGAGGGACATGGTTTAGTGGTGGACTTGGCAGTGCTAGGTTAACGGTTGGACTTGATGATCTTAAAGGTCTCTTCCAATGAAAATGATTCTATGATTCTAAAGTTCTAAACAGGAACTCAACTCAAAATGAAAAATGAGAGAAATAGGATTCATTGGGAAAAGCCCGGGAAAGCATGCAAGATGTAATGGGGATTCCCNTTTTTTTTTTGGTTTTCTGCTGTAAAATAAAGTCATCTGGGAGCATTTTTAAGCCAACTGTCTGTAGCAGTTATACGCCTGAGCCTGAAAATAGTGAGATTAGCCTACAAAGCATCATCTATGTTTTTAGGGTTTTTAAAATTTGATTACAATATTTTAATAGTTTTAAAATAACTGATATCAAAAAAGAAAAAAAAAAGCTTTGTTTTTAAAATGAATGCCTCACATTTAAATGGATGGATCTACTGATTACTATTAAATTACTATTTGGAAGAGGATGTAAGTTACTAAGCACCTAAAAAGATATTTCAGAAAATCCAGGATCAGTGACAGGTTAGGATTAAAATGTACCTGTCAGTATTTCTGTGGTATATTGAATATTTCTTTTTTTATTCAGAATCTATTTTTTCTGGGCTTAGCAGATCTTTTTTTTTCATATTGCCACAGGCAGAATCAGGAAAGCGTAACTTCTGAAATACTGATGTGTGTTACAGATGCAAGAACTATAGAAAAGATCTAATTTTGGTTGATTAGCCAGATCCACTGATCGCTAAAAAAAGAATAAATTGGGTCATCTGTTTATTGCAAAAAAATATTCCTCCATTAAAAGTACCCAAACATTGCCAACAAGAATGCTACAACATTAGTTAAAGGGCAGGTAACTACAGCTTCCTTAATATAGGTTTGTTAGTTAATAAGCTAAAACCATTAGCTACATAATAACTGAAATGACATTAAGAAGTATATTTTTATCTT
The DNA here is from genome assembly GCA_008711295.1 of Anarhynchus alexandrinus. Lineage (NCBI taxonomy): Eukaryota > Metazoa > Chordata > Aves > Charadriiformes > Charadriidae > Anarhynchus > Anarhynchus alexandrinus. Next base: position 6,701,604 of record VUYV01000001.1, read on the forward strand.
GGTAAACAGGGAATCAGATATGCAGAGTTGCATGTCTAATCCCTTGAACCCTAAACATATTTCTTAAAATGTGGACATCAATTTATTATTTTGAATGAAAATTCATGAGCACCTTTCTCATGAGAAAACCAGTTCGTCTGTGGCATTAATAAATAAAAAGGAATGTGAAGCTATTTCCATCAGCGTTTTTCCCCGTGTTTAACACACACTTCCAGTTTGTATTATTTCTTTGATGGCATAACTCACATGGTATTGAGAAATACTGTAAACACACTGGTATGCCTACCAAAAAAATTCAACCAGACGAAAAGTTCTTTCAAGTTTCCGGGTCATCATTTTTTGGAACTCCTTTCCATAAACGTTTTTATTAGAACGATATAGGAGAAATCAGAGTTGTGTCCTTAACAGCTTTAAAATTGTCTTATATTCTGTGCATACTTGAAGCCCCTTTTAATACATTTATCTCAAAGCCTCATCTGTGAAGGCCCAATACTAGGTGATGACAGGATCCCAGGATCTGTCCTTCATGTTGTGCAATGGCGTTTTAAATACTGTAACCATATCTCCCAATAGTACCTGTATAAATTCCTCCCTGTTTTTGAGGGGACACAATATCTCCAGCCAGATCTGCTATAACATTTTACAGCTGCTCTCAACTGCCCTTGGTTACCTTTTGCTGCCTGGCTAGCTGGTGTTCTCCCGCAGTGGGTATTCAGTTTCTTCTCCTTCATTGTCACTTTAGCCATTTCCATGCAAATACACGAGAACACTCTCTATTGCTGTTGTAACAGCATCGCTGTTCTGCAGGAAATCTGTTCTTTACACACTCACTGCCATCACTCTATTCTGCAGGTACTTCCTTATCTATCTCAGTCTAGCTATTTCCTACACAAAGCCACCTCCCAAATTTTTCCCCCTGCTATATAAACAATTCTCCATCTACTATAACTCTTGTTCTCCCTGTAGACACTCTTCTTTCCCCTAGGCCAAACTTCCACAACAGCTAATGGATAGATACCCTTATTTTCCTAGTTGTCTAAATGGCCCCTTCTCTGTAGATATCTCAGTCTCTAGCTAGGTCATCCTCCTGTGGAATTTCTGTCCACAGTTTTTATGCAGTAGGGAAATGTTGTATCGACTATATTTTCAAAGAGCTGAAAGGAATTTCCATTGTGTTCCATACAATACCTCAGACTAGTTCAACTGGAAGTTTTTCATCTGAATTCAGCCCTCCCCAGCTTCTATAATGGTTGAACACATGGTATTGTATTTGTCTCCCTCTGGTCCTTCGGTCCCTTAAGCCACTGTTGAGCCTCTAAGGGCTGGGATTGACAAAAGGGCCCAGAAAGGTGGCAACAGTATAGAAAAGGTAGGGAACACTAGTAATTACCATTTCCAGTAATAAGCATGTAATTACGAGTGCAAGTAAGTGCATTTGAGAGCTTATTTGCTTTACACATATGGTATGTAGAGTTACAAACTGGATTTTTCCATGAGACTTAAAGCTTTATATCCCCTATCCTGAATAAAATCAAATGTCTGTTGATGCCTTACTGTCTTATGTCCCACACAGAATTCCAACCTTAAGACTTACTCACATTCAACTGTGGCTGAGAAATTAGAAGCTGTTTTTGAACATGTAGCCCCCAGTGCACATTTATATACACACCAATTCTGAACAAATTATTTTTATGGTTGGCACTAGCTGCACTGTCGTGTTTGAGAATCTGACAGATTTCTGCATATGTAATCAAGATCTCAGTAATCCTACATAATTAGCCCACATCAACTTTTCTAAAACAGTCATCTTTCCGTATAATAAGAGGGGATGTTTACAAGGCTCATTTATCTTTACAGGCGGTAATTTAATAAAACTGTGTTTCCAAGACCTCAACATTGAGTTAAGAATTGGAAAAGGAAGTTCTGGAGATAAAGAACTCATGAACACCTTGGTCAAAGACTTTCTTGCACAGGAAACTACAGGCAACTGTTCTACTGTATTTGCTGGTTACGAGAAAACTTGTATCAGGATGGTGCACCCAAACAATGAGCACTAGCTGACTCCTTCAAACTGCTTTTGCCCCACACTATTATGAACTCACAGGCATGTTATTGTGTTCATTTAGGGGAGCTCGCCGTTGGAAGATACAGTTTTCAAAAGATCTTCAAGAAAAAGTCTTAAACCAGAACTACAAGTTTTCTTGGTTGTGAAAAAGGGAAGGGCAGCAAGACTTCATTTTAGCATAGTCCAGTGATTAAGTTGTCCAAGATTCTCTGCTCAAACTATTAAGAAAGAGTGCTTTTATATATGCACTTACATATATAATATATGTGTGTGTGCAGGTAAGTGTGTTTACATTTATTAAAAAACAGACAGAAGACCAAGTCAAGGGAATACAGTTAAAATTAAAGCTTTCTAGAAGTACAAAACTGGGATGTTCAGACTGGTAAACTATAAGTGAATGGCTTCACAGTCATAGTTCTTAGTCACTAGTAGAATAATAATTATAGAGAATTGTCTGGCAGAGGTATTAATACATTATAAAGATGCTTCCTTGGAAGACGCTAAGAAATCAAAAGACATGAAGCCATTGGAGGAGAAAAATCTGAAGCAAAAGGACACATTACATCTTTTTAAATCAAAATAATGGATTGCTATTAGAGAATGTTAGGTAGTCCTATGAACAAACTATGATTTGGATAAATTATCCAGAACCCATTATTTTTTTGCATTCATGTATGAAAAAATAAACATATAGAGAGTTTTCCCCTGCCTCTTGGCCTAGGAAGAAAAAATCCTGGTTAACTAGAAGTAAGAAAAAGTATATCATGTAAAAAAAAATACAGATCAGTGAGAATAAAACAACAAAAAGAATAGTTCCCTACCCATTACTTCCCACTGTGTGAACTTTTGACATATCAGCAAACTCTTCCTTTCGCTTGCTACTAGTGTTGTACTGCTCACTGTACAGCTTTAAGGACATCTGTTCAACAGCATCTCTTTGTGCTTCCAGATAGCATAGCTGAACCTCAGCCTAGAGAAAGAAAACAAAGAGAAAAGAAAACACAACAGAACTTTTTTTAAAACAAAAAATCAGAAAGAATGCATTTAAAGCAAATACTTTTGGACTGCAACAGTTTTAACCAAATGACTCACACCATCATTTTTCTCCTTGCGTGATAGTGAAAAAGGCTGAACCATTAAGTCAGATAAAAGTACAGCATATTCACAAACACTAGAACTGGACGGTTTAGGTTTCTATCAGAATGTGCTATATATTCCATGAGCTGTATATCCAATCAAATGCTGCATAAAAATGTCTGGACATGGATGAAAAAGATATTAGAAATCGTGCACTATGACAGAACAGGTAGATACATAAAATTACATTTCTTACAGGCTTCAAGACTGATATTGTTAACACGTTGCCTGTGCTTCATAATTAATAAAAGCCATATTGCTACAGGTACTTTTATTTTAAATAGTAAGTGTAAACAAAACCAAGCAAATCGGCATTATTCACATTCTGCTTTCCCATATCTGGTGTCCACTGATTAGTCAGCAATTTTGATTGCAAGGAAAAAGGCAATAAGTGAGATGTGCTGTTTTCCATCAGACTCTGCCTGGCCAGAAGAATGTCGAATAATATTTGGCATCATAACTTATTGAATAGACACTTTATTTATTGCAGCTGTGGTGATCAGTTTGATTCTGGGGCTCAGAGAACCAGATGATAAAAGGATGAAATATGCTGTTTGCCACACTTGCCCCTAGGAACAGGACAAAGAACAGAGGGTAGAGTAAGTTCAAAAGCACTTTGGGACCAATATGCTATTGTTTTCTTTTAATATGCTTCACCGAAAGAAAAACGCATTACAAATTCTGATAATGCTTCAAAACCTGCTACTTCTGTGTAACTACATACTCTTACTTCCAGTAGGAGGAGAATTCCTGCTTAACCATTTGGTGCTGTGGCAGGTAAATGCAACAAGCACGGAGGCAATTTTGTATAAGGCCTCTCGTGCGTTTTCTACTGCGGGAGGGAGGGAAGCAAAGAGTTTGCTTGGCTGCTGACAGCACGACCGAGTTACCAATCTACGCAACAATGGCAGCAGTGAAAAGAGAAAGCAGTGAAAGGGACAGAGAGAAGGGAAATCTGCAACATCTAGGAAAAATGCAGGCAAGCGAAGGGAAATAGGCACTGAAGAATGTCAGTAGGGAAAGTCTGAAGGAAGGGTGGAATGTCTTTATAAGTTTGTGGCATTAACAGTTCCGTATATTTGCTTATGCCTTGCCTTGGTGCAATTTTTGCTGAGTAATCATGTAGCTGATCTGGAAATTCCATGTCCTTTTAAATTTCTCTTTCAAACATTTACAGCTTTCTCCCTCAGTTGCTTCTTACAGTGAGAACTGTTATTTTTGGCAGTAAACCCCAATATGTTTTTGAGAAATTAAAAAAAAAGCAATAAAAAAGACGAGCAATTTTCCAAGGAGATAGAAGACAAAAATTCCAAGTAAACCACGCAGGTCTTTTATTCTGCACATAAACGAAATACAAGACTTTCATACCTAGTCTAAAATAGTGGAAAATTAAACCGCACAGGGCTACAAATGAAGAAACGTTACCTGAATACAAGCCTAACTAGTTGGGACTGTCCAGTTAGAGTAAAACGTTAAAGTTTGAGAGAGCTATAAAACATGTTATTGCAGAAACTAGAATTAAAACTGCTGTTTATATAACTCAGAAATGACCAAAAGCAGCAAATAACAAACATCACCCCCTTCGCAAGCACCATCACCTTCCTGTTCCCCTTCACTCCCAAGTACATTTTCCTTTAAGTTGATGAACAATCCCCTTCCATAGTATACAGGGGTTCCTGGTCACATTTCTTTTCTGGAAGGATTCTTCACCAGTAAGGATAATCTTCCAGCTGAATATTTTATATTGTCCACATAAGGCTATGAATTTGTTCTTTTAATTTATTCTTACCAGAAAGCAGATATTCACTGGTTGTTTTTATTTTAGTTATGGCTGACTGACATTTTCAGTTTAAAGCCCTCTCGTGAGTGACCAGTAACTTTCTAAAACCATTACCTTATCAATTAAAATCTTCTGTGATTGTTTTAAACCTAGAGGTGAAATCTTGTGGAAAACTTTAAGCAAACAATTTCCCTGATTTTCAGAATGGGTTTGGAAATCAAGATAAGTAATTCTTGCTTTTTTCCTATGGGTTTTGGGGGGGGTTTTTTGATTTTGTTGTTGGTTTTTTTGGCTGCTGTTGAAATTATGTACGCAACCCACTCCTCCCCTCCACCCCCAACCCCAGTAGTCCAAAAGGAGGGAATTCACATGTAGTTTTAACTCTGCAAGCTCACACATGAATTAAAACTCAGCTCTGAACTATATGAACACATGCTATTTCTCAAATGGCACAGCTATCCCAATACTTGAGATACACATTCTTTTGGCATTTTGTAATTCCCCTCCCTATACTTTCCTCTGTATTTTATAATAAGAAATGGGGAAAAAAAAAGAAAACAGCTTTTCATAGATCTCCAATTCTCTGTTCACTTGCAAAAATATTTGTAAATAGGCAAATCATTAATGTATATAGAAAATGGGAGAAGAAAAAGAAGGATGAAATAGAATAGTGGAAGAAAGGAAAATCAGGATGGAAAGGGCAAGTAAATATATGGAGAAGGATGAATAAGAATCCACTATTTCTTCCTCATAGGCCTTCTTGTACTGAGGATTATGAACTCCAGCAACATCATACTCTACGAATCCTGCATACAAGCAATCGTGTCCCAGTTCTTGTACCTCAGAAATATGATCCCTCTATAAATCAACTATTTTTGTTTTTAAACCCAATTTCTGTCTTCAACGATTGTGAATACTTACAGCAACTCAAACTCTGGCAGTGCAGAGTTTCAGATGGATCTCTCTGATTCCTTTTCTGTATGAATTCATCTATCTCACTGTTGTACTTAGGGATTATTTTTTTTTGTCCCTGTTCTACTGATATCAACTGCAAATCCAAAGAGGCTTTGAAGACCTTGAGTAGGTATTGATCAGTTTAAGTCTCAAAAACCTACATTCTGCAGAAGCTGAACTAACAGGCACAAGGCGCAATCTAGAAAATAGTACACAGCACAGATATGCAATAAATCTACTGCAGTTTATTTTCAACTTAAAATCTTTAGGGATAATGAAGGACGAGTTTTGCAGCGTTCTGGCAGAATAAAGCAGCAACTTTATTAATTGCTAATCAAATATAGAAAAGCTACTTGCTTTACCTTCTAGCTTACTTTAAGTGTGCATTTTCAGATTGCCCTACATATGCTTTCTTGTTACTTAACACAACTATGAGAACTTAATCTCTGTCACAAACATACCTCTATGGACATGGATGTCTAGCAAATTCTGAGAAAGTCTACTGAGATATGCATCATCCCAGACATATGTAATAGAAATTGAGTGAGAGGCAATCATTCATTTACTCTTACTGCCCCATCTTAGAAGTGGAATTCAGTTTCTTCTTTTTTTCAGAGGAGGTAGCAAGTCAGAATCAGTTAGAAATTGAACATGGAAAAAAAAAATGCCAGGGAATGATACTCAGCAGTTGTTTTCCACTACATGGTCCTCTTCTAAGTGACCATTTTTGCGGTAAAAACACAATAAAGATGCTGGTGATGGTCTGGTTACATGCTTGTACAGATTCTCTAACTGTCCTACCAGGATGGAATGAGTTTACAATATTCTGTTGTAAATTAAACTGAGATATTTCCAATAATCAAATGACAAAATGTTCTCATTTTCCTGAGCCTGGAGGATCCAATCTCTGAACAAGACTATGAAAAAACAGTAGTCTCTGGGGAAAAACAATGAAAAAATTCTATACTAGTGCCAAATATTCGGTTCTAGTGTTCGATTAAGAATGGTAAATATTTTCAAGGCTATTGTCAGAAAGCTCATTTTCTAAAAAGCAAGACCTTATAAATAAACCGAGGGAGCCTGGGGTGCAGAATCTGTTCCTTAAGACTGGCTTTGCATGACAACATAGAATGTCCTTTACTATACAGATCACTATATAACACGAAGGGGTAATCAGTGACAATACAAATCAATGAAAATACATTGTATTTCTTGTTAGACCTACATGTTAGAATGACCTTATTCTGAAGTGGAGAAAGAAAAGACAAGGGATAATGACTGTTACTGTGGGAGGAAGGAGACTGAAAGGTTATATTGTATAGCAAGTGTCAAATAAGAAACTCAAAATTTACACTAATGTAAATTGGAGATGAGAACTCAACACTAGTGGTGATGTGCTGCAAATTTTTTTTCTATTGGAATGCACTAGAATAAATATCACTGAATTGGTGTTGAAAGGAAAGTATTTTCAGGCACTGTTTCCTAGGGAGCACAAGTCTTTTGTTATGAACTATGTTACTGTACGCAAACTATTCTGTGTTTTAAATATACAAATTATAACACATTCAGTTGGATTTGAATTGTGAAAGTATCCTATCTTGCATTATCCTTTCTCTACGACGCCGTAGAAAAGCTATAGCGCTGCCACACTAGACTGTAATTACTATAGAATTACATATGAAATACAGACGTAGTTCAGTTCATCTGCCATTAGTTGAAATTAAGCTGGATAAAAACATTCTCTTAAAGCACAAATTCCAGTTTCCGCCAAACAAGGAGGTGGTCAGATGGCATTACACAGCATCTAGAAGGCTCACCCATATGTATATTTTATAGAAGTCCAAACTCAGCTGCGCCATTCTAAAAGGATGCACATCCCAGCTTAGCACTCTTTTAATCTTTGTAATTGGTGCATTTCTTGAGGGATAAAATAGGGAGCAATTCCTTACCAGAATTAAGTTGATCAGAGTAGCATTTATGTGGTCATATCTGTGCCCTCAAGCCTTTTTAATTGTTTTCTGTCACAACATTCTATTTCTCCACATTATAAAGTTGTGGGGAAGGCTTTATTACAGGATGTGAATCAGACCTTGGCTCTGTCACAGATGCGGCTACTGAATAAAATTATGTTGAGGAGTACACGGCTCAAAATATCTTCCATGGAGATGTGACTTAGAGAAAGCGTTCTCTGGCAGGCAAGAGTTTGACCAAAGACTCTATACAGACAGACTTGATCATCCACCACTCCCTCCCCACATTGAGCCAACAGGTCTTCTGTTGCTAAAAACACTTAGGGTAGAAGCAGTACTTCCAAGATGTCACCCTGGCATTTTAAATGGCATTGTATAACAGAATCATAGAATCACTTAGGTTGAAAAAGACCTTTAAGATCATCCGAGTCCACCACTTGGCAGTGTTAGGCTTCTTGGACTTCAAGTGACTTCTTGGAAGTACTCTTTCTACTCTAAGTATAGGTATTTGGCTTTGTTCTTGAAGCAGGATGGCAACTCTTCTGTTGTTTGTTTGTTTGTTTTTTTCTCTTTTTCCACCTCCCTTTGCATAATTAAAACAGGGACCTTGCTGCAGTCGACTGCTTTCTTAGTCTGTTGCCCTTCCTGCTTTTGGTTCCCCTGCCTCTTCCATCTTGCACACTCTCTTCAGGACTGAATCAGATTAAAAAATAATCCTATATCATAAAATGAGTTTACTGAGAGCTGAACATTTGATAGTCCTATTACAAAGGACACGCTGTGTTTTGATCATGCAGGAAATTAATTCTGTTAATCAGGGTATGCTTGTTACCAGTTAAAATCTTAGCAAAGTGTTTTTATCATCATAAATCTCAGCTATGCTCTTATATTGGTAATAACTCTATCACTTTGTTTTTCAGTGTACTAAAATCATCAAAACAATGTGAAACCTCCACATAGAATGAGCAAAATTACAAGGCAACAACATTCTAACTTATCAAGGTACTTAAACTCATCGTAGAGTTTAACTAACAGCAGTAACAGCACAGTGAATTTTAAGCCTGTCCACAGGAGCCATAAAATGAAATTTTAGATAGAATAGGGCTGTGTTATAGCAAGACAGAACCTTCACGCAGTTCCCTGAGCCATCAGAAATAACAGGGGAAAAAAAGAGTAAAGAAAGCCTGTAAATAACAGCAATACCATTTTGCAGGGTTTCCCTTGGCTTTCAGAAATACATAGGTTTTTTGCTGCTTTGTTATAAAGATTAGGAACATGACCTGTGACTTCAGGACTGCGGAGTGCAAATGCAATCAGTAGCGTGGCCTCAGCAGCATTGTCTGACCAAATCCACGGAGGTGTCCTGATCACGCTGTTAATTTAAAATCTGGACCTCTGGTGTCTAATTCCTGGCTGTCCCCCTGCTTTTGGTTCTGTTCAGTGTAATATTAAATATGACACAAGAGCGCGGCATGCCCTCTGCATCAAACAGATCTCTGCTATGTACCCAGAGAAGTTCCCTATATCACAAATACCAAAAAGCATTGGAGAAAAGTATGAAAGGATTAACCTCTCCAGAGCCTTCCAAGATTGTGAATAGTTTCTGACAATAGCATCCCAAAATTGCAAGGTGAAAAAAAGCCCTTGTATGAATGGGAATTGAACAATGGCCAGCATCTTTTGCTACTTTTCTTGTCTTGCAGGTCTACACCTCCAGCCTGCAGAACAAGAGAGCAACAGGCAGGATGCAAAAGAAGGGTTTGTAATAATCAGGGGCCGGTGGGGAACAGGCTGCTCTGACAAGAGAAAGAGCTGCGATGACACAACAGTGCTTGCTAAAGGCAGGCAGAATGTACAAATTAAGAAGGATGCAGACCCAGTCGAACCCATCAACATAACTATTAGAGTGCATTTCATCAAAACTGCCACATGCCTTCCAGCTCCTTCAGCGACACCTCTTCGCATGCCACACGAACTGTAAGTCCAAACAGTCCCATTCTTACAAACCCCGAAGAATTTGTCCTACTCAAGCAGCAATTCGTCAACACAACCTTTTGTCTTGGTTTCTTTCCTGTCCAGCAGAGAAAACAATTTGTTATAGGAGGTTGGAACACAGATATGTTGTACTTAAACACAAGGTTAAATACCTTTCCAGGCCAGCCTCGAGATCCCCAAGTAGTCGAGAAGAGGAAAGACTAGTTAGACATAGAAAGCCTTTCCTCAATGTGCTAAAACTGTAAACTTAATCTTACTTAATTAAAACCTCCACTATTTGCACAGTTCTGATTGTTCCTATCATTCCCTCTGTTTGCACTTTTAGAGCAATGAAGTGGCTTAAAAAGAGATTGTTAAAGAGTCTGCCTATCATCCAAAGCACTGATATTTCTAAAAGTCATGTTCCTCTAAAAGGCTTTTGTACCAAACCACACGGACAGGCAACACACCTAACTGGATCTGTTAGGGCTGGGCATTCAAAATCGCCATGCCCTTAAGGTTAAGGGTACCAATGTTCAGAATTCAGGACAGCACAGGTGTGCGAGAGAAATTCCAGAGTGATGGTGCACATTCCTCCACCCCCATCTCTGCAGCAGAGTGACATGTACATTTCTATTTAAAAATAATGAGGGAAGGCAGGTCCTGCAAAACCAATGCCTCCTAGGGAAAACTACCCAACACATCCCAGGAAGGCATGACCGAGCTAATATAAAAATGTTACGGCCTTTTCCTTGGAAATTTTGCTCAGAGCTCTACTTTGTGCATATTTTGGAAAAATCTCTTTTCTCACCGTTGGGAGCTGTACTGCCTTACAGTGAAGTGAAACCCAATGACTCATTTGTAGAAAGTGGCTTCCAAGTTATCTGAATTTATTATATTGGAAAATCTCATTTGGAAGTAAATACAAGGTAATTATTTACTTCTTTAAGCTTGCAATGTACGAATCCGAAGTTCCTTTGGTAATACACATTGACTTTTAATTAATTTTACTGGACTGTAAAAGTAGTCCTGTTTTATGTTTTGATATCTTTTCATGAACAGAGATTTTTGTATACTTCTGTTGTTTGTGCTGAAAGGAACCTACATAAAATGTCGAAATGGCTATCAAAATGATGCCATATTACAGAAAAAATATAAAATCTTTTTTCTGTAATACTTCATCATTTCTGAGCACGTTACATAGTAATTATTTTACGTAGTGCATAAACAGTTTGATTTTTTTCTGAGTAGCTCCATTTTAAAATTCCATATGCTTGAGAAATATTTCATATTTATTAACTTAATCATTACAAATATATATATTTAACCACTAGTTCCACAATTTCCTATACATACCAACTCACAAAACTGCAGAAGTTTTGAGCTAAAGTCTCCTTTTGATTCAATATTTTCAGTCAAATATTTTTGAGAGGCTCAATAGTGTCAAACATTTTCAAGTCCAAACTCCTACACTGAGTGTACCTCAAAGACTCTCATTGAATGCTTATTTGACTTGTTCTGCAATTGAAGGAGATTCTTTCCATGCCTAGATAGTTTATTTGATGGGAATGTTTTCTTACGAGACAATACAATTGTTTGGGTTTTTTTTTTACTTTGTTTGTTTGCTTTGATTTTTATATTAAGATCACTTTTTCACCTCTTCCAGGAAGAAAATATATATTTTTTTTTCAGTAACTTCTTAGATACTGAACTGTTAATGAAATAAAATTGTGCAGATATGAACACAGGACTCTGTCTCCACTGCAAGACTGAGTAAGAATAGGCAGACTATGAAGGAGGATAAAAACTGTATCTTAATTAATTTATTTAATAAAAGCAAGGAATTGCAGGCTAAGTGTTTTTCTCTGTACATTATTTTTCCTATCCATATATATGTGTGAGATATATATATGTTTTTTGAGGAAAATCAAAACCAGAAAATTCAAAAAAGAATTTTGAGAAAATTAAAAAAAATATTATTAGTAAAAATATTAGTAATGTAGCAACAGCAAAACATATAGCTTAATATGTTGATTTGTACAACTGCTTTGCCATGTATAAAAAGCAGGCACAGACTATTGCTCCTTTATTTATGATCCTCAGCCGAGGAGCCTCTTGAAGTACCTGACACCTACTGAGGTAGGGGGAACTGTAAAAAGATAACTGTTTTAAACATAAAATATTTGTATTGCTGAGAGGTCAGCTTTGCCACTGCTGACTTCATTGCAATTTGCATACTATTAAAGCATTACCCATAATGTTTGTAAAATTTAATTTTAAAGCTATGCTGTTAAAGATGTTTGCTGAATTGTAAGCACCTAGGACATTTGGGAAATTTGTTAACACTTTGATAGTTACAGCATTTCTGCCTCACTTTGCTTTTTACTTAACCCCCTCCCCAAACACACACTTACTATTCTCTTCTTCCATTTTACGACAATGAATGTCATTTTAATGCAAGCTGAGATACTTAAAAACCCCAAGTATACTGCAACAGTACAGTAATGGAGATAACTTCCCCTTTTATTCTCAATTTATTTAAGTTTGTTAAAAATGTCACTAACTTATTTATTTACTTTTTGCTGGGGGCTGAGATCCAATTATACTCCTATAGACTAGAGGTGATGGTTATGATTTTCTACTTCACTCTAATACAGGCTTTCTCATTAAATCTCACAGCTCGGTAATCACAGTCATCACATTTGTGTTTCAGTGCTGCATTCATGCTCGCATTCTCTTCCCCTGGATTTCCATCCTCCTTCCCTCACCCCCTCCCCCAAGATCTTTATTTACTCCCTGGCAGAAACTGCAAAATTAAAGATGTAGAATGTGCAGATACAATCTTTGCTCCCTTTGCTCTGCCAGACTACCACTTCACTCTAAAATACTCTTACTTTGGGAAGTACTGATATTAACTTGGTTACTACACTACGTGAACTACCATTCCCCTTTGAAGTCCTATAGAAAAGTTGTCCTTAGATGTTAATGGAAAGGACGGAGTAAAGCAGGAACGACAAGAATTACTTTACATACTAATAACAACAATTTAGTTATCAAAACAGTACAGAACAAGCATGCCTTTATGCTATTCTTTAAAAAATTTAGCTTCCTAGGGTTCTAATCGTCTTTTCCTATGGTTCAGGAATGCACAGTAGCACTCAGCCCAGTGCCTGTATCCTTATTTCAAAGAGAATCATTCAAACCGACATCCACCCTGTCAAGAATCTTGACTTTGAGCTGCTAATGCAGAATAAAAATCAATATAAATTTTGATCATTTGATGAATATTTACTTCTTTCTTTGGAGCCTGGGGATTTAGAATTGAAAACTGCTGAATCAAGTCATTTTATTTTTTTGTGTTTGTGCCAACACCAATTTACTACCCTCCTGAAAGTTCCTGAACAAGATGTCTCATGTGGCATACATGTTGGTTTTTCCTGTCAATCATAACTGTGTGCCAGTAGGGAACCATAAACATTTTCCTTTCATATTCTTAGTTCTCCAAAAAGGAATATTTTGATTACATCCCTGGAAAAGGTAAACTTGTCTTATTTAGTCATACTGTAGAATGCCTGTGTCTATTTTTCTAGGACGGCTGCTGTGCCTAGATTGATACTATCTATTAAACATTTTCTTTTCAGTATGGGCTGCTTCATACAAAGAAACAGTTTACAATCACTGCAAACGAAGCGTAGTAACACTAAACAGATAAAGATCTACCTTGACTTTATCACTTCCCCTATACATTTTCTGAATAATACTGACCAGTATAATTTGCACCAAATCTTTGTGAAAATGAAGATAGCAGGAGATAAATAGATCCCACAAGCAAGCAATTAAGATGCAACTCTAGTTTGCATTTCATCTTAAAAAGAAATGTACCTTCAATCTTAATAAAATGAGCTTCTAAAAAATGTATATGTAAAGCTCCTATGTTTCCATAGCGATTTGGGGAGGTGGGGGCAGAGGGAAAAGGAAAAACGATGCTTCTAAATTTGAAAAAGACCTAGATTAGTTTAACAAGAACTGTAAATGCAAGCAATTTTCATCTTGCAAAATTTTTTTATATATGACTCAGTGGCAGACGGGCTTTATCTTAAGGAGCAATTTTGTTGGTCTCTTATAAATTAAATAAAAGTGGCAGCAGCTGTCTTTCAGAAGGCTGATATAGGCTTGTACAGTCATATGATATTATGTAGACAGATGTTTTAAATAAAATAAAATATTTAGATTGCTAGATACCTTGCTAGATACAAAGGCAATTATAGGATGTCTTTGTTAAATTAAATTTCTCATTCTTCTGAGAAGAAAGAAAGGGAATTGTCCTGGAAACTGTACCAACAGGAAATGATCCTATATCTAAAACAGCTGGAGACTGTAACTAATATAAATTTACTTGAAAATAAAAATGCTGTATGCCTCTAGAGACATGCAGCAACATGCAGTAAAAACAGATGTGATATAAAAATATTTTAAAAAAATCAGTTTATATATACATATAAAATATTAAGATATGATCCACTCATGCAGAGAGACCGTTCAAGGCTAAGACAAAGTAACAGAACAATTAAAGCCCTAAAATATAACGAGTGACATATCTTTTCTAACAATAAAAACTTTTTTTTTTTTTCCCCACAAATGCTGCCTTTTCAGAAACATTTTAGGCACCTTACTTTGACAAGGATTCTAATGTGATAACACTTTATTGCATTATCAAGACAAAATTTAGTGGAAACCTTTTATCTCTGCACTTTAAGGTAGATTTAGATTAACATCTATGTTATGTGTGTCAAAGCTCCAAAAATAACTTTAAAAGAAAAGCCAATATCCAGCACTCAGATTCTTTAGATACTGTATGTAGGAAAGCTTTCCACAGTGTGAAAGGGGATTTTGCCAGAGTAAGGACTGCACAATTGGGTCTTACATGAACCCTTTAAAAAATAAACCATATATTCTAGCCCAGGACTATCTAATGTGACTCACCCTATTTGCTCTTTCCATTTTTGTTGAAAATGCCACAGTATAACAGACTGCATTTTATGTACTTGTTGTTTTACTCTTCCCCAAGACCTCCGTTACAAACCTGTCATGACTCCAGGCCCAAACCTGCACAGCTGATTTGGCTAAAGCACCTAAGGGCTTCACTGACTCATAAAGCAAATATTCCAGGAGGAATGTATATGCCAAAATGTAAGAATAGAACTTTACAGGTGTGCCACTGACAAAAATCCATCCCAATTTGCATGGCTTTCTTCTTCCTTAATAAAATGATACTGTAGAATCACTTGTTTGCAATGCTTTTTATGTAATATTATTTTGTAATTTGAACGATGAATTAAACTTACTTCTTTCTCTCGTACCTAACAAAAACACCCCAGCTAAATAAAACCAAATCAGGTATACCCAAGACATTGCAAGTGCTATATTATAGTCCCTACACAGCAAGAGAAGTAAATGGTGTTAAAGATTCCTTTCAGAAAACTTCAGGTTGGATTGCTTTCATTTTTTTCCAATAGCCTTAATTGGCTAAGTGCCTTTGGGCCAACTAATACCCAGAGAGACCAAAGCTCAGTAATCTTGTAAATACAATGATTTCAACAGATTTTCATCAAAGACGTGACCATTACACAAGATACTGCCTGTTTGGTGCTGTATTATTTCTCATTTAGAATGTAGTTAAAATTGACAAATTAATACAAGATTCAGTGCTACAGCATTTTGTGCTACCAAGAGTCCAAAACAGGAGACATTTGGCTATTTTTACTTAAGTTTAGACAGATATTTAAATGGACACGGACAAACTTGTTAATTTCACAAGAAAAAGGAGCCAGGTTCAAAGCAGACTGAGAATAGCAAAATTACCCCTCTCAAGATGTAGATGTCCAAAGATGACGTATGTGTGCAACAAATGTTTGTGTGACTATACAATTGCATCATTCAATCTTTTTCTTTCAAACGATATTAGGAAGTATAAGTGAGATGACAATAACATTATCACAGCATAATATGCATACCTGCTGTATCTTTTTATTTTAACATCTGACCCATGAAAATGTGACTTTTCTGCAGCTAAAATAAGATGCTCACGGAATCTGAAGTTCAATTACTACAAAAAATATCTGTCAAGGGAACACGTTAATTAAAAGATGCACATTTCCAGTAACCATAAATAAGACAATACTTTGTGGCCGTAGAGTACCCGTAAAAAACATTATACTGTTAAAGAAGTTGAGTGTTACTATATGGGGATTCTGGGCACCCAGATTATGATAGACCTTAATCTGTTTCCAGAGACTAAAAAAGTGTGAGTTCTGAACCATCTATTGACCTTACAACATGATGTGGGACACAGGCTTCTTAGAAGTGAAAATAGCAACAAAAATCATTACACACTGATTAATCTAGACCCAAGAGAGGTCACAAACTGATAACTCATAAGTCAAGGGTTGTTACAATATTTTAAACGCAGTTTGGTAAAAGGGTTTTATTCTAATCTCACAAATTCCTTAAACAGATTGATTGATGCTGCAAAGATTATTTTGTTTTTTGCTTTTGTCATAGCATTAATTAAAATGGAGGCATTAAGCCTGAGTGTTACAATAGAATATTACAGCTTTTACTAACAGGCACAGGCAACCTATTATACAGATAGTCAACACCCACTGTAATGGGATGGTCTAAGGCCTAAGGACATTTTTAGTAGGAAAATATATAGGTACAGGTGTGAGATCCTGACAATATAGCCACAGGCTAACCTTGTGCTCCAGGTTGTCTTTGCTGAGCATGGTAGAAAACTGACTCTCTAGTGGTCTGTTTCCACAGAGCCCACACAGGAATTATGCTTGGAGGTGCTTTTGCATTACATGTACGAGCAAAATTTGGATCCTACCACAGAACCCTACGTCCATTCTTCAACTGTGTGTCCAAACCAACAAAAATTAGCATGCTTTTTTCTGAGTCTTGGTTTCATTATAACTGAACCATCAATATCTTATTGGAGTAGGCTCAGATTAAAAGTTCGAGTCTTGGAGCTATCAGGAATAATTACCATAGAAAGTTGTATGGTAGCAGGACATTACGGTCTTGTTTATGGAGCTTAGGTAGAATTTCCAATCAGCATGATTGCATCTATTTCTAGTGCTTTGTTAATCGCTTCCTGAAGCTGCTCATTAAAAGCTCCTATGTCAACACGTAATGCTGTGGTGGCTGAAACAGAGATTGGGAATACAATCACATCTCTTGGCTTGGCTGAGAAGTACACTGCAACATTGCGCGCTTTATCACAACTGCTCCTTTCCCATTTGATAAAATGCCTTACCATGTCACGGAACAGTGGTCATTTATTTCAGAAGAACAAGCTGAATCTTCACCATTAAACACTGGATGTGAGCAAACATCATTCTATTTTTGTCTCCCTCGACAATGGAATCGCAGTGAGACCCAAGTACAGCAATTTAACATCTCTCTTACAACAGCCACAGAAGTGATGACAGCCCTAGACAATAATCACTTGCCAATACCATAGTACTTACCTACCAACTGTGAAAGCTCTCACAGCCGTAGTCAATAATTGAACCGACCAATTCCACTGTGCTGCATGTGATTGGTGATATTATCCCTTTAAGTGTGTTATTTAAGTTTGCAATGCAGTTAATTGAAACCCTACTAGATGCAAATCAAAAGTTTCAGCCTTAATTGAGATATTTTGAAAATTGAACCCATTGCTTCAGGCAGGTGCTACATGAGATTCCATTAATATAGGTAATTAACATTAGCCTCTGCTTTAATTAACATGCACACTTTAATTAGTAAAGCATTAACCAACATTAAAAAATCTGATCTTCATGCATCACAAAAACTGCGAAGTTATGACTATGTTATTTTTTTCCAAGACTGTAAATCATACAATATATCAATTCTTTTTTTCTTTAAAAACATCAACATATTTTAAAAAGAGAAATATACATATATTTCCTTGTACGTCCTTGTTTAACTGAACATTTTAAATGTTGGTAAAGGTTTCTTAAGAATATCTAAAATAGGAAGAAAGCTCACATAATACTTTGAAAGTTCTGTATAAAATTTATAAATATCTATATTTTGTGTGTGTGTGTACCTAAATAGTCGCTTTACAAATGAAAATAATTCAGTTGTAATCAGATCCACTGCTCACTGTTAATTCCATGGCAGAGTCCAAGACAATATTTTCCAGAGCTGGCATTTTAAAAATAAATGTCCTGTCAACAGTACTAGCTTTGTTTCCCATCATGCTTGTTTTAACACATAACATTTTAACATCGTGCTGCTCCCCAGAGTAAATAAGCCTATGACTGCCAACACATGTTTGCAAACATGAACTGAACATCTTCTTGAGTTTGCTCAGAGCCTTCAACAACATCCTCAAGAACTAGCCTGTTGCTCAAAAACTTTTTGTCTTACTCTGTCACAAAGCCCACTGCCGAGCATCACCACCTGTGGGAGTTCAAGTCATTGGAGAGGTGTAGTGATATAACTGAGCTGGTTCAAACCCAGGCTTTCTGCACAGCAGGTCCCATTTACCGTTGTACAAACTCTATCAGCAAGGGAACTTGAACAAGTGCAGTTACACTCATGCTTTCAAACCAAATACAGGAATATTTCTTTGATACAGACAAGGTCTTTATGACTCTGGACTGTTTTATTTTGCATGTGAAGTTAAAATACTTATTTAGAAGTATAGTATGTTCCCAGACATATCTAACGTAAGAAACTTCATCCAAGCCTGTGAAAATAAGTGGTGCAGAGCTCCAGCTTAAAAAAACTTCTTTAAATAAAATTTAACGTTAGTATCTTTCAAAATATGTTTCCAAACAATGCAAAGATACCTTCATTTTCCTAATTCTTTCCTTCTGTTATGCATTACCCATACAATCTTGAAAGCTTTGCTTTAAATATGGTAAGTTCCATTTCTACAAACTCATTATTACCACAAAGAAGATTTCTGATCCACTCACTTTATTGCCTGTGTTTCCTTTCTCTATACGTAGAGGTGGAACATGTATTAAATATTGTTATACAATACTCAGATGCTGGATGTGTTGGCTACAGTCAGTTGAAACCTAGATCTGTTTCTACAATTTCTGCACGTTCTGAAGCTCCACTGCATTTGGCAGTGAAAGGAACGGACGATGTTAAAGGACTACACACTCTATTCATATTGCATCCAAATATCTGCAGATCTCAAAGACAGCATGTACATATGCAGAGAAAAGAGTATGTCCTTTCTGAAGCTCCTAGAAGTACCACATCAATGTCACATCCGGGTTCTGTTTGTTTCTTTTTGTTAAATGGGAAAGAACTTTCATGAAAGAAACATGAAGACAAAAAAATGCTTTAAAACTGGAAAGATTCACTTAATCAATTTTAAGCACTTTTTCTCCATGGGACTAAATCCTACATTGTGTTTCATATTCGTAGCACACACACACACATCTCAAATGTAAGGCTTTCCAGACACTGAATCTACAATGCTTCCAGCTAAAAAAAAAAAAAAAAAAGCTAGATCTCTTCGGTGCAATTTGCCAGATTTTGTGGGATTCTGTAGGACATATTGTAGAATTTTGACAGTTCTCCCTGAAATTAAAAGAGCATTACAGCTAAAGGAATACTTTGCTGAGTGCTTTTCATGGCATGATGTTGAATTCACCATATTTTATACCCTGCAAAACCACAGCTAGACTGAAACCAACATAAATAGTCAAAATCTGTCCTGACTTGCATCTGAGAAACCCATAGAGATCAGGAAACATTTTTTTTGTGTAACGCAATGTGACAATTCTTTTAAAACAGTGATTTTTCACAATACAGAGTTCTTCAAGATTTACATGTAATACTGAATGAATCCACAAAAATATATCTCTTATTTACTTGATTGAATTTAACTATTATTTTCTTCCCATGGGAAGTAACAAAGAAACGAGAACAAAATATGTAAAGTGCTGAAGAAATTCTAAGCAGCATCTTGAGAATCAAGGTAGTCTCATCCTCAGGTGGAGAACCCACAGTGTATTGACCACACAATGATCAAGGAGCCACATAAACTCCTGTTCCTCTGTAGAACATGCAATAACTCTGCAAAAGGCCAGCTCCTCTATAGCCCCATCAGAAAATCATCCTCAGGTTGTCATTGCAGCATAATGAAATAGCAGGCTGTACCTATCCCTCTCACTTCTTCAGAGGAATCCTCCCTGTTGTTGGGCAATGGGGACAACAGAAGGATACAATGAGCAACTTCAATTTTGATAGCAGTAATCTTCCGCAAATGTTGTTGGGTTTTGGTGACAAAGAGTTTCTGATTGCTTTCACAGCTGGCAGTACTACCTACATGAGCCTGAAGTTAGGGTGATGGATTTTAAGAACACTATACTCTTCATTAGTCCTGATACAAAGTAATAGTAGACATGCTTCCCTTTTAATACCAAACTAAAAGCTGGGAATAACTGGCCCAGAAATTCTACAACATTAAAATCAGTTCTTCATTCACCTCTGCCACCATTTCTGAGTTTCCTTACATAAACTTATTCAGACTCTTATTAAGAATGAACGGCTTAAAACAGTCCTAACGTGGTAAAAACACACGTGTCATACGATATTATAAATAAGCAACTTCCAAATCTGCTAAACCCATCAGCTTCAAAATATGAAAATCAACTTCCCAGACTGGTCAGTGCAGTAGGTATGATGTCCTTCTTTCAGTGCAGTGTTTTTCTTCAGTAAACAATTGTGTAAAAGAAGATTCAGGACTTCCAGTAACACAAGAATTATAAACACACAGAGAATGAAGTGCATTGCATTCATGACATTTTGAAAGGCTTCTTTTTTCTTTTTTTTTTTTCCCCAGTGAGGTCTTTAAAGTGCTACTGTTCAAAATCTTCTAGCACCTCTAGCAAAACAGGCTAAACCTAGAAAGTGAAGGATGGGTTTTACTCTGTCAAAGTCAATGGCAATTTTCTTATCATTATTTCAAGCAAACAAAATATGCTATTACAAATCATGTGACAAAAATTAATATATATAAACTCATAATTTCAAAGATATGGACTCCTGACACTAATATTCTACATATTTTTAAGACAGGGAATGCATACTGTAGCAAAACTATCATCATACAGGGTTGCAAGCAAAGAAATGTTTGAAAGCAAGAGGTGTCAATGTTTTTCAGCAGTTACAGGAAAAATTGAATTTTACTGCTCTAAGAATAACGTAGCCCCCTTTTCTCATGAGGAAAACAGGACAATATAGGGTTTGGTTAATAACTTGAGCTGGAACTTGAAACGTCAGCCTTGCTTCTCCAGTACCACTGCAGAAAGGAAGGATTGGGGACGCCAAATCTCTTTTGTTCAACTGTGGGAAGTGGATTTTGCCTTCCTGTACCAGCTGCCACTCCTTCTACACCAATTTCTTCGTTTGCAGCTATAAGTTTCCCATGACATAGACACAGACAACCGCAGACAGTAGGGTCATGGCTACCATAGACAACCGCCTACCTTGCATTGTGCTGAGAGCCATCCCTTAAGCTTTCTGTTTTTTTTCCAAGTCTAACAGATGGTCTAATAAAAGATATTAAACTTTGCCTCCCTTGTCTATAGTTCATAACTTGTCGTTACACACTAAAGTTATGAGCAGACTTGCACCATACAGAGTTTGACGTGTTCTGAAGCACCACTTTAAACACGCCTGGAACATTTCTGTAATTACTAAAAGCAAAATGTGCGCGATACACAGCACTCGATGTCCTTTTGTTAAGAACAATGAGTTTTCTCGGACTATGAAAATACATAGCTAACATCCTTTATGAACTGGAATGATAACTATTATTTTTGTCTCGTGGAGGTTTATGAGTAATCTGGAAAATGTGACTTACACTTATAAAAGCCACAATGAATATGAGAATGCAGCTTTGAAGTTAACTCACTAAACCAATTTTGAAAACCTACATTTTTGTTTTCTACGTTTAAAGTGCCATAATATAAAAGACACTGGAACATTAGAAACAGTCACTCTGATAGGCACTATATTACATGGCACATCATTTACAGAGCCACTTTTATTTTTAAAAAGATAGGAGAGCAGTGCACCTTAGCATGTTCCCAAATGGCAGCGCATCCTTTTAGTGTGAGCTTATAATTCCAAATAATACCCATTTCAATTTAATATAACCTATTTCTAATTACATAAAAACAACCCTGAACTTAAAATTCTACCACAAAGTAAGGAACAATCCACTTAAATGTTGATTATTTTCCTGTGCTTGCATGGTTGTCCCGGAATCCTGAAAAGAGTGTTTCTTTCTCTGTTGATTTTGCTGCTTGCCAATACTGACATCCACTATTTGTGTCTCTGGCAGAACTTTTGTTTGCTGCTTGATTTGCTGTCCTATTGAGACATTACCAGGAACATGGGGAGTTTGCTGCCGTACTCACAGAGAGAACCCTTTCTGTTTCAGTTTTCCTTCTTACACATGCAATGAGAACATCAACCTTCAAAAATCCTCTGAAATTAAGTTACATATTTTTCTTCACTACATATGAAAAATAGAGAAGCTCAATATTTCTCATCAACAAATATATTTACTAGCTACATTTATGTTTAGTTTTTTTAATTGCTAATAATTTCCTAACAAAGTTCAAGCACCGTACACTAACCTCATTCAAGGAGGAGACCTTCTGCAATAAGTGGAAATACCCCAGGATTAATTTGCATTTTGCATTTCCTTAGACAAAAAATGGAGAAGAAATTATAGAAACTTGGCAGAAACTTTGGAGAAAAATTAAAGGTAGGTAAGTTTTGATCATGTATTTCTTCTTGCCAATTGACATACATAATAGAAAATGGTAGAGAATAGGTTAAACAGTCTAAAAGGATTTTAACCTTAAATTTGACAGAAGCTAAATGGCTGTGACATTGGGTTCTTCTACTTTATTCCAGCTAGTAATCCACCTTCAAAGTTCCTGTCAGGTAAATGACCTTGTATTTCATTAACTGATAATTAAATGGATTTATTCCACTAACGGTTTTAATTAAAATGCTAGAAATATTGATTACCCCTCTCATCCTTATTCCCCCAGATGAAAAAAAGGTTTTAGGAATGTTTATTTAGAGAAGACAGAGAATTAAATTAGATTGAATCTCTATGAGACCTGAAGACTGGTTCTTTCATTTCTGCTGCTCAAGCAGAAAAAGGTTTCAATTTTTTGATGTTTGATTAATTATTTTGAAATCCATTTATGCTTACCTTGGTGTTTAATTAAAAATGTCATTTTTAGCATAATTTAATTGGCTATCTGTGGAAGACTAACTTCGAACTTATATTTAAAAAATGTTGTTTTTTTTTAATTTGGGGTAAAAGAAACTTTTTACTTATTTGCTTTTGCTGTAAAGGTATCATCTCATGAATGAAGAACTAAGAAGGGCTGGAGCTTAACTGGATTTTCTACATTTGAATATGAGGATACATATGCTTATGAGTAATGCAGCTTTATTTGGCTGTACACTTGAATCCATTACCAGTCATTTAGAGTCTCTAATCTAACAAATATGGAGTGTGTGCCTCCAAATATGTTGGATTTATTGTTACTGACACTAACCAAACTATCTGCAGAGTGTCCAGAAATGTTTTCAGTATGGGTCGAGATCCTTTTGCAAATAATTTAATATACAGTACGTAGTACTGAAAAAAAGCATTCCGTTCCATTTATAATCAGCAAACAAATATTAGAAAGGAACACTAATTTTAAACATTAATTGAAAATTTATCTACTTAGCTTTGCGTGAATAAACATGTGGGAGTATTTCACTGTTTCCATACCCGATTGTCTTACCTGTCTAAAATTTGCTTTCTACATGAGCCACTAATCCACTGAAGGACCAACTTTCTTCTTAACTATGAAGGAGATTTAAATCAAACTGGTTTGTATCTTTTCAATACCAAATAAGGATACGTTGTGGTATTACAAAGAATATATTTTGTTACCACTTGCTACCTCTAAAACATTTGATCTAGAATATTCTATATGGAAAGAGATAGTACTTTGATAATAAGAATGCAAAACCAATCAACTAAAGCCCTAATTCTGTAAAACACATGCTTAACTTCAAGCACGTGATCCGTCCCATCGAAGGGCAATAGGATTACTCCCACAGTTACCACTACAAGTTGTGGACTTGCTTAAAGGTTTTGGTGACTCAAGACCTTCACACCTACATATTTGTTCCTTTTGTGTTATTTACTTGTGAATTGAATGCTACATAAATATGGGGTCAAAAACCTATGAAAAACTTCACTGTTATGGAAAGACTAATTGCAGTAGGTTATTTAATTTCCAGTCTGAAAAAGAAGAAAGGTTTCCTCTGCAGACAGATATGACACTGGACTCTCAGGCTTGTCAAAAACACATTAATGATCTATTTGATGCAGTCAGTATAATTTATATTTCTGCCCTCTTTCTTCAAGTGTTTAATGAAGAAAAATTTCATAGCCTGATTCAAAGCCCAATGAATCAATGAAAATATCCTTAATCAAAATATTTGTCTCCAGAACTGCATTTCTTTACAGTTATTTTAAAATGTCATGTGAGCCTGAAATACAGTTAGGTGACAGTGGCTTGTGTACAGTCATGAGTCATTTAAGAATGGGGTGGCTTAAAGGTCTTTCCAATGATTTACTGTCTAAAGTCATCCTTGCTTTTTAACAAATAACTGCAAAAAGCAAGCAAAAACCCCCACCAAACCAGCTCGTGCATTTGCGAGCTGCAGAAGATTTAAGAAGTGGAGGGGTTGAAGAAGATGAATTGTGTAGCATGATGCTGCCCGTCTGGAGTCAGTGGATGTTCCACTCCCCTGATGTGCTCATTGTTACATTTTCAAAGCGCCGCACGTGGTTTTACTCATGCAGCTTTCCATGACGTCAGTGCCAGTCCAGCAGCCAGCACACCAAGTCAGTCTCCTTCCCGCAAACATGTACTCGTGCAGGAACTTGATTCATATGGCCCTCTTTCCAAATGCACGGCAGCTACTCCAGCGATTACTCGGTTCCACACATGTAGGTTTGTAGGGTAAGGCTGTTCACGCTTTTCACTCTAGCTGGGAAAGGGAATGGTAAAGTTGGACCTACCAACTTTCCCAGACTGCGTACTGTCCCAGTGAAGGCCTGTCAACTCTTTCGGTCAAGAGTCTGCTTCTTTGACATACCCAATGCCATAACATATTCCTGGCACCTTTCAGAGAAGGACTAAAGAACTTGGTCATAGCATTTTATTTCTGAGTTACTCTTTTATTGCTGCTTTCATTTTCATTACTGTGAATGTGGGGAAACAGAGTACTATGTTCTTTTCATTCCATCTTCTGCTATTGATTTGCTCAATATTTGATGGGATCATTTTGCCTTATTCGGTTACATTTTCTATTTTATTGTGCCAATTTACTGAATTGCAGAATAACCTTTTAGCACGTGGTGCCTATAAATTAAAATTCTGACAGTGATGATCTGTTGGGTGTTTTCCATGTCTACTTTCAATGATGATTTCCCGGGAAAATGTGAAATAAAAAAACCTCACTGTATATTAGTAACTTGGATGTCCATGGATAAAAGAGGACTGAAAACATGTGGAAGCTTTTCAACAAAGAGAAATCACTACTCAAAACTACAGAAATTACCCAAGCAAATCCATGTAAAAATGCTGCCTTTACTATTGCTACCATTGGGAGCAATTGAACTGGTTTGTTTTCAGAGACATGTGAAATAATTTTTAAAGATACACACGGCACAGGTTTTACTGCCTTTTTTTCTGAACTTTGAGAAAATAGCCAAGATGAATAACTTTATTTTTAACACTGATATATGACACATTTTAACCTGTCTACATACAAAAGTAGTGCTGTTAACAACTGCAACTTTCTTCAAGTATGCTATGAATCACTGTATTCCTTTTCCCTTTTTTCATGCACCATTGCCACTATCTTACCTTCAGTGGTTTTGCTAGATTTCAATGAAGATGGAACCAGAGGGCACACATTAGAATTTTATATCAGTTCAAGAAGGGGAGAGAAGAAAGACATATGAAGCTAGAATGACATTCATTGAAGGTTCCCTAGGGAAGATAACACATGTTTTTGTCTTTCACCTGCTAGGCATGCTAAATCAGTGCAATGATAAGCTAATTTATGAAATATATTTCATTGAAACCTGGACATCTTTACTGTTGCTAGTTTGGGTATTAGCTTTTCAGAAATAAAAGACACCTAATTTAAAAAATGTTAAAATACTGGTTTTCTGAGGTAATACTTACAATGTATGTTCACAGGGGCTTTGCATTTCAGTGCATAAACATTCCAAAAGCAGTTAGGATTAGGTGAAAGTTAAAATTTACTCACTGCTCCTTCAAAAAAAGGAGTAGCTTGCTTTCAAAACCAAAAGAGGACTGCACCCTATATTTTTAAATTGTAATGAAACAAAACCACAGTAGCTGTAAGAATGGTGAAAGTGTGTCTTACCAAAACAGTGGCTCAGCCACCTTCCATAACAGATGTGTAGCAATCCAGCAGTGAGTAGTTCCTTTCCTGGCAAGGCAGTATAGGCTGCCTTTTGTTTCTCACAGAGCTCAACACATAGAAGCTGAGTCTTCAGGAAAGACATTTAGGCTACCTGTGTTCAAGAATTGCATACTAGAAGATTTTAAGACTTTTTTATTTCAGTTATGGGAAAATGCATTATATCACTGTTAATGGAACATGATGCGAACATAAAGCTCTACTATTTACTTCACCATCAAAAAGAACACTGGAAAATGTTGTGATACTTCTGTTTTTTGGGGTTTTTTTAAGCTAACAAGAACACCTCGACACTTCATAGTCCTTGCTCAACACACTCACAAGGAATTTAGACAGTCCATAATGCAGATGTAGAGACATACAATTCAAAAAGCATGTACTAATGAGGTTAAATTTTATAAAGTAACCTAGCTGTCTTACAGATAATTGTGTTTAATTTTAACAGTTTCATGATCAGACACAGATGTGAGCATAATATCAAAGAGGATTTAATGCTTCCAACAGTTATATCTCATAATTTATTCTATTTATAATTTGGTGTTGCATTAACAATTATCTTTTTTTAAAAAAATAAAATTATATTCCAAGCAAGGGTTTAAAAAAAAATATATATCTTGAAATATTTGGCACAGAGGTCGTACACACTCTTCTGGCTGTACTACTGGGATTTAAATATTTCTTGTTTTGAAAAGAAGAAGCTTGGAGAAATTGGAACATCCAGGAGCTTAACCACCATTAATGTATATAGTTATCTTCACTACTTCCAGAACTGAAGACTGTGTTTCCCAAACCCTTCATCTGTAATCTGCCCTTCGACTGCAGTGTTTGTGGGCCCCAATAGAGAGAGGAACTTTAGACTCATGAGCAGCTTCAGCAAGGTCAATGAGGCAACATACATGCTTTAAGTTTTAGTGCATGTTTAAGCATTTCACTGAATTCACACCACGGTCTTTTTCTGAACATTTATGCAAGAGGTAGGAGAAAATGTGTCAGTTAAAGCTACCTGTTCATTGGGGGAGATGAATAAAATCTCTTTTGCTCAGTCAAGTTTCCCTGGGTGTTTCCATGTCTTTTCTGATGTGCTCTCTACACTGCAACATTTTCTTTTTTACTGCTAATTCATTTTTAAGCATTCAAGACTTAGTTATACCCATATTCACTTTTATAAATCTAACAAGAGCATAATTCTCACCAAGTTTTATTTATTATTCCTCCATATTGATTTAATATCTTTTAAAATGATTGAACTAAATCAGCTCAAATTTTACCCCCTCATTTCAATTTCCTTTGTGAGAACCTCCCAGAGACTGAATGTCTCTAAATGATATCCTCAATCCCTGCAATCTACTGCACGTTGACAGACCCTTGTGGACCCCAGTGTAGAAAGCTCCACTGAAATCAGTAGTTATTCGCTCAGGCATAAGCAGTTGCAAAATGAAGATTTTAACAAACAAATACAGAGCAGGCTCAAAATGATCAATTTTCAAAGGTGTTTGTAGTGCTCAGGTATTCAACTAGGTAATTAAATTCAAAAGTATGCACGCATGCATCCAAATTCCCATTATTTTCTGGGGGACATCAATGCCTAATTTGTACAGGCACTTCTAAAAATGCTTCTAGAGGTTTGTAGACCCTTGCGATGTTTGGGCACCAAAGCAGCTCAGCAAATGTCTCTTTAAGTGACTGCAGTATTTTTTTGAAGCATGAAAAGAACATGTTCTTTGACCATCTGATTTCCTCTTTTATGCTTGCTAATTACCACAACATATACCTGTAAATACCACAGAAGTAACTCCTCTTTTAAGGGCACTACTATGCCTACCAGATTGTTTTTTTTGTTACATTACATCTCATTGTTTCTTGACAATTAATCTTCCCAAAAATGACTGTAAAGTCAAACGTACAGAATTATGGCATTGCACCATAATTTGGGAATCATGAGATAGTAACTAAGAGGAAACATATTTTTAAAAATATATGTAAACAGAAGGAAAAAAAAAATAGTGATAGTTGGATGCTGAGATCTCCTGCAGTCTTTTGTAGAAGTGTGGCAAGACCGATCTGCAAAACCAGACTCATTCCAGAATGTAGGACTGCCTCGATTCAGACTGGCAGTTTGGCATTTGCACTGTTGCAGAAGGATAAATAAACAATATTCTTGATTGCTTCCTGTGATTTTAATGAAAGGTACTTTTTCAGCATTTACATGACTGCGGCTCTTGCTACAAACAAGCTTTAGCCACTAGCACTTTTTAAAATGTGCATAGATTTCTGCATAGAAATTAATAACAGCTTTTTCTCATCTATTTTTTCAGTGCACAGTGTCAGAATGGTAGTGACTCCTTTTGACCTTTAGAAAGAAGGAAGGTCTTTTAGGAAAGCAGATATTCTTCTTTTATAGGGGAACTGTGTAAACATAAGTAATGTGCCTGTGAACATTTTATGATCAAGATAATAACAAAGGATTTAGCTTCAGTATTCACCGCACAAAATAAATCTTCAACAGAGATGACTGTTTTGTGACTTCTTCAGCTGAATACAGTGGTGCTTATGCTAACCATCCCTCCAGTGCTGGCAGCCTTATGAGAACTCTCAGAAAACCTTTCCTGTCATTAGACATTCTCAGCCGGTCTCCAAGTGAAGGAGTATCCAGCCCCTTGTCAAAGAAAATGTCATCATAAGATTATGAGAAAGAGGGGAGTGAAGGTAAAATTAAGTAAATCAGGGAAAATGGAATTCTGAGGAGGATGTGAAAAGTATATTAAAAAAGAAGTGAAGATCAGCATCTTGCTTAGTACACATTTGAATATTCCTACAGGAAAAGAGAATATAAAATTGAACTACTGATCTCCTGAGGACCAGACCATTGTAGGGAGGATATTCTCTTTTTCTAAATGGACAGATGGTGTGTAGCTGAAAACAGAAAGTAATTCCTACTTACTAGCAGGAAAAGGTATGGTTATGCAATGAACATTACCTTGGAAGCAGGCACTGTGGTTTATATGGACTGAATTTTTAACTTCTTGAGGCAACAGGAGCGAAATTTAAAATTATCAGCTATAAACTAGGATATGGAAGGCTAGGGCCAGGAGCATTTTCCTACCATAACCCCCAGGACTCCATGCAGGAAAATGGATAAACTTTAAGGGGGTATTACTTTGAATAACCACGGGTTATTCATACAGTGGCTGACCGGAAAAGCCCATGCTAATAACAGTTAAGAAGGCTGTAGACAATATGCACAAACACAGCTGATATATAGTTGTCCCTATATATTGTTTGAATCCCTAAGATTCATATTCTTTAACTGCTTTTCCTCTTTAATGAGGTGAAAAGAAACTTCAGACCAACAAATGGTGAAGAGATCTGCAGAACCTCAAAGGGGAAATCTTTCTTCCAGGAGACAATCTGATATCAGATAATAAGACAAAAACATTCATGCATACAATTATATAGCTAAACTATTACCTGGACATTACAATAAATAGTCTGCTTGTCAGAAGTGGTGCCTCACAGTCCTAGCTATTGCCAAGAAAACCTAAGATATCCAGGCATCAAAGTGTTGCTTTAAGTATGCAGTCTTAAACGCTTGGGTTTGAATATTTTTACTTAAGTGACCTTCCCAAGGTCAGGAAAAATGTTATGCATAACTCTCTGTTGACTTATACCTACTCAATTCAGCACTTTAATACTAGGTTCCCTGCTGTTTAATCTATCTTTCTTTCAATATGAAAGTTGTAACTAAAATCCTGAATTTGCCATGACTTATACACATGCTGAATAGTATGTACCTAAAAAGTGTGTAAAATTAAAGAGACATGTGAGACCCAGATCAAGACATACACATGAGAGGGAATTTTAAAATAGAACTCCCAGTCCAGGCAAGGTGGCCAACTTCTCTTTACAAGGCACGGAGATAGCTGGGTAGTAAGAATGGGATTTCTGACATTCACTGCACTGAGCAGAACGTTATATAAGGAACCAATAGGAAATCATGAAGAAAAGCCAAATTTCACACTGTCGCCTATAAGCCTAAATAGACGTCACAGAAATCTGGAATTCAGACCATAAAATGCCTCCTGAACATACAAAATGCACATAAGATATCCCTATAGGTTAGCTCTACAGGAAAAGTAGATCACTGTTTTCTTTAAAAAATCTGGGGATTGGAGCTGCTACGATTAATCTGTTTCTTGATAGCTTGGTAATTAGAGCATTCTCTTGGGAAGTTGAAAATAGAGATTTGATTTCTCATAGTAACTGCTCAGACAGCTAGACTAGATGTAAGGTACTATCTGCTCTTCCTGCTGAACTTGGGTGATGAGAATCAGAAACGCGAGATTCCTGATGCCAGAGAAGAAGCAAGAGGGATCCTGACAGTCACCCAGTGAGAAGCACAACCTTCCGAGTAATGAGAAGAGAGGAAAGGAGAGCCTGTGCTCCTGGCCCTAATCCTAACAAAAAAAAAAAAAAGAAATAATGAAGACTGCCAACATAATCTGAGTTTTTGGTTGTGTTAACCATTTTCCAATATATTGTACTACCATCATACATTTACCCTGGGAAATGTATACACAGGTATACTCTATTAGTACACTCCTATGGCTTCAGTGTTAACATTTGTTCTAAAATATAACAGCCTTATATAGGATAGTAAGGAAAATAAATCTTTCTGAATCAAGATAAGAATATATTCCTATGTTAATAAATCTATTGGAGCTCATTTAACCTTTTTTTTTAACAATTCTTTTATGTGTAGCCAGGACATAGCTTTTTATGTAGCATAACATAACAGTAACTTCCACGATTTTATAAATGGATGCTGTTCCAATTTGCTGCTATTTGCATCATCCATTTAAAAGGAAGATATCTAATTTCAAGGAATTTCTCTTTGCGTTTTATTAAATAAGATCTACACACTATGAGAAAAATAGACAGCTGCCAAGGAAGTATCAATGAAAAAAAAATCTTCTATTGCCTGAACTAAGGAGGCAAGAAATTACATTAAAATTTTAAACAGAAACAGAACTTTGCCACCAATGTAGATAAAAATCTTTTAGAGATAAAACTGTTTTGACAAAACTGTGCAAATACAATGCTCCCGACTGCAAGCCCATTATTGAATGCAAGTGGGAAATAACTATAAGACTCCAAAAAGGGCAATGCTAAAGTTACAAAATATAGACCCAACCACTGCAGTATAATTTTTCATGTTAATCATGCTTTCTTATCATCAATATATAGCTGAGTATAACAACAAGAAAAAAATAGCAATAAAGTTAGTTTGCAAACATGAACAAAGCAAATAAAATAATACTGATACCTAGTTAATTAGCTTAACAGCCTTTTATCTTGTGGAATAGTTTCTCTCAAACAAAAAGACTATATTAATCATCTCTTTTTCTTCTCTACACATGATAGTACATTTCCAGAAATCTAATGTTAACCACTTTTTCTCTTAATGATAGAGCTGGATTCTTCCATGGTCAGAGAGCTGGAAACATGTTTTTCAGCATACTACTGTGCCTCTTCACATAAGTAGATGTAACATCTAAGCTCAAGTCAAGATTCCCTAGAATTTCCCAGCAGGGTGTCTCCCTTCCATCTTAAGATATGTGCATCTGGTCTCCAAACTTTACTACATAAAACACAGAATCGATACGTTTTACAGCTTTATTCTTTCAGGCTCATGATACCACAGTCACACATATACAAAACTATAGTTGCCAGCAAAAGAAATAAGCAGTGATAAAAGCTGCAATATTATTACTATTTCTTAAATTCTTGGGAATTCTTGAAGTATATTTTTCAGCCCTTAAAAAGTGAAACATCTTACAGCTACTCAAAACATGAAGACATGAAATACAGCTGTAACATTTTCTCAAGCCTATCTCCTGCACAAGCACCTTTCACCATTCACCAACTTCTGCCCCACTGCTCTCCTAAAAATCCAGGATCTAGCCTGTGATCAATCCGTATGTTACATTCTTCTATGGATTCTCCAGTAAAGGCTCCTTACCATTGTTCAGACATCTAATCTGCTTGGGACTAATCTTTTCTAAAATAATTTGAATTTCTTCTTTGCATTTATTTTTTTAATATGTCTTGCTCTGCCAAACATCTTTTAAGTGATATATGTTTGTATTTCTAATATTTGCAACATGTGTGAATGGTACCGACTATTTTAGCAATTCCATATATAGCCCACTTGAATACAGTTCAATACATGCTTTAACCCTATTATAAATAATAGAATATGCAAGACATTGAAGAGACCAAAAAGTATAATAAAAAATTGTAAGAATATCTCCCTCTAAGAGAATGCAGACTTCTATGAATAAGTAACCTTCTCTGAGGATTGATTAGAACAGATGTTTATGTTTGTACTTATGTAGCTGTTTATAGATGGTTACAAATGAAAATGGATATATTAAGTTTCTTTTCAAGCATACAACAGGCTGGAGAAAAATGATGACAAGTATCTGGGGCAAGCCCTTTAGGTCTTAGAGGAAGGAGGGACGATTCTTTCCCAAGGCCCCATAATCATTTAAAATGATGAGGGTTTTTTTAATGATTTAATATAGTGAGTTGAGCTACATTCCATTAGATATAATTAGACCTAGACAGGAAAGGTAGATCTGAAAAGCTAATGAAATCCAAGATTGTTGATTAGGATAAAGCTAACCCTGATTAGTATAAACAAGATAGGTGTTAGAGACCTTCTTTTTCTATTTCTTTTAATTTCATTTTTTATGTTAGTCTGAGGAGAGTCACAACTTACCATTTACTTAAAGGAGGTACAGGTGGAGATATTATTTTCTTTATACTTCCTAATAATTTTTCCTTTCATCCTGTTATACTTTCAACATCTTCTTCATTTGACCTCTTCTATACCTGTACTTTCATTTCATTATATATATTCCATATGACTCCTAAGACTCACCACAATCCTCCTCCATATGGTAAGTGCTCATTTTGCGATGAGTTGGCACAAGATCAGTGCTCTGCATGAGTCCCACTTAAGCCCCATCATAATTTCTTCAAACAGTTCATAGCTATATAAACCCCTATGTTGAGGGATTAAGTAAGATCTAAGTGATGTATAGATTTTGTGCTGGCCTTTCGCATAGCAGTGAATTTCATCTTTTATCTAGTCCCACTCCTAGCTTTATACTTTCTTCATACTACTTCTTAACGCTTTCATCAGCTTCCCAAATCCTATGTGTCAAGCAATTGCTGAATCCTCATACAAATCTCCCTTTAAACCTGTTTCTTTCAAAAAATCGCCCTTGCCTCCAATGTCTAAATACATGATGCTTTTGGGACTTGAAAAGTGCTCAGTCTAAAAAAAGCTTTCTACGGAAACAATGAAGTGTTGCTAAACTTTGCATGTGTCCCAAAGCAAACTTCGGTGTTGGTGTTCAAATAGTGAATTAATGATAAGAGCTGCTTTTAGCTTACTACTTTTAGCATGCTCCTTCAAAACAGACTTTCAAAGCTTGTAAATGGAATTTAGAAGTCCAAAACAATGCTAATTTGTGAAAGGTTTTTCACAAGCTCAACATGTGCAATCTGAATAGTTTTATTAGTCATCTTTGCTTGTAGAGAAATGTCGTATCTTAATTTAGAACTATTTCTGGAATGTAACAGCTTGAGGTGTATAGTAATATTGCCTTAGATTTATTATATTCCACCAAATTGTTTGTAAAATTATTATGTCATGCATTATTTCTCATATGGCAACTAATCTGGAAAATATCCTGCAAGTAATAGCCTACACTAGTAACTTTTAAGAGGGACACCTCATCTGCCTCTAGGCAGATCTGAAACCTGAAAAACCAGAGCTCTTTTCAATAAATTACTTGGGATGAATTTTTTTGACCAGATGAGTAGTAGTAAATTGTCACAGTAATAAATTAAATGATACCAACCCCTTAGATACTGATAAAAATGTATTATATATAGAAAACACGTACATACATATACATACTTATAACATTAGCTTAATTTACGCCCTGGTAGAAATACATAAGCAGAGGGCATTAGGTGGGTAGAATCCAATGACAGACTCAGCTAATTGATAAGTGGGCATTATTTGTGCTTTTGATTATTCTTGCTAATGAATTTTTTGAAAACAGACAGCCTAGAGCACAGCTACTTTTTGTAGTCTGTGTTGCTGTAGGAGCACACAATGGCATAATGGCATTCTATTTCCAGTCAAGGATAGAAGTTACCTTGGATTTATCAGACATAATTTCTATCAATGTTATTTCAGATTACATTTTAATTCATTCCTCTAATCCATCTACAAAAGACTATTAGTCACAACTAATTTACTAATACAGCTCTATTATAGGAAGTGCTTTCTGAAGTAACTCTGATTTTAATTAATCTCTATTGTTCACTCAGTCCAGATTTTGGAGTGACAGATACACAAATAAAAATAGACAATGAAATACACAAACACAAATCCTTTCTCTTTCATGCTTATGTTTTAATATGCCAAAACAGAGAATTTTGTATCTTACATATTAACACCGCTGTAATTCTTTTTTTCTTCACAGTTACATAGCTTTGCAAGAGATATTCCACTTCTTCCTACCTCCGATGAGTCTCTCACAGCAGCCTTCCACAGCAAGGGCTATGGAATTTAAGTTACACGTGAAATATAAAGATGAAATTCAGGTTTGTGCTAAAGTTATAATTGTGGTGCAGCTGGAAATCAAGGATACCATGTGCCTGTGTGCACATACAGTGCACTTAGTCATTAATTCCCTGGGTGGCCCAGGAACACCCTGCTTCGTCTCTGCACAGATGAGATAATGGGCTGATTGGAGGCCATGGACCGACTTAAGAGGCAACTGCCTGACTACCTCACCACCTTCACAACAAAGTGCTTCACTAATTGTTTCAGGAGCTCTCCAGGTGGAACTCAGTCCTGGAGATTCCTGCAGGCAGCTCCTGCTGTGCCTAGACCAACTGACAGACACTACTTGTATGCTTCAAAGTGCTGATTAACATCCTGGGTGGACAACCTGGTGGGACCAGAGACCCCCCGGGCAGTTCCTGCTGCAGAATTGACCAAAATGGACATGGATAATATACTCGTCAATAGTCAGTAGAAACTGTCCCTGCAGATGAAGAAATGCTTATGCAGGACATTCCTTTGTACATAATTAAGACAATAAAGAGATGTTTAGTAAGTCATTCACAATAATTGGTAGCAATGGATCCTTCACATGCTGGATTGGTCACGTAGGACCATGGGCCAGCTAATTTTAAGAATTCAGCAAAACAGCACTTTCAGGAGCCTCATATGATCCAGTTGAAGCCACCATTGCAGAACCCCTGCCCACTGTCACTTGGAAAGTGACCGGTCATTTTGTTTGAGAGATTTGATTCCTCATGGAAGTGCTACCCTATGCCAAAACCCCAATAAATAGTGTGGAGAGGCTTTCCAGAAAAACTGAAGATTAATTTTAGAAACTAAAAGACAACAACCAGATGTCCGACAGTTCACTTTAAATTATACTTTCATTTTTTCTGGTGAACCTGTGCTCAGAAAAGCCATGAGTCATACTTAAAAGAAGACGAAAAAAATCAGACCAAAAAGGACAAACCTCTACATTCATCCCTATTTTGGTTTGAAAAAATTTGAGAACATTAAAACTCCGCAACGTCTAATAATTTTTTTTTCTTTTCTTTTTGGAAACCAAAAAGACAAGAACAACTACCACAAAAAACAAAAGTAAAGATTACATTCAAAGTTAGCTGCCTTTCCTGACTTATCACAATATGAATATCAATACAAAGTACATAAATGAGATCTTGCAAAACTAAGACTTCCTTTCAACACTGTCTTTCCCACAGGATCTGTAGAAAACAGCATGAATCCCTTCTTCATGAGTTTCTCTGAGCTCATAAGTTCATTAGAAACAATTTTTGATGAAACTTCAGATGCAGAAGCTTACTGCAAAGAACAACAAAATCTGCTACCAGTGATAAATACAAAACTGCCAATAGCAGTTATTGCTAAAGCCAATAAGACTTACTTCTTAAAATGAATTAAGCACAAAATTTACTGTGATGAGTAAAGGATGTTGAACATTTCCCAGAACTACCATATTTTCAATGGGAGATTGTGGTTTTGTTTAACAACATGTTTTGTTGTTTCGCAAAAAGTACTTTATAACAAATTTTTTCTAACACTGTTTTTTAGTATAAATTATGGCTTAAACCATCTTAGTTTTCATCTTGAAAAACCACATTCCATTTTTTTCAGCAAGAGTATTTCATGAAGAGAAAAAGAAGGTGGGACGTTTTCCAACCAGCAATAGTTCTGAGACATTAAGATCCCTCCAGACTGTTCTTTTTTCTCTTTTATGATAACGAGAATATAAAAAACTAAAAACTTAATTAACTTAAGTTTTTAATTATAGGTATACTTTAATGAACTGACAACTCTGCATGCATGATGAATAAAGAATTATCTTTTTCCCTTTCAGACTTTATCTTGGTTTTGGTTTGGGGTTTTGTTCTGTTGGGGTTGTTTTTTTGCATGATCCACAATCTGAGCAACAAAGTATATACGGGGATAAATGAATATCTGCTTCATAACATAAACAGTTCTTATAAGTACTGTTTTGGATATCTCTTGGCCTGGGATGGCAGAAAACAAGCATATCTTTTCAGGCAGTTTCATCTGAGGGTTGCTTTTATCAATTACACAATGTAAGGTTAGGCAACAGGGAAAAAAACAGAGAATTTTCCTTGTTTCCTATTTATAGCTAGAGAGCTTCCTATTCAAACAGCTGTAGTCAAGATGAACATCTAAGAAAATAGTGGCAGATAAATAAAGTTGGACCAGTAACTTGTCATCTTTTTCTTCTTGAAGTGCCTCTATTTAAATTAATGTCCATTTGGCTATTTTACAACATTCAACTTCTGAACAGCGTTAGAGGTATTCCTTTTATTTTGGGTAATAACAATACTACCTACCAGTACTCATTCCTTATTTGCAATACTAGTTTTCTGTTCTAAATACAACCTATGTCTTGTGCAGTACCTTTTAAAAAGCCTGCTTCAGAAGTTAATAAACCTGCTCTGGAAAGTAAATATTTTCATCAAATTCAACCCCAGTGCCAGGAGAAACTATCAAGTTTCAGGGATATTTCCATATACTGGTTTTCTTTTCATTGATACAGCTTAACTTGGCAAATACAATTTTAATAGCTTTTATACTTATCTGAAATCATAGTATAGTCTAGAAAATGTATACCTAACCCTGTTTATTTTTTTTGATTTTTCCCCTTTTAAAGATGATTGTGATTTACTGGAGTGAGTTCTTTTCTGACACCATTATGATGTCAACATATCATCTATTTGAGATGGTGTTTGGGAGGTTTTAATGAGCAAAGGAATAGAACTGCACATGTTTAGAAATTATATGTTTAAATACTGAACTTTACATATTTAAGAATATGTTCCTTCAGAAAATGTCACAGTAGGAGAGATGCAAAAAGAACTAACTCACTGGCGCTTTGGGAATCAACATCTCTGGAAGCTTTCTGTGGGCTCATCAGCATGGGGACAAGACTTCTAACATTAATTAACTAATGCTTCAAAACTAACGTGCATAAGTTAAAGTGCATTAATCCCCCATGTGGACACTCATTCAGTACTAAAGTAGCCTTAATTTGCTGTAGCTTAATCCTTCTCAAAGGAGCTAGAGCAAGCTATGGCGACTTTACTTCTGAGTAAGAACATCCATATGGGAGTTTAACGCTCTACAACTTTTGCACAATCACTCCATCTATTTAATAAGATTTCCTAGGTGCTCACCATGCAGACAAGCTTTTAGACGCAAAGGAAATAGTACCACTGCTGACCACTCGGTGTGGCATCTCTTCCACCACTCCTTGCCTTTGCTAATTGAGGATATTATTGCATTACTTTCTGCCATGTTTAAGTAGCAACCACTGGAGCAAACAAGAAAGCAGGCTGGACTTACAGAGGCTACACAGAGAGGGACTGAGAGTAAGGACACATAGGTTCCGATCTTTCCTTGTTTCTCACCTGCTATGTGAACTTCTTAATAATGCTTCCATCTCTTCGCCTCTGATTCCCTAACTATAAAACAGAACCACGCCTTACTTCCTATCCACTTGTTTCTGGTACGAATACTACTAATACGGGTTTCCCACACCATAAACTTTCTCATAGCTTATACATGTGCCCTGAGTAGAGACTAGAAAAGCTGAAATCCAGGCACAGGTGCAAGCCTGCAGTACAGCTGTAATTTTCTGCATATGTCTGATCAGCACAATTTAAAACTTTGGTTTACAAATGTAACATGTGATGGCAAGATAAGTTCACAATCCCTACAAATCAAAGTCACAAATTGGAACCAGATGCCATGCGACACTAAGCTATTTCAATTACAGTTAAAAATCAATACATGTGGTCATTTGACTTCCCTGACAAAATGTTGCTCACATAGCACACATGAGCCTAATGGTGCAATTCATGTGAGAGTGGTCAAAAGATGTTTATTCATACAGTCAATGATTTTTAAAATTATTTTTTCCATTCTTTTGGGGATAATATAATTAGTGCTCTTATAAGGGAGGAACTGTACTCAAGTTGATCTTGCACAAAATTCCCAAAATAAACTGGACAGCACGAAAATTGACCTTCTTTGATTTTGCATTGCACACTTTAGAGAGACTGCAATCCTTGAGAGACAGGAAATGCACCACATGCCCTGGTACTACCACTGGATGGGCACAATACTTATTCCCAGCTGCAGTGCCTTCTGCATTTACAGCCTCTACCTCTACGACTCCTCTGGGAAAAGTTCCTGAGAACAGCTCAGCTTTTCCAGGGGAGCTCTGAACTTGCCATCAGCTTGCACCAAAACTAAAGGACATAAGTTTTATGTCTGCCTAGCCTGTTTGCCCCTGCTGTCTTTTCATAAGTGTAACTTCTCTATCTACATCTTCAGTATCATTCGTAATTGCATCATTTGGTAGTTTCACTCCCATTCCCATTGTTTTACCACCTCTGACAAACAAGAACACCTATTCATGACAGGTAATGCACAGCAGCTCTGATCTCAGCAAGCTTAGATCTGCCCTCTCCCTAGTCAGTAACCAGGAAAAGTTAGTAGCCTTATTTCTTGTCCCATTATTTTACTTTGTATTGCTTCAATTCATTATCT
Source organism: Anarhynchus alexandrinus (assembly GCA_008711295.1). Taxonomy (NCBI): domain Eukaryota; kingdom Metazoa; phylum Chordata; class Aves; order Charadriiformes; family Charadriidae; genus Anarhynchus; species Anarhynchus alexandrinus. Next base: position 6,741,290 of record VUYV01000001.1, read on the forward strand.
TTTTATCATTGCTTTTTCATTTTTTCATCAGGTTCAGCCTGCTTCAGACACCTCCCTTCTCCACAACTTCTTTACTCCAGCCTACACAGTTCCAACAGGCAAATGTGAAGGGACTGGAACAATTCAAACAAAAAGAACTTTGATTCCTAATTTTTAGCTACTGTGATGCACACATGGCATGCCTATCCCTCCTATTGTTGTTTTCCTCAATTTCTCCAAACTGCTACTACCACTAATTTTTGTTACCATTAATCATGGTATGTTTCTACAGACATCTCAATTCTGGCAGCCCTTGAGAACATGCTTAACTCTACTCATGTTAACAGTTCCTTTGTCTTTCAGATCAACACATGGATAAATACATGTGTTAATACTTACATGATGAGGACTTTAAAGTATTTTTGCTTTTATCTGGCCAGTGCTACACCTCCCCATGTACTCATCTGTTTGTCTTCTATTAAGGTCTCCTTAAAAGGAATTCTTTGAAGATCAAACACTCTGAAGCTGTTAACTGCTAGTGACATTGGGCTTAGTCAAGAGATAGTAAAAAGCTAAGAAAATCTGACTTATCCTGTATTTTTTTAACATACGTATTACTATAGAACATAAGGTCTGGCAAAAGGTACATTACACACTGAGAAGAATTTAAAGTAGTAACAAAAGGAGTAGAGGGGAAAGTGTTCATCTCCCTGAGTAAAGAGTTGTTTACTAGCAAGTTAAGTGCAGGAGATCATTCCTAGTACAATCAAGGAATATTTCTCCATAGTTACCAAAGGGAAAAAAAAAAATTGTTCTAATAAGGAGGTTGGCCACAAAGTCTCCCCTACTTAAGAAGAAAATAGGGGTTTTGAAGAGTAAAGGATTAAAACAGCTGAGATCCTCTACAAGATCTGAATGGGACATACAGAGCGTGCACAAGGCTCTATCTCCCACCTTGACAGGAGGCAAGTAGTGACCTGGCTGAACAAGAGAGAGAATTTTTTATGACATTTTAAAGATTAGGTGCATCATTTGTTTTATTACTTCATTTATGCCCTCTCTAAACATCTTAACTATTTTATGTGTCTTGAATATTTGTTCTTACATTTTTAGTTTAATCTAGTTTAAATGTTATATCAGGTAAGCAGGTTAACAACAATACACTCCTGACTGGAAGGGTGGCAGATGACATTTAGTCATCTGCCTTTAGACACTCTTGCAGTGTCTCACCTTCCAGGCTTATCTTCCACTGTGTCTAAGGGATTACGGAACAGGTCTTACTGTGGGAAACAACAGCTATGTACAGAGCTGGCACCAAAGGACCAGGGGAGATGGAAGCGTCCTCCCGTGACTGTTGATACAGCGAAGGCTCTCTGCCACACTGCAGAATATTGGGATAATGTTTGAATCTCAAGGGGTGCAAAGAAGAGGATGTCACTTCTTTTGTTTATTTCTGTTTACCGTGGAAGTCATTTATCTTGACTTTCATTTATTATTAGTTTTACACTCAGTTTACAAGTTGATGGAACAAGCCCATGCAACGTGAAATGGAATAGCAAATTAATGGTGATCTTCAAATACGTTAAAGCTTGCCACACAGAATAAAGTAACGATTCTCTATGTCTTCTGGGGATAGGACAAGAACAACTGTGCATAAACTGCTGTGAGGTAAATTTAGGCAAGACAGTAGGAAAAAGCTTTCATGTTTTCTAAGGACTGGAATAAATTGTTTTGGGTGTTACAGAATACCCACCACTGGCTGTTTTTAAGAAAAGTGAGAGAGCAGAAACAGTTCAGCTGTGATTTTTAATTTTTTTGTGCATTGGGCAAGGCAGAGGACTAAATGACCTCCTGGAATGTCTTTCAGTACTTTGTTCTATGATTTTATGAAAAAGCCATGTACCTATGACATAGAACTACAAAGACTTGCACATCACTTATTAGAACCTATCTTCTCCCACTTACAAGGCTGATACAATAGCCCAGTGCACCAGGCAGCCCCAGGAAAATGCTCTAAAATACTCAAGCAGTTCTTTGCATGGAAATATGCACACACCACTTTACAATTTTTCAAGAGGAGTCAGCATCTCAGCAAATCACATTGTTATGTTGTGTTATGATGCATGATGTTTTCATAACGATGTGACATGTCTAAATGACAAAAACCTGGCTTCCTACCAAAAATGTAAAGCAGTTTACTCTTTTTTTTTTTTTTTTTACACGGGAAAAAGCCATTATCAGTTCATATAGCAGATTTCCCTGCAAGAAAATGGCAGCAGACCAATTTAATACAAAGTATTCCCCAAGTCTGTAATTATGAGAAAACAAAAAAGTTCAAAGGCTTTTAGAAGCAGAAGATGCTTTCACAGAACTGCGCATCACTCCATACAATGAAACTATAGGAATATATAATGAACAACAGAACTGCAAATTGAACGTCATCCTGTAAGTTTTGGAAATACTCAGAACATTTCCAAAACCCAGAATATTTTTTTCTGTAGTAAGGTCAATTGGTGCTCATAGTATTAGGAACTGGGTTTTCCTCATGGTGAAAAAACCTGTCAGATAATAATGCGATAAAAAAACTAGTGTTTAACCTGATGGTTTTTATTTGATGCATTCATATAAAAGCAGCAGAAAAATCTTTCGGATAGCATGTTCTCCTTTGTTATAACTAACTCACCCCGAGATTCTTTTCTGCTTGCTACTTTATAAGACTGCTAGATCTCTTTTAATGTCACAGTTTCTCATAAACACAATATAGCTTTTGGCTCTCAAATTGTACCTTGAAAAGTTGCCATGACAGCATGGAGGATTCTGTTCAGCTTGCAACCCTCTGTATGCTATGCTGCTCCTTTCTTACCAAGGTCTCTTAGCACCTGCCTAGACATGCACTTGGCAATGTGATTAACTCCTATCATACATCAGCCATTCTTTTGCTCATCATTCCCCCATGTGAATGAAACAGCATTTAGCATTTTGTTCTGGCAGCATGTTGGTTTTGCTGCTGTTATTTTAAAGCGTGTTGTTATGTCCTCAGGTTAGAAAGGCAAGGACAAAAAATTCTGTTGCAAGAAGACTAGTAGGTGGGATGACATGCGATATTCCTCTGGTCTCCTGAGAGTTCATTTTACAGTCTCATACCTCTTCTCTAGCCTTCCAGCACTTTAGACTCACTCAGCAGCCTATTCCCAAAATTCCCTAGAGAAAAAGACAACACATAAAGATGGAGCAGGAGGGCTACTGATGTATTAGCTCAGTCCTTCTACCTACTAGCTCAAGTTTCAGGTTCCTGGGAGTCCAGTCACACCCTGACTCTACGTCTTGTGGGGGCTGGAAGAACAACAGTAATATTGTCCCTACTTACTTTCAGCATGAGATTCTCTATACAACAAGTACTGAACTTAGTATGGAACTCTAAACTCAATTCAGAATAAACTCAGGGCTGCTGCCGCCACACATCAGGTTTATAAGACAGATCATTTTAGGCATCAAAGGATTTTTGCTTTCACTTAGCAAGTGTTTTGAGATCACATGCAACTGTATTTATGAAAAGAAGTTCTTTTTGACTCAGAAAATATACCATCTGCATTTGCTACAGGTCAAGCCAGGATTTGTTCCTGAATCAGTCACCCAACCCTAATTCTAATAGAATACCTCTGAATAGTTTTATACTAATAACTGCTCTGTAGAGACTCTTGAAATTATAATATATTAAAGACCCATCAGCCTATCAGAAGAACATGTAATTTTATGTTCATTACTTCTTGGTTCCTGACTATAGAATTTGGATGGTTGCACCTCAATTAAAAGTTGAATCAAAGTTAATATAATTTAAATAAAAACTTCAATAAAAAGTTAAAGTTCTGTTCTTAATAGCATTAATACCCTCTAATGACCGCTACGGTCATTACCACTAGATAACTGACCTTCTTGAACCGCTCTTCACACAGAAACCTTTCTCCCAACACAGTCAATTATTTAGCAGTAATGAGTGCTCTGTAAGAGATTATTGTTTAACCAAGTACCTTGACACACTGCTTTTTCCCTGTTATCTCTATTCTTCAACAAATGGTACATTTTTTTCTATTATAGGCTTTTCAGTTCTGAGGATAGAAGGCTGTGGTCTTATTCTTTCCAATGCAGAAGTTCACCATGTAATTGGCAAAGCTTCAGATATAATTAAAATCTTGAAAATTAGGGTGCTATGAAACACTGTTTGTGAGCAGCAACTGTGGCCCTGTAAGACAGAGCAGTTCTGAGGGCAGGTTTGAGATACCCAGGGAAAATGAGGAACAAAAAAAGAAATATTGTTGGGGATGAAAAGAAACAATTCTCTAACAGCATGTGGACAAAAGGAAGAAAAAAGAAAAATGAATTAAAAAAAGACAGAAAGATTCAGAATCATAAAGGAAGTGAAAGGAAAAAGTGAATGAAAGAACAAATAAAGAAGAGCAAGGAAAGCCGGGGAGACAAATTAAATTTGGGTGGACAGAATTAATTTTCATAAAGAAAGAAATCTTTTTGGCTGGGTCCTGGAAGCATTAAATGTTAAAGGATCTTTGTTACTGTAGAAGTGTGAGAATTACTGGTTCAATGAGCTCAACATGAGGCTGGAAGACAAAAATCCCAAATTCTAATTCCAGCTGGCCTAATGACTCTCCCTGTAACTGCGGGGAAGGCTCTTCACCCCTCTGCCTCAGTTTCTTTCTCTGTAAAATGTAAAAACCCCCTTTTTTAAAAAGACATTCTGAAGTTTACATATGTTGTGCTTCAAAAATATCAAGCATTAGTAGCTACTAATGCCATTAACTATGTCCTCTTCCTCATATCTTTCCTTAAAGATGTCAGGCAGGTTATTTTGATTTCAAGTTTTTAATATAAGATTTATGAAGCACCTTCCAATTCAATTGCTGAGGTTGAGGTATCTGAAGAATTTTGCACAAATTCAGTTAGAAATAACTTTTTTTTTCCTACAAGAAATCTTGCCTAACCCATTTAAGAGAGCAAGTGTATTCTAATCAGTTTATTTTGAATGTTCTGATCACTATTGCTCCCTCTCGCTCCTCTACACACGGAGCTACAGCCAGATTGTGGAACAAAACTTGATGAATCTAGTAGAAATACCAGTGTGCTATACTTAGAAATACGCTAATAAAAGCCAGATATTTAAAATCTGCATGGCACTGTTATACATTACTTGCTCTATGAGAGGGTATTTTGGCACAAAATACATGAAAAAAGGTCCATATAATGCCTTAAACCAGTACCCGGAAAAGAATGTCCTAAATGAGTCCTTTGCTCATTTAAAAGCAGTAAATATCTTTTAATGTCTTGGATGAGTTCCCATCTGCTCTCTTTCCTTATAAAAAGGCCTTGAAACTGAAAGGGGGGGAAGTAATACATTTTCCTGTTGCCAACACTGCTGCTATTTAGAAGACAACACAGGAGACATTTCTTCAAATGATTTTTTCCACACTAATACGCTATCTCCTGAAACCTTAGCTTTTTTCATAGCACGTCTGTTACCATTGATTGAGGTTTCCTCTGTAATGGAGCTACTTTACTGAGTAAGAGGACAACAGAGAACAACAGGGAGAGGGCCTTCAAAGCAAACTGCTGATGACATACCTCCTGTTTTAAAGGGGTTACGCTAGAATTTTTTCTTAATGAGAAGACTGCAGGAAAGTGTAATATTCTATTCAGTTCTGGAAAATACTACAGGTAGGACTGCTGTCTATAGAACCCTGTCAAGTAAACAGTTTACTACACTGGAAGAAAATGGAGTAAGAAGGGATTTTTTTATTATTTGTATAAAATATATTGTTCTTCCAGGCTGTAGTGAAATAGTTTCTATTTAATTGCAGAGAAATCCTAAGAAGGTTACAGCAGTGAAACATTAAAATTCTAAGGGCAACTAATAACATTAAAACTTTATAGCCCCAGATAGAATAATTTAGACAAAAACAACATGAACATATGTTTTGTGTAATAATAACAAACATTTATAGCTGTCAAGAGAGAAAAACACAGGTTTATGCACACCTTAATGGCGTGCATGGGTGAGCATGAGTATATTTAAAACATAATATATTACAAAATTGACAGCAGGCATGACTCTTCTGGGTACTATGTTAAATCAATGAATAAATTACCAAAAGTGTGCTGTGGCTGTTTGGATGTGTAATTGAGCTTAACGTATGTAGTGTTATTTCAAAAGAAACTGTTCAAGGAGTTTCTAGACCAATCCACCATGCATCTTTGCTAAGCTGTTTACAAATAACAATAAATGAAACTGTCGCACAGTAGGAAGGAAGTTTAGTTATACGCATTACGTAAATGGGAGAAAAGTTAATTTTAATATGTTTTTCAAGAATTAAAACCAAACTTATTATAATATTGCTAGGATTCACTGAATTGGAAATCAACATTTTTCATGTTCAGTTTTAGATTTATTTTAATTAGCTGATACTCTACAAACAAAATTCTTTGTAGCAATACATGTCAGGAATAATTCCACTGAGATAAATATGGATGCTTCATACCATATCTATACTAAAGAGTAAGAATCAAGGCCCAAATGAATGAACTAGCAAAAACATGAACTTAAATATATTCTAGTTATTTCATTAAAATATTGCCTGTCCAACAAATAAACAACATATTTTTAAAACATTTTATTAGATTAGAAACCTGTGAAAGTAACTTTTAAACCTTATTGGTTTTGACTAGTTAATAAAAAAAATTACAGATTTGCAAACTAACCCATCAATTGTCATATTTAATAAAAAACAGCTGGGCATATACTTCCATTGCTTGTTTCAGGGCTGTTTCATCATAATACACCCAGCTTTTAAAATAAAAACTGATCTTATTTTCTTGCGTTCCTCTTTACATTTTGCTGTTCTAGTAGTACTTGGTTACTATCAGCCCTCTAAACTCTTGCACCTCACATCTAAGATACGAAGGGCAGCCTGTACAAGTTAATACTTGTACTTAACACCCTTGCAGTCTCCAGAAAAATCTGCCAAACCAACAGCAAGGAGAGAAAAGACAAGCTGACCTCCGTCACCTCCTTCTTGCCTCCCTCCCCTCAATTGAAATGACGGTCCTCGAATGTAAGCAATCATAAATGCACCATGATAGACTTCTGTTGCGTAGCATAGCTTTAAGTCATAGTATTTCAGAACACATGGTGCCAAACTCTTATGCAGACCTGAACTTTTTCCTTTGTAATTTTATCTCTCCTGTCTCCCCATTTTTCTCCATTTCATAAGGGATGATGTGACCTGTCAGCATCAACCACACTAGGATGTTCTTAGGGCTCATAAACTCAAGGATTAAGGCATTCTGTGCTAAATGCATGGCTCCCTTCTATAACATGATTGTAAAGAAGAAAAAAAGGATGAAGAAATGAAGTGTACATGCCCAGATGAGCTATTCTTTCTCTCCGGCCTGATGATGGTTCATAAAGCATGCTATGGGGCGATTATAAAAGAATATGGCATACCACCTGTCTCCTGGTCAGAAATCTCATTTTACATTTAAAGCCATCTTAGGTTAACTGTCATTAATGTTTACAGCTGCCCATGGGATGTGGCTAAGTACACTACTACCACATTTATTTTTCTGCAGTTACTTCCAGGTGTTTTAAGGAACAAGTTTAAATTTCTAAATGTGATGAAGTCCCCACTGTATCTCCCACATTAGTTACGCTATGCTGGGTAAGTATAATTATCAATAAATTAGCAGTATCTCAGATATTATAGGAAAGGCTTAATTAAAAATTCTGGCAAAATACTAAAAAAAAAAGATACAACAAAAATATTGTCCGTAAGTTACTAGAACTGACATACAAACTTGCATATGCTTTTACCATAAGCATCTTTCATTCTTTTAATATGTAAGTGTATGTTTCACCAAGTGCTCAATTGAAAATGTTGGTTTGGGGGTTTTTTTCATAATGTAACTAGATACACATAAAAAAGTGAGAGGTCATACAATGCTCAGCCTTGTATTCTGTTACCTTCTAATAGATTTGCATAAAAAATTAGCAAAATCTGTAACATTACTTTGCATCTAAAGTTTAAGTGTAGTCAAGTGTATTATGCTGCAAGACATTTAAGAACAAGTCAGATTTAAAATGCAGAATGTCCAAGTACATTTTTCCTTCAAACATTGTTTTACCTGATTTCCCTTTTGTGACCACCCCAGTGAAGAATAGCTGCTTTATGTATACAGCTGAGACTAGAACTGAAAGTTTCTACAGATTAAATCGTTGCCAGAAGATGTTGTTCAGAAAGACTAAAATAGGAACTGAATGGAAAAAAAAGGAAATGCCACCCAATCATGCTGAATATAAAAGTAATTAAAATACTTTAAAAAGAATAAAAACATGCAGAAGATAAAATTTACCTTTATCTAATAGTATCTTTGTTCACATCAATGTTCCTTTTGTTCTCTATTACACATTTAATCACTCTTAGACATCAACCATAACAGCAAAAACTCAAATACTGAACTGATAATTAAACACAGTAATATTTATAAGATGTTAGTTTATTCTGTAGATACGAACACTTAATTTAATGCACAAATACAATGAAAGTAAAATTTCTTTTTAAAGATCAGAGGAGTGCCATGCCAGTCACTCTTCAATTGAATAAAGCAGTAATTTTTGTTTTCAGAGCAGTAATAAAAATTTAATAAAATGACAAAGATAGAATGCTATTAACAGAAGCAACAATCTTTAGTAATGACAATTGGCAATAGCATCCATATTAAGCTGCCATTTTTAAAGTACAGGATTTTTAGGAGACTGTATTCAAAGGGGAAAACTAGCCTTTTTAAGTGTGATTTTTTAAAAAACAAAACATGGTGGAACCGCCTGCCACCGAAATAAAGTCAGCATCTCAGTACAGCAGGCAAGATGAGAGTTTACTCCACTGATACCTGCTTTACCAGAGGTAATCAGCACGAGACAGGCAAGGCGATACTACATTTGTACTACCAGAGCCAGAAAAAGCAAAATAGGCTAGTGGACAAAGTAGAAGAAAACCTTCTAAGCCCAACCTCTAACTCTTATGTCACATTATCTCAACAATTCAAACTCTTTATCAGTGTAAATGTCACGTGGGTAGAACACACATTCAAACTGTATAGTTTGAGCTGACCAGAACCAATTTGGTCTGCAAATCAGCTACAATGCTTATAGAGCACAAGCTTTCAGTCCTACCACACTTCCCTCTAGAAGAGCCAGACGAGCAGGCAGGGAACCCTTTGAGAAGAGACTCTCCCCACACGCTCCTGTATTTTGTTTCACTTGTGATCCTGGTGAAATCCAGAACTATTTTGAAGAGCAACAGATGGCATGGAGGGTGAGGGAGCAGAAGAAAAGGAAGGAAAGTTAACTGAAAATACCTGAATTTCAAATAATTTGCTTCGTCAGTGACCACTATCTATAAAGCCAACTCCAAACTTGTTCCACCAAGACATTTTCAGTCAGCTAGGATTCCTTCTTTTCATTTGCTTATTTATGAATTTATTTTAGTGTGTTCCATCAACTCCTGAATTCAAACTCACAAAATAAATAAAGAATAAAGCTCTGTTTCTCCTGTGGCTGTAAAAACTTGGCCTTGAATGGGCACACAGGATTCTGAGCCCACGCAGAAAAGGAGACAAGTAATAGCTCTGACAGGCTATCCTAGAAATTTCTGCTTTAGAGTGGGAGATGTCCAGTTTTCAGTAAAATTAATCTGTGTATTTGTGTGTGCGTGTTACTAAGAACTTGTTAAATGTGCATTTCTCTGGAAATCTGAGAAGCATGTGTACCAATAGGCAGACATGAATAAGAGAAGCCTTCCACCAATATTCACTGCTGAAAATACATTCTATTAAAAATAACAGAACAAAAATACATCAATATGATTGTATAGAAAGAGCCGAATGAACAGATACTGTCAAAACAGAAAAACAAGGACTTTGAGTGGTTAATAATTAGTTTGAGTCACTTAAGATAAATGTGTTCATATGAATACATGCACAAATACATTCATGTTTTTCTATTTCAAATACAGGCCAAACCCAACTGGGATTTTTTGCCTAAATAAAACCTGTCAGAGTTGGTCCAGTTATGCATGTGAAGTTACAATAGCCTAACATACTTTCAGAGTTTCAGATAATAGTGTTCAAATATTCAAATAGCATTATGATAAAATTTGCCCCTTGGGCGTATGTCAGTTTAAATATCTGTTCTCATCAAGTCCTCAGTCTGCACGTGTTCTCAGTGGAGTGATTTAGATTTAAAATATCTTTCAAACTGAACTTGATCTATGTTTTAATAGAAAGTAGCCTTCCTTATTCTTAAAGTCAAAAATCATAATTTCTTCGCTGTTTAAGCATAACTGTTCCTATTAACAGTGATGGCTGTTATAGAGCCTACAGTTGCCAAAAGTAATCAATATACAGTATCTGGAATCACCAAAGTGTAAAAAGTATAGAAGCATACTTTAAATACTACAGATACCTTGGAGTCCCTGTTCACATCTTCAATTAGAATATAACTTTTGATATTTTTTCAGCAAATATTAGGATATGTTGGTTTAAAAATGTAGCTCTGTTTTATAACAGGATTTAATACTGTGCTTAACAGTAGATGCAATTTAGCTGCAAAAATATGATTTTTAAAGTGTGGCTCTCTACATTTTATCCTTGGTAGTGAGCTTAATAAACCAGAGATAAGGCTACTTTTAGATTCAGTGGAAAACATGAGGAGCTCTGTTACTGTTTTAGAAATATGGCTTGTGTAAGATTATTAAAATTATTTTAGATACCATGAAAACAATAGTGTCATACAGAACTTGCAACAAATACACAAGGAGGTTGATGCATATATGACAAAACAATCTCTGTGAGCTAAAATGGGACCCAGGTTTGCTTAACTAAGACTTTGGGGACACAATTTCATGAAAAACTAGCAAAATATTTAGTTAACTTGTGATATAGGAAAGTTTTAAGAGGGCTCATGTAACATGAAAGAAAAGGTTTAGGATGGAGCTCATATTCATTTGTCTTCTCTTATTGCAGTCCAAACACTGGCTGCTAAGTTTCACTTCTTTCTCTGTGAAGGGAGGCTCTGAATTAAACAAAATTGTTCCTCCTGCCCACTAAAAGGCGCACAATTAACACCTGAGGAGAAACAGCTTCCAGTAAATGGCAGTGAATCTACCCTGTGGAAGCTGACTGTACATCCAACAGTCCTATATCTTTTTTGGAGGCACCTCTGGTGCTTTTGCTTTCAGTAATTCACAAAAAAAATATCTACAACTATTTAAACAAAAGAAACATTTTCAAAATAGCTCTCCCAGATATGTAACATTTAAATTCTTCCATCAACTGAAAACAACTTCCAAAAGCAACGGTAATCCTGCATCTTAGCCATTTAAAAATGTAGCTATTATCACAACATATTACTTCCAAAACAATGGGTTAGATTCATCCTAGGTGGCCTCAGTAACGCAGGCTGTGGATTTCCAGCCAGTGGGGAGGAAGGCAATGGGGAAGAACCACACAGCCTCTTTCCCTGTGAAGCAGCCCACTACCAGCATGGTCCATCACAGGCTCGCAGACACAAGAAGATGAGGCTACCAAGGACATGATTTGGTTTACAGCATTTCCTGGAAGATCGCAGCTGTGTAAATCCTTATGAACAGCCAGCTGGAATGTAACATTCTTCCTCCGGAAAAGGAACGTTCTGACACCTGCCTCTCTTAGAGTCTGGTGGGGACATAGTCCTTGTAAAAGAGCTGACCAAAGGAAGGTTTTAAGGTTCAGTTTGCTTGTACCTGTGTTTATGAAAAAGGCCTTGATCTAACGACCCTAAAAATCAAATTTTACGAGCTTGGATACTTACAATCTTTCACCTCAAAATTACTTGCTCAGTTAGTGCATTTTAACTAAGCAAGAATTTGTTAACTACATAATTCCTTTACTCTAGGATAGACAGAACATACAAGACAGAAAAATCTTAGCAGTTTTATGAAGGGGAGGTATTCTGTATGTAAGTGATTGCATTGACTTAGAAACTTGAAACATTCTGTACGTAGAAGATTACGTGGCTACTTTGGCTTTCAATAGGTTTTTGAAAGCTTCTGCTTATTTGAAGAAAATTTCACTTCAAAGTGTGATAAAGAGAGGCACTTTCTTGGCAAGGCACAGATTTTGTCAATAAAAAACCTTGTACAAGAAAGGTACTAAAAGGTACTAAAATTCTATGTTTTCTGTCTGTCTATGCTAAATTTCTCACGTAAAATTTTCCAACCAGTTCTCAGAGTCTGTTTCAGTACTTTCAACAAAGCTTTTCTGCCCAGTTGTCATGATCACATCTTTGATACCCTTCAGCAGATTCCATTTATCTGTATATCTTGTTCCTACAATTAAGACTTGCTATGTCAGCCCCATTCAATTTTCCATATTCAGGGTGTCCTTTTATTGATGCCAGCTTCCGCTACTACACTTAATCTAAAACACCTTTCTGTTTCCTTTTATTCATCCACTCTAAAATGGTGTGTTAAATCATGGTTTTACCTCTCAAGTCTTTCCTGAAGATCCTTTTTATTACAATGACAGCTAGGTCCATGCACGTTCTAGGTGATGTCCATAAGATTAAAAATATGTAACTTATAAAGCAAGGCATTAAAACTAGCAAACTGAGGAACTTGAAGTGTCCAGCTGCACTAAAAGACCCAAACATTCATTCTTCTTCCTTCTTTCTTAGGTTCTTTTCATGATTACATCAACATAGCCTCTTTTGATTAGCTCAGAAATTCTTAATGGATGTTTTCAATCCTATTTGGATAACAGCTAATATAAAAAGAACTCAGTTGTGTTTCACATGCTCCAGTAAAAACACTGAAAGACAGACTTATTCCTTGCAAAACCAAAATTTTGTCTGCTGTTTTACAGCAGGATTTTTAGATACCACTACCCTTTCTATCCAGTTGACCAACTCATCCATGGTTCAAACCCCCACCATAGAAGCTGACAGATCAAGAATACTGTAGTCACATACTAAAATACCTAAAAGCCAAGCAAAATAATAATTGTAGATGCACTTTTTTCCTAGTAGGGCATAATTACCGGCATCGTTTGTACTTAAGAGTGAGATCACGGTATCTTTAGTCTAGACTTCCAAAGTTCCAAAAGATTCAGAATTGAAATGTCACATGAAAGATTTTAAACTGTTCAGCTGTTAGGCACAATAACACTATTTATGTAGAGACAGCATTTTAAATATTCAACAATTTAAGACTATGCCTCAATGGCAACATAGCAGAACCTTCTGTTCTAATTACAGGAAATCACTTCCGTTATTACCATCTTTTGAAGCGGTGAATGGTGAGCTACTGACTCGCTGTAATACTTTGCGGCACAGAAATACTTTGCAAGGTATTATAAGGTATTTTATTCACCAGTGAAAAGTAGTAACTATTTAACTGTGCCCAAGACTATCCAGTTGTTCTGAACAGAAGAGACTAATACATTCAGCTGAAACGGCAAAGAATTAAGGTGGCAGATGGTAATTACTGATACTGGAAGTAAGCCGGGATAAAGGTGGTTGGAACTTCAGTTTAATGTCTGATCTATAAGGTGTTGCATTCACAGCATAGAACTCTCTCGTGTCTAGATGGGAACGTGGCTCATTATGGCCACATTAAAGAAAAAAATTACTTCTGCTAAAGCACAAATACCAACTTTCCTTGTACATTTCTTTTCCACTAAAAGACTTGATTAAGCCACGAGATAACCATAGACCAGGATGGCATGTGTACCACCATACGAAATTCCCTTTCCATATGTCTGTACAATGTCAGAGATGGAAGTCTGATTTCCATTTCATTATCTTTCAAATTGTTACTGATGAAGTGATGGCTATTTACTTGACATTTTATTCCACAATATTAAGAGCATGAGGCACAGGACTGAATGCATGCGTCTGATCCTGAGTTTGTGCATGTGGAAGACAGAGAGAGACTGTAAATTAAATAAATAAATTCAGTTTGAGATGTGAAGTTTTAAAAGTCCCCTGTGACTTACGAAATGCCAGCAACCCAAGTAAAATGATCCCTCTGGCATTTGGTGTTCCCTCGCTTTCACTAGAAGCAACTAACTCAAGGAGAAGAGAATGAAGGCCAGTTACACGTGCCATTGGACAACTTCAAAGCATTGACTGCTACAATAATATATGCAACACTGCAATTGCATATACCGGACACTAGAAACCCAGTTTCCAAAGTGGTTATGTAAGTAAAAACACTAGATTCTGAAATCATCCTCTCTGTTACCTGTTGACAATATTTAAGACTGTCCCAATAATAGACTTCCCTGTTTTTAAATAATGGAAGACATGAGAAAAAATACTGGTGTGTAGGCTGTAATATTACAATACATGCATCACCCTGATGTCTGCAGATTAGAAATCTAGAGCGATAAAAGACACTGAGAAAAGCAAAAAAAACCTACTCACAAATACAACATTTCTCTGTACTGTTCACAAGATGCCAAAACACTTCATTTGTACATTCCTTTTGTATCAAAGTATTAATCTAAATGTTGTAGTCGTAGCAGCATAATTGGATGGCCAGGACAAGTTACAAGTCTGAAGTAATAAAGAACGGACTGTTACCATTCTCTAACCTTTGCTCTGTCTTGTTGTCCATTTCACAAATTCATCCTCATATTAAAACACTGAGCAGGATGTAATTGTTCTGGACTGAAGTGTTCAGTCGACTCGCTAGGTGTGAGACCAGTGTCACTATAAAACTATCTGTCAAGAAGCATTCTCAGAATCCCATACCATAGTATTAAGCAGCTTCACCAAGTTTTGGATTGGGTTTTTTGGTTTTTGTTTGTTTTTTTTTTTTTTCATAAAAGTCACTTTTCTGTGTACTGAAGGCTGTTTGTTTAGAATGGCTGTAAAAACTGAAAAATTATGCACAACTGAGTGGGAGATGATCCTGGAAATGTGGGATGCGTAATTACATATCAAGAGGAAATTACACCGGTTTTCTTTTTCTCTGTATACAAAGGTTTGTTTAACCACTTCAAGCTCTATTATCCTAAGCCATCTACTATTTCTGTGATTTTAGGTTTACTTTACTAAACATATTTTTACCTCTTCTTCTAATATTCTTCAAATCCTTACTGCTTCTATCATTAACCCACTGACAGACAAGTCCATTACAGAGCTAAGACAATATTCCCAAGAGTGCTTTTTACCTGAGACAACTAAGTCAGATTTCAGTGTTGTGAACATTAGGCCCAATGCCTTACCAGTTTCATGCTTATTTCTCTGAAGCTGGAATGCAAAAATTGAAATGTTTTTCAGTAATATAGCAATTATTCTGGGAAGGAATATGTCCAGAAGTACAGACTACATATGTATTTCTAGAGTACGCCGTTATTCTTTTAACCTACCAGCCTTTAGCTTCTGCTGTTAAGCTCTGAACATTTACACACAAAAAAATGAAACTTAATTCAAACATGTACTTGCAGAACAAAAACATCCAGATCCAAAAATTGCGTCATGAACAAACTGTCCAAATGCATGCTGGGAGTAGAACTTACAACTGACTCCAATAATACTATTCCATACAATTTTGAATGAAGGAGAATGTCTACTATGGGCAAATGCTATTAACATTTGTATACTTTTCAAGGCTATTAGTTACACAATTAACTTAAAAACTCTTCAGAATGCCAACGAACTTTTCCACCAAACTAAGAGTTAACTAGATCAGGGTAATATTCAGTCAGCCACTATATAAGGAAGCACATCATGTTATTTTTCAATACCACTCTTTACTGTTTATTGAAAGCAATACTGTTTCAGTCGGCCTTTCCTGATGGAGAAGAAGTATCCCAATTATAAAGAGATCAGTTACAAAACAAGTGGTCTCAGATATCTCCAGAAGTTGAAAAACCACAAGATACACACATATATGCAAACATTCCTCCTATTTTCCAGATATTTTAGAATATTACTTACTATTTCATTAAGGAAAAAAACCCTACTGTTAGCTAAGTGTCTTCAGATTCTGAAAGAAAGTCAGATGTATTGTATGTCATGTTAACTACTCATAATGTTAGATCAGTACTTGTTGGAATATATCATGACAATTCTGCGATTTATTTTTAAAGGTTCTCAAGTGGGGTAAGAAGGCAAAACCTTACATCCCCCAATTAAAGCTGAATACAACCATCATTTGTTTATTTATAAAAATGACAGAATAATAGTTTTCGTAAATACTTTTTTAAAGAAGAGATCTCATTGTTTTTCTAAGATTGTACAGAGAATGCAATACATTAGAAGAGCTTAGGCATCAGAAATATTTAAAATCCCCAAAGTCTTCTATAGCAATCACTATAAACCACTATGAAACTTACATAAAATAAAATGAAAAATTTCATAAGCAAAATCTGAATTCTTGAATACAAGTGTTGACAATGTATTTCTAGGGTGCAGAATGTCCCTCTCTCCCTTCCACTCTCCATGGCTTGCATAAAAGATGCCATAGCACTACGAAAACATGTTTAAAAAGTCCTAAGGGAGAAGTTTCCTAGGGTCTTTGAAATTCCTCCTTTTCCTATTTCTTTACAGATTTCTAACACCGACACTGTTCCTGTAGTTTTTTCAAACAAGGCAAAAAGAAAAATACCCTCTAGATATAATCTTTATATTTCCTATTATACTTCTCAGGTTACTTTTTGCTTTTGAAATAAATGCAAACTGAAATCTACAGTTATATTACCAACTGTATTTTAATTTTAGTTAATCTTTCAGCATGAAGAAGTAGATGGTATTTGAATGCTCATACTTACAAGAATCATATAGGGATGTGATTTAATGAATGAAATAACCTGAAAATACTTCATTTGATTTTTTTTTTTCTCCTTGTGTTTTTATTTAACTGTAGGCACAAAAAAAGCATTGCTTCAGGTTCCCATCTCTATGATAAAAAGCACAGGGCAAGGAGCTACGACCTATCTACATGAAAAATTTACTTCAACATAAACCATGCCTTCATTTCTCCCTTTTCAAGCAAATATTTGAATATAATTATTCCAAGCCAGGGATTCCATTTTCATAGCAAAATCAAGCTGGATTTTAGAACACTTTTTATGTGATAATTTTGATTCAGATTTTTGGCCATGGATGAGTCAAGCTGGTCAGAGACATAGGGTCATATTACTGGCAGGGTAGAAACTTAACTTTGAGCTAGTCTGTTTACTTTAACAGACCTAAATACAAAACCAAGTGTTGCTCCACCGTCTACTTCCTAAAGTAAGAGCTATGTGGCACAGGAGCATTTTCCACCATGCAAGTGATGAGGGGTATCAGTTCAAGTTGCATCTCCCGTATATAGGTCTTTCCCTATATTTTTGTTTTATTGTTATCCTTGGCTCTTCCTCCACCATCTCTAAGGTCATTCTTGCTATGTAGAATTACAGTAAGAAAACAGCAGAACATTTCATGTAATCCCAGCCAAGACTCACTCTACAAACTACTTTCTAGGAAGCACTGAATAACAACGCAAAGAATTGTCTGGCATCAGAATCTGAAAATCTACTCAGCACAACCATCTCTGTTACTTCTAGAAACAGGATTGAACTCTTCTATAAATTTCAGCCTGCTGCATGCCAAGATGTTAAGTTATTGGACTGCTCTACTGCATATTCTTTGCTTAAAATGCACTGGAGAAATCAACACTTTCCAATGCACCTTCCCCCAACCACCCTTCCTTACTACTGATGGTAATGAAAGGTCATAGACCCCATGCCAGAAGTTTCTACTGTGTGTAGTGTCCCTGCACTGCTTGCACCAATTTGAATTAGCACGTTTTGCATTTAAAATGCTCTTACAAATATTAAGTTTGGCAACTGGTAAGTACTATAGCCCTCTTTAATAATTAATAACCACAAAATGATGATAGGTGTCAATACTTTATTCTTAAAGTACTTGTATTCAACACATGCACTATTATGGAAGACTGAAACTCAGAGCAAAAAGATTTGTGAAAAGGCATATGACCTTCTTCCCACTACAATGGCCATCCCCTAATTAAGCAATGCATCTGATAGTCATTAACAGGAATGAGATAATGAATCACTTTCTCTCTTCTTTGTTAATTTGCTGTAACCAAGCGGCTAATGGATGTCAGAGCTGAGTGATTGCACTGATTATAGTGATTTATAGTTGCAACAAAACAATTTAAAACCATTCTGATTATTCATGTTAAAGATGCTTTATGTTTTGTTTACTAAATGTTTTATGTTCCCCCTCATGCCCCTCTACACACAATGAGACAGGTCTTCCTGGAAAACTTGAAAGTTCTAAGATTTTTTATTGTTTCAGAGTAAGGCATTTCATTTTGTTTATAAAAAAAAAAAAGTTTACCCAGTAGAAATGAAAAGCCTTAGGGTGGAAAGATAACTTCAGTGGTGCCTAGTTCAAAAGAAGACGGAAATAAGAGGAAATAAGGCAAACTTCAAGCCACTTACCTTAGGGCTCCCAGTCCCTTCCTCATTCTCTGCAGACACATCAGTAGCCAGTATCTCTGCTTTGATGATATCCAGAGCCCTAAGAATCCAGCTGTGTTGCCGTTTGATTTGCCTCTGTAGTTCCTTCCATTGACTTGCAATCATCTGCAGCATGTCCTTCAGTCCTTCTCCAAAATGAAGGAGAAAAAAGTAAAAGCTGTAAACTCAACTGCATCTTTAAATATTATTCTTTATAGAAAGAAATAGCAGGATAAAGAATAAAAGGATAAAAGAATAAATGCAACAAGAATTTTAATGTATTTTTTCAACAATAAATCCAAGCATTACCATTGTTCATACTGCAAAACAATGCTATGGGGTCAAAACATTTATTTTAGCCATAACGTTAAATGTTGGTTATGTTTCAGCTGACAATTTCAAGAAAAGGGAAATCCCACATAAACTGTGATTTCTATGCAGTAGGGAACACTATGGTAATCTCACCCTCTAATATCTAGTCTTCATCTGGAAACATTTCATAATCTTCCAAATACATTTTTCTTACCTCCAACTCCTGTAAATATTTTCTGTAGTTTAAACATTACTATTTTCTAAGTGTATGATGAGATGCACTACCCTTCTCTGCCATGGCTTCTATACCTTTTTGGAACTACACATAGAAGTCAGTAATTTCCTATAGCATTCACACTACACAGATCTGTCTGATGCTGTTGAAACAATAGAGGTACAATGTGTAACATGATCAGAAAACAGTAGACCAAAGGATAACTTCAACCTGGATGAAAAGCATGCTAAGGAGGCCAAAATTAAGACGGCATTCTGTAGCAGTATATGCTGATTAAAACCCCATTATCATACAAGTCACGCAAACATCTAAAAATATAGGGGGTGGTGGGGATAGCGAAAGGGAAATCAGTATCTCTCTCCCCCTCCTCTTGATTTAAGGCCTCTGCAGAAAAAGACAAGCTTAACCAAAGGAAAACCGCATTTTTAATTTTAATCTATTCCTCATAAATATATAAAAATCAATGTAAGAATTAGTTTAAGTGGCAAAATAAAGCTTTACCCATGCAATTACCTATGCAGAGTATGTAAAAATACATATATATTTGAAATCCTAATTCATTATCGTAATGTTATTTCCATTGCACCTACATCAAAGAATGTGTCAGTGTGAAGTTTTCAGTGATGTGATTTCAATTGAAACTCAGCTGAGCAGCAAGACCAAAATAAAATGAACAGACTATTTGCAGGCAGTATTTCATTTTATAAGTATCACTGCATTGTATGCAGTATATGAAACATTTATAAATCTTGAAGGTCAATCTGATAATGTAAATATTAATAATACATAAGGAAGTGAATATATGCAGTAATTTACAGCAATGCTTCTTCATTCTTTAATAGTCTGGAGACATAAAGACTTGCAATATTTCAGAAGGATTTACCTGATTTGTGAGATACAATAAGCTCAAGAAGTTGACGTCCTTCTTCTACCACTGCTTCTTTTAAAGCACAGTGGCTATCTACATTCAACTTAAAAGTCTGCAAAAAAAGAAAAGGAAAAAAAAGAGAGAGAAAAAACCTCAGTATCAGACACTGGAGAGGCAGTTATCATAAAACACACGTACAAAATTACTTGCTGCTTTTTATCAAGAACCACATCCCCATTTACCCAATAGCCAAACTAATTTGCGATACTAAAAGCTATTGATATTTTGGATCTGGGCTCAAAATGTTTCCATTAGATCAGCAAAGTGCATCTGTGTTGAAACAGCTGACAAATCTAGAAATTCATTAGGTTTTATGAAAAGTCACAACCCGTAGGCTATATCTGGAGTAACAGTGTTCTATAAAATACACTAAATTTATGCCACCACATATGAGCTCTGGTTTTTTCAGATTTCTTTGAAATGTTGGTGATAGCACTATTTATGAAACCATAAAAAAATTACAGCATTGAATATATTGGCCTTATGTGCACTCATACAAATCTATTAATATTGTGTTTCTGAGTTAACTCATATCCGTTTTCAAAGAACAAATCAGACTGCTTTAGATCTCTGCATTCTTAATTTGCAAAGCAAGTATTTTTCATCCTTTTCGCACTAATATTTTTACTAGTTTACAAAGGATCTCTGCTTTAACAGTGGTTAAAATATTTTCCTTCTTTTTAAATTTATTTTTCATTTTTACAAATTGCATTAGAATCTAGTAACAGAGAGAGGAACTGGAAACATGGTCTTCTATATGTTATGCTATTTCATACACCGCTGATAACTTGGATAAATTTGTGAATTATTTGCCAAAGCTTCTCACTCAAACTTGCGTGTAAGAAAGAGAAACAAAATACAATAAAGGGGTACTTGCTGTATTTAATCATAAATCATGTGCAGCCCTGAACACACACATGCAACTCTTGTTCTCTTTGAAATGTCTACGGAATGAATGAAAACAATATTTGACCCCTTGGAAGAAAAGAGTTTTGCCTCCTCTTGGGAATGAGTTAGCTGGCAGAGATGAAAGGAGACTTTGCAAGCGCACATTTGTAACTTATGGTTTTTATAAAACTCATTTATACTTCTCCAAATACTAGTGACCATGCTAGTACTGAAGCAGCAGACACCACAAAATACTCAAAAGCCCTCATTTCTTAGGGAAGCGACCATTTCCTTTCTTTCCTAACTCCTGTAGTCAGGCTGATTGGCGTAGCAGAAAATAATATTGCCAGAACTGTAATAAAATGATGTTCTTTTACTGTATTTGTCATGGTTGAAAGAGGCATGTTGCTCAGACAGGCTCTTAACAGTCTTTCAGGCAGCAGTGTACCTGACAGTTAGTGACAGAATGTTTTTGAGAATTCTCCATTCAAATAAAGAGCGATAAACAGGAGTTTTGCTACCTTCAGCATTTTGTCTAACCCCATTTTCCTTGTATGGGCTTCTGAATATATTGTTTTGTACCAGCTGTTGAACAACTGGGTCAGCCAAGAGAAGTTAAAATGGAAAAAGGATGCCTAGTTTATGTCTGGCTCTTTCTTAAATCTAGAGCTTTATGAACTCAAATCTAGAAGTTCTTTTTCCTTCATAAGAGCACGTCTGAACAAGCACTGACAATATTTAATTTACTGTTTACTTAAAACAGGCTTGTACTGAATAGTTTGTAATCATGCACTTCACAGGAAATGCACTATGCGTGTGCCTCACGCAGCAAAAGAGAACCTAAAGGACCTGAGAGTAGGTTGTGTAATTTCATATAATTGAAGTTGAGTATAGATGCAGCTGGATGTGGCAGTGTCTCGAGATGATGTGGATGTGTTTGATAGGAAAATTGGAAAAGATGAGGTATTCTTCTTCATTAGGGAAAAAAAAAAGAGAGACTTGCTGTCCTAGAAAAGATTCATTTAACATAACGCACCAGATACTACAATACAGCTTGATTTTCAGGTGCACCTATTAACCAGTAATAATGTTAGACTGAAGAAGCAAAATATGATGAATAAAGATGGGGCCAAACTTTTAGGTTTTGACTAGCAATATTCTCCTTGTGCAAAATTCTGATTTTATGGATAAATTATGCGTGGCACAAATACCGTGAACATACATGAAATTTAGAAAAAATAAACTCTTATCAGCACAGAGGCATCAAAAGGAGGGAACCATTCATACGAGTATAAATGCAAACAGAAAGGAAGGAAATTGTCAGTTGGTGTAGCGACGTATGAGTTTTGGCTTTAGAATTATATACGTATATATAATTTCTTAAAAGTGGTAATCTCCTAAGAAAAAGGAACAAAGGGGCAAGGAACACTGGAAAGAACAGCCCTCAATCATCAGTGCTTGTGGTGCCTTATACCTGCGGGGCTGAAAATGTGACACATGAAAAAGGCAGACAGAGTGGAAGATGTAACAAGTATGACATGTATGTACAATGGAGAGATGCAAATTTGCACAGCTAAAGATAAAATCAGACCAAATATTTGGAATGAAGGAGGACCTTCAAACACAGAGGTCCTCTCCCATCCTGGATATTTCCTGTTCCCTACTGTTTACTTATGGCATTTTGAAAATTGTAACTCTAACAGCGTGTGACCCAGGTACTCTGCTCCCCTCCTCTGATCTTCCCTGATAACGAAGGGAGCCTTTGCATCTGAAGAGAGGAAAGGAGAAGAGGAGGGAAGTCAATTAATCAAAGCCATTTTTCCAGACACATTTGCAGCTACGGAGCAGTCTAAATATCACACAAGAGCTCATATACATTATGGAAAATGCATGTGCATTGGCCTGACAGCAGCTTTTTAAACAACACATTAATGTCATCCCTAGCACTACAGCGTATATAATGTAGTTTACAAGCTGCAACAACTAACATTTCCTTATGAAGTTCTCTGCACCTTTCCCAGTCACCGTGCACCTATATATAAATATCAACTGTTCTCATTTAGCAGGAAAGAAAAGTGAGGCAGGAATCACGCAGTTTTATTAAAGCTACACAACTGCAAATAAACAGGAATAAAGACTCCAAAAGTGTAAGTGCAAAGCCCCAGGAGCACTCTCTGCTGCTGACTGCATGGGGTGAAGGAGCCCAGCCTTCACAAAACGAAGCTGTCCCCCGATTTTAGGAAACAGATTGATCCATCGGGCAACAATACTGCAGAACCTCCATGGGGAACAAACCAACACCCCCTGATCTATATACCAGGCTCCGAACACACGAAAAATGAAAGAGCGCTTTTCGAGCATGCAATCAACTCTCTCTCTCAGCTTATTTGTCTGTACAACTGGGGATGAGAAAAACTATTTGAAAAAATATTTATTTGAAGTTCCCCTGAGGATTTATTTTATGGCTGTAGATAATTAAATTTAGGAAACTTCTATTGAGTAAGTATCCTACAGTAGGTACATATCGAGCTCCGATATGCAATCTTTCAGTTTTGCAACCCTCTGTTCTCAGCAAATCCTTGTAATTTGGTAAAACACAACCCGGGTCTTGACCAGTAAGGACAGTCAACTACCAAATATTTTTGTTTCCAGAGGCACAGAGCCTCGTATAAGCATGTATTTTTTTACGCCATGTGTCCAACTAATTATTTCCAGTGTACTTTGTGCCTCTGACACACAAATAAGCAAGTTGGTATCATGTGAACCTACAATGTATAAATACAGATCAGTTTAAAGGACACAGCAGTTAACACCTACTGACAGTTTAAGATACTGTATTAAAAGAAATATTTTAATTTTCTCAGTCAATCATACTATGAGCATGTGTGGTGCACTGTGATACCACTGAGACCTAATTTTCTTGAGGTTCATTTTCATGTGTTTAAATAACTTTGAGAAAAACATCACTGCTTCTAGGGCATTTATTTTTTAGAGCAATGCTACAGATAATTAAAATTATCTAAGTAACCTATGATTTTAGAATTTGAAATTGAAAGCTTAATTTAAAATTTCCTAATATTCATTTGCATTTTTGGAGAAAACCCCAATATTACTAAAAATATAGACTTATATACTTGGGTACAATTGAATGTATATTTTGGCTAAGAATGTAGCACTTCATAATTATAACACTCAATGTGTCAGATATAATTCAATTATGAAATTTAGAGTGATGGGAAAAGTCCCTGGTAGAAAAGAAATGAGACTCTTTGACTGAAACAATCCAGGAAGGATAACCAAACTCCCACAAATATTATCAGCAATGTTGAGTTTTGGGTAGGGAGACAGTTTCAACACACAGTTGAAAGTTCTAAGAAAACGGAGCAACAAACATGTGTCACTTATTTATTAAATATATGCTATATACCAATAACTGCCAAGAAAAAAATGCTGAAAATTTGAATATATTTTTTAAATTACCACATTTCATTTGTCTTAAGGGGAATACGACATAAAACAGTTCCTGAAAATTTATTCTTATATTCTTAATATACAGTTACTTTTGCAGCTGTATTGTTTCTGGCACAGTTACCTCCGAAAAGCTTGCTATGACAAAATACCAAGATATAAAGTACTGAATTAAACTTTGGCAATGGAAAGGTAGCTGTCTATTTTTTTTTTTTTTTTTTTTTTTTTNTTTGAGGAGTTCTGACCACACAGAAAGTCTCTGTTTGGTCACTGCCTAGTATTTACATACTCAAGTTAATAACCTAATAAGCCACATAATAATGTAGTGGTATTTTCATACTCCTGGACACTACCTACCAATGACATTCAGAAAATCAAAAAAATAACTACCTTGTAAGCTGCCTTTATATTAAAATGGAAATAGTCATATATTTAGCATTCTAACAACATAATACTAAATACATAATTAATTGGTCAATGGTTATATAAAATGGATATTCATATGCAATTTGCACATGGAAAAAGATGCTATCTTGTATGAAATAGTGTGTTTCACACATTACATCTACAAATATATCATCAAACCATTTCACTTTTTAACAATTGGAAAATACCTTATTTAGGAAAGCCTCAGATTTTTCATGAGTGATCTAAAACCTACTTAGTATTACAAGTCACTAGAACACGTTTTCCTGGGAATTAAATGTTACATGTGAAATGGTTCCAGTCAATGACTCCTGTTTTCCATAAAACCTAGATGCCTATAAAAATTTTGTATTTTTTTCTTTTTTCAGCTGTGCTTCTATCTGCCTGCCACTCCACCTGTTAAACAGAACACAAGCGCTATGGAAATGTTCTATACAGCTCCATAGTCAAGGTTGATTTTTACCACAATAGCAGGGATTCCACCTTTGTTTTTTTAAAGAGAATATGGCAATCCTCCTCTGAAGCTGCAGCACCCACTAAGAATCTTTTTCTTCCCTCCCCAAGACTAAGAACATACCCTCCCTATAGCAATGATGGCCAAGGGGCCAATTGCCACCAACTGCTAAACAAATCTCTAATACCTAATACAATATGACCATCATTTTCCTTAGATGAAGCACACGTTATTTCCTTCTGTAACCAATGGGAGCTGGTAGATATTTTTCAAGATTGAATAGCTAGTGGTAAGATGTGGTCTTCTACCCCCTGCAACAATGAGAAAGCTTAAAAAGACAGTAATTTCTTGGGTTTCTCTGGGGGTAGTTCCTTCTACTGGCACCTTTAGGCAGATGAAAATGGGCAAAATAAAAATATCACTGTCTATGTTGATTCACAACATCGGATTATAATCTAAAATGACTTTAAAATTGACATAAAACTGATCTGGAAACCTAACTACTGAAAACCCACAGTCATCATCTCATGCTGGCATTGTGCCACTGTAGATGTAGATCAGATATAAGATGGTTTGACTGCTCAGACAATTTATTTGTGCAAGTTTATCATTCATTTAAACACAATATTAACTGAACATTCTGAGTTCAAAATGCTTAGTAATGAGATAATTATAGCAACCCCAGGAATGATTTTACCTTCTGAACACTGATAGGCATTCACCACCTTTCACTTGATCTGAAAGTACTTTTTCCCTGGGAGGATCAAGCATCTTTATGAAGAGACAAACTGGTGGGAGTTTAGCGAAGAGCAAACAAAATATTTTTAAAGGTGGAAACGGTAGGAGATTGTAAGAAATAACCAAGACTGACTAAATGATGACTAAGAGAAAAGGCCATTATTATCTACTTACATTCTATGAATCTGAACACCAAGCAGAAAGAAGACTTATTAGCATAGGACAGTATCAGAGGGTATAGTAGATGGGACTAACAGAATCAAATTAAGAAAGAGAAAATTTAAGATAAATACCAGTGAAATTTCCCCCAAAAGTCAGATCTATTAGATTGTGTAATAATCTCCTAAGGGAAACAGCGAAAGCTCTGATCCCTTGAGACCTTTAAATTTAGACTGCATAAAAATGTAGGAGTAAGGACTGCAATGTAATGGGCTGAGAAAGCAGCAGCTGAGGTCTTTCACATGCCACGGAATTTGTGACGGGCCAGCAAAACTAAATACAAAGGGGCAAGCTCTACCCCAGCAGTCCGACAGTAATTCATACTTTCGTAAAACCACCTCACCCCAGTATTAGGTAAACAATGTTTTTTCCCTTTGTTACCTCTTAAACATGAATAGCACAATCTTCCTCACATTAAATACTTCAGGTCCCCCAATTTCTGTTTCTCATTCCTTGTTGTGTTTGTCATCTCTTAGGTAATTTAGCCAAGTTTTGAATGCAGAATTTTAGATGTGGCATAAAGGATAGTTAGCCCAACTCTCCAGGAAGCCTATTTTGCAGATTTAGTTTAGAAATTATATTTTTGCAGATATTTTGTATTTCAAACTCACGTAAATTCTTCTGCTGCCAACTCTAATTTTTTTTTTTGTGTTTCACTACATAAATTTCTCTTTGATTTTGTCTGTCGAAACATTTCATGTTGTTAAAAAAAAAGTTAGCATGAGGCTTTCTAAATTGAATCTGTTTGTTGCTTATCAAGAGACAATGAGGGATGGAAGAACACAGGCAGGAAAGCACATGGGTAAAATGTGCTTACAATTACTAAGTCACCATAAGCATGGTGAACTGCACATCCAGTCCACCATATATAACTGTCCTTGATCATTTCTTGTCTTTGTGAGATACTCAGGACATAAATCTGCAGAATTCACAGTCTTCTGACTCCTTTTTCTATCAAGAGGACATTTGTCTGGCTGATCTTACACGTTTCTAAGTACACTTCTGCCTGGAGATCCACCACACCCGAAAGCTATTTCATCAAAATATGCCTAAGTTGTCTTGTCCTACCACATGCAGAAAAAAGCCAACCAAGAGAAAAGAACTTTCCAACCCAAAAGCAAATTCATGGGGCACAGCAACCTTGGCAAATATGGAGCTACATACACATGCATATTATTTAAATATAAATTTACTAACGTACAGACCAGAAAGCACTCATTTACACTAAATAACACTATGTAGTTTTAGAACAATCCTTGAAGGATTTCAGTTCTATTAAAACTTCAGGGGAATATGAGGGAGATGTAATTTGCTTTTTGTATATTTACAGATATAAGGTTTTATGCAATTTAAAGGTGAACTAAAATACCTTCTTAGCAAAATATATCTAATAAACTGAGATCCCAAATTCATCTGTAGAATTAAGAAATGAAAAAAATAAGATCATAGGAGATGCAAAGATAAACATTTACCAATCAAGACCTCCATTCGTGCCCTGAATTTTCTATATTTCTGCTGAAAGCTTTGGCATTGCAAACACCAAAAACCAGACAGCAATTGTATTACTTCTAGTGCTTAAATTGTGAACGATATTATGCCTCTGAGAGACATAGCATAGAACCCACGGGAGTGGACCATAGCTCTTGGCAGGTAAGTAAAAGCAAATATAGTTTAAATGTTGCTGAAAGTGTGCTCGTTTGTCCTTTGAGATCCTGGCATTATATTCTTTTAATGATTTCCAATCTCAGAAATTCACTTTCAAAAACAAATTATAGACTACATCTATATTGATCATACCAGCATACTAAAATTTCAGGCAATAGCACACATTTTAACAGACATAAAAATTACAATTAACAGAGTTCCTACATAAGTATTATGCAATTTATTAATAAAATAAGCATTACTTTCAAATAAAATTTTTAAAGGTGTTTCAACAGTTGTTACAATGATAAATTAGTATAAAGAGCATGACCAAGTTGTCATTCAAATAGTGATTATTCTGCAATTGCTATAAAGCTTCTAAGTCAAAACTTATGTGAAATACTTTTTCACTGAAATTTCCTGATCAAGTTAGTTTAAAACATTTTACAGTTGCAGTTTGGTTTCATTATATTATTATAGGCACTGAATCCCATGCATGCAAACAATTTCTTCTGCAGGCCAGGCACACAATGGACCCAGCGGTATCCCTAACTTTCACTGCTCAAACTTACAGTATCTGTGTTTTGGAATACCTTAGCACACAAGAGTTTTACAGTTTTGGGTGGTGAGACTTGAGAGGGGTGAATATTTGCAACGCTACCAAATCAAGTTACCGTGCCTTTTTCAGCTTCACCCACAAGTGCAAATGAATTTAGACATTTCCCAAAGTCTGAACAATCTGGGTTTTAACGTGCTCTGTGACAGTGTTTGGCCTTGTTTTTTAAGAAAACTACATCAGGTATTTAATACACACTCAGAGGAATGTACCACCCTCTATATTCTTGCATGTAAGAGAACACTGTGTTATAAGGATCTCATCGCTCCCTCCTCCAAAGCAATAAACATTAGCTTAAAAGCATCCTGGATATTGGTGCAAATAAAATCCTCATTTTTTTAAACCTCAAACTTTGTGAATTAAAAAAAAGAAAAACAACAGAGCAATACTGTTGTTCTTGAGACATAGATCAAACTTGTTTATACACTGTATTTCCATACACCTAGATCAAAAAGACTTCAAAATCCTCACAAGTGATAGAGTTTAGATTTTTGGACATTACAATTTTCCCTTCTCCTTCAGCAGAAGCAGCAGAGCTACTTTAGGATGATGTCCAAATATGCTTTGCCTCTGGTTTAATGCCTCCTCTGTCCAGAGTGGGACCATGTGGCCATAGCTGGTAGCAACAGTATGGGAGGACAGTAGATGGACAGTCCCTTCCTTCATTAAAAAAACACATAGTAATAACAGATCTCCATCACAACAGATCTCTTCTTCATTTTATGACCTTATGGGAAACAATTTTAGATCAAGTACAATATTTCTGTATCGGTCAGGAAAACAGTATTGTGATTAGCAGGATATATACCTGGATTTTCTCTTATATACCTGATTTTTCTCTTATTTAGTCACCAAAAAAGTCACTGAAATTCAAAAGAACAGTCCAAACAGTTTAGAAACCTCTATTTTTCCCACTGCCAGCAACCATACAGTCTCTGGCTCCAGACTATAACACAGGTACAGCCAAATTCATCAAATGACAGCAACATTTCCTTTTTGTGTTCTCAGGCACTTTAACTCAAGAAATAGAAAAACTTATATAGAGGTTATTGGATGTACAGATTTTAAAAGCTGAATAATATTAAAAACTGACAATATACATGCATTCCCTTTGTTTAAGGTTGATGTCTTACTTCCTGTTATGTTCTTTATTTGCCTGGGTTATTTGAAATCTGGTGGGTTAAGTCTATATCTCTGATTCGTATGTTCTGCAGACTGCTTCCCATATAGACATACATTCAGGAACCCATGCATACCCAAAATACCTTTCAAGGTAACAGCATAAAATTCAGAAGTTCGAACTAACAGTAGCCTAAACAGATTCAAAGCAAAGTCCTTAGAGATGCAAGAGATTAGTCCACTTACGGTGCTCAGACTCTTTAGCACCATCATCCTGCAGATACTACTGCATATTTTGAGGGAAAAATCAAAATTGGCTGCCGTGGACATTGGAAATGCCCATATAGCAAAATGACAGTACATAACTTAGCCATTTCAGAGGCTTTAATACCTTTAATAAAATTACTGTTACCACCGCTACGACAAAGACAGCCGGTAGATTAGCCCAAGGCACGTGTATTTAACCTTATTTTCAATGAGAACAGGGATTTAATACTTCTCTAAACTGACATTTTTCTGAAAATGAGGTTTTCCAGTGAGATGAGAATGATCTTTTTTTCAGACATAGCAGACCTGTTACAAACAGATGGATCAGTTTTCATGAGATATCACAGAAGCATCATTACTTTACCAATACAATTTCTTAAACGTGAAAATACAATCTATTTTCTGTATGAGAGCATTTGCTGTTTACAGCTAAGAAAGTGCTGAGCCATGATGTGGCCAGAAACATTTATGTTGGACACAGGAAAATTCTTATTTCATTTCTCTTTAGATAATAAGACTCTCAAAACTCCCATATCTTAAGAAGAATTTGGTTTTAGAATGGAGATGACATCTAAACTTCCTACACAGAAGAGAAATAAATGCTAGTCTAGTGTGAACCAACTTGTATAATTTGTTTTGAAATATTAGTGATATTTTCTCTATGATATTTTTAAGACTGTAGCATGTAAAATAAATATGGTGACTGAGAAGGTTAATATAATGGAACAATTCCTGGGCTAAAAAGCATTTCAATGTGGCACAAAGCTTGCAACTAAATTGAGGTAAATAATACAGAGAGGGATCACAGAATTTATTAGAAATGAAAACCAAGACATTCTGATTCATGGAAATTATCATTTAGCATATCCAAACAACACTTTGTACTGCAATGACTCCATGCAATCCTAGCCACTTGTACTTCTACAGAACAGTATCTGCTACTCCAGTTTCAACTAAACAGAACATATATTTTTGCCTAAAACAAAATAACAAACAAATAACCCTGGTGTGAACAATTAATTATTTTCAAGGAGGCCATCCTCCTCCATTCTTTCTATAAGTGACAAACAATTCCTCTTTGTGCTATGAAGAGAAACAGGAAACCACCAGCTGCCATCTTTTCTAAGGATATCTTATATCCACAGTTACAATGAGAGTAAAGTGAAACACTGGGAGCAGCCCTGTGGAGAAAGACTTGGGGGTACTGGTGGATGAAAAGCTGGATATGAGCTGACAACATGCACTTGCAGCCCAGAAGGCCAACCATATCCTGGGCTGCATCAAAAGAAGTGTGGCCAGCAGGTTCAGGGAGGTGATTCTCCCTCTCCGCTCAGGTGAGACCACACCTGGAGTGGCTTGGCAACTTCATCCATCAGTTCCCTTAGGACCCGCAGATGAATCTCATCAGGTTCTATGGACTTGTGCACCTTTAGGTTCCTCAATTGGTCCCAAACCTGGTCTTCTCTGACAGTGGGCAGTTCCTCATTCTCCCAGTCCCTGCCTTTGTCTTCTGTGACGTGGGTGGTGTGGCTAGAGCACTTGCTGGTGAAGACTGAGGCAAGAACAGTCGTTGAGTACCTCAGCCTTCTCCATATCCTGGGTGACCAGGTCTCCCGTTTCCTTCCTGACAGAGCTCACATTTTCCCTAGTCTTCCTTTTGTCACTGACATACCTACAGAAGCTTTTCTTGTTGCCCTTGATGTCCCTGGCCAGATTTAATTTTATCTGGGCTTTAGCTTTCCTAACCTGATCCCTGACTGCTCAGACAATTTCTCTGCATTCCTGCCAGGATACCTGTCCTTGCTTCCATCCACTGTACGGTTCCTTTTTGAGTTTGAGTTTCTCCAGGAGCTCCTTGTTCATCCATGCAGGTCACCTGGCATTTTTTGTCCAACTTCCTCTTCGCTGATGCATCACTCCTGAGCTTGGAGGAGGTGATCCTTGAATATTAGCTAGCTTTCTTGGGCCCCTCTTCCTTCCAGGGCTTTATCCCATGGTACTCTGCCAAGCAGATCCCTCAAGAGGCAAAAGTCTGCTCTCCTGAACTCCACAGCAGCGAGCTTACTGTGCACCTTCCTCACCACCCTAAGGATCTTGAACTCCACCATCTCATGGTCAATGCAGCCAAGGCTGTGCTTGAGCTTCACATTCCCCACCAGCCCCTCGTTGCTGTTGAGAACAAGGTCCAGCATGGCACCTCTCCTCGTTGGCTCTTCTATCACTCAGAGAAGGAAGTTATCATCAACACATTCCAGGAACCTCCTGGATTGCTTATGCCCTTCTGTGCTGTCCCTCCAACAGGTATCAGGGTGGTTGAAGTCCCCCATGAGGACCATGGCTTGTGAACATGAGGCTGTTCCTATCTGTCTATAGAGGACCTCATCTGCTCAGTCTTCCTGGTTGGGTGGACTGTAGCAGATACCCACTGTAACATCACCTGTCCCTGCCCTCCCTTTAATCCTGACCCATAAGTTCTTGGTCAGCTCCTCATCCATCTCCAGGTGGAACTCCGTGCACTCCAGCTGGTCATTGACATAGAGGGCTACACCCCCACCCTGTCTCCCCTGAAGAGCTTGTATCCTTCCATTCCAACACGCCAGTCATAGGAGCCATCCCACTACATCTCCATGATGCCAATAAGATCATAGCCCTGCAGGCATGTGCACATCAGGTTCGACGGGGCTCTCAGCAACCTGATATAGTTGAAGATGTCCCTGCTCACTGCAGGGGTAGTTGGACTAGATGGCCTTTAAAGGTCCCTTCCAACCCAAACTATTCTGTGATTCTATGATTTGCTCTACTCCAAATTGCAAACTTAAATGTATGCAGGCTACAGCCATGGTCTCATTCAAAATGGCAAAAGGCAACAGCCACTTTGAAAGAAAGTACACCATCATGGGAACTTCTCACCATTCTTTAGCTGGCTTTGAAGAAAAAATACAAAATCTATCATTAGTCTTTCTCTCTCTCTCTCTCTAAATATAGATCTTGTATGTTCCCTGTACTCAAGATTTCAGAATTTTAATCTTACAAAAATTCTGAAGAGTAAGATTGTTAGGACAAAAATGCCTGATTACTAGTTCCCAATTTCTAAGATGACTTTTCCTTAACTAATTTTATCTCCACTGAAAAATATTGTTTGTCATCACCTACTAATAATGCAAGAAGGATTTTTAAAGTTCCTTCAAATAAATTTAAAATAAGATATCTTTCATTTGTAGGTTTCCATTTAAAAATCTTGTATTATCCAGCTCTAAGTATGGCACTAGACACAGGAACAGCTCTGGCCAAAAGACCTAAGAGCACACCCTAGTAAGATGCACAACTAGGAGTTGTGCAGCAACAAGAAAACAAAGTACTGTGTTACTAACAAAGGGAAAAATTAAGACTACAGAATTAAAAGTCCCAGCCCTCAGCAAACATATATAGTGCCTTTCGTCTAAACCTTTTCCTCAGCGATTCTTCACATTTCCTCATTTGCTAGCTTACTTCTTTTCTGGGCTAAAACAATGTATCTTTTTGGGTCAGGGACAAAAAGCGGTAAAATATCTATTTTAGCAAACTAAAATGGTCAAGAGCAACATGGTGAATTCCTATTTGTTGAGCTTGTAAGAAAGTCTGTTTGGTTTCACAAGCATAGCAGTACCATCTCGACAGATGCTTTTAGCTCATAAGCTGCCTTCAGGATACTGTTTTTGATGAGGACTGATTTGCATACTACCAAGTCTATGCTTAGAGTCTGCTAGTAGCTGATTTTGATCAGGGTGCCAATGGGCAAGAATCAGCATAACAGAAAAGAAGAGCTACAAAAGATAAAGCAAACCAGAAACCATTTTCAGAAATTCCTGTTTGGTAAGGTCAATGAAGCTATCTTTTCATTAGGAAGTGACTTGAGCCTAATCGTTCACAAAATTCAAAACCTGCCACATTTTCTTCGCTAGTAGGGCTGATTGAGGCCTTTGTGGCAAAATAGATTTCTGCTGAAAAACATCCCTGTTTTATGAAAACATGAGTGTTTTCAACATCTGCTGACTTGGGTGGCTGCCTGCAAGGGTGCCAGAAGTTCAAGTGGTGGCAGCTCCATGTCAACCCTCCCATATGAATGGGAAGCACACAACTCCCAAATCAGTTTCACTTATGTAACTCAGTTGTGAAGACCCATAAAACTGAGAGAATAATTTCAGTCACCATTCTAGGGGTCTCTGAGAGCATTTTCATTCATAGCTTCATGCTTCGGTGTTATCTAACATGAAGTATATAGCAACTTCTGTTCTGCAGAAAATCAGGGAGCTGGGGTTTAAAATTTGCAAGAAAACTGTCCTCCAAGCTGAAGATTGTCTATTTTGGCACACGTTCCAGATGTAGACTACCTTTCAAATGTAGAAAAAATTCATACCCTTTACCAAACCATATGGTTACTCATCATGCCAAAATCTGTGCAGTTTAAGTTGTAACTGTGATTTAAGAATAAAATTCAAATTTGTTCTACAGTTAATAATTATAATTGTGGTGCATTTGGGTATCAGGGCTGTGCCTGTGTGCACACACAATGAACTTAGTCATGAATTCTCTGGGTGGCCCAGGAACTCCCCAGCTAGTCTCTACACAGATGACATAACGGGCTAATTGGGAACAATGGACGAACTTGAGGAGAGGCTGCCTTCCACTTTCACAACACAGTGCTTCACTAATTATTTCAGAAGCTGTCCAGGTGGGACCTTCACACGGTGACAGAGATGCCCACAGACAGCTCTTGCTGGGCCAAGAGCAATAGATAGACACTATTCGTGTGCTTCAAAGTGCTGATTAACATCCTGGGTGGACAGTCTTGCCAGCCCAGCTATAAGAATTAACTAGAACAATAGTTTGCAGAGTTCTACCAATTTAAGCTGAAGATGTCATGCAAGGATGCTTGTAATGGAGACTTGCATTGCCATCCTGTTCAGGAGATTTAACTCCTCATGTGAGCATTAGCTTATGCAAAGATTCTAATAAGTTGATGTTGTAGGTTTCTTGTGGTGTTTTTTTTTTTAATAAACGCACTCTCTTTAAGTGTCTGTGCCACCCCACTTCTCAAAATGTCAAAGATGTAGAAAAGCAAGGCTGAGTGAGGAAAGACTTCAAAATTCAATCCTTTATCAACAATGTAAACGGGACCCTAAAATGACAGTCAAGAATTTTACATACTGAAAAATATGGATGATCTTCACAACCTTATCCCTGTCTCTTCTGCAAGACTTTTCCCAGCCAATAATGAGAAAGGGAACAAGTACATTTTTCTGTTTTCCTGCTCCCGTATTTTCTCTTCTTAGATTTTGACAGCAGAGATTTAATTCATGAATGCAAAATATTCTCTCTTTATGGCACTAATTTTGTTATTGCAACAAACATATTTCCAAGAAAACAATATCACAGGTGGTGAAATTGATCATTTGTGCCAAAGGCTAAGGCCTTGTCTCTACTAATAAAAATAAAAATACTAATCTACACCGAGTTTTCACTCCTCCTACGACCAGAAAATCTGCACCAGTGAGGAATCATAGTTATGAGGTTTGCTAGCGCAGATGCAGTATACAGAAAAGGACCAACACGTTTTGTTTTCAGGTTAGTTTGCTACCGGTGTCTGTACTATGAACCCAGAAGTCTGGAACCTAAACTTATAAAGTACTAGCACCCCTTTACTTCAACAAATTTTAGGTGAGTCTGACAGCATGTATAACCTGACTGGCAAAAGAAGAAAATGAACAGTATAAGTACCTTCACAAAGACCTTGATCACCATTGTCTTACAATGCTCACCCAAGGGAAATTTTAACATTGAGCTTAATGTGAATTGAAGTTCATATACTTCTGTTTAAACACAGATTAGGATTTCTGACAGACAAATGCCACTGAAAAGCTGACAATCTAATTAATACAAAGAACTATCTTCCACACTATAAAAATGCTCTGTATTTTAATAGTTCAATTCCGCTGTGTAGAAACGAATATGATAGCATATGATAGTTTTCTGAAATCCAAAAGGAAAAGCCACGGTTACTTTGTTCAGGTTGTGCAATGATTTTTTCACTGACTATATATGCCATAAAAATAATTACAACATCATCAAATCGAAACTGAACTCTTCTTTAGACATTCTACTTCTTCACAGAAGTAAAGAAAAAACCCACCTTGTTTCATAACACAGTCACCCTGAAACATACAAAGATTTTCTTACCCCAAATATATGCAGATATGCAGAGTACAGCTGGGAGCCTAAGTACGTACAGGGGAAAGTGAAGTTGTATAGGTGCCCACATACTCATCTATCCTGACTACCTCTAGCAATGAAGGAGTTGCCTCTGGGCTACTACTACACATCACAGTCTGATAGATGGTTTTGGTCTCACCTTGCACAGAATCACAAGGCAAATCTGGAAGTCATTTGCCTGCAGAAGAGCTACCGTGCTC
Source organism: Anarhynchus alexandrinus (assembly GCA_008711295.1). Classification (NCBI taxonomy): domain Eukaryota; kingdom Metazoa; phylum Chordata; class Aves; order Charadriiformes; family Charadriidae; genus Anarhynchus; species Anarhynchus alexandrinus. The sequence goes on from VUYV01000001.1 coordinate 6,777,608, forward strand.
CTCCTCACGGAAGAAAGGGAATAAGAAACTGACTGTGACACAGACTCAGCCTGGTGATTGGCCTGTTCCTGGAATGTGTTTCTTTTTATCCAGTCAAGAGTGAAAATTGCAATTCTACTCATAAAAACTCATCTCTCCGAAAGTTTCATGTTGCAGAATAAGAGGAAAACAAATTGAAATGACCAATGCCTTTTCTGAGGTCTGATCCCCCGATGTATTCTGTGTCTTCAGAACACTTTTAAACATAATGGGAATCGTGGGAGCGAGTGTGTGCAGTAAAAGGCAAAAATCCAAACTCTGCCAAAGAATCCACAATCTGCAATGTAAGTTAAAAATGCAGTGTCTTCATACTGGATTTGACAGACTACCACAATGCGCACTTAATCCTGTGGCTGCCTGTAGGCGCTACTACAACAGAAACACTGAAGAACAAAAGACACAAAAGAGTTTTCCGTATAGCTGAAATTCTGAAGACAGTTTTCAGTCTGCTTCTAATTGTATATGTGGTTAATGTATACTTAATTAATTTAATAATGGTCATTCCAGTATTACAGTAGGGATTAGGATGACAATTTTTCCTGTAATGCATCACGTGACTTCCTGGAACTGTCAAATCATTTTTCACCATCAGATTATCAGAGACTGGAAATGAGACTGAGCTTTGGGGGTTGATGGTCTGCTGTGGGTTCAGCTAATGCTCTGTTTTATCTAGTTGGGGTGTCGAGCTCATTGGCTCAGAATAATGCTATCACCGGGTTTTCTTCCAATTCAGACTGGCAAGAACCTAAGATTTTGGCAGAAGGAAAGGGAATTTCTTGGCTTAATTTTCTATTCTTTTTTTTTTTCCTTTTTACCAGATCGAGTAGTTTACCTATTAAGGTACCTACTCATTGAGCAGAATGGATTGATCTATATTCTCTACCTACAGTGTAAAATTTTGCTTTTGAGAACTTAATACCTGATTTAATTCAGGTCTTTGTTTCACCTCCTCATAACCAGAAACAGCTCTTGGAAGAATTCAGTTAAAGTCTCGTGAGGTTTATCAAATATTTCTCAATCTGTAATTCTAGTCTGTAATATATTCAGAAGATTATTCATCCAAGTGTTTTCTACTTCCACCCAATGTTTTAGCTTTTTGCACAAGAACAAGGTTAGTGACAGTTGTATTAATTACACAACAGAAATGCATATCAAGTAAAATGATTGAAATACTTATTTCAAATATTTTATTTAAATGACTCTGTACTATGTTAAAACTATGGGAGAGAGAATAAGAGTTCCTTACTAGTAAGAGTTTTGTTAACGTTACAGTGTAGTAAAAATCCTAGAATGATCAGCAGAAAAAACATTATCGTTTCTCCTTTTGGTATTGCCTTTTTCTTTCAGTTTGGAGATAATTTCTGAATTGCAATGTAATTCTAGCTTTTAATTTAATTTTTCAAAAGCTATCAGTACATATTTCAAATACAGAAAATAATTTGTTGCTATTTTCATTAAAATAAACTGCAATGCTGCAAATCTTACATTAAAATATAGATGCACACTAGTAATTAAAAAATAATAATCAAATAAAAAGCACGGCAGAACACTTCAATTACTGATAGTAATCATCGTATAATCTTGTCCTACCAAGTGTGTCTCCAGGTACAGTTTAAGGCTGTCTGTCTCTGCTTTAGGAGGAGTCCAATTCTCTGTTGTTTCCATGGCTTCATTTAACCAGTGAATGAATTCATCCAGCTTGCTTACAAACCCCTTACCAGATAAGAAAAAAGAAAGAACAAGAAAAGCATATTTGTTAGTAAAATGGCAATCTGAAAAATGTATGCTCTATTTTTGTTTTAAGACAGGAGAGTATTGTGCAATAAAATTTTGCCTTTTACAAGCATGCAATGAAAAAAACAATTAGCAAGTGGCCCTCTAGTAAATGAGGAGCAGAACTGTGTTTCTGGGGATAATCTAAGGTGATGTTTTGGGACAGGACAATGTGAGGTCCATATGGCTATGATGAAATGGAAAAAACAGCAAAGTTTTAGAAGATATGAGGGAGATAAATAAAAAGCTGCATATAGATTAGAATGAAAATTGAGTTGAAGACCTTGCACTGGGCAGACTGGGTGTAGCATGAGCATTGTTGGTTGAAAAAAAGTGCTGAACAAAGCTGCATTAACAAGGTATACATCAGCAGACTGAGGGAAGAAACTACTTGTCAAAACTTAGGTCTTGTGATTCCTGTTTTGGTTCACAGGATGAGACTCAGAGAGAAGAAATCAAACAGTAGGTGAGGCAGAATATATAGCATTTAATATAAATATTGCTGATTGCATATGAGCCACACAGATGGTGCTCCTGAGAAGACAGGAGCTCCTGCTTCTCAGGAGCACCATTTATTTCAAGATTAGTACCAATTATATTGTCTGATTAAAAATAGTGCCCCTGAATTTACATGATTGGATGATACTATAGGCACACTGAGTACAGATAATTTTACCGAAGTCTTATCCACCACAAAGCAAGACAGTAAATGGAATAAACTGACCGTGATGTTTATAAGCACCCTGAAAATTAACTCTGAAGAGGAATGTCCATCTATTACAAGCATCGTAAGACTAGATTAAGTTAGGTCTAATACTGGTTATATTATTAGCTATTAACTATGAATTTTGCAGCACGGTACAAATTTTAATTTCCAGTTGGATAACAACTCAGCATACACACTCAGTATTTCACTCTCACCGCTTTATTTATGGGATGATTTCTGGTAATTATTACTCCGTTTAGAGAGCTAAAAGCAAGCTACGCATAAAACTTTTAAAGATTCCTGAGTGACTCAGGAGCCCAAATCCCTTCTCCAAAGTGGTGCATGAAACTGGAATTCTAAATGAGACAGAAACAGGAGTTTGAGCAGTTGGTGCACAGCTGCGTTACGCAAAGAAATGCAATGCTAATAAACCAGACCAAGCAGAGCCACACTTCCTTCAAAATTCATGGTAGCAGAGTCATTTTGGCCCAACGCTGTGCCAAGAAACAGGGTCCAATGATCAACTCCTGGTTACCAGCTGAAGTGGCAGCGATTCTGAACCGAAGTCAGCCTCTGGCAGGACACTCCAGAGCATACTGCAGGCATGACCACATCCAGCGAGGCACTCTGAAGACTTTGGTTTAATTATTTTTTTCACGTGAGTCCCTACAAGTCTTCAGGATGAGGGGACTATTGCCATATCTATTCATGGAATCCACTGTATCTCAAAGCATTGCTAGGAAGAAAACTGTTATTCTGAGTGTTTCATTGTAGGCTGTTTATCAGGACATTCCAGAAAGGGGGAAGGAAGACAGGAAAAACAACCCAGAGGTTACAGTGACCGAGATGACGTGCCTCCACTCTGGGGCAAGCAATGAAGGTAGCTGTGTCTCCTCTGTCCCGCAGCAGGTCACGCCACAAGGGCTATGTTCCCCACGTCAAGCCATAGGACAGAGGAGGGGCAAAATGTTCCCTTGGCTCCGTTGCTTGCTTTCTTCCAGTTCGCGGTGGAGCATAAGAGATGCCAGACTGGCAGAAGAGTGGGAGACGTGAGCTGAGGGGGAGAGGAGCAGGAGGAGTAAAGTCCTTCTAGTCCCTCCAATAAATCTCTGCCTGCATTTTAGCAACGTGGTGTCCTTGAGAGACAAGGTGATATGGTAAGCACAAAAAAATGAAGAAAGGCTCTCTCTTGTATATGCGTCATGTATTTAACGGAGACAGACACGTATAACATCTGCCCGCAGTACTCGATGTCTGTATGCCTTCAAAAGGGTGCTCAGAAACATTGCAGGCTCGCTCCAGCACAAAAAGCCACCACCAGCAACCGAGGTACTTCTGCCCTCTCACAAAAGGTGTCTGCGTTTTAACGTCTTCACTCTGGTACTTGGAAGCTCCCAAGCAGCAGGCTACAGCCGCCTGGCGCCTTTCCCCTCGCCGCGCAGCCGAGGTGGGCCGCAGGCCCCAGCAGGCCCCAGGGGGGGCACAGGGAATGCCTGGGGGCTGGTTTGGGGGCCTGGGAGAAAAAAATATAGATACAGCCTCCTGCAGAACTACGGTGGGCCAAGTTACCTGAGGAAAAAAAGAGGTAAGGCTGCAAGCGCCAGTGCCGCCCGCCACATTCGGCTCACGGCTGGGGTCATGGCGCCTGAGGGCAGCCCCGCGGCGGGAGGGCAGCACCGGCCGCGGCCGGCCCCAGCCCCGCCGCGGGGGACGCTCCTCCGCCAGGCAGCACAAATCACCATAATCCGGCTATTTTTTCAAATGACGGCAATAAAATTTTATTGAAACCATTCAAAAGAGCACATCTGCGGAAACCGAAAATAGCCGGGATGGAGAGGGCCGGGCAGGGCCGGGCAGCGCGGGGCCGNTGGCTCGGCGGGAGCCGGCGGGGGAGGAAGCGGCCGCGGGACGTCGCCGTGAGGAGGCGCGTCCCGGCGGGGTGACGGGCCCCGTGCCGTGGGCCGCGGGAAGGAGAGCCTCGCTACCTCAAATTGTGTGTGAGGTTAAACTGCAACAATGCGGTTCCCGCTTCACGGCTTAATGGTGAAAACAATGACCCGGTGGTTTGGGGGGGGTTTAGGTGTTGGGGTTTCTTTTTTTCGTAGCAGTGCCTGTGCATTCCACCCTATTTATTTTGACAGCGCGGTGGCAGTGAGCGAAGGAAGGCTCCACCGTTGCCATCCTACCCCCCGCTCCCTGGCTCATCTCCGCCCGGGAGGCAGCTGCGGGTTGGAGATGGAGTCCCCCGCAGACACCCCCAGCGGCAGCGGCCCCGGAGCTACCCACGGGGGAGGCTGCGGTTCCCTCTTGATGCTGAACTTTCCCTTCTCGCCTCTGACTTTTTTTGTCGAGGCGTAGATACCGACGGGCTTTGAGATCTGGGCTAGTTCTCGCCGCCAGCTGTAGCCCAGAGTTCTGCTCCTCTGGCCCGGGCAGGGCCCGGAGGCTGCCTGCTCCCTCGTCCTCTGGACAAGGAGCATCTGCAGGGTTGGGGGTCCGCGTAGCCCCCTCACAAATATAAACCCAGGTCCTTAATTTCCTCAAGTCTCGTAACGGAGGGGAAGCCCCGACTGCAGGGCTGCTGCCCCTCCGCAGGCTGACCAACACGGAGTCATCTCTGCGTAATGGAGATGGCCTGGTTACCTGGAACAGAATGCAATTAATGATGTACGTGTACTCGGGGACACAAGCGGCATTACAATAGTTGCTATTCTCATCACCTAGGATATTTCCCAGAACATACGTTTTAAATAAAAGCTTTAGACAAAGTAAGTTCTAAAAAATAATAGGGAAAAAAAAAAATGTTGTCTTACAATACAGAAGATCTATTGTGAGACTCTGACAGAGCATGAAACTATGCTTTGAAAAAAACAGATTACAACATAAATTACATCAAAACAAAGGATGAGGCTTAATATGCAATCCTAAACCTAAATCCAGGAGTACTCAGTGAAAGAAATAAATTCATAGGATAACAAATTTTAACCAGTACAGGATATTTTTCATTTTTTTCTTCATTTTATAAGATGCCCATGATACCACTTTACGTCCCTTCCTAGACACTTCTTACCTTTCTGCTTTTTCTGTTTGAACTGATGTTTTTCTTTCTCTAGATTTTTTTTTTCTTCATCATTCTTAAAGTGAGAAAGAGTTTCAACAGATATAAACTTCAGTGGAGCTATGCTGATTTATACTAGCTAAGGGTCTGATCTAGACATCATCAGACTTATAATGAAAATACTGTAAAATCTACCCAACTCATGCTTTGGTAAGGGGAAATTAAACTATTGTATTTTCCATCAAAACTTCTTGGACATTGAAAACCCATAGTCAGCCACATTGAAGCTAAAAATGACTGTACAAGAATTCCTCAGAGAGAAAAGAGGGGAACAGAACAGAATAAAAGGAGCACCAGTATAATCCAGTCTCTGCCTTTTGACCAGCTGGTTCGGTTTTGCAAATGTAATAGTTTTGTACTGTGCTAGCAAGCTAGATGTTACTAAAAAAACTTAAGCCCCTACATGACACAGCATAAAGCTATTTTTACTCTATGCTGCTTAGTACAGAAACAAATGTTTCTGGATTGTTATTGGATGATTTGTAGCAACTTCTATAATAAAATTGGCAAATAATGATAAAGCTCTTCCCATACCCCACACAGAAAGTTCTTAAGCATTCACCTTTAAAACATTCGGCTTTCCATTTTGTTTCGTGACAATTTTACAGATTTTCCTAGGGGAAGGAAGAAAGTTCTAATCACACATCCCTGAACAAAGCTAGAGCAAAAATGGATTCATTTGAAATTTGGCATGTACAAAGTTATTTTTTGCGGTCTAATTCTATTTGCTCTGGATGGATAAGAATGAAAAAGACAGGCAATTGTAAGTACTAGGGGAGAAAAAAAGCTGTAACTCAGTGTGTCTGCTTTGGTGTCACAGAATGAAAATATACTTAATTCAATTCTTCTATAGAATTAAGGAATTAATTAATTAACTGAAGAATTAAAAATAAATTTGATGGGGTTTAACTAAATATCCTGAGACTTCCTCATTAATGACCAGAACACTCAAATTTTTTGAATCGTAAGACATGAGAATTCACTTGCTGAGTCACCCCAAAGAGGGCAGGGATGGATCAGCTCAGGTGCCAAAGGCGTGTGAGGATATGGGGGCCGAGGAAAGGCGCACCTGGAAGCGTCCCTCCCACCCTCGTTCTGTTAAATATGAGGGCACACAAAAGCTACGGAGCCCCCAGCTGCTGCATGGGGCTGCCGGGCTCCCCGCACCCACTGCAGCTGGTCAGAGGATCTCGGGTCAGGCAGCCCGGTCGTGTCTGGCGTGTGGGATAACAGCGCGGGAGAGCAGCTGTGGTGGTGCGCTGCCAGGACAAGAAACCCTGGAGCATGGCAGCGAGGCCTACGGAGGTGGTCAGATGAACAAGTCTCACATGCAATTCATTACATTTAATAGGACTGTGTGTGTTCTGTCTATCCCGAGTGTGTGTCAGAAAATTAAATACTTAAAACGAACACAGAAATAGGCATCCCAAGCAGTTTGTGCCTCATTCCACTCCTTTTTCTTGTTTTGCCGGATCCTGTTTGCATATTCCTCCCTACTCACGTGACTGTTCAGCACACCTCGGTGCTCACCACCTGCACCTCGCCACTGCCTCTTGGCATGGCCCGGGGCTTCCTCACTCCCTGTGTCTCTCCAGCTTCCACAGTCCCCTCCTGCGCTTTCCTGTTGAGCTTCAGAAGTTCACCCCACCTCTGGCAAAGACTGACCTCCTTTGGAAACAGATATCCATTAACTCCCCGCTTCCTATCTTGCAGCAGCAGACCTGAGGCTGACGCTTACTGCCATCAAATGAGTCAGTCAAAGGAGTTTTGGTACGCACTGACCCTATCTACGTGTTCTCCCAGAGTTGGTGGCACAGCCAATGCTCATGGTCAAAAAAGGATAAAGTAGAGCCCAGGAGAAGTGTCATGGGCTGTCAGGAAAATAACGAGCAATCGACCAACTTAAAAACTTCTGATAACAACTACAAAACTAGTGATGACAACGTAGGTGCTTATGGTACTGTAGGAAGACTCCAGTCCCTGATGATATCCCTGCATATTCTCTGAGCTTGTCAGGGTATTATTCAGACATATTCTCATTGGATTGCAATTTTCTGAGCAGCACACAACTAAGACCTCCCAGGAAAGTTTTTACTGTCACAGACATGAAAAAAATTGTGTGACTATCAAATGAGTCACTACAAATATGCACAAATGCCTCGCGACTAAGCTAACTGCACTTCTTGCACTAGAACTTTTAAAGTTTCCTAACTTCATTTCAGTGGTTTAATTTTACTTTTACATTACAAGCTCGCTCTTTTTTTTTTTTTTTGGTCAGATAGGAAAGTTCTGGTGTTCAATAATTTTAGCACTTCAAATGATCTCATTTAGACTTTGAAGTTCAGCTTTCATTAATTGAATGGAATGGGAAAGGAGGAAGTTTCCATCTCAGCTGCAGCTATCACTTTACAAATCCAGCTTTTATTAGACCACATTTAGAATGGAAACAGACTAAAGCCCAGTTCTGTAATTGTGAGCTTTAGTCTTATTTAGCACGTTTATGGTTACCAAAAAAAAAAAGAATGTGAAAACATGGAATTTTTACTGTATTAAAAAATGCAACTTCTTTTTTTTTTCCTACACTGAAAGCACCAGTATCTTAAGATGTTTTTAGTATTTTTTTGATGTGCGATTCCTTTAGATGGAAAATCTGGATATGCGCACTTAAAGATGCTAGCATTAATATTGCCAGAATTATGCCATAAACCACACAGAATGAAATTGCATCCAGTTAACACCGTTATGAAAAGTTTTATGGCCCTCGTCCTAGACCAAATTTTAGGTTTGCTTTTTTATGGAAAAAAATTCCCAGATTCACTATGCCTATATGGCACAGGTAGGAAAATTATTTCAATACCTTTTGGGTTGTAATTTTAAGCTGTGCAGTGTTAACATCACTCAGTTTATTAGTCTAACATGTTCATTTAACACGTGTGCTGGCTTATACGTAAGGCACTTCTGGCCATTGCATTTGTAAAAGTACAAAGCCCTTCAGATGACTTGAACTAAGATTAAAATCAGAATAAAAGAGACATGCCAAACTATTAAATGCAAACATACTAAAGTCATCTGCCATGGTAGTTGAGAATGACGGTGGAAAGTCCACCGTATTCCACAAACCTCAGTATGGAAGCACCAGACAACAGTGCTTGTTAAATCACTACCCCAGACCTTTTTTCCCTCCACCTTCCCTTTTATTGCACAAAGGGACTTCTCCTCTTAAAAGAATTGGTTATGAGGCTGTGTGCTTAAAAATGAATGTCCAATTTTGTTGCAAGCAGACAGCGTTGTAAAGTTTGTTCCCAATTTACAAAAAGACTGAGCTCACAGAGGAGTCTGTGTACAAGGATGGGCTGGCTCTAAGGGCACTTCTATCACAGAATGCATTAAGAAAATCCTTTGTCTAACCACAAAAGGACTTGCATATTAGTCTCAGGAGGAACACATTGCTGCCCATGGACTTTATTTTCAAAAGGATAAAAGTGCACTTTCTTCATAGGCAAAGGTATGTCAAAGAAATCCAGGTACTCAAGAGGATGAGGCCGCAACAAACTGCTATGGTCAATTTAATTGGAGTTAGACCCAGAGGCAACAATAAAACCATTAGCAGTACAGATGTTAGGGATCCCCAAGGAACCGAGATGCCACAATGGAAAAGTATTCTTTGTGTGATATTGTCAAGATTTTGTGGCAGACAATGACCGCACAGAAACATGCAACTGACCAAACGCATCAGTAGGATGGCAATACTTAATATGCCGTTCAGGATACATTCTTTCACAAACACTGCAGAAATAGAACTTAGCAGCTTTCTGCTAAAGAAGGGCCACATTTAGTCAATAACCCCAGCCTATGAAAATACGCGACTTAAATATTTTCTCCAAACAGGGAAAAGATAAAGATCAAATACTTTTCTTAGTGGACATCAATGTGAAGACTTATCTTCGTCTTCTACTATATACTGTCTAGTTAAGCATTTTTAAGACCAGCTGTTAAATTACACAAATCTTTCACAAGTGCCACCTCTAGGCTTCGTGCCCAACTACCACACACAGAAATAGAAACAACTATTGAATGTGTTTTCCCTAATGGGCATCTATCTAATCGGTGATGATTTATACGGTTCCAGAACGGAAAGCGGTAGCACAGGATGTTCACTGGCTCATAACTTTTCCTGGTTTTAGAGTTCCCAGGATGCATTCTGATGCTGGAAAATAAGAAGTATTAATATATATTAAAATATCGTGTTATATTAAGCAGAACCAGTTGGACATACCTCAGCTTTTCAGGGAGATTTCACTGGAGAGCTGAGAGTACCTCTAGTCTTGAAACAGTGAGGACAACAAAGCACAGTTCTTACAAGCCTGGGAAAACACTACAAATTAACTCAGTTCTAGCTTTGTCCCTAAAAGTTGATGAAAGACTACTCTTAATTTTTGTGGACCTCTTGGTCCACTACTAAATTGACAGATTTTGCTAACATTTCCAAGATATTTTTCCATGCTGTATTCTGACTAAAGCAGGAATGGCAGACAAGATCTTCAAGAACTTCTCCATTTCCTAAAACCTTCAAGGTAGAAGAGACAGAACCATAAAGGTAGGATAGGCTTAAAACACATGATACAGAGAAACATGCAAAGTGTTACTTCTCAATCCATTAAAAATTACTATATTTGAAGACAGTGAACCTGATTCTGCAATAAAAAGTTCACTGCCACCACGGGACTGTTGACTTTGTTTCTGCTTCTAGACGAAGAGTGGGTTACGCTAATCAGACTATTAAGAATAGTTCATAAATCTATCTCTGTAGATTACTTAAACCTTTCCATGATGCCACAAACATAATTCTTGCTTTACCTTATGCCTTTTCTTACCTTTTGCTCAAGGTGAAGATCTACTTTCTATTTAAAAGAACTACCAGAAGGCCTCCACTGCTATTTGAAATGTACAAGATCTAAAAAGAGACAGTATTATCAGCAGATTGACTGTGGGGCAAAGACAGATACAGGAAAAGTAAGCCAAATGCTCCCTAAACCCTGTTCCTGAGGGGGATATTCTTAGAGCAGACGAGCTTCCAACACTGTTGGTGACACTTGCCCCAACCCTTTGAAGGATCAGTTAACACCTAGAACCACAGAAGCAAAATCCATGGGCTGAAAGGACACTGCTGGGGAGAAGAGATCCGTGTAGCCCTGAGGCCAAGACAGCTATGGGTAAGAATGTCATATAGCAGCATAGGGAAGCCCAGGGTCATGGTGACTTTGCAAGTATTCAAGAGCTGAGAGGACTAGTGGAGAGAAGGGAGGGGAAAGGGGAAACTGTCTAATTCATCCATCATTTAAAGACTCATCTGGTATCAAGTTAACAGCAATATGGATTGGTTGTAAACCTCCAGAGATGCCATCTGCTCTGATGGCAATAATGCCAGGCATACAAAATGGCCGCTGATCTCTTCTCATACTGACGTGGCCATGCGTTCTACCTGAGGTGCAATGTTAACGGGCACAAAGCCAGATAAGGTTTTAGGCCTCCTTCATTCATTTAGGTGAGAACAGAGTTCACGCTGAGAAAATATGGAAGGCCAGCGCTGTATCACAAAAGTGGTGTGAGATTCAAAGCACTCCTGGGAATCAAGTAAATAAGTAAATTAGCATATCCTTCTTTGTAAGGAAAAATTTTACATGTGCCTTCGCATTCTAGATGACAGGAAATAATTTTGCTATCTGCCTCCTAAGTTATTATGCATACTAGTTTGGACCTTAGTTCTTTTCAAGGCAATATTTCAAATTGTTCAAGTTCCACGTCAGGCCACCGTGCCGGATGGTAGCGGCAAAGACGGAGCTGCAGCCTGGCCTGGGAGAGAACGAGCTCGCTGGATCGCAGCCTGCGCAAGCCCTCTCGTGGAGACACTTTATACCGCCTGAAAACCATTTTTCTGCCAGCTAGCTAAAGCATCCTCACAAACTGATGAAAATAATAGTGGGGAAAAAAAAATCAACCACTGCTTTTACATGAATGTGTTTTATCGCCACTGGGTTATGCAGACACAGACGTGTTGGTTAAAGAAGTAAACATTTGCCACTGTTTTGTACAGTACTGGCTTTTGTCAGAAAACCTCTGCAGTGTAAATCTGTATTCACGTGTTTCTAGCATTCATCTCGTTCAGCATCCCTGGACTGCGTGAAATTTTGAGGTTGACTGGGAAAAGGTTCCCGAGGAAACAATATTGAAACTATGGAGTGAATAATCTGAGCAGCAGAAAGGAGAAGCACAGGAGTTAAAGGATACCAAGAGCCCTGAAAATGAGACAGAAACAGGAAGGAAGAATTGACAATAAGGAAAGGGGACATAAACAGGGAGGAAAATAGAGGAGGAGAAAATATGAGCAAAGGACAAGATAGTTCTTCTTATTTAGTTAAAAAAAAAAAGTGTGAGGTTCTTTGGGTGACTGGGAATAAAACAGGCAGGCAAAAGCTGTTAGACTTGAAAGAGAAACAGTCAGCAACTGTGATATTGTGAGTGAGCTGAGTAACGTACAAACTTCTGAATGATCATCCAAGTCTGGTCTTTGAAGTTCATCATACTACTAGGATTGCACATATTGTTTCTGAAAATATATTTATTCACAAAGAACGATGCCTGTTGTTGGTCGTGGCTCACAGAAACTCTCACTACTCTTAAAATAACTTTTTTTCTGAGTCATTTCTTCTCTACATAAAATCCAAGAGGCCTAAGCAGCAGCGAGGGAATAAAGATAGGTGCCCAAAACATCTTCTAGTACCGGGTAAGTTTTAATTTTCTCTTTTGTATCATAGCATCAAATATCCTAAACTGAGGCCTTTTTAGATTATACTTTCATGTGGCCCTAAGTCAAAGATTTGCCATATCTAGAGAGCAACTAAGAGATGTGAATGTTTTTAGGTCGCATACTCTCGTTTCACTCAGCTAGTAAACCGGGGAGCAAGTTATGAACACAATGTCTCCAGAAATTTGTAGCCAGCAATGTATCAAGGGAAGGACAAGAACAGCAAATAAATTTGCCTGAGCCAAGAAAAGATGATGCTGGTAACTCCCAGAAAGGGGGAGCGCAACTCTGCCGCAGCAGCTGGAGGGAGTGCCTGGATTCTGGAGGGATCCTGAGCACAGCACAGGAGAGAGGCGCGTCTTTGGTAAAAATACCCAGCACCAAAATGAGTTGTATGTCCTGTTGAAGGATAGTGGCACAATACTGAGGTATGTTCACATCTATTTCACAGTCCCAAATTTCTTTTTTTGCCTACTCTAAGCAAGTCTAAACTAGAATAGAAAAAGTAGAAGTTAGTTCAGGACCTGTTGTTTGTTAAGTGCAAATTTATTGTTTATTCTACAGATAAACCTAAAATCAAATCTCCAGATCAGAACTGTCCCCTTTCTTCCAGTATGAAATGTTTGTTATGCAGCAGCCTTGATCCAAGCTCTGTGGATAACGTGAGTCTATAATCAGTATCTTCATTTTCAGTGAAGCTAGTTGTCTGAGGCGCTTTTTCTAAAAATGCTGCCAATATAACTATTGATGTTGAAGCAACTTACAGTGATGTAAGTGTACTTGGAAGCACTGCATCGCCTCTTCATATAATTATTTTAAACGTTGTGCTGGCAACATACCTTATTTTCGGATTGTTCTACAGCTAATGTATGTATCGATTATGAGCTGAACTGCATCCAAAAGACGAACTAATCTTCATTTGCAATTTTTCCATATAACGGCCTCTGTAATATATTAGCACACAGCTTTATTCTGCTCGGAAAAATAGACAATTATGGATGACCATCATTCCTTGGTTTGCATACCCTGAGTATTTGGGCTTCAGACAGCGGTCGGGGGGTGGAACGCCCTTGTGCAGCTGTTACTTCTGCCGATGGTCAGCTGCTACCTTGCACACGCGGTGGGCAGCACCAGAGGCCGCTCGATGGGAGCCACACTGGCATCTCCCCTAACTGGCCCCAACGTTTCTTTACTCTTTGATCTCCTAGTTGCTAGAAATGAACCTCATTGCCCAGCATCTAATTCCTTGAAAGGCGCACGTGATACACACGCACTGTGGTTGCTCCTGTCTCTTGAAATCAGAGTGGCCTTATGGCACGATGTCAATTAAACAGAGACTTGTGTGGTTCCAAAAATTTTACCTTTTCCCAAACAAAGAACAAATCATGTTAAAAGAATGAAATTAGCCAAATTGTATACCTTTACCCAATGGCACAAAATTAATTCCACAGGATTTTCAGTGTCTTTTAAACAAAAACTAAATTCACTAATTTTTGCGTAACATTTTCAGTAAGTTAGCCAGCAAGTGATAAATAAAGGAAGAAAGCCACTACATTCTTGGCCTGATGGTCACAAAGAAGGATTGAACACTGGTTGTATAAATAATAGAACTATAGTTCTCTAAATAATAATAAAAATGGCAGTTATCTTTGCAGGGAGAGAACATCTCTATTTTTTGCAGAGGATAGGGTTTACTTTTTCTAGTGTATTTCACAAAATCTGTAGAAGTGAACGTGCAGGTTATATTTTTTAAAAGTTTAATAATTGGCATACTTATACTATTACTTTTGAAAATCAGAATAATATTTCAACATTAAATTTGTTGGAATAAAATACATAGCAAAAAATTTGTTGGAGACTACACTAAAGCAAAAGAGGTCTTCATAAGGAGGAAAGATTCTGTCTTACGGTTTATTTCATCTCTGAATTTCTAACAACTACGTTTGTAAAGTTACTTGAGTCTCCTTCATTTGAGAAGGAAATTAAACAAAATTTCTGTAAAACAGATGCAGCAACAAGTTCTGGCCTCAAGAGGGCGATATATCACCACGTCTAAAAGTTTTTCAAAAGGAAGGAAAAAACCATTTTACTAAAATAGAACAGCTGCTGTTTGCTTGTGGGTAACGGCTAAATGTATTAACCTCTGCTATATCATTGACATGACTTAAGATATAATGACCACGACTGCCCCTCAAAATCAGAACGTTTAATTCAGCATTTCCTATTATTCAAGGCTAATTGGTTAGAAGAGGTTGTCTGTCACCTCACAGGAGGTATTATAATTCTTTGACCCATGAACTTGTTTTGCAGTTAAGATTTCTGAGTTTAAAAGCAGAGAAAATGGTGATTGCCACTATTGACTAAATATGGCAGCAGCAAGGAGAAATTAAGATTCACCAGCTCTTTTCTTCACTCCATTATTATTCCTCTAGTTTCCTAATTTAGCCTCCTGTTATGCACTCAGTTCTTGTTCACCTGCAGTCTCCGAAGAACTCCTGTCACTATTAGTTCCTCCATTAATTGCTTTTTTTTGCCTCCTACATCTACCTTCCCTTTTAAATAGTTTCATTTTTCAGTGGTCTCTAGTAGGCATTCCTTTACACCCTCTTTAGACCCTAATTCTGACTTACTTTTTTCATCCCAAAATTTGGATATGTTTACAGAATGAAATAAAAACAGTCTCTATTCTTTTTTGTTTTGTCGTTTTATTTTTTATTTTTAACCCCAGAAGCTTTGCTGTTTCTAACAAATTTACTATTTTTTTCTGGTTTTCTGTACCTCAACAGAGCTATAGGAGATTTGCAGTGCAATGCATAGATGAGGTTGACCCTAGCTTGGACTTGCCTGAGCCAATTTTGTGCTAGCTGCTATAGTTCAGATGCTGCTAATAGCGCAGCAGTATATAAATTTTAAATTACCCTGTGTGTCTTTAGTCTTATACAGCACAATGAGGAAACATTCATGTAGTCAGATGCTGGCATCAGTAGGGAAAAAGCAATTAGTAATATTAAGTTACTGTGACTTGAACATCTACACTGTCTACAACCAAAAATCTGTTTGCTTGTTGGTTCTCCCTTTGTCAGCCTGGAGAGATTCCAAACATTGTCCAAGGGGAACCAGAGGCAAATCTAGCCCTCGTTCGGGTAACCTTACTTGACCTGCGTGAGAATCAGCATTCAAAATAAATCTTTACTAACAATAAAAGAATATTCAGATAAGATTCCAGTTTGTTTTGCTAAGGACAGCCAAGCTGTTTGTGACGATTATCATTTGTGCTCCAAAACCTAAAGCAAGGACGAGAAAATATTTTTTTGCCTTTCTGGTTGCTTTCAGGATAACTTTCAAATACCTGCATAAGTATACAGACAGTCTGAAACAAGCCTCTGAGAGACAGTTTCCTGTCCATATTTACCACCAATTATGTTCACTCTGATGCCTAATGATGACAACTGTAATTTAAGAGTCAGCATGATTTAATGTTCCATTCCTGATCATACCACACTGGAAAGGATGAAGGAACAAAAACCAGTTGCTGTCAAAACATATAAAGATACACAAGAAGAAAAAGATACGAAGATATTTTGAGGAGTTATGCAATAATCTTACATAAGTGAACTTGATCTTTTTTCTCAGGTTAATCCTCTCTAGACCCTTGAACATTTCTCTTGCTCTGACTCATCTCTAACGTGTACACATTTTAAGGCAATGATGCGTTCACAACAGTAGATAGACTGGAATTTGATTTAGGTGAAAGTTAGTAGCCATGTATTATTTAAATAATTAAATATTTAGAATACAGCGTAATGATTTTGGTATACTGTGTCTTTCTGGAATGTCCTGTACTTCCTCACAGAAGACACATAAAACATAAATATCCAAGAGCCTAAGTATATTATGTAACAGAACGGCTAGACCTTAAAACCTTGGGAAAGGCATATCACTATGAAAATAGAAACCAATGAGCGTTCTCTCTCTCACCCCTCCATATTTAAGGGAATATTAGAAAACATGATTTTAAATTCAATAATTTTCTGTTTAATAGCAGTGGGACTTCAAGGAGCCCTAAAATCAGTGCAGCAACTAGTTAACAGGGTAGCTCAGAAGTTATCTCAAACTCTTCACAACCAACCAAACGTCTCCCCAGTACCTGCCCCCTATAAGACAGCAGATGTAGAGGATTCAGTCCTGAACAGCACAAGAAGATTCCTTTTAAACCACCCTACGCACCCTGAAGGGAATTCCCAATAGCAATTTGACTCGTTCTGTCAGTGTTTTGAAGCTAGTGCCATCACTGAAAGCTTCCAAACCTACTTCAGTGGTTTCTGAGTGCCTTTCCCTACCTCCATGAGAGAACGGAGAGCACTGAACAGTCCCAGGCAAGAAAGATTGTCTCTGCGCTGATAGAAAGGAGTTGATCATAAGATCATCTTAAAGTCGATACTGATTATTTCTCTAAGTTATCGCTGTGCCCCTTTTAAGTCTGGAGCCTCTATTGGCTTTCCAGGTAGGTCACCTGGCACCCACTGCTCACCTTCCAGCCTGTCCTTTGCTACAGTGAGAGCAGGAAGTCCACCTCTTGCAGCCTTACCGTTCCTTCTCTCTATCTTCTGCTCTGCTACACCCTTATGCCTATTAGCAGAGATCCAGCAGCTAAGAAATAATCCTTCACCAATTTCTAGGAACTTTCCAGTTCACAAATAAATAACGTGGATGGCTCTGGTGCAGGCTTGTGGCCAGACTGTGGTACAGGTGATCGAGACGTGACTCTGGGTTGTAAAGCCAATGGTCACGTAAAGCTGGTCTCAGTGACTGCATTAGAGTAGAAGAGGAGGGCTCACAGAATCATGTATGCAAAAGCAGCTGTTCCTCAGTTCGTCTAAGCTGTTAGTAGCCATCCCTGAGCTGAGATGTGGTAACCAACTATGTACGCAACAAGAGAGAATCGGGAGGCTTTTTGCAGCCAAAGGTCTCACATCAGATGTGAGCCAAACATTGGATGTAGATATGTCCCTTACAATCAGTTCTAAATACTAGTAAAGACATACCCTCAAATCAGTGCTACTAAAATTATTTGTGAGCAGATTTTTTCTATTTCTCTCTCTCCCTCTCTCTTTTTTTTCCCCCATATTATTTGGAATGACTTGCCAAATACTGAACATAAAAAATCCCTGATCTAAAACTGCTCACTGCCAAAACATTCTGAGGTCCTTACATTGAAAATTCAAATAGTTCTGAAGCATATGCTTCACAATAGATGTGTTTCATTAAGGAAGCATAATTCCTGCAGTGAGTTTTAGATGTAAAGTTACAAATTCAGAATTTGCACAGCTTACACAGAAGTTGCTGTTTTTGCAAAGATTGCTGGTGACAAACTCGCTCAGACTATTTGTAGTAAAGCAAATGCCAAAGAAAAGTGAATGTACTTGGAGGAGCTGTTTAAAATTCAGGCAAACTGTTAGGAACTAAGTGTTTTGGAGGAACAGAGGGTTCACTGTACTTCAATATCATCTTCTAGTAAAGAAGTATTTGTCTGAGTAAAAGTGAGAGTTCCATATGTATACTACGTTGCTGCTTTAATAATAGTTTAACCAGCTTGAAAACTGAGGGATGGGCTTTCAAAGCAGGGGAGTAGCAGACTCAAAACAAGAAAGCACAGACTTGACTTTCAGTACAAAATGTGAAGTGACATTTTCAATTATGCTGCACAAAGCAGCAAGACTGCTGAGAAAACTGCAGAGTTGCCAAGGAATTGCTGGATCTGATACTTCTTTCACTTATTGTTTTTTTACAAACTGGTCATCAACCAAGAGCAGTATTTCAATCTAAATTGCTTGAAGCAGTGTAAGTAAGATTCAGAGATGAACAAATTTTGGCAAGCACTCTATCTATTAGGAAAAATATGCAATCCATTTATTTTAAGAGGGTCAGTATTAGAAGTACTGTTACTAAGTTATTGAAAGCAGGAGGGCTGAGGGGAGCACTATGACACTTTAAAAATCCTTTATCTGGTAATCGAAAATAAGCCAGTCCTGTTCCCTGCTGATTAGCTTTGCTTTTTCTACCTGCTCTGTCATTACTGATTTCTGTTCTGTGTTTTTCCTTTGTTCATAAAATCATAGAACGGTTTAGGTTGGAAGGGACCTTGAAGATCATCTAGTCCAACCCCACTGCCACGGGCAGGGACACCTCCCACTAAATCACGTTGCTCAAAGCCCCATCCAGCCTGGCCTTTAACACCTCCAGGGATGGGGCCTCCATAACTTCTCTGGGAAACCTATTCCACTGCCTCACCACCCTCACAGTAAAGAATTTCTTCCTAATACCTATTCTAAACCTACCATCTTCCAGTTTGAAGCCATTACCCCTCATCCTATCACTACATGCCCTTGCAAAAAGTCCCTCTCCGGCTTTCTTGTAGGCCCCCTTCAGATACTGGAAAGCTGCTATAAGGTCTTCCTGGAGCCTTCTCTTCTCCAGGCTGAACAACCCCACAACTCTCAGCTTTGTTATCAAGCCCCATCAGCATTATCAATTCTTACTAATTTTTCTCTACCTCAGTCCCACAGCCCATACTTCATTTGTCCTCTATGCATGCTTTGCATGCCCTCAATGATGAAAAACACCTCCAAACACAAACTTTGCTTCCCCTAAAACAATCCAGCTTCTACCTTAACTGTACTGGTGTGTTTTTCGTCCGTTCTCTGCCCAGAAGCAGCTCTGTCCCCTTTCAGTCTAAACAACACAAACTCCTTCCCCTTTGTGTCAGTTCTCCAAATATTTTCTAACCAACTGGCTCTCCGCTGCCCAAATGGACTGCCAGCCATATCTCCAATACAACCTTCCTCTACCAAGTCCATTAACCATTTGCAGAAGCCAACCATTTAGTCACCTTTTTTGACTACCCTCTAAAAACACAAATCTTTCCCACCCAAACACACAAGCTCTTTGTCACTAACAAGTTTAGCTCTGATATTGCACTCTCCTTCGTAGACTGAACTGACCCTTAGTTTCTCCTAGACAGGAAAATTATTCCCGTTACTCCAATAATTTGGAAAAAGAGTCTTTTATCTCTGGTCTACTGAGGCATCTTGGGTTCAGAGGGGATAAATGGTTGCATGAGGGGAAAGGTGTCCCTGACTGTGTCCTGGAAGGCAGCAAAATCTTTTGTCTGGCTCTTTGCTGTAGAATCCCTGGGGCATCCTCTAACCCACAGCAGAAAAACATGCAGAGCGGCATTATTTTATTCCCTTAATACGTCAAGAAGGTGGGTAAGCAGTTCCAAGGCTGTCTGGGCTCCCCAGGCAAAATACAGAGCCAATGGAGTTGAGGTCAAATTCGTGAAATGTGATGAGCTAAAAAGATGGGATCGATAGATATCAAATTGCTTCTTGCAGAGGAAATTCAGCTGCCTCTTACAGAAACGGACCCTGCAATAAAACAAGCTATAAGTCTGTAGAACAGGACAATATCAGCAATTTGCTGCATACAGTTAACCCTGAGGCCTGCAAAGGAAACACATCTTCATTTAAATGGAGTGTCTTGCAAATGATTACGTTTCTGCCCTTTGTAATAGTGCCTATGATTGAAAATGCATTGTCATTAGATAAGCCCAAGATCAGTTTTTTCTTCCCCTTTTTCAGTTTGCACATAAAAATGGGGAAAAAAATATCAATTATTAGTATGATTCTAAGGAAAACTTAGTTTTCTTACAGAAAGTAAACCTTAAAGCATTCTGAAACTGATAACTATGGAGTCCTAGTGTTGCAAGAGAAGTGGCAACTGGCCATCTTCTTACAGCAAAGAACTCTTTTGACTTTATCTGTGAGAATGATGTTTTTCCCCTCCAGTTAGTATAACAGAAACTACAGAGCTTAATCTGCATTCTACAAATTCATTTGGGGTAGCTACTAAAAGCTGAACTACTCTTTAACAATCAGAGGAACATTCAGAATTTGGTATCCCTCATTCTCACATTTAGCTCCAAAAAGTAATTTCTGAAACATACAAGGAATGGCCACAGAAATTGTCATGTACCCCAGAATGGAGGTGTCCTCGTTTGAGGTAAAACAGGACCAATTTTGTTCGGTAACTTTGCTTCTTAGCTGGGCCTCTTCTAACTGCTGAAATTAACAGCATATTGCGCAGATACTGTTCGCTGTCAGAGTGACAAGACCTGTGTTTATAGCCGATGCCCAGGCATGGTATGCAGAGAGGCTCCTGCTTATACCTATTGCTATAACAGCCAAGGGCAGATAACTTGGTTATTTGCCCCGTTGGAGGGGCGGAAGCGGAAAAGCACAGAGGGGTCCCACCTGCGGGGAGGAGCGGACAGGACAGGTGACCCAAAACTGACCAAGAGAGCATTCCATCCCATCTGCCTCATGCTCAGTATAAAAGCTGAGGGATCAAAGGATCAGCCCTCTTTCTTCAATGGCTGATGTCCGAGGAGGACTCTGTTCATCTGCCTGTGATCCCGATCCTGAATCCAGATCTGGAATCCAGTTCCCGTCTGTCACCGAGTCCAGTCTGGGACTTCGCCAGTGCCAGCCGGTGACGTGATTGTCATCCTGGGAGCTTCATACGGTTTTGTGTATGTTTCATTATTTCCGTTTTATTTTATTATTAATATTTCATTAAAGTCGTTTAGTTCCCTCTAAACTCATAAGTCTCTTTTTCCCTCCTCTGCCTCTCTCTTTGAAGAGGGGTGGGGGGAGCATCTGTCGGTCCCATCTGGGGTGACCCATGTCCCCAGTAGCCAGTTTGGCCTAAACCACGACAGGAGGTACTCAGTACTAAAGGCATAAGAAGCACGTGCCAAAGAATTAGCTGCAGTGCAAGGAAAAATATGACAAGAGTATGCAATATTTATTGCAAAGCAAGAAAGTGATCCTATGTAACAGCAAATGGGCCAGTCAAGCAGAATTCTGTTTGTAGACAGACGTATAGATTAACAGTATGATAATACCCGTGCAAGGACATCTGCATAATTTCCAAGTATGATAAACTACGTGTTATCTGTTTGTGCATATGACTATCCTTCATATTACTGAGAAATGAATAAGGCTTCCAATAAATGCTTTAGCATATGTTCAACAAAGTGCTTACTATCAAGATATTACCAGATTTATACTAATTCTAAATTATTCCTGTCATAATAAATTACTGAATCTTCCTTGTTTGCCCTATTACCTAGCTAAAATATGACTTTCAATGATTTTAAGGCTGCCAGTCATTTCTAAGCCTTTGCTGTTTCAAAATGAAAGGTTGAGTTATTTTAGTTTTGGTTTACAATCTCAATAAATAAAATACATTAGGCTAGACATTTTGCAGCATCGTAACTGGATTACTAATGGCCACGAGCACGCTTCTTCTGTCCTTAATTAAGTTCTCATTTGAGATCTGACTTCTTTAGCACAAAACTGCTGCTAACAGAAGTAGTATTGAATTATTGCCAAGACATGTATTCATGCAATTAGGAAACTCCTTTTTGAGTTGGAGACTTTTATTAAATAACAGAATTAATGTAAATGCCAAATGATGATGATTAAAAAAGCAATGGCACACTTCAGACGCTCTGCTTAGGGAATTATGAAACAGGAGATCTAGCAAAAGAAAGGACTCAATTGTGACACAGCTATGGTATTTTTAGGTAGATTTTGTTTATAATACTTCATAACATCAGATAAGGCAGGAATTTTCTATTTTTCTATTACTTGTGTCAAATTAAAGTACCTCAGCAAGGCACCATAGTGTTACTGAGGCAGGATTTACCTTGGTAAGAGCTCTTGCATTGAAAAATTGTTTCCTTACTAGTCTTAAAACCAGAAGATATAATTACTATCAACAATGGAAAAAACTAGGTAAATAAGCAGCTTGGGAAAACCTTATATTTCTTTAAAAAGTTATAATTGCTTTGCAAAACATTTGAAAACTTTTCTCTTGATTATTTTTATTCACCATTCAGGAAGTACATTTTCAAGCCACTTACTGTAGCTAACGTACATCTTTCTGCATGAAATAAATATGAAACTTTTGTGTGTGCTGCTTTTTAGGGTATGGATCACTGAGCTATCTCTCTTCCCAGCAGTGCTCTTTGCATCTGGTCTTCTTTTTTGTTTAAGCTCTTCCTCTACTCTGAGCCCCTTCCCACAATATACTTCATAAGATTATTTTCAAACTCCATGATCAACATTTCCCAAACATTCATCACAACCAGGAACACCGAGAAATTGTAGAAAAAGCAGCGTCAGCAGTAGCAAAGTTCTTCAAGGACAAGAGCGGCAGCTGTAATCACTAGCTAGAAGGGTTTACTCTGGCCAGAGAACAGCTAACTACCTTTAATTGCTGTCAGGAGCTCAATCCACTCTCCAGAGGAGGTGAGGAGAGGATGGGTATGGAGAGGAAGCGGGTGTTTACAGCTGCAGCCAGTTGTTACAGCTGGTTCTTATTCCCCCATCCTGGCAGGGCTGAACTGCAGCTGCAGGGAATCACACAACGACAGATGACCCCCAGAAAGAGAATTACCTTTTCAAAAAGTTAGAGAAAAAATAAACTTAATGATTTGAGAGGGTGATGCAGAAAGTTCCTCTGCCACCTGCTTCTTGCCAAAAAGGATGCTAGTCAGCGTCTAGTGGAGGGAGCTGGTCCCTAGACACTCAACAATTCCATTCCTTGAACAGGGTCTTACAGTATCATCTGAAATACAGCATCTTACATATTCACAAGCAGCTTTGATGGGATTTGTTGCTTGTGCAGAAAGAATGGCTCTGTATCTGTCAGCTTTATCTGGCCTAATTTTCAACACTACACAAACTTAAGCACAGAAACAGCTTGCAGTTATGAAGATGATTCTTTTATCAAAGCCCAGAAGATGAACCCCAGCCATCAGGACGGGGTTCATCACAACTTGCATCACTAAGCGCTGCCCTTTAGAGGTGACTGTTTCGAGGCTGACAGCTGCCGCTCCCTCCTTGTTTAAGAAGAAATTTATCTTTCTGTGTTTTCTGCCTTGACTTTATACTCAAACATCTCTAGCTCTACTGCTTTTCTATTAGTCATAATACTCCCAGTGTCTTCAAAAGTTATAGAAATCACGCGTTGTAAGAAGTGTTTACTGAAGTTATAAAACTAAGTCCTTCTTTTTTCTTAGTTCTTACAGTGCTTGATAACACAGAAGGTAACGTAGATACAAGATTTAGCATTTAGATGCCAAGATCACCCTTTAACGCATATTTCATGAATTTTGAAATCTAGTAGAGAAGGAGCTTTCTTTTCTGACAGCCATTTTACCAAATTATGTTGAAGATGGACATGAAATATTCTGAATAGGAGAGTTGTCCTCTACAATGGCCAGGAAGAAAAACCCATCAGAAAATTGAAACAAAAATTTTTTATGAATGTAAGGTAATAATTACATTATTGAGATGGCTTGGTCCTTATTTGATTATTCATTCAAATTCACCTCCCTTTCCAAAGTTTATCTTTTTTCTCAAAGATCTCTCACAGTGTTAACTACTGCAAATGTTTCCACTTTATAAAGACGTTACTTCTGAAGAAGTGGTGCCAGAAGCCAAGAATGAAATTTTATCTCATCTGAAGTTTAATAGGATAGTATATTGCCATTATAGCTCTAGCACTATTAAATTGCCATTATTTAGAAAGGATTATTTAAATTAAAAAAAAGAAAAAGAAAAAAAGATGTTATGCTTAGTTCCACCAATACCAGAGGGAAAATAATCACCGCAAGAGAAGAGAACTGATTAAAAAAATGTGGTTATTATATATGTTATGACAGGGATCAAGAAAATTATTCCTCTATTCTTGGACTAAAGCAATTATTTTTTATAAAGAAAATAGGCAGATGATATTAAGTATAACTTCATTCAAATATGACAAAGATTCCTGATTTTCCAATGTTTGTCTTTCACTTCATGCAAAAAATAACTTATCATGTACCTGATCTTGGCAAAGAGAAGCTCTATTGATAAAATTATGCTTTCCCAAGTTTAAAGGCATTGGTATAGGGAAAATAATGTAGGCAAATCCTGTATAGTTAGTTAAAGTTAACTGCAGTCTATTATAATTACAATGATCACTGCTGTTCTCTACTTCTAGCAGTCACTAGATGAGACTATTTTCATCATTAAAAGAAAATAAGAAAGCAGCTTCACCCCTGCCCACAGCTCCATCTCCATACATCGGTTTATCAAGAACACAGCAGAAGAACACAGGATTATTGCCTTACCTCAATTTTTTCCCATATGGTTTCATAATTCTCTTGATGTTGTATATCTTGCATCAGTTGATGAATTAAAGCTGATTTATTTGAGGCAGAAGTCTCATTCTCAGTGGGCTGAGTGACAGCAGTCCTTTCTGACTTTTCTTCAATGTATTTTTTAATGCAAGATGCAGGCATGCAAAGATCTTCTTCAGAGAGAATATCACTGAGAGGCCCAGATTCAATACTGTCTCCTAAGGAGGATACTATATCGCTTGAAGAGCTTGGTGAAATTCTACCCATTTTTTTGTGCTTTTTTGTCTGGTACGTTGGATACATTTCTGAATCTGAGTTCATTTCTGACAGCTCCCAGTCATCAATGTTTTGAATAGTTTCTCTTCTGGGCTTTTGGGGCAGTAACTTTGTCAAATTTTCTAGTTTTAAAGCTAATACTTCAGTCTGTTTGAGATGTGAAGGAAGTGCTAAATATTCATCAGATCCATACCAGACCTCACCACCTTTACTGTTCTTTTGAGTATAGCTTGGTGTTGAGGAGAAGCTCTTATTATTCTTTCTTCTCAGTGGAAGAGGCGATGAGTCGGTAAGCTCAGAACCAGCTGAGGAAGCACTCTTTTGGCTACGCGTTGGTGAACTAAAAGGCTCAGTTTTACCTTGTGATTGCCCATTTGGGTCTCTCTGGTTACAACAATCTGATGATGCAGAAGAATCTGTTTCCGTCTCCTCCAGAGAATGAGAATTATGAGAAGTAATTCCATTTTGTAAAGAACGTCCTCTTTTTTTGGCTTGTATTGGAGTAGCCATTTTACACATACCTCCAGGTGTTCTGCCAGCTTTCACTTTCTCTGGAGCATCATGAGACTTCTTGTGCTTTGATTTTTCTTTACAGGTGGAGAAAGTAGACTTCCTTAGACTTATGGGACTGTCCTTAAAGTGATTATTTATTGTGTACTCAAGATTTCTATCACCTATCGTATTTAAGCAGTCATATGACTGACTAACTGCAGATGGACTGTTAGTGTAGGCTGACTGTAAAGCTAGGCAAAGCTTGGACCTGTCCGGTGGATCTAACAGTGAGGGTGTACTTCTACTCATTTCATTTTTAACTATCTGAGAGATTTGCCTTTTTAAATCATTGGCTTCCATATAATCTTTAAACACATCATCTTTCAGAAACAGACCTCTTTTTGGCAATGTAGGCTGTGTAGGGGAGTCTTCATTATAGTTAAAGCAGTCTCTTATGGACCTCTTAGGAGTTGAGTTTTCACAGTGAGAGTGTTTGCTATTTTCACTGGTGTGCTGTGGAAGGTTGCATTCTGGTTTCTTTAATGTGGAAACTGGTTTGCTGTCAGTAGGTAAAACACCATCTTCAGAGCGAGGTCCTTTAGAAAGAGAGGAGTTCACAGCAGGAGATACTAGTGAGAGCTCATCTGGCCCATTCCTCTCTTTGCTTTCTTCTCCATCTTCTGCTGAAAGAGGTACATGGGTTTCTTTCTCATTTAATGCTTCGTTACACTGGGAAGCAATGGAATCAGTTGCTACTGCAAGTAAACCCACACTTCTGATAAGTCCTGGAAAGTCCTTATCCATCTCACTGTAGTTCCAGGATTCAAATGATTTGGCTTTCCCTTGGCTGGAGGTCATATCATCCAGAGCACCAAGCAGATCCTCACTAGGACTGTAGTCAGATAGCTCAAATGCAGTAATACCACAATCCAGTGACAAGTAATTTTGAGAACATTTGATGGTTAACTGCCCAGAATCATCAACTTCAGTTAAAGAGTCAAGACGGTCCTGAAATAGACAAAGAAATGGCACTTTTTTAGAAGATTAATTTTCATGTACAGCACACATGAAGTAAAGAACTATCAGTTTCTGTGTTTTGCTGCCTAACATCTAGAAAAGCATTCATCACTGACCTGCCTGCTTTTGCAGTACCCTGTAGAAGGGCAAACCATTCTAAAGTATTTGGGGAAAAAAAATGGCAGTAAACTGAAGAATGCTTAGTTTCAGTCTGGTGCAGCAAGTTACCTAAAAGTAGCAACTCACTTTTGTATTGGTATTCTCCTCCTTAGATTTTCCTCTCAGTTCTACCTGCTCTGTAGGGGAGACTCAGAAATTCCATACAACAGACTCGTAGTATTCCCTGAGTTAACTACCTCAAACAGGAAGGAGGGGATCTTGGGGACTGCTGAGTACATCAGCCACCTTGTTAATCTCGCGTTCTCAGAAATCCCTGCTGTTCTACAATCTTTCACTTGACTGCCAGAATGTTGTTTCCAAGCTTCATCTAGCAACGAGAGACGTTTCTTCCCATATTTATGAGATACGGTTTGCTAACTACATTTCACTTTTTTGTAGCATTATCAACCAAGAATTTAACTGCTGGATATTTGGAGCACAAATGGAGAACAGCTCAAGGAAAAGAAAATATAGCTGGGAATCCTAAACCTCTGGCCTGCCACGTCCCCTTCTCAGCATCTTCTGAATGGAAGTCCTTCAATCTTAGAAACACAGACATAGCCAGAGGAGACCATCCCAGGTGGCAAATGAGATTTTAAGATCAAATTCAAATTAATGTTTATAAATATTTTTGTGACTTATTTGAAGAACACTAAAAAAAATCTAACTATGTAAAGATCCATATTTTTAGTAGATGATTTAACGTTCTAACATCTAGGCAGGCCTCAACTATTTCCAGATCCCAGCACGTAATTTGAAACCTGAACGTAGGATCAAATAATTCTGAAACAATTTCTGTTTTTATTTACACTGGTGTATGTCTTAAGTAACTCCAGTTAAGTTAAGTTACTTAAGTAACTTAAGTAACTCTAGACCGAGAGAAATTGGCAGAGCATGTCAATTGACAAAAGAAACTGCAAAGCAGAATTAGAAATAAAAAAGCCAAATTAGCCCAAGTGCTTGCAGAAATTACTTAAAAACAGCATAAAGGGCAGAAAAACTCATGTTTTATGATTCTAACTTTAGATCCCTAAATCATATACCTGTCTTTCTACCCAGGTTTGGTTTTTATAATAAAGTCTTTTAAAGCAAACTCTTGAGTATCCACAATAGATTCCTGTCTGAATTATTCTCTGAAGCAGCTTGTCTCACTACACTGCCTAAACCCATAGTTTAAGGACCTTAGGCATCATGCCTGAAGAAGGTGCAATAACCCCACAATCTCTTCATCTCACAATAAACCACTTGGATTTTGGCCTGAACAAGGATAGTCTCAATAAAGAGAGCTATTGTTTGCCATCTTCTATAAACATGTAAAGTTTGAGCCCTGTACTCTGTCTACCCCACTTGTATTACTCAAAGTAAAAATATAAAAAATCCTCCAGTTAAAAATATTATTTATAGAAAAGATCGATTAGAAAGTTATTTATCACCCATAACCTTGGACACTGAAAATACCTCTTATTTAGCACATAGTATCCAGATGTGGAACGTATGCTACAAATTGTACATTGTCAATAATCCAAAATTAAAAGGGGAAGTTTCTATAAATCTGTCAAATTTATATTTTGGAGCTGCATTTATTAAGAAAAATAATGACTAAACAATGATCAGTATTACAGCTGCATTTTTCGTCTAATCTCAGGAAAAGATTAGAAACTGTAAAACCACATATAAATCAAAACCCTTTCCATAGCCCTAAGGGCCTTCATTTCTCCAGAGTAATGAGCTCCATTCCTGCGTCTCTTAAAAATGTGTTTATTAACATTAATAAAATTTACAGTCACATGCACTAAACCATCTTGCTTGGTCATTTTCCAAGCAGCCTCTTAAACGTGTTCTTCAGAGGAGCATTATTTAATGCCAGTATTATCATGTTTTAATTATTTTTATTTCAGAAAAATATTACATTTGGTTATTTGCATGGCTACCAATAGGAAAAAAAAAATTAGTTCAAAAAATTTGTCCCTTTTCGCGTAGCGATGCTTCCGGTAAAGCTGTGTAGGCTGTTTCCAGTACCTTCGTGTATTTATATTTAAACCAGTGCAATTCTGCATATTTTTAACTCTTTCAAATGAGCTAATATAATTTGTAAGATTTTTGTGTGTGTGTGTGACTTTACCCACTGTTTGAGAACATCAGGATTCACTGTATTCACTTTCCATATTTCCTGGCTTTATCAATTATAAAATAAAACTCACACATTAGGTTCAGCTGGACAGAACTCGGGCTGCAAAGAACTAATTTTTCTTTCCTTCCTACCTATCTCTGGGTAATTCCTGAAGGAGAACTGGTCCTTCAAAATATTAACCCTCCAAAGTTTTTTATTAAAAAAAGTATTTTCTTAATTTATCATCTCCACCATGGCAGGCAGCTTGCCTCACTGGTTCTTCCATTTCTTCCAAGCCATAAAACCTTTGGTGCCCTTTCCTGCTGGCATCTTATTCAGTATGGCGCTGCTGAGATAGCTGAAAGCACAGTTACTGCCTGCCCAGACAATGAGCTGGGTTCCTAACCAAGCCAGGAAAGCCAGTGCTGTACACTTTCATGCTTTGATAGCTACTCCGCTAGTGTTATCCCAGTTCGTTGTGTTGAGGTTAGCTTGTGCACATTTGTGTGTGTTACGGCTACAGTGTAAATATAGCCCAGGCAGGACTGTTGTGCTGTGATTGACTGTGCAGTCTATGAACTGAGAGAGTGGTGAATATTAACAAGATGAGACTGTCTCACTGAACACGAAAGAAACCTTGGCAGGTCATTTCATCCATGGAGCTCCTCAGATAACATTGGCAGCCAAAGCCACTCTTCACCATTACGCAGAAGACAGCTGACTTAAGGAGCAAGCCAAACTTTTTGTGAAATGATAGGTTCAGGGACTGCGGAAAAGCATAACATTTGCTGTACTGGTTCAGATCAAATTTCTGTCTAACCCAGTGTCCTGTCTCTGCATCAGTTCTAAACGTTTTCTGCTCACTGAGCTATAAGAAATGGTTAAACATACGCAGCCCTTCCATACACAACATTTCTACCCACACTCCCAGCTTCTACCAACGAGCAGCATAGGGACTTCTTCATCTGGAGGTTATAATTCCTCCTATCTTTGCTTAGTTTTCACATTTAGTTTTTGAACTTCTTTCCACCTCTAAGTGTCCTACGGTAGTGAGTCCCAAAATAGAACTCTTTGTGGTGTGTGAAAGTTTCTTCTATTCATTTCAAACCAGATGACTTCTCAATCTTAGGAGAAAAAAGTAAGCTGTCATTCCTGGTCCATAATCTCCATGGAGCACTGAAAATTAGGAGAATGATTCTCCAAGGAAGGGTTATCTGTATAGGCAAAGGTTTCTAGGTTTGCCCAAACAGTCTCACTATTCACATACGGATGAAAATCCCTAATAGATAATATTGTATCGTGAGGCACTTACTAATCCTACAATGCAGTCCTGTCGGGGAAAGGATATGGGGAAAACACACCAAAAAAACCCCGCAAACCAGTAGATAAAAGTAGGTAGAATTGTCTCTACATAACGTTTTATTTATTTGACTCTTTTCTTCAAATAAAGCCACTACCATTATACCCGATTAAAAGCCTGAATAAATACCTGAGAGTTAAAGACTGCAAAGCAATTTCTGGGAACCTATTCAAGCATTAGAGTAGAAACTTAATACTAATATTGTGTCCCTGCTATTGTTAGCCATTAATTTTGTCAAATATTGTTTATGTTCTAGTTGGGGTGGGAAAAAAAAGAATCATGTCAGGATATTTTGGCTTTTCTGGTTTTTTACCATATAAGCCTATCTGGCAACATGTTTTTTTCCCACTGAAAAATAATCTATCCCTCCCCAGTCAGTCCTCCCCTGTATTGGAGGAATGTTTTTTATAGCAGTTGTAATCAGATCCAGATGGGACATTTCCTGTTTCGTTGTATCTGAATCTGCCCCTTCCTTGTGTCTTGAAATCACCACGCTCATGTCATAAAATAATGACTTCACCCCAATTCACCACTCTGGATATGCAGACAAGCGTGGATTTCCTTCAGATTTGCCAGAGAAGGTTTACCAGTGACAGCAAAGCAGTAACTGAACGTGAAGCAGCACGTATGTGTACATTGGGAAGAGGGGGTGGTGGAAGGTGGGCCTGGGCATATCTCAGCATTGGTTTCAGGACCACCCACTCTGTTGTGCCAAAGGCAAATACAAAACCCAACATGAAGCAGAGAAATAGAAACATTCTTTTTAAAGTTGAGGCATCTGAAATTCAGGACATGGTTAGGGGGTTTTCTGACTTCCTCTGTAACACAGGTCGCAGAATCTCACTGCATTGATCTAGAGGTCTCTTTCTGTAAATGTATCTAATCTTAACAAAAACATTTTATCCTAATCTTAGGACTTTCAGCAAATGAAGAACCCTCTACACACTAAGTTACCTTCTATTAACCATTCATTAACTATTAAAAATGTGCATCTTCTTTCAGTTTTAAAAACTAGGCCAGTAGTGTCTTTCTAACTGAGCTAATTTAGCAGTGATGAATTCAAAGGAAAAGGCATTTTAGTTAAATCAATCCAGATTTACAAACCACTTACATGTGTGTGAATTTGACACCTCATTAGAGTAAAAAAAAAATGTATGATTCATGCATCATTGTTTCTCAGACAAAATGTGTGACTGTTTAGAGGCATATTGCAGAATTGCCATTCAAACAAATTAAAATCCATCCTCTCTGCTATAAAGCAATGTTGACCTAGTCTGGAAAGTTTTGGAAAATATTGCATTCTGCTTTAAATCAATATTGACCTTGTCTGGAAAGGTTTGGAAAACAATGTGTAGGCTTCAGGTTTGTGTATGCATGAAGGGAAACGTCTAAGCTTTTCATTAAAGAATTCATTGCACATAAAAATTGAGTTTTGAATTGGACGTGAACCTTAAATTCACGAGTGACCAGACCAAGGGCTTTGGACCAGATGCGCCTTGGTAAATGTGTCCAATCCTTTATGAAAAATATTTCAATCAGGAGAAAACATTGCTAGCCACTAACATTATACTTCTGAACGTTGACCTTAAAGTACTTGCTTTAATTTGGTTCAAGGAGAACAGGTATCAGCTGAAAACACTTAAAACACAAAATTAGCAAAATATCTAGAAGACAAGTAAGCTGTCCTTAGAATTGTAATCTAGCAATTTTAAATGTGCAACAGGGATCAGATGCTTCAAATACAGATGAAATTCTCAAAACCGAATTTAGTTACTATACCTCCTTAGTCTCTTCAGAAAATGCTTGCAGAATATCAGTCTGCCTGGTGTAGTTTCCATTGGCGTCTTGTAGTCCCTGGAGAATACGCTCCCTCAGAACCAGAACAGAAACACGTAGTTGGTGCCAGAGTAGCTGTACTGTATGGATATCGACTATCACATTGACAGAGTAAGACAGAAGCTTCAGGGAAAACTCAGTCTCTAGCAGAGCATGAATTTGTTCAACGTGATCAGATATATCTTCACAAATATCCTGCAATGGAAAAATAAAGTAGATATTTAGCTACAGGCATGGTCCTTGCATGGATCAGCTCTACTTTTCATCTACCTTTTATTAAATGCAGGACAGATTCTTTCAGAGAGGAAAGATAATGTAATTAATACATCCAGGTTTCTCTATTTTTTTTTTTATTTATGGCAGTGCTACAGCAACTGAAGCAGCAGCTGTCCAGTTTGGCAGCACTGCTCAGTAAGTGCAGAGACAGCATACAATAAAGAAGGACAACAAGATCACATGAGTCAGAAGCCGAAAACTAACACTGTACAGTGACATATTAGAAGACAGCAATAGGAATGAAAGTTAGAAGATGGCCAGAAGCACTCTCTCTCTCCCCCCCCCTCCTTCTCCGGTTAAAATGCAAAGAATCTGATCTGTGCCATCATCAACAAAATTCTTTTGGACAGAATTTACCTTTTAATCTAGCCTCTATAGCCAAGCAGGGCAACTGTCTGAGATAGAGTCAATGTGGATAAACTATTTCTGAGATCCGTTGCTGACTGAAGTGATGAGAGGGTGCTAACTTTTCCATAGCCTTGTTCTGGACTCAAAATTGAACAGAAGAAGATGGGTGGAGATGGAGAAAGAGGGAAAGCAGAGAAGCTGTGAACAATTGTGTTGAGAAAGCAGAAAAGAAAACACAAGTTACCAGGTTATAAAACTAAGGTTTTGATGGGATGGTATCTTCCAAATTTAATAATTAACGTCCCAGATTTCTAAACTGTGCTGCATACAGTGTAAAAATCTTTACAATCTAGTCTTAATTTATTTTGTGAAAGGGTAAGTCATAAGACTAAAGAATATTTGGGCATATACTATTGAGTGAACAAGACTGCTTTATATCTATTCTGTTTGAAAACTAAGTGAAAAAGCATATTATAATCAAGTAAGGAAATGTGATTAAAATACTGGGGAAAAAAAAAAGCAATGGATCCTAGAAGGTTGGTTTCCTACATCTGTGTAACATATTTTAAATCCAACACTTATTTCTTTAAAAAAAAAAACATAAAGAAATTATTTCAATTCAAACCTTCAGAGATGTCCTTTTTAGGTAAAGGGTGGTATATGCATAACAGCAATAAAAATGAGAATAAACAACATAATTTTGCTTCATTACAAATTTGCTATCGAAGCAATTTTATCAGACAATTACATCGAAACCACATGTCTGATAATATTCTTGTGGTTTTGTACAGCAGTAGAATAACAAGAAAATCAGTACAGTTGAGTCTTTCTAAATTAATAATATGGTACAGTAATTTTTATCAGTTCAGATTTGACATCTGCAGTCCGAAAGTAAAGCCAAATTATTGAAAATGTAATTGTATGTATGTAAGAAATTAAATAATTTTAGTACAACAGATAGCACAATATTAGTCCTTGAAAAACTATTATGGTCGGGTATTATCAGTAGTTACTCATTTTAATAAAGCACTGACAGCTAAATCGAGTCGCCTGCAGGAGTAGCTCTCAGAAATGCCAGGGATGAGCAGAAAACGTTGGCGTTTAAATGAGCAGAGTTTCGGGGCTGCCTTGAGAGACCGGCAGTACCTTTTCCCCTCTGTCCTCAGTCCCCTGGTTGTGACAACCAGCATCTATATTTGGAAACACAAAACACACAGCCTCGCCTGACAACACGTAGGGGCTGCAAGTGCGCAGGGCTTCAGCTATCTACACACTTCCAGGTGAGCAAATGGACACTGTAGTCACACTCGAGAAACCTGGATGTTAGATTAGTGTGCTAATCCAATTCTGCAGACACACAGACAAAGCTAGAACTCACAGCAAAATCTTTTCCAAGCTTTGGAAAAGGTTATTGTTATCCAGTCGTCCAACTACAGCTAAAACTTGACTGAAAAGCACAGCTGTATTTCTATGTTGTTTCAAATGTTTTAAAGAATGTTTTTAGTGAATTAGTTTGACTGAATTTGCGTTCACTTCTCCAATGTTGTTCATGTCTTTTTCCTCTTGGTCTTAAAGCTGTTTAATTTTAATTTCAGGGATTAAAAAATAGGGTTTTGCCCAGCAACTGTAACTTTGTAAATTAGACTCAATCTATAGAAAAATACTTAATATATCTTCAGTTAGACTACTCATAGAGTACTCATCTTAAGTTTGTGTCAACCTGCAAAACAAGTTTTTATTATTTTCCAGCTTCACACACAGTTACATGCTGAATTCCACTGCCGTAAGAATTCTCAGAGGTTGAAAACACGAAGCCATAAGAAGAAAGTATTAACAATGAGCAAGTGTCTCCTGAAAATCGTTAGATAATGTACTGAAAATATTGGCTAATGAATCCAGATAATTGTCTAAATCAAGAGTTCAGACCCATGCTTCAAACAAGTTTTCTCTTGAGCTACCGTTACACTAGGTACCACAGCATCCCAAATTTCTGAAGGAGACAAACTTTCCACACCACCACAGAAAGTACCAAAATGTATATCCCAGCACCACTAGAGGTTTGAAAGAAGCAATGGCTTGTTATAAATTGCTAATTTTCCTCAAAAAGCAAAGTCTGAAGTACTTACAGACTACTGTAAGCATAGCAGCAGCCAAATGCTTTATGTACTAACAAGATAATTAACCGCTCTTGACAGTCTCAGTAACATGGAGAGAACTTAAGGCCGACCTCGTCCATATCCAAGTAAAGGTCACATACTCTAACCTTAACATACAAGACTACCATCTCAGTCAGCGACAAACAAAGTGCCAGCTTTTAAAGGATTTCGATTTTAGAAAGAGTGGGGGGCCAAAAGACAGGAAGCTATTTTCTGAGTAGCTGAATGAGCCAGGAAGGAAATCAAGTCCCTGCATACCTTTTCGTAATATAGGCACTCTGAGCTCCACTTTCTGACTTTATCATCAGCTCCCTCTCCCTTCTGGCCTGGAATTAGTACAGCATTGAACTGCCAGGGTAGTCTTGCCTTTACTTTCATGGGAGAATAGAAAAGATTTTTTCCTTTGCTGATAACTATGCTGACATGACGTGACCTTTAGGGCTGTTGGTTTGGTGTTTGGTTTTTTTTTCTTCTCTTCCTATTAGATGAAAACCTGACTGAACCGTTCAGGAAGTCTGATTTAATTTGCAACAGAGCCAGGCACAGATTTAAAGTGATTTAACTCCCCTATTAATAGCTCCAGCTATTCAATATCCAGAAGTCCTGGACAAATGTCTGCAGTGCACGCACAAGTTCAATATGTCCAATTCATATATTACATATATGCTGTGCAGTCCACCTGCACATGCACTCTAAGTCTGAAGACAGACTTCGGCTGGATTCACCGCGTGCTTACAGAGCGGTAGCATCAATGCAACAATCTTGGTGAACATGCACTAACCGCTTGTGTGATAGCTACGAGTTGGTCAGTGATCTTCAGTATGTCAGACTGCACGTATGGCACACGGTCGTATGTCAGTCTATTGGGTACTTCTTGAAAAAAATCTTTGGAGCCATAAGTTAACATTCCTGCGTCACATAGCAGTGTTCTGGTGGGTGACTTGCATTTCAGGTGAGTCTGCAGCCATTGTCAAAAGAACTGTATTTCATTTCACCACAGGCCAGGTCCCTGGATAAAATGGATTAGACTTGGGTTTGTGGGAAGTCCATCTTACATAAAGTTTGGAAAAAAAGAATTTAGGCCCCTATGGATATCCCATTTCCTTGGTTTTGAACTGTCATATGATGGTGGGAAGGTGAAGGCTGCGCAAAGGACAGAAGAATAGCTGTGTAAAGCCTAAGGCCAGCCCTTTTTCAAGAGAACATGATTGTGAAGAAATGATGGCTTTTGCCATATAAGTTAATGCTGAAAAGCCTTAACTATTTACTTGCATTTTTTTTCTACACTTGCCTGGCACAAGACAGCATTATTGAGAGGAAACTATAATATCAAATCCAGTTGGCATTATCTAGTACAATGTTTTCTTACTGCTGTACTCAATGTCTAGATTTACATATAATTCAGCAAAATGAAATTATTATATCTAGCACAGCTAGCTGTGAAGTTAATAATTTTCTGTAATAATTAATGCAGTTCAAATACAGCACAAAAATGTCATGTTATATAAGTTCCTGATTTTACTAAGGCTCAGCATCAAGACCTGGTATGACATGGCCTCATTGTCCTATTCTTCCTAATTCCTTGTAGGTCATTTAGCATTAGGTAGAGCAAAACCAGAACAACATTGTCATGTGCCCTTTTTTACATTTTGTATTTATAAACGAAGAACAACAATATCACAAGATAGTGCCCAAATGCTGTCATGAGTGCCAGTTGCTCTTACCAGAAGTTGCAGGTAGATAAAATAAACCATGTACTTTTAAGTGATAGGAAAACAGCACTCATCTATTGGCATCTGTTTCTAAATATGCATAGTTCCAGGTCAACGGCAATAATATGCAGCCTACAAACATACGCATGGAAATCCTTCCCCATTTTATCAGTACTTAATTTCATATCAGAAACTGTTACAGCCTGATTTTTAGAAAGCACCATTTCCAAAAAAATTTTTTTTTATCGTTCGTCTCAAATATCCACTGGGCATTTTTGCTTTTACACAGTTTCACAGCGGTGTTTAGGTAAAGATTTTGTCATCCTCTCCTGGGCTATCCTGTAGCGCTGGCTGTGGAATTTCTTGGGCTACAGGGGTTGTATCCATTTGGCTGCCAACTGCCCACTTCACTCAGTCTTCCAGACAGCTGATCCTGTAAGTCGCAGCTGCTGAATCCATCAGCCCGCTCATAGCCTTCCACCTCAACGAAAATAGCCTGAACTGCAAACACTGCAGCAGACAAAGAAAAAGCGCATAAACAAACCCTCAAGAGTCAGTGAAAACTAAACTTTGATGTTGACTTTAAAAAATATTTTTTCATTCGCTGCTGTTCAAGAAATTCTGTTAAGATGTACGTGAAACTACTGAAAGATCAAAGGTTGCAACATGTTGCTTTGGAGTTGATATCGGTGACAGAGAAGCTACACTACAGATTTCTGTTCTTTGATCTCAGTAAAACCTCAGCAGGAAAAACAGATTGCCATTGAGTCTTATGACTACTGTACATGTAAACCAAAATCTATGATTTAAGAAAATGTCTATCTATTTGGTCTTCTTTTAAGTACATTTTAATTCATCACAAGACAAAGATTCCAATCAGAATGTATGAATTCTTCTCATCAGAAAAAAATTAGAGTGTCTGCCAAGGAATTTTCGGATTCTTTTTTTTTTAAATGTACTTGAAAATTATGAATTAAGCTCACTCTCCGCACTGCCTTTTTATGCTTATGTAAAGAGAAAGAACACAAAGGAGACTTTTTTTTATTGTTAAACAAATCAATATCTGCAGCTATCAGAAAGGTATTTTTCCTTTAAAATGCACTCAGACTTCTCAGGGAGAAACAGAGACTTCTCAGGGAGAAACAGTTTTTCATCTCTACCTGCATGTACCTCCAAGCAGTGTTATAGTAAGGATAAAATTGTTCTCTTCTATTTTGGATTATTGGTTAAACCTTTAAGAGAAAATGCTACTTACTTCTTTTTTTTTTTTTTTTCAGCTGTTTTTAACTAAACAATTAAGTCAAAGAAAATAACCGT
>VUYV01000001.1:6816476-6917320 GCA_008711295.1 Anarhynchus alexandrinus
TTTTTTTGCAGCTGTTTTTAACTAAACAATTAAGTCAAAGAAAATAACCGTGCTGGAAAAAAAAAAAATCCCAGAAAATTTCAGAGTTTGACTAAGCAAAACCAACTGCCATGGAAAGCTCTAGACTCACTGCAAGTCACAAGTTTACCAGAAAGTGAGCTGAAGTGCTAAAGGACTGTAGCTGGTATCGCAGTGGCGTTCAGTGGCTACGGGAAATGAATACATTTTACAAGGTCATAATGCAAAGTGCAGCAGGAAAACAGCTACCAGGAGGGCTCCGAGATCACTGACCCTGCTTTCTGCTGACACCGACAGCTTGGAAACACATTGGTCCTCAAAGTAAGCTTCTCCACTCTTCCCTCATGATAACACACATACTAGTGGTAATAATCTCTTTTTCTGGTGCACTATCATTTTCTGCACATTATTCTCTTTCCCAGCTTGGTTTTTATTTTGATTAATTTACTCTATTGTAAGTGAGCGACATTTTCATCATTGCAAAATTCCAGTAAGTTATCTTCATTTTACCTTTTGCTAAAATTCTCAGAAACTTGTTGGAATATGGGAAAGCTGTTATTTTGACAAAAACATTTTCCCTGCAGAAAGCTTTTTTTCTTTTTTATATCTTTGAGACCCTGTTTTCAAATAGATTTCTTCAATGGAAATTTTCAAGCGTTACAGGAACCTAACTGTCTTTACACACTTACACACTTGATCGACTTTCTATTGTACAAACACTGCTATTACAAAATTCTCAAAAAAGCTTTGAAAATAAATATCCAGTCTAGTGAACTTTAAGTACACCTGTTTCTACTGTATTCTGTTATCTCAGGAATCAGTGAGTTACATTCTTATATCCCTGTACTTCAAAATAATGTGCAATAGATGTCAAATCACCAGTTCTTTCACAGAGTTGCTAAAATAGCAGTGATTTGTCTCAGATTGTTACAGACATGGAGCTGTTCTGTAATAATTTATTAGTAGTTTGTATGACATGTTTTATTAGGATGTTTCTTGTGCAAGTATATTTGTTGACTGCAAGGAAATCTGCAAGGATAATGAGCAAGAAGAAAGGAAGAAGGGAGTAAAATAGGATATCACTTGGGAATACAAAGCACTTGGGGCTTTGTAACAATGCCCGAAATGTTAATTGTGAAGCTCCTATCTCAGGATTCCAGCAATTTGCATTTGTTTTGCCATATGGACCACCGCTAGGGCCAAAGGATCAAACACACTGGGAAGGAGCAGAAGGATCCTTTTGTCCAGAAGCAGGGCAGTTGCTGCTGGAAGCTATTCCAGCTCACTTCCAGGACCAGCTGCGGTGCCTTACAAACCTAGGCCAGCCTGCACGTTTATTTTCTTCAGGAAGGGATAGCTGCAGAGAAGACAGCCTGTTTTCAAATGTTCATTTCCCCTATTAAGTTTATTCAGTACTTTAATGTAAGAAGACTTTCTGGTCACAGCATTCACCACAGGCCAGATTCTTAAATGCAAGGAAGTATTTAGTCCACCCAGGAAGCTTCAGAGAGCTGATGCACAAAAGCACTCTACCGTAAGGCCTGGGATGGGATGGAACTGAAGAACCATAGAAGAAGTTATGGCAGTAAAATGAGGCATCTCAGAACTGTCCTGAAAGAGTATCATGTACACAAGTCTGGGCTAGCCATTTCTGGGATATTTCTGACATCAGTAAAATTGATGCATAAATATCCTTTGTGTAAGAAACCACATATATGAACTGAATGTGGCAACTAATTTGGCGTGGGAACTGATGTGACACCTGCAGCTCAACGATGCTTTCATATTCCTGAACTACCACTGGTTCCACTGTGTAACGTGCCTAAAGTTACAACCTGAAAACCCTTTGAAATCTTTAGAATAAGAAATATATTCTTATACACCCCATAATCAGCCAAGCCTACAATGTTCAGAGACTTTGCCCATTAAAGTTACACTGTACAACACTTGTTCAATGAGTAACCACACAACTTTTCATTTATCTTACTTTAAGCACGTTAAAGCATGCTGATTTTTATAAAGGCCTAACTCTCTAAATTTTAAAAAATAGTGTGTAAAAAAAAATTAAAACTTCATAGAAAAAGTCATATTTGTGCCCACTGAAATCTGGTTTTGTACTGCACCCTGGAAGACAGTGTTACACGTGTACTCCAGAGCAGTTTTTCGTGCAAGAAGATAGATGGTACTGAACAGTGCAATACAGTAGCAGGATTTGATTCTAGGTACTTCTGACAGAAAAGGAAAAATACCAAAACCCAAACCTGTATAAAAACCTAGTCAAACAACTGGCAGTAGAGGCAAGTTTTGAAAAACATTGAGCATTTTTTAAATGCCTGGTCATTGGACAACGATAATAATATATATATTTGTCTTGCACTGATCATTTACGATCACAAAGAAATGAGGAAAAAATGATGAGGTAACTTTATACTAAACATACTCATGATGTATTATATAGTCATATCTACTGAAATGGAAGAGTGAAGACTTATTAAAACATCCTTCAAATACCTTACAGATCTCTTCACACAGCTCTATACTTTTTCTGCAATAATGGAAGTACGTAGGACATATTTTGCATCCATCTAGATAATTACCTTTGCTTCTTGGTTTTTTTACTCTCTTTACTCAGCACTTTCTTGCATTCTGAAAGCCGTATATACTAAATGGAAGTTAAAGGCATTTCTAACAAGTTCAAATTACCACACGCAAATGAAAATTGAGGATGCAAATGGAAGGACAGTTTATTTACAGTGAACATATACACTCTGCTGCAGCTAAAAACCAGTTCTCGGTAGCCTGACCAGCACTAGGCAGGTTTTGTCCTCAGCGTAGAGAGTAGTTAACTGGCTATGAGGAAATCCCTACTATCATTTCATGCAAGACACACAAAAATTGAATGTGATAAACAAGCATGTCAGCTACATGAAGAAGCAGAAAGAAGACCACTTTATTATATGATCACAACTTTCTTAAAATTATCTACAACATAAAATAACCAGCAGAATTCAATGCTCATGCACCTATAGTTCAATAATTTTCCAGAAAAATGGTTAACCTTTTGAAAACAGTGAGTTTTCAAAGATTTATGCAGCCAAGCTATTACCCTGATGGCTCAGCTTTGAATATGTCCCACTCTTGTTCTCTCCTCATTTTTAGTTTGAAGAAGATTTGGAATTACTCTTGATATGGGACAAGAAAATTTCAAGAATTCTTTAAGCCTCCTGCAGGGCTATAGGATCTTTGTTGAGCTCTGTTTTCTGATGAGCCAATGTCTTATTTTTTGTAGAAGAAAGTAGATACACTTCTCTTAAAAGATTTTTCAGTTTATAGACTTTGTCAGAAAGACTCTTGATCTTACTATACTCAATAGGCTTAATTAGGGTCTTCAGTGGAGATCAGCTGCTCCTGAAGAGAAGAGTTTAGATGAAAGAGAAAAATTTCTTGGAAGAAAAGAAGCCACATTCTTAAAATAATGAAGTTTCAAATAACAAACAAAGTGCAACCCCACATAAATAGCACGAAGTATTTTAGGCAGCAATGAACTACTGAAATATAAGACATCAAAATAAATAAATAAAACGAACTGCAAGTTCATACAGGAAAAAAAATCAATCCTTCTGCATAGACATGCAGAACACAAGAGAAAAATTTTAATCAAAATGTTTTGACTTGCTCAAGCCAAAGAATGCTACCCTCATTCACTCTTTGACTACAGCTTAGCGGCTGTAACAGAATTTGGTGAAGGACAGTGAGACTCCTCACTCTCACGTCAAATGCTCAATATGGTGACTGTGCTCTCCTTTCTTTTCTGGAACAGGTTAGAAGTGAAGAGCTACCATCTGTGCCAAGTTTTCTATAATGAAAATTGATAGCACGATAGGAAGTTTTCAAGATAAGTGGCTGTTTTATATCAGTGCAGCTAAGCCTCCAAGAGCTTCTGTGACACGTTTTTGAAGTTACTTTCCATCAGTCATTGTCAAGGACAGCAAAAAGGGCACCAACTCTCTTGTTCTTTATTAGCAGACTTTGCTTTATTAGCAGTGATGTTCCCTTTTATGTTGTTCAGTGAAACCTAACATTTAATCCATAAACCCTTATGGGGATCACTGAGATTTTTTTGCTTGGTTCAGAAACGTAGAAAAGAAGCATTATAGTCTGTCTTGCATGCTGCTTACTGTTCCTGACCTTCCTGCCCCCTCTCCAGAATGACAAGTGTTCAAGTCAGCTGGAAAGCTCTTGTAGATCCTCCAATAAGTTAATAACAATTACAAAGCACTCCGAGCATGTGGAGGCACTTCCAGTAGTCTGAAACAGCTACCACCTACCCAACGTACCAGGAGGCCCGTTCCACGCTGGATACCACTCACTCTCTTGTAAGAGTCAGAGTTAGAATACATATCAGNACCTAAGTTTGCTATATCCAGGAAGAACAATTTGAGATATTGGTAGAAAGCTTAAATTATTATTTTACAAGCTTAGTCTTAAGTGAATGAAGAAATAAAAGAGCAAAATCTTAGAAAAATTTTAAAAAGTTAGAAGATTGAATCTTAAAGACATCAAAAGTGTACAATTTTTTTTATTCTAATCTCACTTCTGAGAGTACACACGGAATTTCTTGATGTACTTATGGAAAGAGCTCTTCTAGCAGGCAAGTCAAACCTGGTATTATGGTTCCTAATTAGACAATATTTTAGAAATCATTCCTAATTAGTTTGTGAAAGGTACAACGTAGGTCACAGAGAATGTTCCTGTGTTTTTTGGGCTCAAACGTAATCAGGACAAAACTAAACAAAAAGCTTAATTTACATCCAGAGAAGCAAGAATACGGTAGGGTATTTGCAGGCTTTTTTGAAAAGGAATATAGTGGAGGCTAGATTGGAAACCTGGAATTATGGGACTGGCATGACATCCAAAGCTAACTGAGCCATCCAAAATGCTTTAATTGGCTTTTGGCAAGTATCAAAATGTTTACATGAGATTTCACATATAAAACCAATTAACATACATTATCTAGTAGTTTGTACTATCTGATTATTTTCAAATCTCACTGTCATCCCACAGGTGGCTCTTGGTTAATACAGATGTATTTTTAAAGGTTTGTGTATGGTATCTTCCTTTCAAAAAAACCCATGTCCATAATATACTTGATTTTTTGATTCAGATGTAAAGAGGATACTCTGTAAATAGCAAATGATCAAAACTCATATTTTATACTGTATCTGCAGTACTTCAATCACAAACAATTCTAACATAATCTAGTAAAAAATGCCATACCCAATAGACACAATGAAGCACTTATTACCAATTAAAATGCCTCTAAGGAACCTAAAATTCAGTGTCATTAATAATAGATGCTTGTTCTGGCTGCTTATAAGATTGAGGGTGCCAGACATTAGCATTTTAATACTCTATGTAGAACTAAATATTTAATTTTAAAATTAGAGGGAATATGATAGATAGAACTACTTGAACACACTGTAATTGTAATTTAGAAACATGTTACAAGACTGTAGAGCATATTCCAACAGCATATTCATATATAGCATATTCCAATGTGACCTTTCTGAGAAGTGAAGCTTGGGCTCCAGCAGGATAATTCTCCTAATAGCGCTGGTTTTAGCTTTGCAAGGGAACTTTCCAGTGTAACGCACTGACAGACTTAATGGCTGTTAAGATGTTGATGCTGCTTGAGAAAGTACTCGTGCACTACACAGTAGGACTGAAGTGCCTTGAAAGAAGCAGGAAATGAGCAGCGCTTATTTAAATATTTATTCATTTATATATACACATATGGATATATAGGCAAATATATTTATTACATGTTGCTAACTGGAATAAGATCCTTGATTTATAAAGCACTTCACAGTCAGTGTTGTTCACATCTTTAAGAAAGCAAAACAGCATGATGAGTGGTTTTGGTTGAGAGAAATTCTTTCTTATGCTGACACAGAAAAGAACGGTTTAGTCTATGAGCAGCCTTTCATTTCTTTATGTGCTATTTTATTTTCTAGCTATACGGAGATAAGTTATAAATTATCTTTGTCTAGACTGTAGCTTTCAGTGATGAGTGTAATTCTTACCACTGGGAGAAAAAGAAAGGTTGTAGCCATGCCTGGGCTTGTAAACTAACCCTTTGAAATTCAATCGCTGAACTTGTCTGAGTGGAAGTTAATGAACTGAAGTGACTTCAAGCTTCAAATG
Source organism: Anarhynchus alexandrinus (assembly GCA_008711295.1). Classification (NCBI taxonomy): domain Eukaryota; kingdom Metazoa; phylum Chordata; class Aves; order Charadriiformes; family Charadriidae; genus Anarhynchus; species Anarhynchus alexandrinus. The sequence goes on from VUYV01000001.1 coordinate 6,822,699, forward strand.
CACATTTGTGTATTTTATTTGCTTGTATGTGTTTTTATTTCCTGCAAAAATAGTCATCATCAATTTAGCCTTGAATTGAATCCTGAATTTACACAAAGTCAAATCTTTCATCTTTCTCAGGTAATAAGATTCACGGGAAATGGCATAGGATCCCTGGATTGTGGCAGCCTGGAGTACAGACAGGGAAGAAGGAAAGGTAAGCAGCACATCAAATTGCAAGCAGTCATATTTCCATATTCTTCTTGGAACAACTGAGCTGGGTCTGCAGAGACCCAGCTTTGCCAACGAGCTTTGCTCTGCGATAAGGTGGCTGTACGGCTGCTGGGCTGGACGTGACCCTGGAAATACAGTAACTGTACTCTCGTGGTGTCACACGGGAGCTGATACCCCTGCCAAAGCCTGACTCACTCTGCCTGCCAGAGGTAGCTGGACTAAGCCTCCACCTCTTGCACGGGCGATGTAAAATGCCCTTGGACAGTGAGGGACTGACTAACTCTGGTAGGCTGAAGGCCGCGTTGCTGCATGACAATCTTGGAAAGAAAAACGCTTGCAGCAGCCCTGACCACAAAACCGTGATTTGTTGTCTGGAACTGATAACAAGAAACACCCACTCCCATACACCCTGAAAGGCTACGTTCTTAGGGGATTCTGTGGCTTTTATATCTTCAACACATATCAACTGTACAATATATTTCTATGCAGGTCATCTTCTACCAAAACAGCAAAACCATTAAGCTGTAGAAAAAGCAAAAATTGCAACTGTTTTCTCTTTCTTGACAAGCCACATTAGGATATCAGCCGATCCTGGCATAATAACTGGCAAGTTTGAGTAAAATGGAAGGAGTATTGGCATTTTTAAATAATCTTTTTATTTTTATTGCACCCTTGAATTTTGAGGTCTTTTCACAGAGACTTTTTCAGCACTTCATCAGGAGTTTTGAGAGAAACTGAGTCATACTGACCCAATAGGAAACTTGGTCAGGTGAGAAATTCTTGAAATAGTATTGACAACAGCAAGTCTGTCAAACTTAATATATCTATCTATCTATCTATCTCCCCTCTACATCCATTCTCTTAAAATTCGAGCACTGCCTATAATTCAATATCCTGCCCTCCAAAAATACATTAACCAAACACTAATATGTTAAGTAGAACATTATGACTCCTCTTATCCATTACTATAAATTAACTTCCAGCAGGAAAGCATCCTAAATCCCATACCGGCTGTTTAGTTCTCTTAATAAGGGGCTGGGGGAGGCCACAGTTCATGATGAATAGAGCAGTCTCTCACTCTGAGATTGAACCATGAGCATGAAGGATGACAAAACTGCTCATTGTAATGATTCTTTCCAAAAACATTAGCCATACCTTCTTTTGAAGCTCACAGTGTGAGGAATTTCTAAAATCTACCGTTACTGTTCACATTTTGTTATGTCTTTTACAATTTCAAATGGGTTTAGGAGCATCAAAATAATTCAAAAATCTCTCCTGAAGATATTTTCCACTTGAATTTATAGAAAACACAGTATGAAAACTCTGTTTTGCAGACTTAAAATAAAATTCAGGTAATAATCAAAACTGAACTTGACTTTACACTTTTTGAGCAAACCAGCAAAAATATTAATTTCTGAGAAAGTTTCTTGGCTTATCAGTACAGTCAATAGATATGGGAAAGGCAAATACGATACCAGCTAAGTTTATCTCCAGCTCATTCAAGGCAATCACATATACGTTAAACACAAAACCTACTTGCACGAGAAACTATCAAATCGCATGAAATTCAAAAGAAAATATCACTAGAGATGTGACTACAAATGAAACATAGAGACAAAGGGACTGAGAAAACAAATGCAAAGAATATACCCCTAGTTGGAAAAGACTGTGAGCAATAGCAAGCAGTTTGCACACAGGGAGACGGCTCTCCAGCATGAAGCCAAGAGCGCTGGATGGGGATAAACAGCAGATTCACTTCAAAATCACACTCTCAACCCAAACTGAAATGGTAATATACACATACCCATGGGAAGAGCAAAAAGATCTTTCTGGTTCTCATATGGAGCAGAAATAATTGAGACTCTTACTTTACTGATACATGTCAATGTCTGAAACAGCATTCACAAAAGGATAAGAAATGGAGCAATAATATTTATGTAATAAGCACCTGCTACACTTAGTCCAGCGCTAAGCATGTGTAGCTATATAGCAGAATTTTTCACTCCTTGATGCTTCTGAACTTTAAACGAAACTTTCACAAATAGCACTTTGGAGGAAAATATGGCAATGACTGCCATTATAGAGATGAAGATCCTCATTTGCTTAGCCAGCAAAGTCTAAACAAAAGCAATTGTCTACTGATGCATGGGCAGCTGAAGAGCAAAAGTAAAAACCTTTTAAAAGTCAATGAGAAATTCCTACCCATAATAATCTATGGCTGATTTCCTATTCTTCTGGCACCTTGTACAAGCTATACATCAGTCAACAATTTTCCATCCAGTGCCAATTTTTGCTTCAGGGAAGTCAAAAGGCTTTATCGTCTTAATCCAATGCAAATCTTTGAAGAAAACAGTCTTGGCTAACCAAAAAATTCCTAAACTTTTCCTGTAGATAGAATTTCAAAAGAATGAATAATTTTGCAGAGATAACAGACACTTTCAAGAGGTCTGAGCATATTCCTCAGGACATGGCACACCACAACTTTGTAAACTGAGAACAAAAATAAAACTAAGGGTCTTTGGAAAGGGTACAGCTCACAGAATATTTTGAAAATCGTATCCTAAACTAATGCAACTGTGGTAAACATCAGCGTGTTCATGCCACATTCAGTCTCCCTATGAAGAGCTACAGAATTTTTAAAGTTTCTAATAAAGATAGTAAAATCTAGATATAATGGTGAGGTTCCATGTTTTCCATTACTTACATTATTTTCAGTCTGTTGGTTTCCTGAGCATTTACTAAACACATCTCTTCACTATATAGGTCAAAGTTTTAGCCAAAGTAATGTAATTATAATCTTACAGTGTCTATTTCTAATTATACTGTGACCTATAAAAAGTTAGCTGAGTAATGTCTCGGGGAATAGAGAAGATTGAGCATTAAGTTTCACCTCGACACGCACAAAAAAGCTGTAATCTCCCCATCGAAACATGGGACTAAGAGCTTGAGACAGCAAACATCTTTTTTACCTTCAGAAGTGAAAGATTAAAATTGCTTAAGCCTAAAATTGTGATTGCAGAAACTTTACATTAAGTAGAACAGGGAGCAAAAGAGACTGAATGAACTTTTCTCAATATTCAGAAATCTACATCCACAGGGAAAAAGATCTGTCAATTTTGCAAGTTAGATTTACAGTGCACAGGAAACGCATTGTATTATTTCAAATCAAACACATTTAGGTCATGCAATACTTCTCAAAGAAGTTGAAAACCAGCTGATTAAAAAAAATTGCTTTCATTGATAAAAAATATTTGCAAACTGATCATTTATTGATTTAGACATTTCTAGCATTTTGTAAAATATTTCACTTTAATGGTGTCTTACCTCATTTACACTGGAAGGAGAGTTTTCAGGTATTAGCTTTGCAAAAAAAAAGCCTGTCCCATTTCCTTTCCTCAGCTAAAGGAGTTCCATTCAACCAGCAATTCAGAAAATAAGCGTCTGTTTAAGAGACAGACAAGTAAGCCATGGATGATCTGTAATCCAACCCATCTTCAGTGCAGAGTCAACAGCTTTTGTTTTGCATGAAATATAGCAAATAGTCTGCTGCCTCTACCTGTGTTATTGTGCAGATCAAGTTGAGGCCTGTCCGCTCTTCCCTTCCACGTTCTGAGCTACAGTAGTGATTTCTCAGTATTCGGATCTGCTGTATGGCGGCTAACTGAAATTTCAGCCGACACTTGTAGACTTGCAATTAGCAAGGTTATTTTAAGCGCTGACCTAAGTTCCAGCAGAATGTTTATGGCATTATGACAGGAAGGAATCTAGTATAATACCGATCACTTGGTAACCCTGTAAAGCTGATCTCGGAGAGGAGAACCTCTAATTCACAGCATAAAAGTAAATATCTGACTCCCAATTTACTTTGATTTTCATTTTTAAGTTTTGAATGGAATGGAAATATTTACTGGGTTAATATTAGGAAGCTTAGAAATTATTTTAGGACCTGGTAGATCATATGCTTGGAACAAATGTATTAATAGGAAGTTATGACTTCCCCAATGGAGTGATTCATCACTTACAAAACAGATACTGTTACTTTTGCAATGTTCACGTTTGTAATAATTACCTATTACATTCTGAATGGGAGGAGAAAATGACTTACGAAGCTGAACTTGTTACAGCCGGACTTTAACAACACCTTTTAATTTCTCCTTGGATATCTTCGAAAAGGGCTCCCTCTTCTGTACAGGCCTTTCGTAACCCCTCGTTTGCCCTGGATTCCTTCTGAATTCTCTGGCTGTCTAACTATTTCAAAGTCATGTCGAAAGGCTCAGTCATACCTCCACACCCTCATTCGTTGTCGTTCTCATTCCTCCCCCCTCCTTTCTTCTTTTTTGTTCGTGGATCAGCTTTCTTGTTCCCACCCATCCTCATACTTCCAATAGTGGCAGATCCAACCTCACAGATGGAACCATGACAAACAGCTCCTCTGACTGCCCCAGATTAGAGCTATAATGGTCAGCCAGATCGTGTGTGCACACAAGACAAGCTTTTCTGAAAGCACCACAATCAGAAACACTATTAAAAGAGATATATTTGTTTTAAAGGAGAGAGTAAATGATGAAAACAAAAAACCCCAAAACCAACCAAACAAAAATCACCACCAAGAAAAGCTGTTGCTTTTGCAAATTATTTAGTAACTTCTACACATCACTAATCACAATGAAACTGCTCCCTTGATCTTTACTGAAGCAGTGTTTCCAGGTTTGGCCACAGTTGCTTGCTGTCTGCTCAAAGATTATATCCCACATTGCATTACCTGATTTCACTTAAGTCATTTAGAACAATGTCATAGGAAGCTGTCGGGCCAAATTTTTTAAAAAAAATCGTAGCTCAAAATTATTGCAAATTATTTCAGTTGAAAATTATTTCAGTTCCAGTTTCAAATAATTCTGATTCAGAAATATTATATCTTTCATAGGACAAATACAGTTTTGATCAAGTGCTAGTGCTTAAACAGGTAGGTACGTAGGCTGAAGTAGGTTTATATCCTCTTTACAATATGAAATAGATTGTCCAGGGTTAATGACTTGATGATCTCAAAGGTTTTTTCCAGCTATGACGATTCTGTGAATTAAAACCTTTATTTAATTTATATGCAACAATGGCACAATACCTTGAGATGCTACATGTCATGGTTTAACCCCAGTCAGCAGATAGGACTGTGCAGCTGCTCGCTTACTCCCCCCGGTTGGGATTGGGGAGAGAATCAGAAAAGCAAAAGTGAGAAAATCCACGGGTTGAGATAAAGACAATTTAATAAGTAAAGCAAAAAAACACACAAGCAAAGCAAAACAAGGAATTCACTCCCTGCTTCCGATGGGCAGGCAGGTGTTCAGCCATCTCCAGGAAAGCAGAGCTCCGTCATCCATCACATGTAACGGTTACTTGGGAAGACAAATACCATCACTCCAAATGTCCCCCCCTTCCTTCTTCTTCCCCAGCTTTACATGCTGAGCATGACGTCACATGGTATGGAATATCCCTTTGGTCAGTTGGGGTCAGCTGTCCCGGCAGTGTGTCCTCCCAACTCCTTGTGCCCCCCCAGCCTGCTCACTGGTGGGGCAGTGTGAGGAGTAGAAAAGGCCTTGACTACCTCTCAACAACTGAAAACCAGTTGCTATCAAGTCTTTCTCATCCCAAATTCAAAATATAGCACTACACCAACTTCTAGTAATAAATTTAACTCCATCCCAACTGAAACCACGACACTACAAATCTGGAAGGGCTTCCCCTGTTTCAGAGCTTAACTTGTAAAACGCTGAGAAAGCATAACTGAGGATCAGTGGCTCAGTTCTCTCTTTGAAACTTGATTCATACCTGCCTAATAGCAGGAAATCCATTTCCTGTTGAATCCCAGGTAACTCCAAGAAACACATCTCAGCATGTCGTTTGCATTACTAGCTAGTATTGTACTTGCTGATTACACTGCCTTTTCCAGGAGGGACCTGTAGATGAGTCAAGCTGAGCGAGAAAGGGATGTAGTCTGCTGATGAGGAAATGGACTGCCATCTTAATCAGAAAAACTATAAAGTTCATGGATAAATCCGTGGTGAAAGAAATATAAGCAGAATAATATACATGAGCTGACTTTAATAAACGAACACTACATAGCAGGAGGATAATTCAGCAGAGCTGGATGGTTTCATCATAAATGTTTTGAAAGATCTTTATTGCTAGTAGCTCTGCACAATGGGGCTCATTTTCGGCAAATTATTGTGGAGATGAGAAAGAGAGAAGGCAGTGAGGGAAACAACTCAGGGGTAGAATTAATGAGTGAGTCATATGTTTTCCCTGAAATACAAATACTTAGAGAAGGGTTAGATAAAATGCAAACATTCAGTGAAGTAACACCCGTGATCAGTTTCATCACTCGTGGGTTGACTTATACACTCTAAATAGAATTATTAGGTGTTATTTTTGATTTCTTAATAATTAGGATTTTGGGGCGTTTTGCAAAAAAAGAAATCAGAAATAAGATACGAAAGGCTTCTCGTTTCAAACTTGTAACATGACTGTAACTCTTTTCAATAATATACTTTTGTTTGAGGTTTAATTCCTATGTTTTTTCCCTTGTGCTATCTTTACCAATCAGACAGCCTACATAATTTATATTACAAACTCACACTTCTTTATATAACAGACTAAGAATGCAGCCCTCATCTGCAACCAACCTGATCTTTCATGAGTTGGGCAAACACAGCTGGATAACATAAGTTAAGCTACTTTCAATTTTTCCTATTAAATAAATAATCACTGGAAAAAATATCTATTAATTTAAAGCAAAATTTTGTGAAGAAATCTGTGTAAAATTTGACTGACAAAGTTTCTCAAATGCAGAACAGGCTTTCTCTCCATGAGATCCAGTTTGTATAAATGAATCAGTGTGCATGATTAAAAAAAAAATGTTTTACAGCCTATTATCTTCCTGTGGTTCTCAAATAGGATGCAAGAGACCAAAATTCAGATCTCTTTTCTACTTGATATTTATAATTCACACAAGCGTAGCTATGCATGGAGTACATCAAAGACTTACGCACAATAATGCAAGAAGGGTACCAAGACAAGTGTCGAATGCCTGATATTATGTTGTTCTGCAACTTTTTAGATAAAATTCAATTTGGGGGTTTGACGATATCGGAATAGGATGGTTTTCTTCCCTTACAGGCAATATAACCGAGTCTAAATACAAGAGTAGGAATGTTCAAACTTCAAATGAAGTTTCAATTAACTGATATTTTCATAATTTCCCCAAACTTTTCCCTAAGCACCCCCTCTAAGTCATTACAAACAAAAAAGAAAAACACTTCAGTCAGAAGCAACAAATAGATTGAAAGCAAAACAGATGAATTCTAACATGGCAGTTTTTGCAGTCTGTGTATCACCATAACTTAATTAAAAAAATGAAGTTTAACAACAAATCTGTCCCAAGTGTTGGTCCCACTGCATGTATTTGCATTTATTTAATGTCTTCAGAAAACATATGTGAAGAAATGCACCTATGTGAGGCACAGAGAAGTAGTATAGACATTAACCTCTCCTTTTGATAAAGAAAACATCAGTGAATACTGCCTTTGGCGTTTTCATTACTGGCATTTAAACTGAGAATCGTTTTTTTCATTGCATACCTATTATGTATCCCTTTGTCACAGCATATCTTCCATTTGCACACAGCAGAGACTGAAGGTTTAATCTGTTTCTCCCTGCATTTTCAAATTCTTTCTTTCAGAAAATAAGGAATTAAATGGGACTGTTCAGAGTGCACACGTGTTGGCTTCCTATTTATTCTAGCAAACAAGTGCACCGAGAACAGATGAAGCTGCAGATTTCACCCACACTTTTCAAGTTTAATATCCTATTAAAAAGATCTTCAAAGCGTTGTCATTACAAAGTATGAATTGACATATTCAGAGATATACATTGTAATTGTAAGACTCTAAGTGGAGCCAGACTTCTCTGTTATAATATTTCATCATCCTCCTGAAAAACCAAAAGCTAAGTAAGGCTACTGCAGAGGAATCCTTTTTCCAAATTGCATTTCTAATATTTCATAGAGAATAAATAGCTAGACAAATGACAGTTTTAGCTTTTGCCCTGAAGGATTTAATCATGCAAAACTCTAAACATGGTCTTTCCAAGGAAATGAAAGGCTGGTTAAAACTGGTTTTCCTTCTCCTATTCCAAGTGACTGATTGTCACATTCCAGACATTTCTAGGCAATGGGATTACATCATTCAATTTTTTTTAATGGAAACAGCTGTTACATCCAATATTCATGACCTTTAAGTTTTCAATATCAAGTTATTCAGCTGTTCTTTCAGTCCATCTGAGTTGCAGCAAAATGAAACTGTGCAAAAGACCAAACAGTTTTATCCCATAGTTAAATGAATGCACATATTGTTCCGAGGCAACAGAAAGAAAACAGAGCTTAGGGGAAACGCGGCATACAAAAATCTTGGTCTTATCACTGCTTCAGTGGACTGTCAGCCCCTTATCCATCCCACATGCAAAATCAGTACAGTATTTTTTTGAATATTTCACATTGCTTCTTAATAGGGTTTGATGTGCACAGCTGTATGTGTTATGCGTGAATAATTCTTATAGGACTTCACAGAAGGAAAAAAAAGAAAGGAGAGCACACACAGAGATTTTTAAGACAGAGCACACATACTTTTGAGGATACAGGCCAGCTCATATAATCAGTCTCTTTTTGAGCTTCAAGCTCAACCTGTCTTACATGTTTTTCACTGGTTTTGTTTTTTCAGTAAATGAAAACATGAGTACATTTGGATAAAAGCAGTTTATCATGTTTCTATTTAGAAACATATTTAGATGGTCACCGACTTATCAAAGAAAGATAAATAAAACTTGTTAGCCTACTTAATGAATAAGGGCATTTCTCATACTAAAATTTTATCATGCTGGATACATTATATCTCCAGGATATTGTTATATTGATGTCTGCACCTCTTCCGGAAAACTTGTTTTGTAATAATGCTTACTGCACAATAAGCTCATTTTGATGAAAATAAATTGGGAAGTGTAAGCAAAACAGTAAAAGAACTGTGCTGTTAGAGAGAGAGAACCTGCCTAAGGAACTGCCCGAGAGGGCGAGGGGATGATAACAGCAGTGGTCCTGTGGATTGGTGGAACTGAAATAACTTGTTCTTACTCCTGATTTTGCTACCAGTTTATTTTGGACTCCAGTACAAGTCACATAGAGTCTGTCTGCTCTGCGTTATATCAAGTATACAGTGGGTGTGATCATGGTAACTTGCACTGTGTAAACAACTTTAAAATAGTGTGTAAAACCAACTAAAATATTCATTTACCCAGTGATTCATGCAGACCTGGAGAAGCTGTCATTTTGTATTCAGTGAGAAACTTCTTGGGTTATAGGCACCTCCATCTTCAGGTACACCCTTAAGTTAAACACTGTCTCCCATTAGCAGCATTGCCACGCTGCTATTTTTCTCATCTAAAGCACTGTAGAAATCGAATGTTTCAAGGGATTATTAGTATAAATATTTATAAATACAAGTATATACATAAATGTACACACATTTCCCTAAGGGCTCTGTATCAGCTCTACCATTGCAAGATCAAGCATTTTATTTTCTAAGTCTCATTATGCTAAATTTGACACATAGTGACGATTTGGGTTTTTTTTTCAGATAAACATTAAAAAAACCCTTGCAAATTACTATTAATGCTCCAAAGCTCTGTGCATGTGATACCAAACTTTTGTTTTCCTTCCCACCCCCATCCCCTTTTTCTCTTTTTCCCCTCAGCAGCCCCAGCAGCTGCTGGGAAATTCCTTCAGCTCCCTGGAGCACTAGGTGGTGCTGCAGCACAGTCACAGCCGAAATCTGCCTGCTGCAAAGTAAACCGTATCTGAAATGACTCATTGTATTTTTTAATATTAAAGTTACTGAACATCACTACAGAAAGCTGCTGCACAGAGGCTCTGGGTTTTCCTGTAGCACTTTTTTTTTTCTTTTTTTAACAGAAATTCTAGCTTTCTAGGACACTATTTAGCATGGTTTTCTCACAAATGCTTTATGAATAGAAATAATGAACAAAAGAAAATTAATGTACATAATAAATGCAATTAATTGCTCACAAAGCCAATATTTTTGAAGCTTATAATTTATCTCCTTTATCTTCTTATACAGTGAACAGAGAAGATAAATTACAAAGATTTTCTTACAATACTACATGCTACAAAACTTGCACCTTGTGAAAGTAATTTCTCTAATAGGGGTACAGTGCAATTAAGACATTTTAATCCTTTATAAAAAATAACTTTACAAGGTACAACATTATAAACATGTTATTTACATGCTAAAAAGTAACTCGAATATGTTATTAAACTCCACGTTTGAGTGATTGCATACAGTACAAGGGCTTCCCAGGAGCATAAAGTTGCCATCATGCATGCTTGCAAAACTATGTCCTAAATGTACATTACTTCTCTGGCTTTCTGTATATTACTAGGTGCAGAGGGGTTGACTTTGTGTAGCTTTTTTAAATTTTTGTTCATTTTGGCCCTGGTAAGTAGACTTCTATCTGCTGGGTAATTTCCTAATTGCAGCTAGTTCTGCAAAAGAGTAAAGTCTACTTGCCTGGAACAGTTTGATGAAGTGAAGCCTTCAAAGTAGACTCGAAGCATTTAATAGTTGCAGTTTAATGGAGAATTCTTGGAAATTCTTGCAGATGTCTAATTTATAGTTCCTTCTCATTTGCCATTTTTCACTACCAAAATTAAGTTTCCTCCTTTCTATAAATGCTAATAGCTGTATTTCTTATTCAAGGCCAGATTATTCAAAGAGCAAGGCAACAAAACCAGCATCCGTTCATTTATAACAACTGAATCTTGATCTTTAATAGGGCAACACGCAGACTGAGTATAAAACCTCAATTAAAGTCAGCAAGATCAGATTCTAGTAATGCGGGACCGGGTGTGAACACACACAGCCAACTGTTGACTAGCTAATTTGCTGCAGGAACATACCATGACCGTACTACAAACTCTTTGAAGCAGAAGCAAGTCCTACAGCCTAAGAACCTATGCATTCATTTTTTTGAGCATACTAGAAAAGGTATGAAAGATTTTAAACTCCACTTTCTCTTTACTCTTCTATGGTCATAGAAATAACACAATGCCAGACTTAAAAAAAAAAAAAAAAAGGGGGGGGCACTAAAATGAAATAAGGCCCACGTGTAGAAAACAGCATTGTCTTCTACTTCCCTCCTCCTTTTTCTAATGCGGTAAGTATTTCTTAAACATGTGCCCTGGCAGGCTCCTGCCCTCTCCACAGAGCGTGGCATTGGTCCAGGTGAAAAAAGAAAGAACAGCTTTTTGAAGTAGCAGTTCGGCGTGGTAACAGATGACTCGGCAATGTGCTTTGGTGAAGGACAAACAGGAAGAAGAAAATTAAAAGGGACGAGACAGGAGTTTCGAAAGGCAAAAATTGTGAGAGAGAAAACCTGAAAAGAGCAAAAAGGAAAAGAAAAAAAGAGACGAGAGAGTCTGGAAAGTAAAGCTAGCAACCGATAGCTAGAAACTGATTTACAACCTAACAAAATAAAACTCCTGAGCTGGTCTGCACTGGCACATGGATTCTTTTGAATAGAGGAAAATATCTTTTTCAGCAGTTTGTAAGATACCTATATAACGTGGGGTTTTCCTTGGTAAATTTTCAAGCAACCTCTATAATAACTTACAGGTGTGGCCCTGTCATTCTGATTTGCTGTCTTTTTCATATCTCCCATATAAGACAATACAGTAGCAAAGAAAAACCAGAAGAACTGGTACAAAATTCACTAATCAATCCCAAATACTGTAACTACAAAACTGAGAACAGTGGTTTGAATTGCAGTAGAGATCACCATGAAGTCTTTGCCACTCAAACACTGAGTTTGATGCTGTATTTATTTATTCCTTAGCATTAAAAAAAAAAATAGAAAGAAAAAAAACCAGATGTAGACATTGAGAAGGAGATATTATAAGTATTTCATTCATAATTGAGATCAGGAAAGAATCTGGAACAAATTTGAGTCAGGGAAGCTATCCTTTCAGATCTCAACTGAAAAACAAAAACATATAATTTAAATTGCAATGTGGTAAAAAAGCATGTTTTTAGCATTCCTTACTTATTCTACCTGAAGTTTGAAAGAAATACAGCATTGTCAGTATGTTGTCTTTCTTTGAAAGAAAACAATGCCATTCAGAACCAGAGATGCAATGTTCCTATGGAGAAAAGAGTCTGGCTCCCTTCCCATGTATACTTTTCCTATTTACCTCTGCCTTAATCTCTCATACTGAACTGCTGGCCCAGATTCATAAACAATGCGAATACTTAAACTGCTCTTTGAAGTGAAGATTATATTTATGTGCATCACATGCAAGAATCTGTATGAAGTTACACACATTTACAGATAACACACTAGGTAACGTTTGCTATTTTAATCCAATAAATCAAAATGATCCATTTCAAGCTAAGATGTTAGCCCCATGTGAAAAACAGATAAAGAAGGGATCCCTGTACCTAATATTGGATAAACAAATGCGTAACAAACTGTCCGGTCTTCACAGTTAAACCAGGCATCTGAACTTTCAGGAAGTCCCTATAAACGCTGTATGAAAGAAGTCCAGATGGTCTCAGCAAAGGAAACATAGGATAGCTTAAGTGGTACCACTTCTATACAAATCCTACTGTATTGCCCTTGGAAATATCCCTCTTTCCTTTATTTTAGCATGAGTCTCATGACACCTGATAACATTCCTAAATGTCCAAATTGTGAAATTGGTTTATTACCTCAAAATCCTGGATTTAATTAAAAGGTTTCTAGCCTTGTGTGCTTCTTAAAAATAGACCCTCAAAATACCTACTGAAGAGCAAATAAGAATATTCAGTTTAGAATATTCAGATTGGTTTTTCAGCTCTATGATTTTAGAGCATAGCTGGCTAATGATTTTGCAGACTTACATTAGACGATTGTCTCTTCTGGCTGCTGGGCAGTGCTGGGATGTAGTGACAAGTTCCAGCCATACCGTGCATACAAGCTCATTGAGTGGTGTGCAAACCATTTTGCTCATCCCACCCAGCTTAACAGCTTTAAAAATTCAGTTCTGTTTCTGTTATTCTGGGGGTCATTTGGATCCTTTATTGTATCCAAAAGTACAAATACTTTGCACCATTTACAATATAACATTGCTCCTTGAGTACGATTTCTGCTTCCCAAAGGGCATTAGCAATATTCTGTCACGTCAGAAGTTTTTATTCTGTCAGTGTACCAAATAGACACATAGACAGAGTAGCCCTCAATAACTGAAGAACGTGCTGAACTGCAAACACAGAGATCTTACACAAACACACAAAAATTAAATTATGTACTACAGTGAATTGTAGTACAGTAGCTCAGATATTTTAAGGACAGATAATTCAGAATAATCTTGGAGAAAAAACAAACACATGAGGGAAAAGTGGATATACAAATACTGAGGGAGTAGTGGCACTGAATTTCTTTTACGGTATTACAAATACGATATACACACATATGCATATATGCCCCTATATATNAAATTCAGAAGAATCTTGGAGAAAAAACAAACACGAGAGAAAAGTGGATATACAAATACTGAGGGAGTAGTGGCACTGAATTTCTTTTACGGTATTACAAATACGATATACACACATATGCATATATGCCCCTATATATATGTCAGTTACTAAAAAGAACATATTTCAGAATATCAGATCACAATCACATTGGAAATGCACATATAAAATCATCTATTCCCTATACATTACCAGCTAAATTATGATTAAATCTACGGAACCTATACTGCAGAAACGTTACTTGCTTTCTCGCCTTTTGAATGTCTGTATAATTTGTGATCAGAAGCAAATGTACTCATCAGAACACAAAGAGATGAATGGCCCTACCAAAAGATAAGACTGTATATTGTAACTTTGTTTGAGTCCCTTTTGAAGTATGTAACCACAGCTAAGGGCAGGTACGGTTGCAGGGCCAACTGAGGAGAATAAAAACAATTTAGTTCACTGAATTTTATGAGATTAATTTTCTCAGCTAATACAGATTATGAAAAGTAAGTACACTGCTCAATGGGAAAGGGAAATTGCACTGTATTACTAGATTAAGTAGATTCTGTATTTTGTAAAAACTTATGAAAGGTCAGTCAGAATTTTGGAGTGCTACGATTGCTAATGCAGTGCTGCTTTGTGCCTTTTCTAAATCACATGTGTTTTCCAAAAAGAAATGGAAACATTTTCAAAAAAAGAAGCACTCCATCTTTTGAAATGCAAGGCCTAGAATCATAACTGACTCCACAAGAGCTATTCTCTTCCTCCAGGGAATCGTTTACAGGGAGAAAGAGGAGAGAGCATTCATAAAGCTTTAACAGATGGAACTGGTAGTATTAATTCTCTTTTTCCCCTGTGTTTCTGCACAGTCCACGGTAAACGGTTCAGCTCCCGTTCAAAAAGAAAGCTTGTTCATCTGATTCTGCACAATGCCACAGGAGACAGTTACATGGAACACGTTAAAATATTCAGATCTAGTCTTTTGGATGTACGTATGTAATACTACTAATGCTGCTTTACACACAACTCAAGGAAGCATAAGACAATCTAAGAAAAAAGTGTGTATTTATAACCTGACATCGCTACCCCTACGATGTCAGTCAGAAATTGGCCTGAACCTAGGCTCCTGCCCTGGCTTGCCACCCAGCTATATTTGTCAGACACAAACAATGAGGCCAAACTCCAGAGCAACCCTTAAGAAAAGCTGAGGGTCCAGCCCGGTTCCCAGACTGCCCCAAGAAGACAGGTGAGGCTCAGGCAAGGCCACATCAACTTCATCTCAATCCTCCAGAAGACATCTCATGCACCTCAGCCACAGGATGGGTGCTATGCACAGGGCAACATTTCAATTAAAAGTATAAACGTAGCTATACAGACACTTCATTGCGTTCTCCACAGGAAAATACACAACGCCGTTTTGCTGTGCTTACTTGCTTGTTAGTTGTGAGATTTTAACTCATTTACGAAGGAATCGCATCAGTTCACAGAAGGCTTTTTAATGGTTAACTATACAGAAAGGGATTTAATTCTGAGGAAGAATTCATGTAATTCGAGAGGCAAATATCCAAGGATATTTAAAAATCACAAACTTGTGGAACTTGTTCTGACTAAAATGCAAGTGTGTTATGTTACTGAAATATTCATGTTGCGTTTCTGGCATTCAGACAGCAATCATCCCATAACCTGAAATTTCTTCTGTCAACTCTCTCATAATAAAGGCCCATCAGGCAATTTTAACAACAATGAAGCAAACTAAAAAATTCCTTGTATTTTGTGCAATTTTCTGTGCCTGTTCTTTGACTGCTCCCTTATGCCATATTACAGTTTTTAGATATCTATTATAAGTGACATGTAATTATAAATTGAAAAAGCAAAAGACCCTACCAGTTTAATGAGTAGTAAGAAATATGTCCACAAAGCCTTCTGAAATATGCAAAGCAAGAAAATGTCTGTAAACATAATAGTTCACAATGTAGATCAGAACAAGATGACTGTTATAAAACATAATAATATCCTATTTTCTAAACTACATATAGAGTAAAAAGATCACCAGAAGGATTTATGGGGCACTGCTTTTTGTGTGTATGCTCTTGTTTCTATATACACATATATTTATTTACATATATATTTATAAAATAAATTATTTCAAACAAGTCACAGCTACCGTAATAAAAATTCCTGTTGGCATCCTTACTTTCAAATAAAAATAATTATACACTCTCAGTGACCCTTAATTTAAAAAGTTGACATTACTAAATCTTACTCATACCATTGAAATAGTATTAATTTAGCTTTTTCCAGCAAATCTGGACATCTGTAGGTGTTATTACCACCACATATACATATACTAAACAACAAAATACATTCCCCCAGCAAATGTTTTGGTTAATTAATTTGCACAATGACTTAACATACAACATTTTTTCATCATATTGAGAAGTATTTATATCATTACATCATTATATCCAGTAAACATTTGTGTTTGAGTCAGATTAGGGTACAGACTAGAGAAGGCTGTAATAGGTAACATCTGTGCTGGAATTAGATATTTACTTTAATATTTCTCCAGAGACCATTGGTAGAGTACATTAGCTCATTTTCTAAAGCCTGTATTAGCATATTTTAATGTAGGAGCAATGTGAAGTGAGAAGAGGGAGAAATAATCATTATATTTGGTCAAAGTGCACTTACATGCAATCATGTATTGCTGAGGCCTAAACCAGAAATTCTGGAATAAGTATATATTTCAAAAGCGTAGACATCCAAATGACAGTGAGATTTTGTAGAGTTTTTATTTTTAGAACCAGATGAAGAAACAAAGAGTGGTAAAACACCCACTTTCTTCCTCATATTAGAGCTCCAATTCATTTTTCACAGGCAAATGTTTACCCTTTCTTCTCCTGAGTCTCCCGACTACTGAATAATCCAAACACCTATTTTAGGACAACCTTAAGATCTCCATAGCATTGCAGATGCTACTCTACTCTTATATCTACACCCCCCTGAAATACACATCGTGCTTCTATGTCCAAATACATTGCTCAGAAACCACCAAATTCATCTCTGCCCTGGTAACAAGAGCAGTCCCTTGGAGGGAATGTCACACGTTGCAATATTTTTGGCTCAGTGTATCCTTACTGGTTTGCTTTGAAGAAAGTCAAGCTGATTTAAGGAGCTGTTCAGATGGTACCCTTGTGCCAAGGGGAGGGCTTAGATGCTCCACACGTTTTTCACAATTCCTTTCCAAAGGCCATGCGTATGGACCCCAAATGAGTCAATTAGATAATCCATGCCTTTTTCTTTTTTCCTTTTTTTGTTTTCTCTTTTAAAGAATCTCTTTTGCCCAAGCCCAGAAGACATACCAGCACTGGTGTCTTCTGCCACTCCAAGGAATATTCAAGTCCCTTTGTCACAAAGGCAGTAATTCCAATCATTTTTCTTGGTATCCTTTCCCTGCTGTTCTAGAAAGAAAGTCCAAGCTTAAAAGGGGTCCAGCACACTGTCTGCAACATCTATTATTTATTCATTTACCCTGATAAATTATGCAAGTTGGATCCTCCATTATCACTGGGGTTACCAGTTAAGTCCTTTCCAGCTCTTCGCTACTGTCATTCCCTTGATACATAGATAACAGCAGGCTAACCAAGTAGTTCTTATTTTTCTACTCAGAAATGGTATCACAACAGATAGGAATTTCTTATTGTTTCTCCATTTTTTTCTTCTTTTTATTAGCTCCCAATCCTTATATTCTAACCAGCAGCTTTCCATCTCTATCTGATCCCTCAAATAAGGACCAGCTTTCTTCAGAAGGCAACTAAATCTCCTAAACTAAAGTATGTACACGCTTTCTGTGTTCATACTATGTCTCCTATGGCACCCAAGCAGACAGTTAGAGGACAGTGGGTTTGCATAAATATGAGCTATATCAGTCGACTTGTTTACTAAATTCTAACGGGAGAAAGAAAAACAATTTAATTTCATTGTACCTACACAGACTGAACAATACCAGCAGGAGGGGGGGAAAGTCTTTTTCTATTAGGCTGAATGGCACAGTTTAAATCCACCTAATTTTTAAAAAGTATTGTGTTAACCTGCCATTATTTGCTTCTAAAAAAAAATTAATTATCAATGTGCACTAGCTAAACATTAAAGGTATAAAATTTCATTTCAAAATTGCAGTATTATCTACAACTACACTAGACCATAATTCCATAATTTAAAATTAGATTAAAAACGTTGGTGTTTATTGTTTTTCTAAGGTTACTGTTGAAAAATAGATTGTTTGTATATTAATAAACCAATATAGTGACTAGCAATACTCAGGTACTTGAAGTTAAAAACATGTAAGAGTCTACATAGGCGTAACAGATACTCACTTAGTATAAAATATTTATAACACCAAAAATGGTTTCAGCACTAGCAATACCATATAACTAGCAGTTATCCAATGCATTCATATATTTACTGAGAAATGTTAGAAGCAATAAAACGAGTATTTTTTTTCCATTGGGAACTTAAGATTCGGCCTTCAGGAACGTGTTCTTAACAGACTTCAATGACCAGAGCAGAACAAACATTCGGACAGAAGGTGGGCAACAATGCAGTCCCAAATAATCTTGCTCAGCTGCCTTTTAGCCCGTAGATATCCAAATACCACAGGTACACCTTTGTTGCTCATTCCAGTAAAAGTATCCAGCTGCCTAAAATTTTGCATTTCTGAGCTCAGACTACCACCAGTCCTGGCAAGTCTGAGCAACTTTGCACCTAATTTCTAAGCCTAATTAGTAGCTAGAAAATTTACATTTACTTGATCATCATTTTCATCCTTGAAGGCACTGAGCCAGTAGGTGAGCAAACAGCATGCCTAACGCCTCCAGGATTGCACTCTATGTAGAACAGAGCATTAGCTTTTGTTGATGTTTGATAACGTATAGCCAAGGGATTAGGACAATTTTTGAGGGATGTGGGAAAAAGCGGGTTTGCTCCCCTCAGGCAGAAGAGAATTTAGCCTAAAAGCTGCAAAACCAAGATGACTTTTATAGGTGTGGTGTTATTGTAGTAAAGCACATTAAGATGTGGTAAAAAGTCACGTCTTTTTCCGTAAAAACATCAATCTGAGCAAGGCTGTTGTCTTGCCATACAAGTTGGAAGGCCTTTAAACACAATGTGATTGTTCGACTAAATAGAGTTTGAGAAACATGAATTTATTTCTGGTGCTCCATGCTTTCTATTCTGGCTTTTTTCCAAAAGAGGGGAATATGCTCAGGACACAAAGGAAAACTTAAAAATTAAACAATTGTAGGCCCACTCAACTACTGAGAAAATAAGAGAAGCTAATAAACCCACCTGTTTGATGTTCAAGCCTGGACTGTAAGTAAAGGGCAGCCTCTGCAAAACCCACCTTCAGAACAGTTAATCTGTATTTACCAGCATTCACACTCGACTGCCCTACTGAATGCTGTGATTCCACCAAGTTCAAAGGCAAACTAAATAAGAATACAACTTCTTAACCAACTAATTGCTTCTTTTAAATTGTGTATGAAATCTTTTGTTTGCAAAGAATAGAACCAATACATATAGCAGATATCTTCTGCCAGTATAAAGACATATCAAGCTATCATTACAGCATTCTAGATATATATTACTATATATCCTCTGCTCCTGTAGAGTTACTTCTGAGCACATGGAGTGTATTTTGGAGTGCACACTTGGTCTGAAAAATAACTTGAACATAAGAAATATGATAGCTACTACAAACAGTTTAAAAAATATCCAACAACAAATCTCTTTTTATCCAAATAAATCCTATTGCCCATTGGTTAAATGCTAGGTGAATTGAGGCATTTAAAGTTGTCCCACTGAGATTGTTGGGGTGAGTGTGCAATAAATTTAGCGTTTGACTAGAGGCTTAGCTAGAATGTGCTCTTAACCTTAACCCTTCCCCTTCAAAAGAAACATTTCACCAATACCAGTGTAATATAAACATATTTTACATGTTTATGTATATATTGCACTGGCAATGTTCCATATAGATAAATGTATTTAAAACCTAGTGTTTCACCATATTTCAATAGGCAAACTTGGTTTTGATTTGCAGCTTGTCAGGTAGCATATTGCTGCCTATGTTGTATTAAGCCATTTGGCTAAAAAACAACAACAGAACAACATCACATCTGCAGTTACTTAGATTGTAATCTACAAAGACTTTCAAATTTTTGGAATCACTATGCATAAAAAGCAGTGTAATACATGATATGTTCATAGTCAAATTACTGTTTGTTTGGTGTTCACGTGCTTCACAAACACGACCTGTCATCAGGTGAGATTTTGGGTTGGATTTGGAAAAAAAAAAAAAGAAAAAGAAAAAAAGCTAGAGGATAAGATAAGATAGATAAGAAGAAAGCAGTTTTGCATATATTTTCCTTGAAATAAGTAATCTAACACAGAAATATCCCATATGTTACATGGAGAACCAACACCAAAAGTTTTCTTACCAAATTGCAGTAAAGAAATCCTGATACTCAGAACTGTGAGTCTGTAATACAGCTGCAGATAGCATTTTCTTTTTTACATTCGAAGTCAATAGAGAGTTTGAAGATTGTGAATATTTTTTTAATTCCGTCAAATCTGCAGTGTACACCAAAGCCTCAACTATTCCAAGAAAATGCTCTTTAAAAAATTCTTCAGTAATTTTCGTTTTACTTATGCTTGTTGATAGCATGGAGAATATTTCCCTTCCCCCTTAGCATTCAGCTGAAACATTCGAGCTCTTTCAAACTTTAAACTTTTCAGATTGATTTTCTCAGAGAAGTTTACAGCTTTAACAGGATTAAGGAGATGGAAATTTATCAAGTGTCATTAGTTTAAGAGAGTCCCTTTGAGGTTCACAGTCCTACACTTTTAGGACACGTTAACTAGTTCAGTATGAAAGTTATATTCTCCCTGTAGTTATAGTCCACTTTCATTGTAGGAGTTTTTGGTGTGTGCATTCTGTCCTCTAGCTGTAGGCAATCTAAAATATTTCTTAAAAAGTGAAAATCACATTTGAGAATAGAGATATCTTACTGCACAGATAACCCTCAAATGTTCATTTTTGTTTAACTGAATTGCATTTCAATGACGCTTAAACTAATCTTATTTCTTATGCAAATTAAGGTGACTTCTTAGTATAGGATTGTTAATGTTCCCAAAATCAAATAATTACCATATTACTGGCTCTCAACCTATTTGCTCAGCCTGAGACTTCCTGCAAATAACAACACTTCCACAAATTCATGTGCAACAACTTTTGGATCCTCAAACCTAAATACAATAGTGTGTCTTTAAGTTGTCTCCACTGAGCTATAGGTCATAGTTTATAATCAAATGTCTACTTTTATAGACACTCATACTAACACCCACACAGGAAAAGTATAAAACTTCGTCAGCAAAATTTGTTTCATGAAGCATGACTCTTAAACACGCCCAGAAGTCTGCTCAGAAATGTCGCTGTGAATTTAAGAAGCATTATTTCCCTTCACCTCCTTTTGAATAACAACTCTCATAAATTTGCATAGCAACCCTTCACTTGAAGTATCAGGATCATATCTTGCCTGCAAGCAAAACAGCTGAACAAAGTTACAGTCAATCCCTCCAATTAAGGTTTTATTTTCACCGGTCGAGTATGATAGTTGTCTCTTGTGGCAAACTTCTGTCAGGATAAAACACTACAGACAGTATTTCCATTTGCAGCTTCATCTATACATCCTTCTGTAAAGACTGTCACTAACATCTTCTGGGATCATTTGTAAAATATCAATTATGTTATGGTAAGATGATGAGGCTTAATTCTTCTCCAATTTCTCTTATAATACACAGTTGTCTGTATAGGGTAGAGATTCACTCTAGGAAAACATCTGTGCACTTCGTTAAAGGTGTTTTAGATAGTCCAGCTGAAAAGCTGTACAACTGCAGAAGCGAGGTGTGTTGTCACAAGCCTCAGAATAATAGAGCCATTGAGAGTCATCAAACCAAAGGTGTGAAGAAAGAATAGCCCTGTTTCTAACGTTACAGAAAGACACGTGGTAGATGAGGTACTTCAGCAATGCTGCTAGCATCGAGTAAGTCAATACAGGTTATGATAAAGACAGTTCTGAGTTCCAAATTACAAAAAATTGAACTTAACTGAGGTTATCTTCCAGACTCAGCCATAGTGTGAGTGACTTATTTTAACATTAAAAAAAAAAATGATTCTTGCTTTCAAAAGGAACAAAAAAAAGTTGAAAAGTGCTCAGAAATGTCATTTGATCTGGCCTTCAGTATTTACTCAATAAGACCAGCAATATTTAATATTATGTGTTCAGTAAAAGCCTACTGAATTCAAGAGGAGGGGATGAGAGAGAAAGACACCTATAGTTCCCTGGTTTTACATTTTTTCAAAATGCTTGCGATGGAATGAAACAAGGCATAACCTGTATCTAACTGCAGATCTATTAGAAACTAATTCCCTTTAATATCTTGCTTTGATAATTCCTTACACTCTTCTCTTATCCAGGATTTAAATACAAGGAGAAAAGCAACTAAAAATTCTTTGGCCCCCCAAAAAGTGGAAACAGAGATAGTGAAAGGATAATAGTTACATGATATTTGAATTCTATGCAAAGGTCATTAAAATCTTGTCATAGGACTCGGGAGGAAAGATGAAAGATCCAGCCAAGAGATGTTTGAGGCTGACCCAGGTATCCGGGATAAAGGTGACTGAAGTCTCTCTACTTGGAAAGAGAGAAAAGATCAGTGGTCTGTAAAGATCTAAAGGCATTGTCATGGCATAAATTGTGTTTGTTTCTATGCCAATATACCATATATGATTCAGACATTTAAGTCATAAAGTGGCGGCGGAGTGCTTTAGTTCACAATAAGTTAGAAGTTAAGAGACATCTCAAATGCAGAAGATTATGCTAGATCACCCAAAATGACAGTTTGTTCAAGAAGACAGAAAATATTAATCAATGAGCTGAAACACCAGACCCTTCCCAGAGAGGGTTAAGCGATATAAAACAAAGCAGAAGAATGGGAGTTGAATCCAAGTTGGACCTCAGGAGGATTCCAAGATAGAATTTGCTGTAAAAACAAGCATATTTTATTCAGAGTAAAAAAGCTAAATGGATCATGAAAGTACCTCAGCAGGTTAACATAATACAATGACAGAGAGAGCACTTTATATTTGCATGTAGTAAAAATATAATTTCTTTCATGTCTTTTACCAATATTTGCAGTTGGTAACAGCTACACTGAATGTGTTAGAGGGGTGTAAATGTATCTTAGCACAGCCTGAGTTGAGAGTGATGACCAGATAAATGACTAATATAAGGCATTCTGGACCCCGGAGAGTTATGATTCATGCATCTAGCTTACTGAAGCACTCATGTGAAGCTGAGCTTTCCAGGAAATTTCCCAAGGGACGACATAAGACGAGCATCCCACTCACGCGGCGTGGCTAGTTCTGAGAAAGGGCATTGCAAAAGTGAGAGAAACAAGTATTTTCAAAGGATCAGGGGTGGCTAGTAAAGCCCGAAGTCATGTAGCATGAAAAGAGACTGTCAGCAAACACCAAAATCCCCAGGGAACAAGCCACAAAAAAAAGAAACAATGCTCTTGATTACAGAAAGAGCAGCAGCACAGACAGATCTGCAACAGGAATGCAGAGCAAATATTCACAAGAGAAAGAGATGATCTGTTTGCTGAGCAATTTTTCCAAGGAATAACATAAAAAGTCTGCTATGGCTTAGATCCTCAAACCAGCCCTATCACCATCAGCCAACTGACAGCCAGAGGAAGAAAATCAACCTTAAGCATCCAAAACGAATAGAAAGTTGCCTGAGAATGGAATCGGACCTCTCCTGGCTGAGGAAAACAAACTAGGAGAAAATAAAAAATTATTTGCCTGACTGCTACATTTGCAGTTTAAAAATTTTATTCAGCAACTATTATACTATAGACTTTTATGCTGAGTCTGTATCATTCATTTTTGTCTTTATGATTTGGACAAAGGAACAGAGAGGCTTCCTAGATTTGCAGATGGTGACAAAATGTGTGCTTAGGGGAGATACTTCAAACATACCAGAAGAGAGATGGAACTGAAAAAGTCACAGACAGACTCGAGAAATGGGAGATTTAAAAAAATTTCAATAATGGACAAATGCAAAATCCTACATGTAAAATGTCACAGGTAAAATGGATAGAGAGGTGAAGAACCTGTAGTGCAGCAGAGGGGTTTGGGACTTACAGTGAATCACAAGCTGAACATGAATCAACCGTCTCCTGCTGTTGTGAAAAAAAAAAGAAAAAAAAAAAAAGAAAGAAATACCAAACTACTACGTATTGTTTGAAAGACATATGAAACCCTTTTTCCAGTCTTCTGCCAATGGTGAAGCTTCACATTGAGCCCTGTGTCAAGCCTGGGCACAACAATTCCAGAAGGACCCAGATCAGTTGGAAAGAGACCCTTAAGAAGAATTATCACAGCACAGAACAAATGAAAAAAGAGGATCTGGATGAGGTTATGGGGTTTTAGGGAGTTTTTTTGCTTAGCTGATTTTTGTTAAGTTATATAGTACAAGAGGATACAAGGATAAACAATTTGAAATACATCTAAAGTCTGAATAAAAGCATTTCCACAGCACTTGCTTTTACATTCTTATTTCTTTTTTGTCTGTATACAGGTTTAAAGGTAAGCAGGTTACAGAAATTCTCTATTCATAACGTGTTTGTTAAGATTTTGCTGCATTTTTTACTACTACTGCTAGAGATCCTTTTCAAAGCTTTTTCTTTTTATGTTACTTTGTGAAAAATTTAAAAATATATCAAATATTTTAAAAAGATCTTCAAATACCAGTCATTATCATGCACGCACAGAAATACACACACGTATAAACAAACAGAAAAAGAACAACTTCCTTGTGAGTCGGGGGTCTGTACACAGAATATTAGCCAGCCTCAGTGACAGGCCCCCCAGGCTGACAGGCCAGATAACTGCAGATAATTGAGATTCCTTCATGTTATTCTTTTGTCCTTTTTTACAGTTGTATTAACCAGATATCTTCCTAGTCCCAGACAGCCCCGAGGTGCTACAGCAATTGCTTACGTGGAAAAAAAAACTGTTAGGAAGCTATTTTATGAACTCCTGTTGACTCTTGCAACTTCACAAATAAACTCTTACAAGGAAAAAAACCGTGAGGAATGCTATTCATTAGCTGACCTCCATTTGGGAATAAAACATTTTAGTGGATGTGTGAGGGTGAGCTACATTTAGAGATTACTCTCATTTTGTAAGCAGGCCAAAATCAGTTCTGCTTGTGCTCCAAACCCAGCCCAAATCTGTGTGCGAGTTCATCCACAGGATCCACAGCTCTTTACTTTCAGCTCAGCACTGCTCTAATATGGCCACAAGCAATTCCAGATCGGAACTGTCACTTAGTCCAGCAAGATTTGTTATGTCTGCCTGCAGAAATACCCTTTAGGTGTATTTGCTAAAAACCTACAGCGCATTGTGGACATAGACCTTTTTCTCATCAAAAGCAGGAAATGTCTACCCCAAATTTTTCAGAAAAATGGCAGGACCATAAAAAACTCAAGATCAGCTTTCTGTTTGGTTAGGACTGATTACAGGACAATTGCTCTATGGTTCGCGCTAGTACACAGAGTTGTATTTTAAGACAGCCTACAGCTCCAGTCCTAAAATAAACACAAATAAAATACCATCACGCTGAGTATGAAGGAAGACTATGTTCACATAAACAGGCCTCAGAATGCGACTCTGAAGACAGCTTAGTCTGAAGAGATAACATTTGCCTGCTATTTTTGGAGGTTGTTTGCTGCCTTCAAAAGCATGCTTCATCTGCGGCAGCAAACCAAGCCACACAAACGAATATACACGTACAGTCCCGGACACCATTTACTTGAATTTCACCTTGAATTTCCTTAATATCTTTAAAGATCCAACACTGAAATTTAAATCTGGGACCAAGACAGAGATAATTGTTTGAAGATAGTCGTGTTCAGTTGTCGGGTTGGGGAAAGGGAGATTGTTGCTCTTTTAGTTTACACAAAACACAGATTTTTGGGGGGACAAAGTCCAGTCTTGCTAATCCATTTTCTTGCTGGGGAAAAAAAAAAAGTTGATTTACTGGTTGTGACTGTTTGAATCTTCTCTCTTCATATTTCTTACCAACAGTCAGATCTGAAAAAAAATTCTACACATTTAATATTTTGTATGTAGTCCCACCTGAGTACGACCTTCAACGTAACATTTACATGACCAAAAGGCCAGACATTAGACCACTTGTCTGTCTTACTGCCTCTGAAACTTGCTTAGTTTTCAAGGGAGTGGCTACGTTTATTGGGACACAAATTTGGGAGCTTTAGATACTGAAACCCATTAACATAAATGGGAATATTTCTGAGGACTTCTGAGATGTCTGGTCAGGTTACTGACCGGTGTTGTATACACCTGTATACAGGTGTTGTATTATCTGCTCTTGGAGTGTGAACATGTTCATTAATATGGTTATGACTGTTGAATTAAGTGACGAGTAAATAATGTTGGAAAAAATCTGAAAATGATACGGTTTCAATTATCTCCCTGAAAAGGATTTATTCACTTTTTAAACACTGGCTGTCAGACATGCTACAGCAGTTATGAAAAGCCCTTTTGTTTACTTTACCAGCAGCAAGATGAGTGAACCACCTTCACTGAAAAATCTGCAACATAAAATTCATCCTACCTTCAGCTGTACTAGATGCACATCCACATGCTTGCTGTCTGAGTCCTGCTGGACAGAGTAGGTCAGATCCCTGACTCTTTCAGACGTCATCCGAAGCCAGGTCTCAATTTCTGGCAAGTGGAGAACAATCTTCCAATCGGCCCCAGTGTGTAGAGGAGGCGGCTTTTCATACTGCTGGCCAGAATCAAGCTCCTTCATGACATCCTCTTCCCCATCTCGTTCCACTGTAGGAGTCATGTTTATAAGCATGGGAGATGCATCAGACGGCATGGGATCCAGTTCTTGCGTTCTCATGGGAGAAAGTGCTACATCCATGGCTAACATGGGAAGGTCTAAACCATAGTTCTTTCCAAAATAGCTGAAAAAATAAAAAGAAAGGAGACTGCTGTTATGAGACCAAATTTTGCAACAAAAATGTTTGCAAGACAAGGAGTAAATGGCAGTGTCTGAGAGGTATCGTACTTCTAAGTAAATTCTTGGCCCTGCAAATCTACACTGGAAGTTCAAATATCAATAGATTTTTCCAATTAACTTTGTTGATTTGAACAAACAAGTTCTTTGAGGAAAATAACAAATACCACATTTCCCTCATTGTAGACAATCACCTTAGAAATTAGTTTTTGCTGATGAAAAATATATTCTGATTTTCTACAACTGCAACGTAAATAAACTGAGCATTGACAAAGCTAGCAGAACTTTACTGAACTCCACGAGTTAATGTAGGACTGGTATTTGTAAGCTAGCATGTATTAGAACATACTCCTTGGCCCGACATTTATGACTAAACACAAAATATCTCAAGTTTTATTCAAATTTCCCAACTGTCCACTCAACCATTGACCACGTACAACAAAAACTTTGAAGGAAAATTTGAAGCACCTATTGAGGACACTCAGTTGATCTATTGTAAGCAAATTTTAGATTTGAAGTTTAAATTCTTGTGGCTTTGTTAAATTAAGAAATGTTGCAATAAGCAAAAACTCTATCAAAACTTATAGATAAGAATTCCAAATGTCAAAATATGTGCCTAAAATTAAAACATCATTTTAAAAGCGGGGCTTTATTAAAGCACAAAAGCCATCATCAATATACACTTACAAGGTTCACTGGAAAAAGTAAATAAATAAAACATTTTACTTTGTACCTCTTTCTCTGTACACTCTAGCTCTATGTAATACAGAAGGCTGCCATAAGCCTTACACCCGAGAAAGAAAATTCTCTATTTAATAGCATGCACCTGGTTTGGAGATAAGTACCTAAAGCATTATGAAAACTTTCATTCAGTAGGAGGTGTATTTTTTTACCTAAGTTTGGACACATGCCTGCTTCTGACATACAACTTCACTAAACCTTATACCGGCTCTTACTTGTTTCTTCAATACTTTGCAACCCTAAGTTACATTCAGTAATTCTACATTAAGACAATTAGGAAGATTAGGTCCTTTTAAAGCTGTTTTTTCTCTGTACTAACTGGTGCATATTATAAATACTTCAACTACATATTAATAACTTTTGCTTGTATTCCTTTTCCATAGTGCTAAGACTGCAAATACTCAGTTATGCAGCTATTAATTTGGGCAACGCTCCAAGTTTTTACAGTTTGACTCTTTTTTCTATACAGACTGCGTTTTAGCTTTTACCATAAAAGCTGTAAGACTGCAGAAAAGAAAGCAGTGTCGACCACTATTAAATCAACTACACTGCGACTACTGAGTTATATTCCTAAATATTTCAAGTGGAGTCTCAGCATCCAGAGACTACACCTGCAGGCAGTGAGAGTACCAAGGAAGTATCCAAACACCACTCTACTTCTCCCAGCTGGGAAGGACAAAAAATTTACATTTAATGTTAATTTGATTTTATTTCCTATTTTATTTCCTATCCCGCCACTACTTAGTAAATTATCTTTTCCCCATCTATCACTCCCACAAAACAATATTTAGAACTGATATTAAGCTAGTAAATATTAATTTGGCACTTCAGAACAAAATTTTCTATCATTGCAATCAAGGAAAAGGAATGAAAGAAGATTCCAATCATTCTCAGTGCCTGTTGTACAATTTCCAACTCTTAGCTTAATTTTTGAAGACTTCAGAATTAAATGGTGTTAAATAAAAAGCTCTGTAGCAAGACTGTACGAAATTAATATTTTAGGATGCTGAGTATTTTTCAAGTCCGTCTCTTTTCACTGCCCATTTTTCAACTTAAACTCTGTTGCTGTACACACTCAAAATACATCGTTAGACAAATCACTTGATTTGCAAATATTTTCATCTTAGACACTGCTGCTCATAGCCCCAGTTTTAAAGCATATAAATCAACTGTTCTAACAGCCAAAACTATCTTATTACTTCAAGCATATCTTTTATATAATTTCCTCCTGAAAATGAACTTTTGGTGAAGTGCACTTGGTCCTTATTTCTGCATGTTTTTCACTAACAAATTAAACACGCCTACCAGCAAAAGAGTTGGTCCTGAATCACTAAATGATACAGAAACACAGGAAGTGCAGCACTTGCTCAGTAGCTTTTCCACAAAAGAAAAAAAAAAAAAGTGGCAGTCTGCAAGAGTTTTTCAACATGACTCAGCTGTAGTAAGGACATTAAAGCAATTAGCAAACAGAAATTAAAACATGCTCCTGCGGAAGCAAACAAAAGCTCCTCCATGCTGCATGCAGAGCGTAGCTCTAGCTTTGATACACTGAGTTTGCAATTAGCAACCATTAGGAACCTGCTGACCTGTTTTTTGTTACGATGTGCTTGACTCTATATACTGGCTCTCCAGCATTACTGCTAATGCCTCCTTAATCCTAGTTGCTCTTAAAGTCAAGTCCTTTAAATCCTTTTCTTACCGACAGATCACAACAAGTTGCAACACTTCAAGTAAGAATATGTGGAGAAACTTTAAAATAGATCATTCTTTTCACATTCTTAAAAAAAAAAAAAAAAATCGACAAAGGTAATAAAACACACTGTGGATACTAATTAGCAAGGTCTGGGAAAGTTATAAAAAGCCCACAAATGCTTGAAAGGAGGAACTATTGCAGCCAGAAATAACTGAACCCGAACATTAGGACACTGATTCATTAAATTGTTTCTTGGCAGAATAAAAAGGCATCATCATCCAACTACGCTGCGAGAAAGGAAAACTGAAAGGTTCTCCTGCGCTCTCCGAGAAAACCGGCACTGAAGGGGCGCGCTCACAAGAGTGCTCCTAAAATCGCTGGAGAAACAGTAAGCTCCACCCCGCTATCCCTCCCCCAGCACCTCCGCAACTGGGGCAGAGCAACATAATTCCCCTGTCACGCCTGCAGTGACCTATGAAACGCGCTGGCACGGCACCGAGAGTGCAAGTTTCAGTCACCCTCACGCACTGGATATGAAAGGAAAATAGGAAAATCCCTGCCGCAGAGGTGTTTTTACAAAGTTCTAATGTTGAAATACTAAATAGCAAAAAACAAGGCCCAGCAACAGCGGCAAACCTCACAGGCGTATCTGCTTTAAGCAATTTAGGAGTTACAAAACTTGCCAAAATACTTTTTATCAGAAATAGGTTCTGCTTTTTGGATTACTGACCACATGCAAGTTAGGCTTCCATATTTCTAACTAGGTCAGCAGTCTTGCAGAGGACTGCATTCATAAAGTTTTGTTAAGACACCAGCTACTGAAGATGAGTAAATCAGCTTCTCTCCACCCCATTTCTCATATAGACACATCTATTGTCCTCTAGCTATACCCCTTCCCCTCCAATATTTAGGATATTACTTTTCGAGTGAAACATGGTAGGTGGAAACAGCAAGATGGGGCATGAAAGTCCTTCTTCAGCTGTTCCAGTGTTTGCATAACGTACCATCAATGACATATGATAAGTTTCAGCAAACCCAATTTTAATTTGAAATCTGAAAAAGTGTATTTAATAACAATATTCCATATACCAAGCTATCATCTAGGGGATTAAAACATTTGCTAAAAAAGGATATGAATGGATCATCAAGTTAAATAATACTTTGAGGTCATATACTGCAGTGTTTGATATTTTAAGTGACTGATTTTAGATGCTGGCCTTAGAGTTTGTTATATTTCTGGAGTGGTTTGTTTTTCCAGACTTTGTGAGATGTACAGATAGTGAACTGTAAACCACTATAATAAGTGTTAGAACACATATTAAAAATGAATAAATTTTTTAGAGTTTCTCTTTATGCACTACTATACAAAAATAATTTTTGAAAAGAGGTAAAGTGATCAATTTCCTTCTAAGCAGGACCTCTACCACTGCTAAAGTTCTTTGTAAACACAAAAAGCTAAGCTCAGTCTTGTTTTCTACATCACAAAATCCTGGTAGCATCAATGACAATTTTAGGTGGGTAAGCAATGCTACATGAGAATCTAGCTTTCTTCTTAACCAAATCCCTTCTGTACCTGGAATAGCTGTATAAACTGGACAATTTTAAATTTGCAGGTGAACAGCTGAAAATACATTTTCAAATGTCCTGATCAAGAAAAAGTTCATCCCTCATTATTTTCAGGGCACGGTCTTATTTTCATCACCAAAATCAGAGTGTTACTATGCCATTATTTAAAAAAAAGAAGGCATCTCAAATTACGTGTTTCTGTCATTTCTGCAGCTACTGTTTCAGTCTGCTGAAAGGATGCATTTACGAACTACACAAGAGAGCTACAAGCTTGTACTCTTTCTGGTGGGAGGAAAAAAAAACAGATGAATTGAGAGTATTTTTTGCCTTGTGTAAGTTCTTTATATACAGTTCTATATTTTCCTGGGTACTTGTATAAAAGGTGAGAGATCCTGTGTAAGTACATGCACACATATGCTTTCTATCTTCATCTTTAGTAAGTGCATTATGCCTAACAGATGGCTGATTACCTTCCACTAATCACATAGGCAATCTCGCTTTCCCCTGGTTTTCCACTCAATCAGATGCTAACGCTTTTATGCAAAACATAGAGTGTGTGTGTCAACCATAATGTAGTTCATCAATCACCACAAGCCTTGAAAGACTTCTCTCACTCATTCTGATCCCCAATTATTCACGTTTTCCTTGTTCATAAAGTGCAGGCCGCATTCATTCTGCCAGCTATCAGATCATCCCTGTTTTCCTCCAACAGCAGTTGGTTCCTGTCAAACAAAGATTCATTAAGCATTTTAAGCCATACAGTAGTCCAAGCAATGATCAGTGGTGCACACACCGGGTTGAGTGAATGTTAATGAGATCTAATTTTTCTTACTGTCACATATTGTTAAAATCAGCCATAAGCACTATACAGCCACCTGTCTGTCACATAAACAATTGATTTCATTCTCCAAAATGGCCAAAAAAAAAAACCCAGAGAAACTCCATCATTAAATAATTATGTCTGGTTGCTGACTTCGAAATCTAATGATGTACATTTTAACATCAGATTTAATGAGCTCATTGATGTTGAGTTTTCTTAAATAGATACAGTCAAAATGAATACCTCACACAGCCAAGTTATATTTCCATTTCTTTTCCATTTCAATAGTCTCAGGAATTCTCTGCCAAGTTATAAGGCTCATTACATCTTTCCTTGAAAATGCAATCTACTGTATCTACTGCAAAGATAAATTGTGTCAGTACACCAAAAAACTGAAATACCTCATGTTGGTAACTACATATAGAGCAACTTGAATTTAGTATCACATGAACACTATCCATGCTACGCTGATTCTATTGCAATTTCCTACATGATTTAAGAAATACAACAATTTCAAAAAGCTTTCAAAGATCTGACTTTGAAGAGAGCCAATTTAGTTTTTTCTCTTCGTATCATTCCCCGTGAACACATTTCAAAAATACCTCCTTTAAAATTATTGTACTATTACACCTAAAAATCTGAATAAATTGGACAAGAAGGGAAAAAAATTCATTTAACACTGCTGGGCCTCCGATTTAACATGTGTAGACTCTTAGAAGGTGTATCTGATAGGGAATAGGACGGTGCCTGAACTCCTGTAGGATAGAGACCAAAGAGCCTTGCATAGTAATGCCCATATTAAGCCTGAACATTAATGTGAGTCATGATTAAAATTTTTAATGTGACTGAGTTAAGGGCCATTAAAAAGTCTACCCCCAAGGCTTTAATGGTATCAAAGCTAGACCACCAATGATTAACTATGGAAATCCCACCATGGATGTCTGTGTTCCCAATTATGTCTATAAATCGGGATTCAAGACACTGCAGTGACCCAACATGTTCTTTGGCATCTGCTGTTTCTCTTTCTAATACAAGGCGAAGAAAAATGTAGAACTTACAAGGCAAGTGTTTAGCTGGAAATTGGAAATTATTGTGGCATATCAGGGCATGTGGAAATTCTTCTGAAAGATCTAGGATCTGCCTGAAATTGATGGGATAATTGGAGAGAACAGGAAACAAACTTACAGACCACAAGCTCAAGGCGCTACATACCCAGGCAATCTGCAAGAAGCGAAGGGTGGAATGGCCAAATTGCTGATTGTGGTGTGCATGACCATTCACGTGAAACTTCTTTGGTTCTTAGGATATCAGTTTTTCAAGAAAGGTTCTGGGGGACCTTTTCACCTGATGTATATACCAGGAAAATTAGTAGAAACTGTAGCAGAATGAGTCAACACCTGGAAAAAGTACCATTTTTTAGAGGAAGACCCTCCGCTGCTACACCATTGGAGTTTTCCAAACAGATCACAAAATGCTTTTGACAAGACCCAATGCCTTAAAAGTGAAAGGAAACTATATAGCCACGGGATAAGGAGGAAGGTCCTTGAATGGACAAAGAATTGAGTAAAAGGCTGGAAACAGTGGCAATAAATGGACAGTGGAATGGAGACCAAATGGAGACAAACAGAGATCACAAGCAGAGTTTCACAGAAGCCTCTGCTAGGTACTGTGCTTCTCAATACGCTGATAAACGACCTGAAAAGTGGGTGTAAAAGTCTGCAGAAAGTATTGAAATACTTGGGACAAATTTAAATTCTGAGTAAATGCAGGACTTTACAAGACCGAAAAAATGAGCAATAAAATATCAGATTAAACTCAGTACAGGCAAACATGAAGCAATGTGTATAAGGAAAAAAAACCACCCAACCAGTCCTAATGGCATGAACAGAATGGGCTCTAAGGTGAATGTTACTACTCAAGAGCAATGTCTTGGAGGGAAAACTATCAACATTCCATAAAAACCATTGGCTTAATACTCAATAGCAGTTAACAATAAAATACAACTTTAGGAACATTTAGCAAAGGAATAGGAAATGAAGCAGAAAACAAATCATTACATCACTGTATAAATCCATGGTACATATCTGGCACATTATGTGCAATTCTGGCCCCCTTATCACAAAGGGGATACAGTGGAGCTGGAAAAGGGTTCAGAAAAGGCAATATGTAATCACCTCTGTTCAAATTAAAACTGAGCAGGCTGAGAATCTCAGCCTTGAAAAAAAGGTGACAAAAGGATGGAGGTCATAAAATATCACTTTAAGAGCATACTATCCAGAAACTATAAATTTCACTGGTTTTCACAACCTAGGTCTCTTCATTCTTCAACAGAACCCCAACCTCTTGTCAATGGAAGCAATCGTTATATTTCCTATGTGCTCTTTATCTTTAAAGTGGTACATCACAATTCCTCTCAGGGTCTCAGTCATTTGCCCAACCACCTTATATACCTAAGAGGGTGCTTCAGCCATTCTACTTGCCATGGATTTTGTATGCGGTCCTCCAAAGGAGGACCTGGAAGATCCAAGCCCAACGTTTTTCAGGTATTCCTTTTAGGAACAGCTCAACAAAAACCTTAACCTGCAAACAGCTTCCTTTCAAAGAAAGTATAACTGAAAATTTAAAACAGCAAACAGTCCTAAACTCACCTCTCTAAAGGCCTCAGTTTATTCAGTGTCTCCAGCTGATTCAGTAAATTCCAAGTCCCTTACCTAAATTCCTTTCAGTATATATATAAAGGCATAAGTATGATAACCTATAAGAATAAAAGCTTTGGGCATAAATCCAGTATACTCATCATATCAACAATTTGCACCTCTATTGTCAAGTCTGGGAATTTCATAAACTGTGGAAACTGTATGGCATTACACTCCTACAATTGATCAGTGGATTAAAACTGGAAGCAAAGCAGAGTTCTGCTTCGGAGAGAGTTCACTTCTCAAGAGGTACCAACTGCGCATCTTTACACAAGCACCAAGTTTACCTAAAAACATATGCAATAGTTCTAGTCCAGCATTAACTGCAATTATCATCAAAAAGAACAGCTGGGGAAAAAAAAAACAAAAAAAAAAACCAAACACCCCAACCCTATATTTAACTATTCCTCTGAAATTAACTGAGTACTGTAATTCTCACACTGAGCCCAGAAAGCCACCATGGAGATATAGGAATACTTCTCTACTAAAGAAAATATGCCATACACGCTTATGTAAAAACTGAAACACTGTGATGTATAGTGATGTCTTGCATGAAACAGTACATAAAATTTATACACTCCCAGCTCATATCATTTTATGTTCTCACTTATGATAAAGCAGGGAGACTAGCTGGAAATGATCCCATTAGACAACTGAGGTACATCAGAAAAAATTCTACACCACAACATGTACAGACATTGAAAACAATTGTGTAGTGCCAGAGTCATGAAGATAGAGGAATGTACTCAGAGAACCAAACAGATTGGGATGAGCAGTTGTGTTTCCCGCCCATTCCTGACTCAGTGCAGGTTTGCCCTGCAGTAAGAAACAGTGACTGGGAGATGATGTGGTGCAAAGAGATTAGCATTAAAATGGACAAAGACAAATTAGCCCCTTCATATTAATTCATCATTACTGTCCTACACCACCTTAGGCTTTTGTTATCCTAATTTTCACTCCAGAATGTCAGCTATACATAGAAGACATACATAGCAGCAACTTTCATATGCTGATTCTTCAACATACACGTGAGAGGTTGGTTGTTGTTTTTTGGTTTGTGGTTTGGGGTGTTTTTTTTTAATCTCCCTGAATAAAGCCATTTTTGTCATTCCAGCGACCAGTAGTGAGCAGAGCATTTGCAATCATAACAGAATTTCTCCCTTCACCAGCTACAAAGGTCAGATGGTGAAGGATGCAAAATAATTATTCTAGCAAGAAGGCGGCCCCTTGTTCCAAAATTTTTCTCCAAAGATATAATGTGAAACATCTTTTAAATTGGAAGACAGAAAAATCAAGATTAGGCTTGCCTGAATACTAATTTGGATTTAAAATGGTCTTTAAGTATACACAGAGGCAGTGAGACACAGGTGAAAACATTGAGGACTGTCTTACCGAGGATCTGCTTATTCGCTTGTGTGTATACCACCATAGGTCCATGACTGTCTATCAAATGTGACCAATGGCCAGTCAGGTAGGACAGCAGAAATAATCCACAATTGTTTGTATGACCACGACCTTTGGTCTCTGAGAAGTTTTTTGAAAAGTTATCCACCATCAAAATACCAAACAGATTATTTCCACTCCCTAACCCAAAAAAATTTACAGGCGTGACATTTCATTTCACGTCTGTGTGTGTCACTTTCTTGAAGTGCCCATCCACTAATGGGCACAAGGGCTTCACCAAGCGAATGGTGCGGTATGTTAGTACCGACCCTTTTCCAGCTCAAGGCAAGATTACTGTTAATTCTCTCTAAACACAGCTAGCTTGGTAGCTTTCTAGGAGCCGCCGCTGCTGAAATACATGGAAGTGCACTTGTTTTGCAACACTAAATTTTATTGCGATTGTGCATTAAAGTGAACTTCCTCATTTCAACCTCAGGATAAAACTCAACATCTATTAATATTAGAAAATCTAATTTAATTTCAGCTACCTGAAAATATCTTATCAAATCATTCACAGAAGCCTACTTCAAGTTTGCTTCTCAAATCGCATATTTACCTGGTATCTGGGAACAGGATGTTTATAAATGAAGATTAACTGATTCTACAAGACTGATCTGAAATTGTCAATTTGAGATAGAAAAATCCTCATATCAAAAATTTCTCATAAATAACTTCTTCAAATTCTTTCATCAATTAAATTGCTTTTGATATTTTTCATAGAAAGAAAAGATGAGAGCTTTCTTCCTTTGTTCAAAATTTCATTTTATCCAGATTTCAGCTGTCATTTTAATTTGCTTTTTTCTGACCACTTTAAAAACAAAAATAATTTCTTCCTTTTCTCCTCCAAAACAGAAAAGAACAAAGAAAATTTTTTCAGCAAATACTAGCAGTTAAAAACCACAGTGTTTTTTTCCCAGGAGCTACCTCAAAACCAGTACTCTCAGGATTTCTCCTATGACAGCAGAATGAAGGCACTGCTGTAAGTCTTAGCTCAAGGTTAGGGAAAATAAAAATAATGTGTTTCACTGAAATTTCACACTCTAGTTTCATAATAGATACATACTAATCACTTAAGAGAAATCTTAACATTATTTTAGGGAAAATTATCCAGAGGCTCAACAAGCTTATTCCATTTTATTATGGAAGTTGATTATGAGAAATTAATTACTTGTATCAAGCAATATGACCTCATAATAGGTCAGACAAGACGAACTGGGCAAGGTTATTTTAGCTCATTTTCAAGTTCTGTTATTTCCTATCCTCTCATATGTACTGTACAAAATACGTCAGTCATAGCCAATCTCTAACTACAATGCAAGTCTTATATCTTTCTCCAGCAGTCATTCAAGATCATCATTTGGGCTTCTTCCTTAAATTAAGGCAGCATCAGATATGTGATATGTAGTGCAATACTGGATGCTCAGTCTTTCAGTACAAAAGTTATAACAATAATTAATAAAAAAAAAAAACCAAAAGAAAAAAGAATCATCTACCTGAAGAATTCTTCAGGACACAATATTAGTATGTCAAACCCAAAAATGTAACTTCAGGTATTTAAGCTGCCCCAACCCCAATCCTAGTGATAAAATAGATCAAAATACCCATAAGACATGCTGCAACTTCTGAAACTAGCTTTGTTACACTAATTTTTAATAATTTTATTATAATAAATAAAGATTTTTGCAGAAACTTCTACTTTTTGGAGTGATGAACAATGCAGCTGCTGAAACCAGAAAGCCTGATCCACTTTGGAAATCAGTATTCTGTGTTACATGATACATAACACACCGTGCCTAGCTGACCTTGCAAATTCTCACTGTCATGTAAGGTTTAACTATAAATAATTTAGCTGTTAAACATAATACTTTCAGACCTTATCTAGAAAAATACTACAGCTATTACTTTTTGTCTCAATTTGGGGCTTCACATAAATGGACTAAGCTCTTTGGAGCACAATTGGTTTTATGTACTAAGTCACACTGAAGGGTTCTGCTCTGTTGTTTCAGTTCCCGGTACTATCTGCTATCAGTAATACATTATCAAATGTGTACATTCAGTTGTTTCAGACATTCAGTTATCACAGTAGTAGTGCACTGTAAAATGTTTTCTTCATTTTGGGGATTAATTTTTAATATACATGAAAATAAGAGACGTCGGTACGACAAGGATGAACCACGGCTTCAGTAACTATTTTGCAAACTCTTTCTCTCAGTCACTACTTGGATAAAATGCTGACTCATCATGTTGACTTAAAACAACCTAAAACAAACTATCCAGTCATGCTGTGTTACTGGTTGATTGACACCATCACCCAAGATAACGCACACAGTTCTTTATCCCCTTCCTTTCTATTGTGCAGTTTTACAAGGTCGTTTACAATTGACTCAAAGCATCAGAAAGGTATTTCCCCAAACCTGGTGCAGAATTATTGTTTCTGAATTATACTAAATGACAGAGACAACTTCATTTTCTCCACATACAATACTATTTTTTGTATGCAGAGGTTTCTAGTTTCACCATCACCCATCTTCTGAATACAATCCAAAAATTACTTTTTTCATCTCATTGTACCTTACAAATTTTGGAAGAAAAGCTCTATGATAAACAGTATCAATGGCATCCCTAACAGGGTTCAAGCATATTTCCAACTTCTTTTTGCATCGGAACTCTAGCCAAATTTAAAAATATTGGCAATTACAGAACTTTATTCTGAAATTCAAAATCAATTTCAACAACACTGGTAGTGGCCAATAAATTTTTCCATATCAAATTCTCTCAAATTTTCATCTTATACACTTTCATGAGTACACAAGTACATAACGCGCACCAAGACTATCCACCAGCTCTGTTGCAGACTGCATCTCCTCCGACAAGTAACTGTGATTCTGATCTCTCTTCAATTATTGTTTAACTAAGACCAACTTCATAGAAATCAATAAAAGGAAAGAAATAAGAAAGCAGGCTTTCATGGGCTCTTAAGCTGAACACAGAAAATTAAGGCACAAATGTTTTTACCCTTTTAAGTCATTCTCAGTTACCTAATACTCCTTTTTTTTCAATCATAAACTTGATCAGATAAGCCAAAATTAAGTTAAGCTAGAAGAGCAATCCAAATTCTGATGGTTCTGAAACTTTAGGGTACAAAATTACTTCAAAACTTTAGCTATAAGATATTAACATAATATTTGTAATGTTAGTAGTTCAGCATTAACACTGATGTTTTGGGTAGCTCTGTACAAATGTTAGATGTCATACGTGCTCCAAGAGAGAAACTGTAGTACTGACATGCATTGTTCAAAGCACAAGCCCTGAAGAAAACAAAAAAAAAAAAAAAGAAGAAAAAAAGAAAAAACCCAGAGCAAAAAAAAAAAAAAANAAAACAAAACAGAAGCTTTGTCGACCTAGGACAACCTTTTACAATGGAAGCATACAACCAGGATAACAAAAGAAAAGAAAAAAAAAAGAGAGAGAAACAAACAAAAATAATGAAAGAAAGAGCAAAAGAAAGAAAAAGAAAGAACATCAACCTGCCCCTTTATCCCCTTTATGTGGGTAAATATCAATACCTAAGCTATTTATTAGCACTAAGAGCAAACCCAAACCCTTGTAGTCTGACTGCACTCATGAAAAAAGTACTTCTGGTAAGTTTTTTTTCCAGTATGGACAGATGTTGTCTTGAAGATGCTATAAAGGTGACTGAAATGTTTCACAGGAAAACTACAGATTCTTGCAGAAAATTCTTCCAAGGAAGGTCAGTCCTTGAAGAACACATGTATCTTGGAATGATCAGGGATAAAGGAACCCAAACCTGGATTTGAAGGTAACTTTTGATTTCCAAGAGCTAAGCATTTGACCAGGAGGATAAAAGAAAGCAGACAGCGTTGTGAAAAGAAGCATAAATAAAGCAGAAGTGCAAGAACTACAGACTGGAGAAAAAAAGAAATAAAAGGCGGTCAGCAGGAGCTACAAGAAAATGAGAAGCTTAAATATGGGTGCAGGATTCAAAAAGCAAGTAATCAGAGTAATCAAAAGGAAATTAAATCTAAAATACAGCTTAGCTGGTGTGAAACGAGGAAAAGGTGCAAGCAGAAATAAGAGGGGTTTAATTATTACTATTCTGTGAGTTCTAGGATGAAAAAAGCTTCTGGCAGGTTAAGAACTAAGACCACTGCTTATCAGCATGAACTAGGGTATCATTGTACCGTCCTTACCCCATAAATTCATCTATATCAACATTAGAGCTTGCACGACCTTGAGCACATTTAACCATGGCACCTGAAGGGGACACCAAGGCAAAAGGAGCCACTTTGCCCGCGGTGAACTGAGGAGGCTTAGCTTGTCTGAAACCACAGGCAACAGTAACAGAAGGGCTGAAGGAAGAAATGGTGGCACAACAATTTTATTGGAAAAAAATCAGCAAGAGGGTAACACCAGAATGAAGGTTTAGTAAAACATAAACATCCAGTGTCCTTCCTGATGGTACTCTCTTATTCAACATACACACGACAAAATATCCAGACTTCAGAGCATGCTGCCACAAAGAACAGAATATCATCAAAAAAGAAATGAATAGGCAGGAGTTTTCACTCGTATAGCTCAAGTGGTTTATTGCCATCTTTTCTACCATGAACAATTCATCTCCGCTGTAGCAAAAGAAAACTCTCAGCCATTTGGCACTGTTCATGGAAAGCTGTGTGTTCATGCTTTCTGCCAGTCACAACTTCTTTAGGAGAAGTTTTAATCCTGCAAGACATGCTTCTCAAAGTCCCACACAATGAAGTGGTAAGATACTTATGCAATCTCCCATACTGCAAATAGGTATGGGTACAAATTTTGTTTTAAAGCTGAACTATACCTGAAATTACAAATTGTTAAGAGGGACAGAAATTTTCACTTTCTAAAGGCAAGCAGGGGGGAGGGAGGGGGCGGAAATCAGTACTATTCAGAGTCCCCTATGAAATAATAAGGATGTTTTCATTGTTTATATATGGCATTTTGGTATCACAGGAGGCACTTGCCTATATTCTAAAGCTATATAAGGTGGACTAGATGTTGTTGTGACTGTACTTCAGTAATGGCACAGGAATTCTGGAAGACATGGCTTGAAGCATCAACACTGTCTGCGTGGGAGTTGGACCCTTGTTCAGCAAGGAAAGGAAAGGACATAGATTTAAAGCTTGGAGTTCCAGTGTAGGGAAACAAGGACTCTGAACAGAACTCCTACTTACTCTGCATACCTTTTTTCTTCCTTCCTGCCTTCCCAGATGATTTTGACTCTAGTGTGAGTGGTGAGTCGTTCTATTGTAATGGACCAAAGAGTCACCCAAACACAGGGATTTTTCAGTGACACCCAGTGGACGATGATGGTGCAGAGATCACCTTACAATGCTCCAAAAAGACAATCTCAAAGCTAACCTTTCACAATGGGTCCTAAACAACATGCGCTAGAACAGATATCACGGAACTAGACCACCTGCATATTAGATTGTAACCTGTTTTTTATAGTCACCAGTGGGCTGGCACAGAAGTGAAGGATGGCAGTCTCCAGCTACGAAAGCTACTTGTACATGGGAATAACAGGTTTGGATATATCCTGTTCAGATTCCTGGACCCCAACAGCTCAGAAAGCATTGTCTTTATTGTCTGCCCCATTCTGTCTAGGCTACTCTCATTTTGTACTATGATAATGTACAGACAGTTACTGACATTCATTTGGGTGTATTATTTTTTCTCCTGATATAAAAAGCATATGTAGCATCGTGTTCTAAGACTTCTCTGAATGCTTTCAAGCACAGAGGATTCTCCTAGAAATGTGACCAGGGATTTATATTTTATTTTTCCAGAGCCAGAAATAATTGTACTAGTCCAAATACAATCTTAAGATATAATTTGCTTCGTAAGAGTAGCTTGAGAATGATGGATCTCACCCTGTCTGCTGCCACCAGCAGGCAGTAAGACGTTTGCACCAGCACATTTTATGAATTAATGAGTGGCAAATTTCTTGTTCTCTGCATATGTACGGTGTACACTTTTGGTAAATCTGCTCAACTCATATAATTTTCTTATTCCTTTCAGAATTGTGCTGAAAAAATCAATAATATGAATCAATAAACAGAGATGGCATAAAAAAGTCCACAGGAGGTCCATTCAATTCGACTTGCAATTTAAATTTTAGGTCAAGCAGCTATAGAAAGAGTAGGAGCACAATACATTCTGAAGAACTGAAACACTGATATGAATTAGCATTTTTCTTTGGTTAAATTTCAAGTCAGTATATATAATTACAGGTATTTCTAGTTCAGACACTTTTCCATCCTACTACCAAATACATGTACAGTATATGAAAATGGAAGAGTATAAATGGGCAGAATAGAGAAATAGTCACTTATCCAGAAGTAAGACCAATTCTTTACAGTGCTATTCCTCACAGTTTTACTCTAGATTTTCTTAGTTTTTATGATCTTCAAATTTTTTATAAAAAGGAAATGTTTGTTATGATAGAATAGTACCTACTTCAAAAAATACACTTTCATCATTGTTTTGAACATATTGTTACAACTCAATCATATCTTCAGTTTATGGGGTTTTTTTGTTGTGTTTGTTTTTTTTTTACTAACAACCATTTTTCCATTTTTACTCAGCAAAACCAAGTTATATAGATCGGTAGAATTTGTTCAGAAAGTTGGGTAAGCATACAGCTATGAATTATATGCATGGAGGAATGTGTTTGATATATCATACATCCAGAAAAAATGTTATAATAGAAAAACACTAAGAAGTGGAAAAATAACGTGCAGCAATTTGAAAATTGTATGCACTGTACATGAAGATAAATGATAATGATTGTGTTTCAAATGCACTTACAAGAATAATTTTAAGTGTGCAATGACTGAATTTATACAAAGTCATATGGCTTTATATGCACTTTCCTAACCTTAAATGACAAATTCTGTGTTGAAAATATTATGCATCTGTTTGTTATATGCAGCTTTTAGTCTGGAAATTAGGATTGAAATTCCATAAGGCTCCCCACCCTCACCAGATGTCACCACTTTCTAGGTTTGAAATGCTCACAAAATGGAATTTCTCTTATGACTCTTATTTGTTCCTCAACTAAATAAAGAATTTAAGAGGAACATAAAAGGCTTAAAAACCCACCAGAAAAATCCAAAACACGTTAAACTGTTTTGTCAAGGCTGTATGAGAAATTTAATAAGCATAAGCCTCTAATTCCTCCAGTCCTAATACATAATTTCAAAAAACAGACAGTAATTTTAAATATTTAATTTTATATTATTATTTAGGGCTTCTTTCTGAGACATTCTGACAGTCTATCCCTTCCTTTAAGGCCTGCCTACTAGAGCTGTTTAGGATTGGCCCCTTAATTTTGTCATTAGTTAACATATTGTTTACATGTATTGATTATTTTACAGTCTTATTCTAAAATAGTTTTTAGACAGTTTCAGTTCAGTTACTTGCTGCTGCCAACCTCCTATGGTACACTAAACCATGCAACTGTGATGCATGGTTTTCAGTATAAATTAGAATATTGGCTTTTTGCCTCAAAACTTAAGTTTTTGTTCAGAGAGATGGAAAACCAAACACGATTTTACAGACCTTACAGTAACTTGAACTTTTAAGATAATCACTTGGGAAGGCTCAGGCCTAGATTCCAGCCACTATATTAAAAATAAAAGTTTACAAAAAGTAGAATTAAACCAGAGCAACTGAGCAAGCTCCACCCAAAGCACCTCATAAAGTCCCATTTAAGGTACTTTCTTTGACAGTAGAAGCCATTTCCAAAAAGGAGAAGGAATTGGAGTTCTGACTTTGTTTAAGATTTGTGCAACCATTTGTGCACAGAGGAAAAAACATCACCACAACTTTCCCTTACCTAATAGAAGGAAGTGGTTCTCCCTCAGGCACGAGGATTCAGATTTAGCACGTGTGATTTATTCGTGCATGTCAAGTAGCCAAGCCTTCATAAAATTGATCAGGTGCACAGAAAATACAGGAAAGCCAATATTGTTCATATTTTCATACAGAACATGGGACTGGAGGGAAAAAAAAAAAAAAACCACCACAACATAGCATGTAATTCTGAATTGCACAACATGTGTGACTTACTTGATTAGGACAAGATGTAAGATACATTCCTGTCCTTAGCATCCTTCATTGGCTAATGTTGGTCTACACTGAGGCTGTGGTCAATTACATTTAAGGTATCTCTTGCCTCACACATTGCAAGGAGAATTGTATTCTTAACTCTGACGGCCAAGCTGTTCCACCACGAGGTAGGTGCTGCAAGCACTCAGCAGTGTAAACTCCAGTCCAGGCTGGGTTCTCAGCAGCCCAGTTTTGCAGGTAAAAAAAAAAAAAATACGTCT
The DNA here is from genome assembly GCA_008711295.1 of Anarhynchus alexandrinus. NCBI lineage: Eukaryota > Metazoa > Chordata > Aves > Charadriiformes > Charadriidae > Anarhynchus > Anarhynchus alexandrinus. The sequence goes on from VUYV01000001.1 coordinate 6,867,043, forward strand.
GTCCAAATTTCAAACAACTTAATTTTGAAAGAATGCATTTAGTTGAAAGTATCTAATGACACACTGTCAGCTCTCTTTAATCAGCTGTCAAATTCCAAATTACATGTTTTATTCTACCGTGATGATATACACCCATGCGGCTCTACTGACTTGAAATTAGTTCTGACCAGCTGGAGCGTATATGAAATGGCACTGGACCTAAATTACTTTCTTGGAACTAAAGGCCTTATCTTTTCTCCAGCTGAGACATCCACTGATTCTTCAAAATCAACAGTACAGAAGTGCACTTTCACTTACTAAAAGACATACCTTATAAATCATTATACCAGTACCTATTTCTATACTTCTTTCATGCCAAGGGGTCACCTTCAGTGCATTGCAGGTACAGTAAGAGTCTGTGGAAAGAGACTAACATGGAACAAAAGCAGTATGAAGAACAATGCCATTAAATACCATAGGGATTGCACATTTCAGTCCAATCATCATTTAACCAATCTATGGAGAGGGAATTTTATCTACTTTTTTCTTTCTTTCTTTACAGACATTTATAGTTCTGAAAAGTAGAGACAAGACTTCAGAGAAATAGTAGTATTCTTCAAAACCACACCATAACTACAGTTCAACAAGTTAGTGCAAGATCCTACCTAAATACAAAGGATATAATACATATATATCAGCATTATGATATGACAGTGTAATGGTCAAAATCACTGACTGATTTATTAAGTACAGCTACCATTTAATACTGGTTGAAAAAAATTTTTTTTACACTAAAACACCTACTCCTAGGTTGTAAAAAAGCAGTCTGACAGTTTGAACAAGGAAAGAGATGACCCATGAAAAACATATGCATCTATTTAAGTCTGTTTGATAAAAACTTCTTCAACTCAGTAATTTCATTTTTATGACTAGGTCCCCTCCAAACAGAAACAACCAAGATGTCAAGCATTGGTTAACTGCTTAAGCAAAGAAGCATTAAGGAAACAATCTGCAATAAATAAGTTATCTCTGGAGAGTTCCCAGGTGTGTTTCATTCAAAAGTTGTGGCCTACTTAAGCTACATTCTTCGTGTATTGTTTTGATTTCTGCATTGCCCATGAAAATTCATGTTGCTGTTTGGGAAATCTGTGAGCAGCATCTGAGACAAATAATTGAGGAAGGAGGAGGGGAAGCTCAAACAAGCAGCTGAAATAAATTTGAGGGCAGCCACTTCACAAGTCCCTGGGAGATGTACCTGTTTTAGGTCAGATACCAGGGCTGCAGGACAGGAAAAAGAAAAAAAAAAAAAAGAAATGTGGTCTACTTCATAAATTCAGGAAAGACTGTGACAAGCTTCAATTATTCTAGAGCCTAGTAACAGAAAATAACAGACAGGGATATTCCAGCTGCTGGAAAACCATCAGCAGAAACAGTGGAAAATGCTGGAAATGCCTGTGTGTCCCAGCAGCTGTGGAATTAAATGCTATTTATAGAACCTGCCACAAACGATAACATTTTTTCCAGAAAAATCTTGAAATCGGTGAAAAACTAAGAGGGAGGGAGAGATGACCAGTCTGCTGGGAAGGTAATTTTCTTTGCAGTTGCCAAAATCTGATACAATTAAGATGACATGGATGCTTTCCGCATCACTCTTCTAATTGGTAACTACACCCCTTGATGATATTTTAAACAGGAACAGATGCTTCTGTCTCAAACAAATTTGTTTTGCATAGCAAAAGGCAAACTACATCATGGATGAATGGATCTGTTTGTCCTTTATGTTGAGAAAAATTGATTTTACAAGGGTTACAGGTGCTTCTTTGTGAAATGAAAACTATATTATTCTATGACAGCTTAAAAACTCCTCTAAGCTTAGAGTAGTCATTTATGATGGACTGTGTAATACGATAATTGTCTTTCCCAAGCCTGTTCTTTCATTCACTGACAAACATTTTCAGGAGGAACAAAATCACACTACGATATGGAAAATATGATAGGAAGGTAGGGCTTTCAGCAACACGGAAAATACTGTCCTACTTTCTAGTGGTCCCATTCATGTTCTCCCCATTGTGTAGAAGCCACGTCAGACACCTTCACTCCACTGCTGATTCTGCATTTGTTGAATAAACAAATTGCCTCCCTGTGACTCTGATTCCATCCTTTGATGAGCAAGTTCCTCAGGCCAGTAACTCTTTCCAGTATGCACCAGAGGTAATAAAATGGAGCCCAATTATATCTGGGAATTTTAAACACTTGGAATTTAAGTTTGGAATTTTAAAAAAAGGTAGTAAACAATAACTTGCTGTGAAAAAAAAAGGGGAAAGTAAAGTAACAGCCACTTTGAGCATGCAGGACGTGCCATCTTCCCTACAGGCAGCGTCAGTTAATTCTCTAGTAAGAGCGAGACATAGTGGTATGCTTTAAGTAGAGAAGGAGGGGCACCTTATTTATGAAGGGCAACCCAGTTTCACTCCTATTAAACAATTAAAATGGAAGACATACATTTGCTGAGCGACAACTGTTTCCAGGGCTCTTTTCTGGGAGAAAATGATCCCTTATCACTTGCTTAAGAAGCAACAGGAACCTATGAAAAAACCAGAGTAAATACAAAGACCTAGCACAGCTCCTCCAACCTTAACCCCACCCTTCTTGACTGTAACAGGGTGTTTTTTTCTTTTTACTATAATGTGTTTAGCAATCTCTTTGAACTAAACTGGGAATATGAATGCTCTCGTGTACTTGTCATAAATTACATCTAGTTTGTTAACTGGACTTATGCTTTCCTGGAAGTCATCTTGGAAAACAAATGTCAAAAGTATTTTATTCCATTTTGATTATCATATTCAAGTATTTATCATGGAGATTTATTGTCTCTTCTTTTTCAGTTAGTATAGGATTATTAATACTTACTATTCATCAATCATGACAGTTTTGGATATGCTAAAACACGGTAGTATTATGGATGTTATAAAAATTCTGTGTGTGAAGATTCAGTGTAGGTTTTTCAAATGCATGTTTATGGCATGCAGTTCTTCAGAGATTATTTGTGGGAATTGCTTTAAAAAGAGGGAAATATAGCTATTAAGCACTTTCAATATTCTTACACAAGATGTTATATCTGATTACAACAAAGACTACTGATGGAATTAGCTAAAATCTCCATTATCAGGAAATAGCTAAAATTTCAAAGAAATAAAAATTGCCTAAATTTATCATAAAATAATACTAATTTCATTTGTGACCTATACATTTGTATTTATATGTGCATTTATTTGTGCTTGTAAATTGTGATTTCAACATTAATGATAGATTTTGACAAAAAATGCATATACAAAGTATTCTTAAATTAACTATGCTCTCACGGTCTTGCAATGAGCGTAACAACTGAAAACCACAGGAAAAGCAGCTACAGTTTACCAACAAGTGGAGAATGAAATTGGGGAAAAAAAAAAAAAAAAAGGATTCTTGTCTCTTCCATTTTCTTACCATCGTTTAGATCCAGTCATGAAATGTAGTAACGCACAGCGCCCATACAAACAGCATACCCGCATCTAACCGGAATGTAGTGGTTTCCCATAGGTTTGATCACGTCTGTGTTCAGATTAGCATTTTCAAGTCCTTAAAATGTTAACAGCTCCGGACTCAAGTTGTCTTTGTGTTCTTTTCCCTTCAATACTTTAATAATTTTTTTTATCTGGCTTATTGAGAATTTTGGCCTACATCGAAGCCATTCTAGAGAAATACCAAATCATGTGTTTATTTGAATTATGTAAATTGTACAGCTAAAGTCATATGTGATATCTGTTTATGTGCCTAAGATCTTGGCTGTGTCAAAGCATTTTTATAGCTAAAGGGAACATTTTATAGCTATAGGCAGCAATAGCCTCATCGCTGCCTTTCAAACTCAAAATATTTTATTGTCAGGTGAGCAGAATTAGACCCATATTGGGTATTTTTGAGAATGTCATCTCACATTTTCTGTAGCCATGGGTACATCCAGAATGATCCAAGACCCATTAATGAATTAAAAAGGATAATCACTAGGATTTATTATACAAATTGTTCAGTGTTTGTGCTTGACGTTCTAGGCAATTTCTGAAGACAATCCCACTCACTTATAATGGAACTGATTGGTGGGACTGAACTAAATAAGCATAGTATGTAGGACTTTATGCAAAGACTAATAAAAGCCCACAGTAGTAAAAATTACACAGGCCTTTTACAAGTTTGTTACAAGCAAACTTAGGTGTTTTCTTCTTTGTAGTGCCAAGAAAGAACCAGGACTGCAAATTCATTTCTAGATTTTCTTGACACTGCAGTTCACTCGTGCTCACTGCCTGTAATTTTCAGCCATTCCATGATCCTACATTGTTATCTCTCCCTGTTCCTTTGAAGAGCACATGACATAATAGTGTCATGATCCTTGACAGGGGATTGGACTTGATACTATAATGCAGGTAAATAATGATATCCCATGCTAGTTTATTTAACGTCCCTTTATACAGGCCATAAAAATATACATAACTAAAAAGTAGTTATAATCTGCTATTCAGTAACACAGCAGTGAGAAATTATTCTAAAGAGTTGCTTACTAGATAAAGGAGAGGTCTGTAGGAGTAAGACAATAAATAAATGAAAAAAGGGTCAGTCATGGGAGCATAAAAAAAGTAAAAACATGAGTGAATCTCAGAAGCAACTCTAATAGTCACTTCACAAAGGGTTTTTTCTTTGATAGGAAATAGATTAATTTTCATAGCAATAAACTATTTACCATATTTAGAAAGCACACCAGATATGTAAAGTTTCAATCCACACACATAATTTAAACTTATTTTGTTTATAATTATTTTGAAAATTCTCCATGTGATTTCATGCAAGCTCAGGCATTCCTGTACTTGCAACAGTGACATCAACAATTTGTTTAGGCTGTTTGCAGTCTCGTTAAACATCTACAACTAAATAGCTTTCTATCCCTTCCCTTCTTGTGATGCTCATTTCTATTTGAATTAACTTCTGACTCCTAAAATTAGTTTATCACAGGTTCTTTTTAAACTGTCCTACAAAACCTCTTCATATCCAGTAATTCTCAAGTTGCAACCATATTCCCTACCTGTATCAACCCATTAGATATGAGTGACCTCAACTCATTTGTTCAAATATCAGCACCTAGGACCATAACCTTTCAATATCCAAGATATTTGCATGGTAGCTATGACACAGGAGCTATGGGAAAACTGTGATTTTTCCATCCAGAGGTCAGGCAGAATATTCTAGGATGGTGCAGCTCTTACCTTGGAGACAGTCCCACTCCACCAGGCTTTTACAATCAGCATTACAATTATATTTCCCTTCTCACGCTAAGAATGAGTAGCACACATGCCAGCATCAAGCCCTGCACAACTCACCAGAAGCAGCAGTACATGCCACGAGAGGAAGCAGAGTGCCCTCACCTGCTGAGATCCCCACCAGCTAAAAGCTTTAGACCCACCACTGCTCTGGGGCATCTCAAACACCTATTGCCAACTGAGTCAAGGCCAATAGTCCATGTTGGCTCACCTCATCTTCCTAACACCTCACATTAGAGCACCTTTTCCTCTGCTCATCCATCTTTGGCATCTAATTTTGTTCAAAGTATATGCCCTAATTGAATCACAATCTACGACCTCAGAGCTTTATGTCCTGAGTCTCTTTTGACACAGGACAAACGAGAATCTTCCTTGTAAATAGTGTGTCCAGCTGGAAATCTTCTTCATCCAAATTTAGGAGGACTATTTTTTCAGCAATCTATGAGAAACACTTACTCCTCTGAAACAATGTATATTACTTTATTAACAATTAAATATTCTGCACTAATGGACAGATTCACTTTAGAAAAATTTGGTCATATTTCAGCTATCAGTCTTAAATTTCTCATTCTCTATCATTGCTTTCACTTTTTGTTGAGGGATTTGCTGCCTCTTCGAAATAGATGTGCTATTTTGCTCATTATGTTGCATATCTGATTGCACATACAGTATTAAAGAAGGCCAAAATGAACACAGAAGCACTTTTCAACTAAATTCAGCCTGAAATATTATTGAAAAAGATGAAGAGTATAGTAGAATGAATTGGAAATTGAGTAACACACTTTAAAATAAACTTGAGAAGATTTACTTTGTATTACAAAGCTTTGAATGTACTGTCAAGACCACTTTCATGATGACTTCAGTGTCTTTTCCTTGAACAGCAAAAGCTTCCAGACGAGTTACACACAGATCCTGGGGGGAGAGCGAGTCGTCAGTGGAAAGAAAGAATGTTAAAGAGAAATGAGGGAACTAATTCTGCCACTGTTAAAAACACAAACAAAGCGGGAAGGAGAATGTGAAAGCATTTGACAATGAAATCTTCCAGTTGGTAAATTACATGAATAGTATTTTAAAATTAATTTAATTACAAATATTATGTTGATATGAAAGTGTTTGGATTCACTGCATCCTGGTTATTTGTTAATCAAACAACAACATAACCGAACGGCCCAAGTTTCAACTTACTACTTCATCAGTAAGAAACTGTCATATAATGCTATGGACTCATCCCATATATCAAAAAGTAAGTCTAAATGTCAAGGTATGCAAGTCATGCAATTCTTTTTGAGTGAATATTCTCACTGAATAGTCTGAAATCTGGAATAATTCACTTGTGTAGTTTATGCACCATTATGTAACAGAAACACATAGATGAAATAGAAAGATGTAAAATTTTTTTAGCGTGTAGTAGTATCTGGATGAACAGCGCTACATCAACATCACCCAACTTGCATCCTTAAAACATAAATAGACGTTAAACAATCAGAAGGATGTAGCAATGCCAAAGGAAGAGGTGAACTTTGGCATTTGGTGTTACTCCCTGTAGGAGTTTTAATGCATATCTTGTTTCAAGCATCTTTCTTTGTGAAAGTATCCTTTTGCATTAACATAGCATGATAGCAATTGGCATTCTCTTCTGTAACACAAATAACCCCATTTTATCCTGATGTTACCAAACAAATTTAGTCAGGATAGAAACCAGCTTTTCACCTACCGGAGAACAGAGATAGAAGACAGTACTTAAAAAGTTAACTGAAACAGCAGGTCTTTAGAGTAATAGGCAGTGACAGTCTTTGCCATCCCTCTGCTGTTCTGGTTGAACACATCTAGTCGTCTTTAAAAGATACAAGTAAAAGAGGCTTGGAGAGAGGAAATGCATTCCTCCAGTGAGGAATGGAGAAACAAGCTGAAATAATGCAAGTTTTCCCATAACACCCTACCCACTTTCTGAGCTGATTATTTGTATTCAGGCACGTAGGCAGGGTTTCCTGTGGCAGGAGTGAGAGCCTGTTAACCCCAAAATCATGCTTACAGTGAGGAGAAGCATACACTGATAAAACATGTAGTGTCTTTTCAATAGAAATAAAGCATATACCAAAAAGAATTAAGCAGCGGCTGGTTAGCTGAGGGATCTCAGAAAGAAGCATTTGGTGGGGAATCAAACAAGGCTATTTTGAGTGAGATTCCACAGGGATTAGCAAGGCCCAATGCTATTTGACATTTTCGCCAGTAATCTGGAAGCAAATATAAAAACACTGCTCATAATATTTGCAGATAGATAGACTAGTGGAAAGCTAAAGAATGACCAGTCCAGGTCTTTTACAGCAAGAAGCCTCCCCCACTTTCCAGAGGAGCCTCACTGGTGGCTAAGGTCATGCTTTTTGAAAACTAGCCCAATAAATAAAATGCATTTTAATCTAAGAGCCGTTTAGATGTGGTGTTGGGGGATATGGTGTAGGGGAGAACTTTGTAGAGCAGGGTAGGTGGTTGGACTCAATGATCCCAAGGGTCTCTTCCAACCTAGACAATTCTATGATTCTATGTTTCTAAGCATACATAGAGTTGCACACCAAAGATCAAGGAATGAAATCAGTAACTAACATATGGGGGAATTCTGACCCAGGAAAGAAATATAGCATTGTTAAAGACAAAGTGAAAATGAGCGCTATATGGTACATTGTGATCACCTGAGTTAATACCATTTTTGGAACAAATCAAGAGCTGGAAACTGTAGGAAAAAACTGGCACTACCTCTGAATATAAGTAATAGTGGGAATGGACTTCTGTGTGGAAGGGTGGTACACACATTTCAAAAAAATATTGAAAAACTGGAATGTGTGTGGCAAAAGTAATTGAAATAATAATAGGGAGATGCTTAAAACTGGAAGGCATAAAAAGCATTATCCGTTTAATGTATCAAGAGGAAAACTGAGGAAAAATTTCCATGGAGAACACATGAACCTCCAAAGAGGAATGTTTCCTATTAAAAAGCAGAGGAAAATTCAGGTGTGAAAATTGAAGCCAGACAAGTTCCGATTATGAAAGATGTCTCCAGCAGTAAGGGCAATTAATCACGGTAATCAAATTACTGAGAAAAAAAGGTGGATTCTCTGCCTGTTGCTGATCAAGAAAGGAAGATATCAGTTGGCCGAAGGACAGTTATTGTGCCCAAACATATGCAAAAATCTAACAACTTTAAAACCTAGAAACTCTTCAGGGAAGCAAGCTGTCAGAAAAGACTGCTGGAATAGAAATGAGGATTTCTGTAGTCAGTAATAAGACATGTATTTGTATGTATTACATTTCACAACACTACAGTAGAGAATGCTGAACTACCAGGAAAATAAGCATCTAACTCCTTCTGATCATGCTCTGAAGAATTCTTGGTTTATATTGTCATTATTTTTCTGAATATCTAACACCATTTCACTGTATAACCCCTCGCCCCCACCAAGTGAAGAGACTCATTAATAAACACATGTTGCTTTGTAAATAATGGACTTCACCATCTGCTAACATTTCTGAAATATTTTCTTTTGCAGGAAAAAGAAAATTTCAGTTCAAAGCATTTCTGAAGGGAAAACAGATTGAAATGAAAGAAACTGCTTTACACTGAAAACACTTTTTAGTATTTATGGATTATATTTTTTCTTTTCTCTGTATCTTTCTATATTTCTACAGTTAGAAAATTGAGTGTGGCCAAATCCAATTAAAAAAAAAAGAAATTGGATTAAGAATTTTCCTTGGACCCAGTAAATAAAATAGTTCAATAAACTTCCAACCACTATTTTTTCCAGAACTTCAGAAAATAGACAATGAAAGTATCATGTTCAGGACAGCCTTTAAATACTCTTTCCTGAAGCAGAGCTGAAGTAACGTGATCGATAATACAGCAAGCCTGTTCTGAGTGCCTTCATTTAGTCTATACTACTCAGCGCATCATGCTGGTTTCATTCAGCCTATTGGTAATATAAGTTTCTGACACTGAAAATAAGTTTCAAAAAGAAGTGTTTATTATAAATTGCAGAGGATATCTCTGCTTCCAAAAGTGCAGAGTCAGAGTCAGGAATAGTCGGTCTGTACGTTACATCCCCTTGCAAACACAGCCTGACAGAAGTAGGGAAAAATAGACCTCTTCTTCCACTTCTTTTCATCTCTTTCTTTAAGAGGGAAGAAACAGGTCTATAAAAGGGGAAGAAAATAATTTTTATTGAACTTTACAGGATGTAATCTCAACAGTGATTCAGTAAATAAGGAACTACAATTATATTTAACATATATCCTTTTTTCCTTTCTCTTTTTTTTTTTTTTTCCATATGTGTCATACTCTTGGAACGCTTCTGTTTTTTTCATAACATTCCTGAATAGACTGTGAAAGTTCTGTACTTACATTCACAATCATTTCAAAGGCATTGCAATATATTCCATAATTACAGCAATCCTGTATAGAGCTGCAGTCCGTATTACTCAAGGTTTCATTCTGCTAGATGTTTTTTCATTTGACATCGAAGCAATTGAAAATTCAGTGACTCACAGAACCGCTCCATCTTTGAAGAGCTGCAGACTTGTTTATATAAATATGATTCCAGGAACAGCGAGTCTGCCTGCAGTTCCTGTAAAACTGCTGTGGCACGCCATGTGATTGTTGTCAAACCACAACCATCATATATACTATAGGCTCAATTTAATACATTTCAGCATGAGGGATTTATACCTTCACTTCTGCACTCCACAAACTGCACATTGGATCTCTTCCACTGAGCTTCAAAGTAAAAGAATAGCAAAGTATGACTCATAGCCTTGAAAAAAACATGACCCTGTCTTGGGGAAAAAAGTACACGCAGTTTCTACAAGATCTGAGCTGACACCAAGCAAGAGAACACTGGCATAGCTAGTGAGAATTTGTTTGAACAGTGAGAATTTGTATCAGTTGCCATTACCACAGCTTTTGTTTGTATAATATGTGATAGGGAGCTGTCAATGCCTAACTGTTTGCAATAGGTATAAACAGTCCTGATGCATTTTGCATTCCAGGCTCGAAACTTTTGCATCTCGTATCACCAGCAGCTGTTCATAGCAGAGCTGCTCACCCTCCTGAGGGAAGCAGTGAGCTGCAGCCTTCCCCATCAGCTGGTCGGTACAGAGACGCTCCTGTCACGTACCTGGGTGTGCCCTATCGTGCAACCGAATTTTTGCAAGTGACGCAGTAGGCTGCACACACATACCTCACCATCTTGTGAACTGATACATCATGCCTGAGGGCCTCTTGGGGACCACGCTGCCAGTTGCTCGAACAAGTCACAAAAGCTGCGGCCCCAAGTCCAAGGTCCTTTTAGAAGGGCAGGTAACAGAGGGCAGCTGGTGGAGCCAGTGGGCAGCTGATCACAGGCTGCTTTGCTCACTGGAAGCCCTGCACCATTTCCTCGAGGACTCAGCAACAAGGAGGGAAATTTGTCCTCTACTTCCATCCTCCTACCTCCAGACAGAACAATCAACTATTGTTACACTGCGTTTCACGAACCTCTCCTCTGGTCCAAATTAGGAAAAAATAATTATTTGCGTACATCATATGCCATACAAACGTTGGCTAGTCCACAGGCTGGGCAGCAGGTGGGCTGATAAGGGCACTGTGGGTGTTTTGCACTCTGATGTTACTGTTTTCAAAGCCGAAACCCCAAGCTACAACGGTGCCAGTGAGGACGGCTACGTGGCGAGGGCTATGCAACCCTACTACTGCCCTATACCTGGCTTCCCTAACTCCAGAGGTGCACTCTTCACACATCCAGCTGTGCAGGCCATGGCAGTTGAGACCGCGTGCCTACTGCAGACTCTGCTTGCAAAATCTTAAATTTGCCACTGACCCACATTACTTTGAAAAGTCATAACAGATTTCCTAGGGCTTTCTACAGCATTAGTATCGTTTTATTTGAAGGTCCTTTATAACCAGTTGTCAGCTGTTCAGCTATCACTTTTATTACATTGTTGTTATGGGCCATTAACACAAGTTCTCTTTATCACCTCATTTGCACATTTTAGAGTTCATGATGTATTATACCTCTTTAGCACAATGCAACCATTTTTACTATGTTCAACTGAAAACTGCCCTTAAGGCCACAAACTTATTAATCACTGCTTTCCCCACCACCCCTCCCCAAAGCTTTGTTTAAAAAATGTCTTTACTAAAAAATCTATGCAATAACTCCTGTCTGCATACGTGACCTGTTAATAAAGCAAAGGTTAATAAAAATGCATCTCCTCTAAACAGAGGTTGCAAAGAGCCTTGAAAATTTGCATTTATATTCATTAAAAAAACGTGTCAAAAAATTATACCTGGACAGGCAGGTAATTCCTGCTCGTCTGTGTACATCTCAGATATCTATGAATTCTCCCCTGGAGTGTTATTCCTACAAAGTTTGGCTGAAAAGGAAATCAGGGAAGCACTAATTCGAAAGTTGGTACTTCACATAATTAGCACAGATCTCACTATAGATAGATAGATACTGCATATACTAAAAATTACAATTTTCTATACTGGTCCGAACAAGATCCATTCTTTAGGATATAATATGGTAGGTACGTTATCCACCTTATATAGTTTGATTTGTAATGCAATGTATATATCAAGGTAATTTTGCAAAACCAGCATATATAAACAGATGTATCCAAAATAGTAATTAGTAAAGTAGCAAGCTATAGTTCTATATGACATATATCTGAAGATGTAACTGATAGAAAAGCCACATGAATAGGGTGAGCATAAGCTGCTTTGTATTATGCACTAACATGAATTAGACTGTCTTCCTTTCGTGCATTCATCTAGATATGTGAACACTTCTATAACGCGTATATGTGTGTTTGTTTTCGTGTCCAGGTCACTGTTCTCTTTGTTTCTCTTTACTTTCTACCTCCGACATGACCTTTTCCAGTATTTCCACAGTCCGATACCTTGATCTACAGCAGAAATTTGTCTTTGATCCTCCCTCTAAGACTGCTAATGTTTTTCTTTTACATCACAAATGCTTAACCGTGGTTTTCCCTTTTTCTGTATAATGATAGCTCTATGTAATAATAAACACAATCAGGAAAAACATATAATACAGTATACATTTCATGTCTATAAACCAAGATATGAGTTTGAGGCAAGCCACTTGTCAAATGGATTTGCATTTTATTTTGTACTTGTTCTGAAGAAGGTTCTAATACTATGGAACACAAGAGAACCTAAGGACCTCATTTTTTTTTAGTGCTTTATTTTTTTCATTTTAAAACCTGATATTAACGCTGGGATTTTTTTCCTCTTTCCCAGAAGGTATTACCAATGATGGTATTTGTTTACATTCTAGAGAACAGGCATTTGCATGAGATTTCCATACTTGTAAGGACCAAACTACTATCCTGGTTTTGAACATCACATTCTTGTTTGCTTGCTTGTGGTGGGAATAGAGATACTGTATGTGGAAAGATGGAACGACAACATATCTGAAATAACGTCAGTGATTTGAAATGGGCATTTAAGAATATCACTGTTCCCTGTCTTTCAAAAGGACAAACAGATAACCAGAGACTGAACTTCATTATGTTCAAAATCCATCCACTCATTTTGACCTACACTCAACTTTTATTTGTAAAGCTTATCAGATTAAGATTAAAAAAAAATCCAATTTTTAAAAGTGTGGGTGAAATTTATATGCCAAAGTATTTTTATGCATTGGACTACAGTTCATCAAATGAGACTTTCCCTAATCAAAAATTAAAGTTCTAGAGCAAGTGTTGCTATACAAATAATTAGCTACAACAGATGTGAAGCAAAACACAGATGCCAAAGATCTAAATTTGCTCAGTTTTGCAAACAAACCTTTTCTGGCTATTAAGAAAATACAATGAATCAATGTATTCTTATATGATAACATGAACTAGAGAAAACAAATTCAGTTTGCCTACATACTACAGTCTGAGTAAAAGCAGCAATAACAGTAATGAGAAATAATTTAACTTTCATTCGAAAGTTTGATGGTATACTCCACAGCAGAAAAGAATTGAAAAAAAAAAAGTCAATACATTTCTTTAGCAGTTACTTTTACATATTACATGTTATATTAGAAAATCAGAGGTCAGGTTAAACTTATATTCACAGGTGGGTTCTGTCAGCTACCAACTCCATCACTCGTACGTTGTTCTTCTGGTTTGTCTCATCATCCACGTCATCTCAAAAAGTTAAAGTTTATGTTGCAATATAAAGTATGTTCACAGGTGGAAGTGGCAGGACAGTTGGTGGGGGTTTTTATGTATTTTTTTTTAAAAAACAGACTAAGGTTTGTGTTCTTACCTGCAAACCACTGTTTATGTAGTTATTTCAGGGACTCCCACTGTGGCAAAATCAGATCCAAGTGTCTTTATATGGTGATATTTTCTCCTGGTTTGTATTTTAACCTCCTCCTGTTTTAACAGTTTCCTTTCAACTTCTTATTATCATGCCACCTGTGTTCTACACTTAAATGCTCAGGACGAGCGTCCCACTAGGTATTTAAATGCTCATTCAGGAATGCCATTGGATGTAAAGTGCAGAAGCAAAACCAAAATACAGGGGCATCAGTAAGTTTAGAGAAACGAATACATTCTAAGCTGTCCTACTGTGTAGTGCTAGATGGAATATCAATTCAATCTTACTTTAATACTGACAGCACATTATAAAGACTGTGTCCTTACAACAGTTTGTGTTCCCGGGCAGAGATAAGAAGTAGTTAGATATCATCGACATAGACAGAAAAGGGTAGGTCAATAAGCCAATAAAATGAGATTATGATACCTGCTTCCGCTGTAACAGCATTTTGATAACTAGCTTGTGGTTGCCTGAGACCATGAAGTTATAGGAAAACCACACAACATTAATGTTATTCAGAACTAATCCAAATCCCCTAGAAGTTTATAAGATTCAGAGCAAAGTACTTTGCATACTTTACTTTAGAGGTGAATGTTTATTCAGGTGCCAAATTGTAACATCTAGCTGCTAATTTGCATCATCAAACTAAACCAGCTCTAAAGGAGTCTGAAATCCTTAGCATCTGGTAAAATCTCTGAGGCAGCTACATTCTTGTTCCTAAGCACCTATTTAGCCACCTAAATCTGTACAATACTCACTGGTCATCTCAGACCCCAACGAGATGCATAAATTCCCCAGTGTCCTCCATATAGCACCTACTGCAGTGGATGTGGTCAAAATACATCTAAGCTTTCAGAGACTGAAATGAGGGCTATTTTAAATCAAAGCTTGAGTTTGGAAAAGTTGATTAAAGTTGCTTTCTCGGGAAGTGCAACCGATTTAAACGTCCATAGAGGAGAAGGGGACTTGAAGCCAGATCTCCAGCTTTCCAAGAGATAGCTTTTCCTCTAAGTTACTATGCTTGCAGTCTGAACTCCTCTTCTTGAGCTGTTTCACCTGACTAAAATAATTAAACACACACTGACCTATACAACATACAAGAAGCGCTCTTCAGCTAAAGGTTTAAATTACTCATATAGGAGACTGAAGATTTGTATTTCATTCCCAATGTGAAATTGATATCTTAATCAAAAAGGACCAGACTGCATCATGAAATCTTTTAGCCCACTCCTTACAGCATAATGCTTTGGAAGGCGGATATGAAAGGACATTTGCCTGGGAGACTGAGTCCAACTATTCCTCCACTCTGACTATCTGCACATGGTGCAAAGTCATCACTACTTATTCCAAGACAAAAAAGTAATTGGTTAAATGCAAAGCCATGAGTCTCTGAGGAGAGAGATGAGCTTGGGGGAAGGAGTCTGGAGTCATGTTTAAATTATTGCTTTCTTTATGTCATGCTGGTTTTGTTTTGGAGATGGTTTTTTAGTTTAAGCAGCTCGTTGTTCAATATGCTGGACTCTATTAAATACATTTTATTCCTCAGTGTGCCTGGAATTTAACTTGAAGGGTAGGAAGTGCTTAGAAGTTACATATTGAACCTGAGCAATACTGTCCTGCTCCTTTCCTTGCTCCTGGTAATGCTGTAAAATGATGCATTGTTTTACTTTCACCCTTTTCAAAAAAAAGTAGATACATTTTGTCTTTTCCAAAACCCACCTAATGTTATGCTCAACCACGCTCATATCTGCCACAATTGTGTGCCTTGTACGTAAGCATTACCAAGCCTTGCACAAAATGTGAAATGTTGAGGGTGAAAAATACATATTTAAGCACTCTTTTTAAGGCCAGAGTTGGTTGTTATTATTATCATTTAATCAAATGCTCCAAAGCTAGAATCTGACTCTATGGAACTTCCTTTATGCTTTCAGGTTATAAGGGTGGACTAAAGCAAGAATTTCTTTGTCTGCACCACTTACCCTGCTTTGTATGGGGAAAAACAAAAAAATCACAGGATTTTCTATGAAACAAGTAAAATGAGAGAGTAGATTTTAAATACAGGCAGACAAGGACATAAGTGAGAAAAATCTTTTAATAACTCATGACAGGTGTGAATGTGACTGAGAAAGTACATGTGATCAGATGACAACCCTAATTACAAGCATGCTGCTAAGGCAACACAAATTTCACGAGATCTTGAGAAAAGCAGATTTATTGGTCCACAGCAAGAAAAAATAAAAATCCTGAACGCAACCCCTTTTCCAAAGCTGCAGCTATAGCCTATCCCTCCAACATATCTGCTTTCCAAAGACTCTTTTAGTCCTTTAAAAGATTTCACTGACTCTTACCAGCTTGTTTTCAAGCAGTTAGGCCTAGATTTTTTCCCCAGGTTGTTCACAGAAAAAAACCCATAGCTTAACAGAGAGAAGGCCTGGTGAGAACACTGTTTTGGGTTTGTGATCTTTTAGTTCTGCTCTTCATAATTAACATACACCTACATCTACAGAAGTTACTTGTGTAGGATTTATGCAAGGGTGGGGTGAAGGGTGGTTGCTTTTTTAAAAGCAAAGATTGAAAAGTAATAGAAATACCACGTGAGATAAGCTAGCTCTCCAAGGATACCACTTTAGGTACACCTGAACAAACACAATAATACCGTCTGGAACTGTTTGCTGTCTGCCTTCATGTGGCTATATGGTGATGCTATCTGCTGTCTGTCCTCAAGGCAAACACAAGAACCCATAGGCTCAGGAGGAACAAGAAGTAAAAGTGACCTTAAGCTGCCTTTGCATTTCTGAGTCCTTACACTGGAAGGCATCTTCAGTCCCCAGAACAGGTAACCCAGACAGCATCTGGGGACCTGTTCAAGTCACAACAGCCTTCCTGAAGTGAAGCACTGCCTTCTTTCGCCTGTCCTCTGACCCCATAAAAGGGTCTGTTTCGTAATCTTTACTCAGTCAGGGTTTCTTGCTTAACTACTCACTAATCCTGCAGAGGTACCATAACTATACGTATCTGCCTAGGGATAATCACTGTTGTAAAATCACTGTTTGTTGGCCATTGTAATATCACTGGCATTTTGTTTACAAGAAGAATATCCACCATTATAGACTGTTAATAATTTTCTCTGATGTTTTTTATTTTGATGTATGCTCCTTTTTTTATCCTTTCATAAACACCAGTAAAAATGCAATAGCTGAAAGGCTAAACAGAAGTGAGTAGTGTACTGTACAGATGCTTTTCAGTGGAAGAAAAAGATCTTTCTTCCTGAATTGAATCATAATGGCCACGTGAATACAAACAAGGAAAGAAAAAATCCACCCGATTTTAAAAGCTTGGACAAGTTACTCATAGACAGTGAAGTTTTTAGGAGGCTCAAGGCAAAATAACATAGCTTCTTTACACCTAAAAATAAGAAACTGCAACAACTGCCTGGCTTGCTGCCTCTCTGGATTGCCCCACAGCTTCAGCAGTAACCTGCAGCAGGTAACACCCTGATGGAGAGTAAACTGCTGTCCTTTGACAGTAAGTATATGCAAGATATTCTGCATGGGCTAGAGCACAGCGGAAGCAAAGGTGACACTCATTTGTTGCAGAAAATCTGCAAAGGAAATAGTAATAGCAGGCAACCTGGAAATGGGGCCAGACATTGTTCAGAGAGGTCCCTTCTGATAAGGATAAAAACGCAGCTGTCAGCTGTCTCAGGCTGCAGATAAAGAACTATAGGAGCCGCTGTTTGGGAGAGATCAGAATTTCATAGGGAGAAGGAAAAGAGATCCCAATCGCACAGAAGAGTAGCTTTAACTGCTCTACCACGACCCTCACTAACGCAGGGACTGCCTGCAGGCAGGAGTCTGCAGGGAGCGGGGAGGAAACGGCTGGAAGTTGTTTCCTGCGAGTACAAGTCTCAGAAGCAATAACATGTGGTGTTGGTCCTCAGGCTCGTAACCCAGCTGTGGAAGCCAGGTAAGAGTTTTTGTGTTCCTCGTATTTCTGTGTTTAGAAATGTGCTCTTAAGTCTGTGTGTGTGTGTGTGTGTGTATATATGTGTGTGTATATATACACATACATATATATATACACACACACACTTTTTTCTAAATTAACAGAAGAAACTGGAACACAGGCTGAGCACGAGGCCACAGCGCGTCAGAACAGAGCATTGTCTGCAGTGCATCTTCCTGCTGTGTAACAGTTATACAAGTGGTAAGAGCAATGGGGTACATCACAAGGAAAGGAAAAGGAGAAAAGAGCCATCTATGCAAGTATTTTGCATGCATTAACTTAATGTTTGTTCATATAAAACACATTAAAAGATGCCAAATTGTTTCTTTCCAAGTAAAAATACAAAGACAAATCTGTTTGTTTAGATTAACAGAAGATTGACTAACATAGTTTTGACAAAACTTTTCACAAGTGCCTTCGAAGTCACAAAAAAACAGCATCACATTGGTTTATGTTTGCAGTAAATCTTTAAGGAGAAAACATATGAGACTTTGGCAAATCTTGTGCACACCATGCTCTCAAAAACACATGATCTCTTAAAAGTCTCAGCTGTCTTCCTTTGAAATGAACTCCTATCAAATGAGAGATGATGATATGCCACCATAACACATGGTAAGCATACCAAAGAACAAAGAAAAAACAAACCCCCAAACAGGCAATGTTTGGCTTCACTCAGGCGTGAATAAGGCATGTTTTGATGCAATTGCACCTTATCTTTTTAATTTATGTTCAAGTAGTTTACAACACCCAGAGTCAAATGAAACCAAAAGACAAGAAACCTACACCAGTACAGCTTAAAGTGATAATAAGGACTGCCTTTTTCGTAAGTATCATAATGAGCAGTAACCAAATAATCAAGACTGACTAATGAACTGATTTGGGATCTTAGGTGAAAGACTTGTGTAATGCATACTGGAACTGGAACACTACATTGTAATGTTAATTAGGTAAATAACAGTTGGTAGGCAAAGAAGTTCTCTGGTACACTTTATTCCAAAGAAGGGAACAGATTCCACACACCACCACCCCCTCCCGCCGGCTTCTCTTAGGCACAGCATAATTCTAAAATATGGGACCACTTCTGTAAGTATAATTAATCAAATTAACTGCCATTTTTTTTGGACAATATCATGGGGAAGGAAACAAAAGTGTTACAGGCCTTTTAATTTTCTAAATATATTCATATTCCAGTTATTAGCACTATTTAAACTAAAAATCAAAATTACTACAGTTTTGAAGTCTCATCCCTGTCATCTCTTCTATGCCTTCCCTCACAGCTTTTTCCAAAATGCACATACTTCTAAAAGATCTATAAGCTCAGATGACATGATGTGACATGATTTCTCTTTTTAATAACTAGGCATCATTAGGAAAAGAAAAAAAAAAAAGTGGAAAATCATTTATCCTGGTGTTATAGATCTACGCCAAAAACTGGTACCAGAAAATTATCTTTCTCGTTTCTATAGCTCGGTTATTTTAACATCAGATTCAGACAAGGTAAAACATATCAAGTACAAGTCAACAGTTACCGATTACCTTTCACAATTTTGGAAAATTCCTAGAACAACAGTGAATTTGTAGTTCCGTACCATATACAAGATACTGGAAGCCCACAAAAGAAATGCAAAGACATTATCATGTTAATAATGGGAAGTAAAGAAAAAGGGAAAAGGTTAAGGTCCAACAAATAAAGGTAGCTCAAACTCCTGGGGCTTACTCAAGTAAGAGTAGTTGCTGTCCTCAGAGCAACTCCAGCAACACTCCATTTCAGCCTGGAGAAGAGAAGACTCCAGGGAGACCTTATAGCAGCCTTCCAGTATCTGAAGGGGGACTACAAGAAAGCTGGAGAGGGACTTTTTGCAAGGGCATGTAGTGATAGGATGAGGGGTAATGGCTTCAAACTGGAAGAGGGGAGATTTAAATTAGACATCAGAAAGAAATTTTTCACTCTGAGGGTGGTGAGGCACAGGTTGCTCAGAGAAATTGTGGAAGCCCTAATACTGGAGGTGTTCAAGGCCAGGCTGCATGAGGCTGTGAGCAACCTGGTCTAGAGGAGGGTGTCCCTGCCCATGGCAGGGGGGTGTGAACGATATGGTCTTTAAAGCCCTTTCCAAACTAAACCATTCTATGATTCTGTGATTATATAGTCAGTTTTACTGCAACACTGATGTTGGTGCCCAGGCTACACAGGACTATGTAGAACACCTGCACATGTCATGCTTAAATAATATTTAATGGATCTCAACTTTGGGAATTTGTTGGAGGTAAAGAGTGAAATACAGCGCGTAAACCTTTTTGGCTGTATTTTCTATTTAAGGTGCTTTTGAAAAAGTAAGCAATCTATACTTATAAAAGGGTTTTTACTCTATAAATGACAATTTTGAACCTGTTAAATACTCGAAAAGGAAAAAGAAACTTTTGGAGAATTGAACGTTCTCTCAAGACACAAGCAGTCTGAAGCTACAATGTTGTTTTGTGATATGGGAAATCTTGCCCTTTTTTATGAACCTGTAGATCACTTTTACCTCTTCACTGCCTGCAAAACTGCAGAGATCATCAACAGGGGAAGACATGAGGATAAGACTCATGCCAATAGTAAGTTCTTATTTTACAGTATGCTTCTTAAGTATCATTTTTAAGTATTTTAAAGATACTAAAGCACCTTAATGAAATTCTTATGGTTTGTTTGCTCTTTTTTTAATTGATACTAACAAATTTGTATTTTCTTGCATATTTTTCAAAAACACTGTCTCCCTCTCACAAAAGAAATCTGAAAAAAAATCAGCCTGAGGCATTTATCCATCTGGAAAACTTCATGTCAAATGGTAAACATTCATCAAGGCCTTGCACACCACTTTACACAGATACAAAAAAAAATTTCCTGCATATAAATATAAATGCATTTATATCTTTATGTGACCATCCAGGCACAAGTAAATAGGTCTCGTACAGGACAATATCTTAACTTGTCTAGTAGATAGATTGTATTTTTGCTTGAATGGGCACAATTTACATCGCTGCAATACATTCTACATCCTAAGTATTTTGCTGTGACCTGCTTATTCCTACTCTTCACTATCACGAAATAGCCACTGGATGAAGGAAAGTTAGATAATCTTTGTGTCAAATTTTGCAAACCTACAGACTAAACGTAGGGGAAGAAAGGAGACTTAGGAGTGGAAGAAAAGGACTAATCTCAAAACAAACAGCATAAGCCCCTTGAGGTTGATCCTCAGACCCAATTATGTTAATAGAGTTACACTGATCAGCTCCACTTGCAGAACTGGTGTTCAAGTCTGTGGGTTCAAAGATGCAAGAGAAACATATCGAACCTTGTTCCTAGCTGAGCCTTGGTTCTAATTTTACCTTATTCCTAGTTAAAAATATACTGAAGAATATGCATCACCCTCCTGTCACTAGAATGCTTCTGGATACTTCTCCTGGTACGGTGGAGAATTACCCTGATCTCATGCCTTAGTGGTGACGATCTTTTAAGTCTTCCAATACTGTCATAATATTCACGTATACCTGCTTCTCAATTCTGTGTCAAAGCTCTAGCTGCAAATCCAAGCCTGCACACACAGTCATCTTCAGTGGTTTCTCAGCACTTGGTTCTTTCGCTGAGTCAGAGATCGCTGCTTGGGGCGATATCCAGCCTGCAGTCTGAACATTATGGAATTACAGCATATTTTAAGCATAGGAAAAGCATCCCGGGATTGCCATCATGGTACATGTAGCTATCAAACAGGACTAGAAATATATGTATGCTGTCAGAAATTTCACCACTTCGGTTTCTAGACTAGTACAAGTCATACATACATATCACAGCAATGTAAGCGCTAGTGGCTGGTCTACACCAATGCTCCTGTATATGTTATTATGAACAGAGCTGCATTAGTGGGGGACATAGGAAGAGTGAAATAAATAAAGCTTGGGATAAAAAACACATCTAGTAACCCTAACATAAATTTTCCCTGCAACTTAATTATGGTTTTTACAAGTTCTCTCTAACTTCTCTGCCAGCCAACAAAAACTCTTGGATCCAAGCCCTAGGAAACTTCAACCAAAAGGTAAGTCTGAGAGAGGGATATGACCTCAGTTTACTTTAGTACAGGTTAACGATTCAGCTCTGAGGATGTAAACGTAGGCGTTGACAGACCTTCAGTGCATTCACTGAGGCTTCCCTCCAGCTCAGCTGCATTCTTCTGTTTCCTCTTTCTGCCCTTTTTTATGAGAAACGCCTTACACTGGCTTGATTTTTACAACCTGGGCTATTCAGACATAATTCTACATACACAACACTTCAGCAGAAAGACTTGACCTAACAAGTCCTCCTCCTGACATGTTGCCCCCTAGCCAAAAAANAAAGTACATGAAGTTTCCATAGAATCTGGTGAAGTGAATATCAGTAGGACTCCTGACTTTGGAGAGGAATAAAGATGCAGCAGTTCCACGAAAGAAGTGTCAAGCAAGAGCAGATAGTTATCAGAGGATGCCCCTTTGAGCCCAAAGAAAGAGGGGAAGAAAAAAAAATAAAAAAATCAAAGTTTTTGAGAATGCACATGAAAAAGCTATGGCTCATAAATTCAAAAAAATATGACATGGATTTAGTAAGAGGAGTTTGACCCTTTCCCTTTCTCGCTGGCTACATTTAAATGAGAAAGGAGAGGTAGTGGAGAAACAGCAGCTCCCAGAACAAGTGAAGACAAAGAAGCGGGGCTGGTGCCCACACCCACTCTGCTGACAGATTCATGGCTCAGAATTTTTGAAGAATACAGTGACAGGGAGAAAAAGCAGAAGGCACTAATTACTGCAGCATGGAAAGAAGCAGGTAGGTACATTAGGAGTTAAATTATAATGTAAAGCAAATCCTACTCCTGTTATAATCTCATTTTGCTGTTGAAATTAAAGCCTGAAGAATTATGGTTTTCCACTCTAGCCTCCCAGACATTCAAGAGACAATTGAACCTGGGAGAAAAAGTAAGCATAGAAACAGCAGACGATTCTGTTTGGCAGCATCATGTGCAACAGCAGAATGTACAAATACAGGCATACATGTTTATGTACACTTTCACTATGTGCACTTGCTGACATCAACACCACCACTGAGGAATTTTAAGAAAAAGCCAATGTATTAAGGCCACTATCATCTATGTCACTATTTAAATCGGGAATTTTTCAAATCTTCTCAGTATTGCAGGTCTGAAAAACTCCTGAATGTTGACAGGACACAACAGAATGATCCATCTGTGGTTCTTTTACGCTTTTGTTACTCATAAGACTTCTTAGAGCTTAATCTCTCGTATAAGTCATCAGAAAAAAACAAACAAACAAAAAAAAAACAAAAAACCACACAACACTTCAAAAGAAATGCCTGAAAAGCTTCTTTCCTCTTCCAGTCTGGACCTTGCAGAATGTGACACTTTGGTCACATTCTAGTGCAATTGATGCCTCAGGTACTGCTGAGATCATTTATAGCTACCACAAGGTCCCTGCCCGGCCACTAGATTAGCTGTTCCTAATTTCTGTTTATCACTTCTTACCCTATTCTGTGGTTAAACTGGTTACCAGCAGTTTCTGAGCAAAGAATCTAAGCCTATACCAAGTAAATAAAGAGCTAGCATTTCCTCTTTGCTGGGACTCGGTAACGTCAAGGGGAAAAAATTCTCCTCCACCTCCAGACAGAATAATAAAGTACTGTTACGCTGTTTTTCACAAAACTCTGCTCCAGTCCAAACAAGGCATGTCCACGGGAGCGAGTGCATGTCAGCAAAAGGAACAAGAATCCTTGAAGAAAAGAGAAATGGCTAGAGGCGAGCTGCTGCAGGAGCCACAAAGAGAACTGCCAACAAGTCAAACCAGCTTCTGGAGTAGCACAACAGCCAGGGCTGGTGTGCAGCTGAGCGGGTGCTGCAGGAGGCTATAGCAAAGTACGGTGCCCGTTAGCTCAGTGAGGAGAGGGGGAGGAGGAAAGGCAGTGCTGATAACGGCTGAGGAAACGGCAAGCCAGGGAGATGCCGAAGCAGCTGCTTGGCAGCAAACAGGCAGCAGCAGAAAGTACCCATCACGACGAAAAAGAAACGCATGTCCACAGAGTTATTCTATTGTATTGCACTTCCAATTCACTTTCTACCTTAATTAGAATTCATTTTTAAGGTCCTAAGAGAAATCCACCTTCCACACTGCTGCTCTTGCAGTAATAAGGATTAAATCAATCCTTTCTTCCCTCAACTCCCCACTGGGAACAAACATATGGCTTCTGAGGGGTTTTGACCCATTTCCCATCTGCCAGTGACCAAACTGCAGGTGGTGAAGTGAAGCATTGTCACTCTTCTACAAGAAGATGGAAAGAGACCTCCTGAAATTAGGATGAACTGAGTCATCAGGCAATGGTTCTTAAATAAAGGAAAGCTTTTTAATATACCAGAACTCATTATGTAACATGTATGTGTATACATATGTGTGTGTACATGCATACATTAAGGTGTCATATAAATCTTCTATCAGCTCATGCTATGATAACCTTACCCTGCAAGTGAAAACTTCTCTTTCCCGTGGAATGAAAATGAAAATTCTTCTACAGCGAATATTCACCTGAAGTTATTAGTCACATTTTTCAAGTTTCCTTTTCGCCATTACTGTAGTTGTTTATAGACAACAGGTGAGGCTATGTGTGAGGTTGACACTGGTGATCATCCCTACCACACAGCAGGATGCAGCGAGGGGCTTCTCAGGCTCGTGAATTTGATTACTCCAAAAACAGCCATATTCCATTAGTAATAACTTCAGTCAATTTATTGCCTCAGGTAGAGTACTCCACTAATGTGGCCTTACTGCTGTAGTGGCCTGAGCTCTCTGTATCCACGCGCTCTGTGGGGCAAAGCTATCGAGTTCATTTCCCGTTATCTCAGGGTTTCTATAGTGCAGTTCATTACAGAATTGCCAGCCCCAGACTTGTCCCGGGACTCTGGCAAAGAGATTTAATATCTGCATTCCAGTTTTTAGGATCTGTGGGGCATTACTGTAACTTTTCTTGTTCATACTCTGATAGTTACTGATGTGCATCTTTTAAAAATGTGCTAAAACACACAGCATATTTTTAGTCTAATATAGATCTTTGAAGCTCTAACCAGCCAAAGCTTGAATACGGGCCTGTTCAGAGTTGTCAGCGTATCAGTTTTGCAGGCATCAAGCTCAACATTTGTAACAAATATCAGGAACAAACTATTAAAGGGCCCTTCCTGCTGATCCAGTTCTCCAACTTTCCTAAAGGATTTCACCTTTTATAAAACCTCCATAAAAAGGAATGCACCTAAACTTCCCTTAGTTCCATTGACGGTAATGAAAATTATCAAGTGCTAGATAAATTACAGATTTAGATTGCTAGCTCAATTAGCTATGCTTTTCATTCCAGACTGTAAATTATTTTTTTCCAGGGTTAATTCATTCACTGAGCAGCACCCATCACTTCTTACTTCAAGGAATTAAACCAGGGGCACTTCTGAATGAAAGGTAATAGATGTGAAAATGAAAATAAAGCATTTAGCTTAAAGTTAACTTCCAGTCATTCAGAATTTATGTTTGCTACTTAGATTTTAGCAGAACTGAAGTTCAGTGAACACCAGTGTCTCATCTAAGCCTCAAGACTGCATAAAATTAGAAACACTCCTTCTTAAGCTCAGTACCCAGCACAATGTTTCTTAAGGAAACTAATTTCATTGACTTAAAGTTATGATGGTAGTGAATCTCTCAGAGGCAATAGACAGCAGCAGACACCACAAGTATAATGGTGTTTTCTAGTATTTAATTTTTCATTTGGGTCAGGTCAGAAACGCCACAAGAATGTGTTCCCATAGCAGTTCAGAATTTCCAAACGCAGAAAAAAGTAAACAGAGAGCAAAGCAGGACAAAACTTCCCAAAAATTCACATCACAAATTGTTTTGATGCCCAAACAAGCATTTAGGCTAATCCACATATTAGCCACAGGAATGCTTCTTTTCCCTTTTGAGAACACTGAATAGCTTGAGAAGACCAAATGGCTTGAAAAGGCCAGTATCTTTTGCTCTACACTAAAGCTGCAGACTTCAAAGCTATATTTTTAGCTGCCCTTCAATTTCTCACTTAGCTTTTAATTCTGTTATTACATATAATATATTTTTCTTTAGGAAACCATCAGTGAAAGAGACTGGAATGGGTACCAGCTTTACTATTACCTTTATTTTTACTATTACTACTTCATTTATATCTGAAAATGTTTTATTCTGAAAAATTTATACTCCTGGAACCACAGACATTTCTGAATTAATATGATTAGGGAGATTTTTTTTCTGAAATATTAGAAAATGTGTGTGAAAGGCATCGTAAAAACATTGGCAGTGTTACACAGTTCTAGCTACTTTTAGGTTGTTAATGTCTCATCATCCATTAACCTCTGACGTCACAAATTTTTTAGTCTTTTCAGCGCTGAAATGTCAGACAATATTACTTGAATAGCAAATTTTTCTTCCTCATTCTTTAAAATATATTTGCAAGTTTTTAACTGTAAGTTAGTATACTGGGGAACAAGACTGTTCAAAAAACAACTCCAAAATCTTATATTAGCTTTGTACCTACATTTCTCAGAATAAAGTAGATGAAGTTTTAGAACCATTCAAAATATCTTTTAGAATCAGTTTCTAAAAGGTTTTAAAATTTTGAAACAAAAAGCTCTGTAACAAAATTAATTATTTGTTTTTTTCATTTTCCTACTACTTTGATCAACATTTTTTATGAAGCTTTACAATGCATCACTCTTAGTGATTTCATACATATATGTGAAAGTAAATAATCTTTAAAATGTCTTACAAATGAACTCATCAAAGCGGGAAATTCAATAGAAATATCTGTTTCCATCAATTTAATGAAAAACAAAGAAAGAATCATGAGTCCCTTCCATCTCTTGCTTCCAAAAGGAAAAAAATAAATCCTATAAAATGCGCTAAGATAATTTAGTTATGGTGCATATCTCATCATGAACAAGCTGCAATAATCTCATCACAGAAAAATTTAAATCATGGGAACAAAACTGGCTTTTTCAGTCTTGTTCCAAGCAATTTTTCTTACCTTGGGAGCCATAAGGAACTTTAAATTCTGGCCAATGTAAATGAATTGAAAAAAAATTCCTGGGTCTCACTCCAGTGTTTGGATAGTTCTGCTAGTGACCTGTGGTACTATGTCAGCACAAGTCCTCTTAGATACTTTTAAAACCACGAGCAGCATTCAAACTGTTGAAGAAAATGCATTATTTCCCACAGAAAAGAAAATCACTTGCCTATTAAGCTCGTCTACAAAATTTACTGAAAAATGAATGCCTAACCTATATGCCTCAGACATAAAAAACATGAAATCGTGGCTCTCATTTATTTTCACATACAGGAAATGTCATTTATGCCAGAATCTTAATTGAAGTCCTCAACTGCTGTTTTAAAGATGTAGATTTACTATGCTTGGATTTATTAAGCAGATCATAATTCAGTATTATGATCCAATAGTCCAGCAAAACAAATTGTTAATAAAGGATACAAAGTCAGCATTGATTAAAGTGAGCTCCATGCCAGAAGGAGGTAGCTGTTATTTTCAGAAAGTAACACAACTATTTGTATTAATAGTTTGCTCTTTTGCAGAGGCAAGTAACCTATTCTTTATATTTACGATTTCAGATACTGCAAAGTCAGTAAAAATACTTCTTCCTCCCCTCTCATTCTTTGCTTTAAAAATCACAACACATATCTTTTTTAAAGACTTTTCTCTGTGGACTGATGCTGAAGTAAATACAGGACAGATCTATTGTTTCATTATCCAGACAGACACACCGATAATTGCTTTTAAGTAAAGATACAAAGGTTCTACAGAAACATGGGTTTTAATTATATTCTGATCTGTTTACTTAGATTTTGTTTTATTCATCTATGACAAAGCATTGACATATAGACAAAATTAATGGTGGAGAAAACAGATGCAATAAAGGCTTCATTAGTTAATTGACTGAGCACCTCCATTACATTTATTGGAAGATCCATCCTTGTCAAAGGGTTCATGTAACATTTCTGACTGCAAAACACCTGTCTAAACAAAAAAGAGGACATCTACAAGTGAATTAAGAATAGAGGACTAGGGACCAAACGTAACCAATCTCTCAACACTGTTTGAGCCTGTGAGCCCAATCATTTTAACCATTTCACGTCTACCTTTATATTATATTAAAATGTAATATAAAGCTAGGTAGTGCTGGACACAAGAATAAATTGGGAGAGGGGTGGCTGGAGAGCAGCCCTGCAGAAAGGGATGTGGGGGTGCTGGGTGGCAGCAGGCTCAGTCAGAGCCAGCGGTGTGCCCTGGCAGCCAAGAGGGCAAAACACATCCTGGGGTGCATCAATCACAGCACGACTGGCCGGTCAAGAGAGGCGATTTATCCCACTGTATTTAGCACTGGTGCAGCCTCACCCTGAATGCTGTGTGCAGTTCTGGGCCCCACAATTTAAGAAGGATGTGAAGGTCCTGGAAAGCATCCAGAGGAGGGCAACAAAGCTGGTGAAAGGGCTGGAAGGCATGTGCTGTGAGGAGCAACTAGGGACTTTGGGTTTGTCTATTTTGGAGAAAAGAAGGATGAGGGATGACATCATTGTTCTCTACAGCTTTCTAAGGAGGCGAAGGGGAGAGGGAGGTCCTGATCTCTTCTCCCTGGTATCCAGTGATAGGGCCTGTGGGAATGGTTCAAAGCTGCACCAGGGGAGGTTTAGACTGGACATTAGGAAGCAGTTCTTTACCAAGAGGGTGGTCAAACACTGGAACGGGCTTCCTAGAGAGGTGGTCGATGCCCCAAGCCTGTCAGTGTTTAAGAGGCATTCGTGTAATGCGCTTAACATGCTCTAACTTTTGGTCAGCCCTGAAGGGTTCAGGCAGCTGGACTAGGTGGTCATTGTAGGTCCCTTCCAACTCTATATTAAATATCAGCAAGAAGAAAGGTTGATAAATTATTTTTTGTTGGTTTTGATATTTCAGAGAGCAGAAAGTTAACTTTTTGGGGATCTCTGAAAGTCAATAACATCTTTTTACATGAGAACTGTTCATATCTTAAAAGCTACAGCTGGTATTTCAGAGAGTTCATTCCTTATTTAGCAGCTCTCTACATCACACCATTTCCTTCTTTTCACCCAGAAAATAGGTTTAGTTTATGGTTTCAATATGGTTCTCTGCTAATCTCTAAAACAGAGGGAGACAATTATCTTTCTGGGTGGCAATGATACACAAATTAAGTTATTCCTAATTACAGATGGCTCCATCAATTTATTTTGTCAATGACTGGCTTCAAAGGTTCCCCAAAATCATTGAGAACTGTGGTGGAACTATTATTGCCTTCTTTGACATATAACTATGTATTAAGGACTTGCTCATTAATTGCAAGCTTATTGCCAAGAGGGTACGTATATAGGCCTAAAAAGCTTTGTAATGGGATATGCAGCATTTCACTGTTAAGCTATTCATCCACATCTGGTCTAGCTTAGCAATGACCTAAAATCATTACCGTATGAAGGCTCCTTCCTAAGTTATGCAAAATGAACCTATTTAGTCCAGTTTTTAAACCGAGGAAATATCCACATCACAAAAGACCCATTAAAACATCCTGCAGAGTCTCCAAGGATTTAAAAAATGAGCTTGCTTAGCCGAAGTTAAATTTATTATTATGTTCTTAAATTGCTGCTGATTCATTTTCTGCATGCTGTAACCATACTGAATAATGCCTTTAGATATATTTTGTTGCATATTGTACTTTAAACTTCTTAGACTTATCCCCAATACGACTAGAAATAGTGCATCATACTCATTAGATGGCCACAGAGGAGTTCGCAATGTTCACGTTATTTTGACAGGGGCTGAATAGAAGTCGGGGCCTGTGGAGTCCTTAAGCAGCAGTTAACTTCTGGCCTGCTTATATCAGCCGTTACCTCATTCTCCCTCAGCTTATTGCAGCCCACAGCAAACCCATTCAGCCTGGAGCAACCCAATTTCTCCCCTCTTTTGCTTGAGGTAGCTCTTACTGAACTCTTTCTTCCCGCTCTGTGCCTTCTCCAATGCCTTCTCCAGACTCTAACTCTCACCACTCGGGCTGTTCCCGGCTGCCTCTGGATCCCCTTGTGCGGCAGGGTGCCCTCATACCACAAGCACACCCTGGGCACATCCTTTTCTTCCTCTCAAGCCCCTGCCCTGCCTGCCCAAGCATCCTAAAGGGTCACTATTGACTCTCTCGTTTAGCACTCCCCACATATTTCCAGCAGCAAGAATCACTTCTTGAAAAAAAAAAAAAAATTAAAAAATCTGATCTGTCAATAAATGGTGGAGGGAGTACCTGATAGGGCTGTGATAGGTTATGCAGGAGCTCATGTCACAAATCTTTAATATCCTCTCACATACCTGCCACATTCCTGGTACGTTCTTTTGCAGACTTGCTCTAGGACTCACACAATAAGATAGCATGTGTTTTGGGGTGGGGACGAGATACTATGAACTTTTGTGTGCATCTGTGCATGCCTTCACACGCTAAGCCTCTCTTTCTGACAACACTAACAATAACCATAGAAATACAACACTAATACCAAAACAGACCACAGTACTGTGTTCAGCATGTTTGGTTTTAGGATCTACAAAAACAGCTGGCATCTACTGTACCTACTCTTGCTTTCTCCAAAATTGGGTTGAATTGCATCAGCAGATGGCGTTGTGGATCTTGACCCTGATGTCCTTACTGCCCGTCTACTTTGTCACTATTGCCCCTGCTTTGTCATTGAATAGGACTTCTTTCCCTCGGGCTACCATAAATAATTCCTGTAAATTCATGTTTTAAATTTACCATCATGCTTTAGTTCAAAGAAATCACTATGTGAAACTTTGTTTCCTGTACAACAAGAATCTTCTATTCTCAGATTCAAGATCAGGAATTTCTCATATTACAAGTAGGAGAAAAACAAAACCAACAAAACTCTAAGACAATATCAAGCAGTCTATCCTTGTCCACATAAAAATCAATGAAGTTTTTAATCTTGCTTTCAGGCCACGGATATCTCACTTGGCCTTTTAGAAAATAAAGCCACACATCTTTAAAGCTCTTAATGCATTCCTGAAAATTTTGGCTTCTTTACCCTTTTTAAACTATATTTCAAAAATTGCAGCCAGGATAAAGCAGTTCAAATCTGGTCAGATTTTTTTATCACCTCTCAGGAAGGCAAAATATTCATGTTAGTTTCTTGAAAAATGAATTTAAAACCCACCTGCATGATATCACTGGTGCTCAGATCTTAATCAGTTTTCCAGCACACAAAAGATACTTTAGCGCTCCACAATATGATAACAGCAACCTGAACTTCACAGAAAATACCAATAACATTTTTACTATTTGGCAGGAAACTGAGGAACAAGATTATTCCCAAATCTTTACAGTTGTACAGCCCTTTCTCAAACCTTTGAATCTCAAACGAGGTGCACACATTTCAAATGGTTTTGCTGCTTCCAAGAATTCTGCTTGGCTTCGTTCAGTTTACCACATGACACTTTCCTTGGGGAAATCACAGAACCACAGAAGAACAAAAAAAAAAAAAAAAAAAAAAAAAAAAATAAGAAGAAACAAAACCAACAAAACCCACACAACATGGGAAGATAGCGGGCCTAAAGCTTATTAATGACTCCAGTAAGCCTTGGATAAGGCCCACAGATTTATATTTCCATTAGAAGTGAAACACGAGAAATCGGCAGGAGCAGAGTTAGACCTGCACCAAGAACCAACCACTTCCCGAGGCAAGTTTCAGTGGCACGCCTGTAATAGGTGCCGCAGAGAAATGATTGTGAAAGGGAAAAAAAAAAAAAGTGCTAAGGTAGCTTCAAGACTAACCTTGTGCTGACATTTCTGGGCAGCTCCAAGACATAATTTATAAGCGTACAATATCGTCACAGGTAATTAGCAGAGCAAACCCCCCCTCACTGCTGCTGTGCTGCAGACCCTGCTCCTCCTGCTCCTCCCAGCCTCTGCATTGCTCCCAAGGGAACTCTGACAGTCTTCCTTCCTTGTCGCTGCAATGGGAATTATCTCACTGCGAAGCCTGGGAGCCATTAAACTACCATTATGCCTTTTTAGCTCCCTCACTCTTATTTAAAAACAAAAAACTAGCTCTGGGAAGCTCACGTTTTATTTGTGTGGTTTTTTTAATCAAGTTTTCAATACATTCTAGGTTTGTTTCTTGGAGTCAGAGTTAAAATCCCTGGTGCACACACTTGATGAACTAGTCAAGTGAATGCTTAGATATCAGTCTCCGTTCCCACCCCCATACTACTCTACTCCTCTAATCTCTTTAATCTTAAAAAACGGTATTTTTCCTCCCCTTAAAATAGAAGGGTACTATTTGTATTACACTGCCACCCAAAAAGTGTAATACTGTATGGTTGATAACAATAGGGAAACACGATTGGACTTTTTTCTACTCTCAGTACCACAGAGTTGCCACTAGATTCCTAACTTTGATATTGAACGGCTGGTAATCTGACCTACATCTACATCTTTACCAATCTTCTAAAGGGCCAGTGAACAGAATTCTGTTTGTTATTGAAATATTGAGTCTAACTTTTATTCTGTGATGTCTTAGAAGAGATCGTTAAAATGCTGCAAACAAACTGTAGCAAATGATGTCAGATAGTATAATCAACTCTGAAGTTTTTTTGATTACAAACAATGCGACTATTGATAGAGGTTTAGTTTGCAAAAATAATCACGTTGCAATAGTATATTCCCAAGTATTTTAGTTCTCTGTGTGAAGCTCTTTTAGGATTACTTGAAACAATTTTCAGAAGGAAATTTGAACCATTTCCAGTATACACACTCTAGATTCCATTTAATTATTCATTCTCTAGTCTTTGTTGAATGCAGGCAATTGCATTTCTATTTTAGCAAATAATATAAACTCGTTTATTAAGTTAGAGTTAAAATATATGTAATTAAACCCAAAAAGCTTGTTTATGATTTGTCTGATCATAGAACTACATAGATCAATAGAAAAGATCTATTTGGCCTTTTAATCATGAATACATTTCTGCATGAAGTTTAAGTTGTAGATGTAAAGATTTCTGCTTTTGGTTTTAAGAAAAAAGCTAGAATTTGCTTATGGCACAGCTAGCAGTTATGAACCATCAATAAGACAAGGAGGGCTTAAACTGAGTCTTACGGCACAGATCATACGTTCCTCACTTTCAGTAAAACGCTTTGAAACACTGGAAGAGAGCCCTGTGCATCCTGGCCCAGGAGATAACCACCCCTAAATATTCAATACATGCAGCATTTTTTCTCATAAAAAGGATTTAATCTACCAAAACGATTCTTTTCTCAGCTCCCTGCAGGGAGAAGTGAAACACTGGACTTCTTTCCATTAGGCTGTCAGGATATGTTATTTTGCTGATCAAGGATCTGCAAGTACCTAACACTAATCAGCCCAAGAAAGGCTAATTATAATCCCTGAGGCCTTCTCCAGTCTAGGAAAATATTGCTTTAAAAAAAAAAAAAAAATCTGAGCCCTGCCAAACTGGCGGTTTTCCTGGCTCCAAACGCTATCAAATTTCACTTTCTGAACATATAATTTTCAGGTCGGATGTAGAGGGGGAAAATAACATTTCCCAGACTGAAGGTTTGTTGAGGTTCTCTACAACCTCTGCCTTCCCTGTGGTTGTCCCATAGCAACAAAAGCACCAGACAAACCAAAGGATGTTTCTCAGAACCTTATTTTATCTTCATACGTTTGGTTGGGTCACTGCTGTCCAGAGTCTGAACTTATGAAGGATTAGTTAAAACCATGAGGTACTAGTCAGTTTATAAGAATAACACAAAAAAACCCCACTAATACTCCAACAACAATTAACACCCAGTAAGAACACAGAGAAACACACAATTCAGTTTATAAGCCGTTCAACAAAGTTCAAGAAAATATGCTGCTGGAATTCAAATATGTCTAACGTTAATTTTAGGTGCTGAGTTTAGCATACTAGCTTGTTTTATTTACATATTATATGTATCCTTACATTATTTTTTAATTTATTTTTTTTGTTTTTACAATTCAAAAGATGAATATGGCAATCAAAGCTACATGCCAGTATATAGGTCTAAGAAATACTAAACTGAAGTGGATTCTAAATTATATTGGGATTCAGAAAACAATACAAGTTAATTGTGGGGGCTACTTTTACTCCTGATCACTCATAAGGTGCCTTTTCTTGCCATGCTCCTCTTCCCTGAGCTACTGTCACATGGATTGGAAACATGCATCCTTCGCTCACTTGACACTTACAGCTATTCTGGTTTCTATAAATAAATAAGTATTTATTAGACTGGAAAAAGCGATATCTCCAGAACCCAGGGGTCTGCCTAATTCAGACCAGATGTTAGTCCTGTGTATCTTACATCTCATTTTAACGCATATCCATCAGTGATTAGCTGTTTTGGGTTGTTTGCTCTCTGAACAAGACCTAGGCAAAAAAAGTTTCATGAAGATCAAAAATAGGTGTTTTAATGAATCAGCAATGACTGAGAAAACAGCATTTTGTAGAATAATTCTTATCAAGCTCTAATTGTGAAAATGAGCCCTTGAAGATCATGCAAAAGCATGGTGGGTCGCCCTTCTTTCCCAAAAATGAAGAATTTCTTTTACAGCAGAATGGCATGCACATATTGCCTCAAGCTCTACAGACCAGGTGTTGCTGCTTCTCTGTCTATACGGAAATCACTTCGACTCAGCCAGCAGATATATCTGCCTGGTTTTTTCAAAATTAATTGTGGAATCAAGCTTTTTATTTTCAATTAAAGAGGCTCAACAGTTTGGCATATGCTACTTATAAATGTAATTTTTGTGTTGCCAAACCCCCTAAATTTTCCATACTAAGTAAGTCTTCTACTGTGTAGTCCTTTATCCCAGGACAAAAATCCCAAAAGCTAGTTTCCTTCCTTTAGATTTTTACATTTTATTTTCAGCACCCACATCTGTCTTTTATTCAGAAATGTTCCCTTGCACCATTCCATCTGATATCTGCTGTTGTCTTGCCTGCATACATGCCTGTGTGTGAAGTTAAACTGATAGTAGTGTCACCCAGCACTAACATAGAGTGCTTTACAGAGGAGATCAGTATCATTAGTTCCATTCCACAGGTGACGAACAAGAGGCAGAGGTTGAGACAGTGATCAAGGGGCACATTTAACATCAGAGCCAGAAGCAATTTCCAGGTCTCCTTGGTTCAAGCATCACAGGCCGCAGCTCAAGTCTACCTTTCTTGTAGCTTATCACTTCTCCGACCAGATTTTATTCTGTATCATTTTACATCAAAATTTAAACCCAGGAAGTCCTCATGCTAGTTTTGGCACATTTTCATGACAAGCACAAGAGGGAGTATACCAAAGATCTTTACCTCAAACAAATACCAATGCAGTACTACTCTCTTACATAAATCACCATTCAGACCCTCAACATGCCAACAAACATTTCTCCATATTGCCCAATGAGTAGAGGGAACAACAGAGATTTGAGGTGGATTTACCCCTCTTGACCAAAGTGACTTTACAAGTTGCAACAAAGAAGAGGGATGACATAGGTGGGACCAGCAAAGAAAACTGAAGTTCCATTCAAAACGACATAATGAAGTTGAACAACAGGAATAATTAAGACGTTTCCTGCATAATTCACAGAAATACATGATCAAATCTCTCCATTTATTTAAAAGTTTAAAAGGTATTGCATTGCAAATGGGTGCCAAGCACTTGCAGGGTTAAAATTGTTTTCTTCTGAAAGAGCAATCATCATTGCTGCTGATACACTGTCTTTTCCTACATGGTGCACAGGGCATATTTGGACTACACCTTCTCCAGATACAAGATAACAAAAAAATCCCCTAATTATTTTTCCAAGGTATCTGTGAATAATGTCATCAGAAACTAAATGGGGGAGTTACTGCTAATGAGCTAGTAAAATACTAGGATATTCCAAAATACTTTTGGAAAAGGGGCAAGACTAGATGACAGATTAAGGATCTATAAAATATACCCCGTGTATTTTAATAGCTGACCCTTAAAATGGCAACCCACATATCTGCTGTGTCACTGCCTTAGCAACACAGACTAGACGTGCTGAAATCTGAGAGACAGCAGCCTTTTCTAGCTGAGGCTGTGAGGTTTGGGTGGGGTTTTTTTGTGGCAATCAAAATCTGATTTATTATTCTGATAAAATACAGTATGTTTTAGGAGACTAACAGTACAGTTTGAAGGACAAGAAGGATACATACTTGCTAGTACAGAAGCGTCTTGGCCAGGGAATTAGCCTCCTCAGCGGGAAAAGCTGCTTCTAAACATGATCTAACACACTTGAAAATTGTAAGCAGCCTGGAGTAGCTACATGCAACAGCTTTGAAAGATGTCCTTATTTGAAAACGTTCTCAATAGACCCAAGCTATTCTGTCAATAGCACTCAGCTCTGAAGTGCAGTTTTTCATGACAAGTGTTGCGAAAAATCTTTCGTTAGTTTTGTCATTGTTAACTAGTATTATATTTGAGTTTCTTTAAGGCTTGTCTCGCAACATCAGCATAAAACCAAACTTACACAGCCCTCAGGCTTGACAATATCTGGCTCCTTTTTTGTGGGTGGTTTTTTTTTGATTTGGTACAAGTTCTATCAGCCTCTATCAAATAAATACCTGTCAAAAATCTTATGTTTATTGAAAGTGAAAAAATGCAATACAATTCTCCTGTTCAACATTATTTCTTGGTAAGCTCAGTTACAAGCATCTAAGGTTGTACTTTGTAGTGCAAACCAGGCATATATCCTTACTTTCCTATTTCCTACCTGATAAGCCCAATATTTCAGTAGGGAGGTATGTTGTTTTCTTAATTTGTTTAAAATCTATTTTGCAGAAATAGTTTTATATTGACTCCATTGGCAGTGAATATTCTGTCACAGCAATCAGCAAAGGACAAGCACTTATCTAGCCAGTAGAGGAACCACTGTTTTAAAACTTTTTAAACAAATGTGCTATTTTTTTTTTTTTACAAAACTAAGACATGCACATAACTTTTTCTTTTCTGTTGCCAGCTGAGCATATAAAGGTCCAGCTTCCAGCAACTAAGGTATGGATTTTTATTATTTGTTTCATTTTATATGGTACAGTCTAGGTTTGTCTAAAAAAGATTGCCAAGCAGATCCTCCTCTTCTGAAAGACTAGAACGTTCTCAAGCTCATCGTGTTAAATTGCAGCCTAATTTAGGGTAGATAACAATTATTTTTTGCCTTTAATCCCTTGAAATTTCATGGATCTCCACTATGAGCTCAGTTTTATCCAATACAACCAATAGCAACAAGAAGAACCAACCTCAGAAAACACACACAGAAGCACAAACAGGAAAGTACTAAGACAGATAAAAGATTATATTCTTTTTAAAGTACTATGTGAGCAATAAGAAAAACATCGTCTTCTTTCAGGTCTGCCAAAAGTTTCCCAAGAAACTTGGGCATGTTACTTATCCCTTATAAGGGCCATTTAAGAAAAACGAGGAAAAAGGTGTCTCACCTCAATTTAAACTGAAAATTAATACAATCTAGTCAGGAAAATCTTCACAATTTCTCGGGTATTTGTAGAGCCCTAGCACTGTAAGGGTCCTATCCAAACTTTAGCGTAGAGATATCTGAAGTGTTTTGCTATTTTAAATCATAATAATAACCCTGAAGTCCCACAAGTTCTCTGTATATAACTTTTCATAAACCACTTTTTAGAGACTGTCCAGACGAAACGCAACTTTTTTCCAAACAATTTAAATAAGAATAGAATAACAACTTAGTAGGAGAGAGCAATTACAGGCATAATGTTCAGGAACAGAAAGCTGGAAAGAGCAAGTAAGACACAGAGAACATCAACACACAACAGAATTGAGCGGAGCTGAAAACAAGAAAAGCAAGTCTGACAGAGTGCAAGGAGGAGTTATGGAGGTTAGGTGGGATGCATTTTAAGACTGAAATAGAGACTCAGCTACAAGCTTTTAATCCACAGAGAAAATGCTGCAAAAATGACACAGCAAAAAACCCAACCAACCAAAAAAAAAACCCCAACAAAAAAAACCCAACTTGTTTTATATTCAGATACATGCTTCCTTTATTTTATCTACACACCAAGCTGGTAAAAAATTAATATTAGTCTTTGACAGCTCATGGAACAACTTCATATCTGCATCCTAATCCTGAAACTATGACAACATCTATCTTACAAGGCAATCAGTACAGGGAAACTCTTGAAAGAAAAAACAAAAAGCAAAAAGTAATAGATAAACAGTTAGACTGAAAACAGAACTAATTAATGCAGTTGGGTACTTCCTCACCTAAAAACTAGGACCGCTTTTAGTAAAACCTAATGCTAACAAAGGCCATCTTTTTAAGTGTGTCAGCTCCCACAAGACGCTATACGATGGGGGCCAGGAAATCTATTTCATAGAGCTATTTCCTCATACAAATCGCTATCACTTGAAATACCTCTTTGCCAAAGAGACACAGCACATTTCAGCTATATGCATAATACACTCGCTGTCTGTGAGAAAGTAATTTGAGTTGGTGTACCAGCAGTAGTTGGGGTCAGGCCTTTCTGTGCCTGCACTCAGGCTCACAGAAGCCTGACTGTGGCACACAGGGACCTGTGGTTCCCTTTACACAGTGCCTTTTTCCTACCTGACCCTGCAAAATAATCGGTTGCCAGGAGAGCTGACTACTTGCCCTGGGTGCTCTTAACAGTTCCAGAAGCCACTTTGCTGGTAAAGGTAAGAAAGTGTCATTACAATTCACAGTGCTCATCCTCCACCCTCAACTTTGAGGCCGATACTCTCCACAAGACACAATGATGATCCCCTGGGCTGGAGAACACTTCACTTATATTTACAAGCTATCTCCCCTTCCAGGTGCCTCAGAAGACATTCATTCAGCAGTTGAGAGAAAGTCCCTCCTTGCCTGGCACCAGGACTGAACACTGGACAAGAAGCAGAAGGCGACAGCACTTTGGCCAAGGCTGCCAGAGCAAGTCAGTACCTGACACGTGCCACGAGAACTGAGACTTCACGCAGAGCGGAGAGCGTCCCTGGCTTTAAACATCTTGTCTGAAAGCGCCAGACATTATAAACTGCACAGAGCTGAATTTTTTGACCTTGGAGGGATGAAAAGCTGAGTCAGCCTTGCTGGGATTCAAAGTACCCACGAGTCTAGATATTCGAAACCTGTAGTTAAACCACAAAACAGGAAGGGAAGAGCTATCTGGATTGTATTTTTCTTTATTCCCCAACCCTTTTCTTCACAAAGCACAGCTTTTCTGAAAGCGTTTTAAAAATAAGAAACCTTCTGCTTCAGGAAAGCACATTTTGGTACTTTTAAAGAGCTATTTTTATGATGACCCTTCTGACATTATGTATCTATGTAGCATGACTATTCATGTACTTAAAACTACTATGACCATACCAAACCAGTTAAGGGATTTATATCATGCATTTTTAGGTTTGATTTGATGAATGTGAAGTGGGGTTAGGTGCTTTTATTTTTAAATCAATAGAAAGATACGAGACTGAATATGAGAAAGAAAATACTCCATGGGCCTTTGTACAAGAGAACTGATTAAACAGCATACGTGCCTGTGCAGCACACAAGGCACAGGAAGCCTTTCAGCACTGACAAAATAGAAAACGTCTATAGCAAAAACTCGTTCAGGTTTGGAATGTGGCTGAAGCCTCTCTTCCCCTATGCCAAAGCCTACAGAAACTGAGAAGCCCAGGATGGCAGCCGCTTTTTCAGGAGAGTTCTAGATCATGACAGTGATGTCAGATATGGTTGCCTATCCATTGCCATGTCCATCCACTGTTTGTCCTGCTCCCTCATGCACGGAGCAGCAATCTAGACTCCTTCTGGCTCTCCATCCAGCTAAGCTTCTCCTTTTGCTCCATCCCTTCCTGTGGCAGGAAGGACCTG
Organism: Anarhynchus alexandrinus; assembly: GCA_008711295.1. Lineage (NCBI taxonomy): Eukaryota > Metazoa > Chordata > Aves > Charadriiformes > Charadriidae > Anarhynchus > Anarhynchus alexandrinus. The sequence continues at coordinate 6,906,796 of VUYV01000001.1, forward strand.
GCCCAGCCTGGGTGACTCATGATATGGGTAACGTATACAATTTTTCTTATTTTCTGCAGCTATAATCTGCTTTAATGAGTGACTGTTTTCATCAAAAGGGCAAAGCAAAGGACACCTTTTCCCCTTCCAGTCCACAGAAATGTTAGTATTCAGACATAAATTAGTTGCAAGATGATTCCTTGAAGTTATCTTTGCATTCATGTGTCATTAATTTTATCCCAGTAATACCAGTATAATGTCTCATTACAGAATGTACAGACACTTCATCATATAGCATAGGTCATACTTACAAAATATAAATATACTATTTCAACAGACAAACATGGTATCTTTTAATACATACACGTCTTTTTTCTTTTAAATACAACTCTAGAACTTCAGACACATTCTGGCTGACTGTACCTCTCCCTGAAGCTAGTAGCACTCAACATAGACCAGAAAAAACAACAACAACAACAAAAAAATCAAGCCCAGAATTTTGTCAGTATTTCTTTCATGACACAGCAGTGATTTTTACAGAAGAGTCCAAGTAAATTAAGATATGGCATAGGTTGTTTCTTTTATTACTTTTAGTTCCTCAGTTATTTTGAAGGCAATATTTCCCCAGCATTTTGGAAATGCCACCAGTTCTAATCAATGCCTGAGCACTTCTGATAAAGACGACTCCTTTGACTTGACTTTCCAGGGACAAGCTCCTGGACACAGACTCATTCTTCCAGACCTGCCGGGGGGTGGGAGGGATAGGACACCTACCCACCACTGTTCTACTGCAACTTGACCTACAGAAGATAAAGTCCAGAGCACAGGGTTCCCTCAGTTCCTCTTTAGAGGAGAAAAAGGGCTTCCTTCTATTGAGGACACACTCTGATCCCCTCTAAGCAGGTTTTGCATTGTCGTACAAAAAAAAAAAAAATTGTACCAACTTCCATTGCTGGAGTCAGGTTTTGTCATCAAGTCCTACAGCTTTATTGGGAGGAACCAAGATTCTGTTTCTCTGTGTTCAGTGCTAAGCTATTCAATTGATGATATAATAAAATCCTTTAGAACAAAGTAAAGATTGAAAAGGAACACCCTTTCAGTTCACTTGCATACGCCCATCTCCAACTTCATGACAGTATGAAACTGCATATGCAGAAGAACTGTAGCCTCCGGATTAAGTGTCCAAATTCAGCTGCTTCAGGGAAGAATACATGTATTTACAAAACTTATTGCCTTCAGTAATGATGAGTAAAATCAGCTGTGAAACAAAACTGAAAGCAACACAGTTTTCCTATTGTTGAGTGCTGCCTCACTCATAATTGTACCAATAATGAATCTGCCTTAACATCCAGCAAAATTGTACCACATCTGTAGTGTTTCTACATTCAGTCATGCTCTGACTCAGGCAATCAGGCTTGCTTTTCATTGTAAGACCCTCTTCATCACTCCATACTCTTCCATATCCTCATATACAGACCTCAGTGAAACGCTTGGGCCCATACAAAAGTGAACAGGAAGTATTCTACAATCACGGCATTCAGCTGGAGTCAGAATTAGCTGAGATGTTCACCAAGTAACAAGTAGTGTCATCACAGCTCCATTATTAGCAGGTGTTTCCCAGGGCAAACAATGCTGTGAGAAGCGTGTGGAACAGAGAGTAATAGGAGCTTTTAAAAAATAATGTTTAAAACATGATTTGCATTCTCATTATTAAAAAAAAAAAATTAAAAAATTCTGTACTGGGGTCTTCATAGCAGGTCATCTCTCCATTAATAATGTCAAAAGTTGTTCTTCCCCCCCCTCCCCCCAGTATGTCTCCACTCATTTTTAACTCTAGTCTGAGAAATTCTAGTGATAATCAAGCCACTTGCAAAATCTAACAAAATACATTATTATTAATAAAGGCATAATATTTCAACCAAGCATGTCTTAACATCCACTCCTTATTAACTGCTCTTTGATGGTCCCTAAAGTTGCGAGTTAAATGCATTGCTCGCCAGCTCTCCTCACTTCTCTCATTCTGACACCAGACAGACATCAGCTGTCCCGCCCTCCCTCCTGTCCTCTTGCTAACTCATTCCTTCCGAGTTTGCCTGATGAGAGCACAGCAAGCACAAGACACCACTACTTTCATACTGTAAAATGCATCACAAATAAATAAAGCATCATTCTAATGCTCATTTACAGTCATCTGCTTTGTACTTTGCAGTGGTGGGGGGAGAGGGGAAGACATGTACCCAGACCATGCTGAAAAAAGCATATATGATGCAGCACGGACTGTCTAATTAAGGTATAAGAGCTCCATTCCAGCTTGTGCCAGGCAAAACCATCACACCCATCCCTATGAAGACCAGTCAGATCTCGTTATATTTACTACTCCATACTTTATCAAGTATAAGGGACTAAAAACCACAATAAATTTAGATATCACTGCAAGATTAGTGGTTGCTATTTTTTCTTGCTGCACTTTTGAAACACAAACTGCACAGGGAGAACCGTGCCAGAGACCACTCCCTAATTCCTAGTGGACATATTGATCAATTAAAATGACATGTGTCTGGTCTTTTCTTTCCTTCTAATAGCAAGCAGCTGAAAGACTGAATGTTTCAAACATGCAAAATCAAACAATTAATGTTGTTGTGTACCATCCAGCAAGATTAACTTGAAGATAATAAAAATTAGCCTGGCCTCCAGAAGCAAGACAAACAAACAAATATTGGACATTGTAAAGAATTGCTAAATATTAAAGACACGATTTTAACCAGCTTGCTAAATATAAAAGATGTATTTTCTACCCATGATAGAGGTGGAAGCCTTGATAATTATTCCCATTATTATTTTATTCTTAGCAAAACCCCTCAGAATGCCTGAATCTTTGGCTACACCTTTTACTGCAGTTGCAGCAGGAAGGAAAAAAAAAAAAAGCTTATTTTCCTTCCAGTAAAAGATAGATCTAAAATTCACTAAATTCATATTACTATTAAAAAAAAGGATTGAAAGAAAGTCAAACAGTAGAAAAGCTAAAAGCTAACAGTACTTTCAAAATATCTGGTTATTGTTCGAGAATTATATCGATTTATTTGCTTTTTTAAGAATACCAACAGAAATAGGACAGTACTGAACCATGTTTAAAATCAATACTGTTCCAGTTGCTTGTTCAGCACCGGTTCGCACAGTATTTTCTGTAGTATCATGCTATGGAAGGCCAATGAAAGTAAATGGGCAATATTCGTGCTATCAAAATAAAATAGGTTGAAAGAAGAGCTACAGATTATCGGAATGCTTAAATAAAGAGACAGGAAAAGGAACGAGCTATGTTTATGGTATTAAAACTGAAAACAGCTATTCTTTCCATTTAAGCAAATCAGACTGTAGCAACTTTAATTGGATTGTGAAATTTAAATACATTCTCCTCAAATCTTCAGGGTATTATCACAAAGACAAGTCTAAACATTCAGACTGAATGCATTTTCTCTAGGCCTTTGTCTTAGCCTGTCTGCCTGAAAAAATAATATTTAGGCATGCAGCATCTTTCTTCAGAATGATTTCCACAAGGCAAAACCCACACATTCTTATATTAGGAAAACCTCATAAACCAGGAAAAAATAATGGTGCAATTAAGAACAGCACAACATTTCGCACTTACCATGTCCTGTTCAAATCATCCTCTTTTGATGTTTACGGCACATCTGTAAGATGCAATACTAGGAGGTGCCTTGTGTGACCTGCTGCATGATGCTGTGACATCAGTTCAGATGATGCAGCTCATTATGGGAAAGACTGCTGTTGCCATAGCAACCGAGATGTGATACGAATCCTTACTGCATTTCCAGGGGAGCCCGAGACAATACGGAAGCCCTTTAAAGAAACAGACAAAATGCAAACAGGCTTTTAAAGTACTGTGCCACAGATTTTAGAGCCCATGTTCAACTACATGCCTTTTATTAAGGAACATTTCAGACAAATTATTCCTGCATGGTGATACAGAATTGAAATGTATGAGCTATAACTGATTTTTATATTTAAAACTTAATATCGTGTATGTCAATTTAAGAACAAATTTTATAAGTCAAATTTTTTTATCATGTAAGGGAACCTTACTTAAAATAAACAGTCAGTATTATGATTTTAACAATAGGGCTGTAAAGACAATAGTTATTGAACAGTATTTTAAGAAATATATATTTTTACCCTGCCCCACCCTGCTCCTACATCCAATCTGTCATTTACAAGAAAAATCTTGTTGCTAGGGAAAAACACTTGATACTTCAAAATGAGCAGATTTCACACTGTTGAATGAATGACAATTAGTTTAAAAAAAAAAAAAAAGGGGGGAGGGGGGGCTTTACATTCACAAGAGGGTAAAGAAGTTCCTAGCCAACCAAGTAAAAATCTCCTTATCATTTTTCAACTGTAGGGCAACCCGTGCTACCATCTGCATGCTGAGCAGCCCAGCTTTCATCTGCCCATCAGGCAGGCAGATGAGCGAGGACTTTGAAAGCTGTGGGCAAGCTACGTGCCCAGTGGGCCACGCTGCTGCTAGCCTCCGCCTCCCAGGTAGAGCAGGAAGGCCAGCAAAGGGAGAGTCCCTCCACATAACCTACCTGGAGGGCTGGGATTGGAGGCTGAACCTGTAGATGTTACCTTTCGCACCAGGAACCTGCTCACATCCTCCACGGTTGTGATGAGAGAAGCAAAGGCTATGCGAACAAGCACTAAAAGGAGCTGTCTGGAAATTAAAATTCACAACCAAAGAAGAACCAGCACATTTTTGGCCACTCGCCAGTTCTATTTGGATGAGAAAAGTTTCTGGCAAAAACTGCTTTCCCTAGCCATGAAAATCCCTTTCTACATGGTAGAGACAAAAAAAGTACAAAGAGGCTGAACCCTATACACTTAATATACCGAAGCCCAGAGCAAAACAAAAGGCCATCTTGAACCGAGAAGCCTCAACACCCTCAAGATGTCCAATAAATATGGGTGCCTCTGTCTGAAGCCCTTCATTCCATTAAAGTTCAGCCTGTAAGTAAAACTATTGGTCTTTGTTTTCAGAGGAAGCCATAGGAAAAAAAAAAAGGCATTCATACCTTTTGATTAATGGATTAAACACAAAGCCTCTCCATCAATCTAGGAAATGGCATAGCCTTTCTAATTAGTGCTGTCTTGATCCTCTACATTCTCATTTTCAAGTTTCTCTCTTCTAACATTAAACCTATGTCATTCCGGACAACAAAATAAAGCTCTCAAACTGACTCAATATCAAATCCAATCTAGTGACCCATAATAAAGTTTTACTCACAAAAGAACAATAGCCTTAGATTTTTGAACGTTTAAAACTTTCTTAGGTCTGTGAGGATACAATTCATAATTTAGCAGAGAGCAACATGATTGAAATATGATTTAGGTTGGACCAACATGAAAGTTAGGGAACGTCATTGCAACTTCGCAAAGTTTACAGTATGCTGAGTGCCATACTGTTCAAATGACATAAGTTTCTGAAAGTTTTCATTCAAGTAACTATTTCTCTTTTGCTAATTACTATTTGGTATAATATTTACTAACTTCACTGCTATGGGAATGGAGTTGAATAGAGGCAGTGAGGTTTTGTTTTTCTTAGGAAAATGATGAGATTCAGGATCATCATTATGGCAAGCCAGGAATCACAGTCTAGTTGATATGAGGGCTCTGCCTCAGGTCCATCAGCTTGTTTCTAAATGCTGTGGAAGTGCAACTGCTGGAGAGGGCACCTCGTGGAAGCACACCTTGGGCGAGCCCCACCACAGCGTGGCAGCCATCCCTTGCCAGGCATCCTGCCCCAGAGCCTCCAGAACACATCTGGCTGCATGTGACCTCCATGAAAGCTTCTCTCGCAGGGGGAAGTAGAAACACAGCTAACACGGACACAGCAGAGCACGGGGAAGGGAGGGAGGTCAGGCAGGAGCAAGGAAAATATCAGGCTATTTTTACAAAGACTTCTGCCTATTTAGTGGTAACTACAAATTGTACAAGTCTGTCTATTCACATATGCAAATGATAATAAGTATATGGCAACAAAATTATAGTGATTTTCCTGAATTTTGAGTGTTTGGTATTTTTTAAATATCAGTCTGTTGTTTATTTTTCTCCAAAAACAATTATCATGAGCCAGGGCACATGTCAGATTGCACGCAAGACAGCTACACCAGGAACATCTCAGGCAGAGTATAAACTAAGGATTTGTCGCATAGGTGTTATGAATGGTACTATAGTGGCTTTATGTGGAGGACTGAAACCACTAGGTGCTAAAAGGAAGTTCTACCTTATGAATACAAAAGGTAGCACTCACCAGCTTTGCAACCTCCTAATTAAAACTGCAGATATAGAGGAAGAGAGCTGGGCCTAGCTGTTCCAGATGGTTTGTTTTGGGGTTTTTTTTAAGTGAAAAACACCCAATTACAAAAAATGAAGCCTTTATTTTAAGACAGCTGCAGTTATGCACCCAACTCAGGACTGAGATATATTTTTAATCTAAGCTTTAAAATTGCTCTCCATTCACATTCCTTCCAGTTCACTGGAACAGAAGATGGAAAGAGAGCAAGCCCAAGCCATCCTATCGCCACATGAACACCTCGATCATTTTGAAGTGTCACGAGTAGGTTTCCAAGCCAAAAGCATGGGGCTTTGGCTATACCTATTTCTATCAAAACAGAAATATTTTACCCTACTTTCAATTATAACAACACAGGTCAATGCTGGGCATAAATTTCTTATTGTAAATTCTTATTTTAATCACATTCTTCCTCTCCAACACAATCTATAGTGTCTTTCCCCACATTGGGATCCCCCCCAATTGTTTTGAAGGGAACAAGTTTTATTGATGTTCATCTAAAAGGAAGAAGTGTTTCATCTACCTACTGCTATTATTTTCCCTTACAATCAGTTTATGTGGATAACTAACATTTGCACAATCCACAGAGCTTTTCAGTAAGCAAGCCTTTACCATATAAGTAAGCACTGCCTTAACTTTAAAAAGTTCTATTTCCCCTCAGTAAGACCACTAATAATCCAGGGACTAACCTTGACATGATTTACTTTCCATTTAACTATGCTCAAGAAAATGAGTTAGGAGCCAACTCACAAGCACAGCTAAATAAAGTAAAATGCCATTGCAGACCTTTTCTCTGCAAAATCCAGATGTTTCCTTTTGTGTTGTTTCCCCCTCCAAATGAAGGAAAGCAGTCGCTTCCCAGTTGCCAGCTACCCTACCCAAATAGCCAAGAGAGAAAGGGGGAAGTACACTGAAGGACCAAAGGAAATGAGAATTGCATATTCCGAATTACCTGTCAGACAAGCCAGGAGCAGGCTTTAAATTAAAAATAAAATGCATAAAAGGCAAAATCGTAATTACAGATCAACAACGTGTAATGACACTCAACAAAGGAAGCCATGATTCTCATTCAAGATCTTGCAATCCAGTCCAAGAACCTGTCTCCCAGATTTTGCATGGAGTACCTTAACTAAACAGCTATATATCAGGGTTTCCATTCCACCATAGACTCTGTCAGAAGGAAAGGCTAGGTCATACACATTGATAATAACTCCATCCCTTTCCTCTAAAAGGAAAGGGCTATAAATCAAGGCCTCATTAAATCTATTGTATTGAAACTATAAACATTGCATTGCAAAGGTCAGAGATATACATAGTCTGCCTCGGCTAAACTCACTAAACTTCTACATCGACCTACATTGTAGGCAGGGGATATTTTCCACTGTCATCAAGGTCACCTGAACCTCTGTTCCTACATGAGGGGAGACTAGGTGTGGGAACCGCTGTTCTGGTGCAAAGCTGCACCCTTGTACGAAGTAGAAAATGCAGCCACGCTCCCACAACTGCACAATTCAACCACGCGGGCCAGAACCATACACCAGCTTCTCTTGAGTTTGGAGCCCCTCATTCATACTAAATCATTACACAGAGAAGTCCCTGTTTACATGATGAACACATTCACACTTGTTACTACAGCCTGAAGGCGAATGGGGTCACTGGTTTCCTACCTGCATGTGGGTCTCAAGAGAGGCCATGGGACTAAAAGGCTGAAAACTCAGCTTCCCTAAGTGGGACTGCCTTGCTTCATATTTTGGAAGGTTAATAAGTTTGTAACTGATAGTGCATTTGTTTCTTCTTTGCCTGTAACATGAATGCATCTAGTGCAAACATCCAATACTCAGTCTATTCAGAAATAGCTTCACAAACTATATTAAAAAAAAAAGAGGTCAAGAACATAAAATAAACAAAGCCAGCAGTAACTCTACAACCTGAAAAATTTCAGTCACCCCTTTTCTACGTCCATATGGTAGAATCAAATCTTTCCTTTCCAACATAAGCCTTATTTAGTCACGACTCAATGTATTGTGTTAGAAAGCAAGACAACATCCTCATTCCCAACACACCGAAAGCTTACAGCAGGGACATGAGTAATGGGACACTTCTGCCAGCCACTAATGAGCTGATGGTCCTCAGATGGAGAAACACATAAACTCCAGGTGGTTTGGTTGAGCTCTGGACCAAATGCTACATTGTTAGAACACTCCAGGGCATATAATATTGTGACATTAGTCTGTTTGTTTTCCTTTGGTCTCATGTCTTCAACCACCCAAGAAGTAGATTATTAACGATAAGAAAATGCCCTAGAAGGTCTCCAGTGTATTAAAATAACGTCTATATGAAAAAAATAAGTAAAATTAGCTTGAGATTTTTCTCCTTTTATTATTAAATACAACCTATCTGCAATGTAAAGACCAGTCACTTCTAGTAATAAAACTAAAAATTTTCCCAAATCAAGTTGTAAATCTTGCCTCTGAACCTTTCTGCCTACTCCATTGCCATAACAGACAGCACCAGAGGTCACAGTCTTGGTTTTACCTCTGTTACAGCCATCTCTGTTGACTAACATACCCCATTGCCTGCATCTTCCCATATTTTCTGAACTTGTTTCTCATGTTTATGCTCCACTTATGCTGGTCTGATTCAAGGTTGAGACCTGATCATTTCATGTCTTGAAAACTGCCAAATCCTCCTCTCCAACCACCAAAGATCAATTTTTCCCCTTTCCATTCAGGGTGTTACCAATAAGTTCATCTGTCTGACTCATCTTACAGTAAGCTTTTAGTCCCTCAGCATTAAATCTTATATAATTAATTCTTCTCTATTTTCACTTCAAACGTTCTGGAAAATGCTGCATAGTTTCATCTTCCTGTTCCTACAGAATTGACTATGCTTTGCTCTGCCAATAACTTCACAGCATATTCCTCCTACAAGTGCTTCCTTTTCCACTCCCCTCCTGCCAACAAGAAAAATCCCTAGTAAAAAAAAAAAATAATCAGGAATAATCTTCATCTCTTCATCTTCATTAAAATTCTACTAACATCGTTTTGCACAGCTCTAACCCTATTTGTAAACAAATAAAAAAAAAAAACTAAACAAGCTGACTATCGTCACTGACTTCTACGCTACACTTGGTCAACACGTTCTGAAACATCCTATTTTCCTTCCTCCACCCTCAGCCCCCTCCAGTCAGTCTGGGATGCTCCTCCCCAGTTGTTTCACACACGCACTATGTATTGCATTTTAGGAACAACAGGCCACTGGCATAAACATAGTACACACAGGAGACTGAAAAATCCATGGGAAAAGCTGAATAATCATTTTAACTTCATGCTACTGGATTTACAGCTATTTGCTCTGAAACTGATTAGTTTAAAGTCAGTTCAGGCATTCCACTATTAGGTTAGAACTTTAGTTTAGTTTAAAGCCAAGTCACCTACTGTACATCCACAGAGGCCAAAACACAGCATGGTTCCCCATACTAGTTAAAGCAGAGATCCATTTTTAGGAACCAAAGGCAACACTCATTTAACAAAAAAAAAAAAAAAAAATTAAAAATTGTTCTTATCTTAATAGGGCCAATGTTTTTAAGTGCATCTATTTACAACAAGGCCACTTTATTCCTTCATATTTTCTTTTTAAAATCTTGGTTCATCATTCATTGGATTCCAAATTAGTATTTAAACACAGTAGGATGGCAAAAAATTCTGGCTACTAGTGTAATGGAATACAGAGTTATGGGTAAAAAAGAAAAAAAAAGAAAAAACGCAGCAGGAAGAACACAGCAAGAAATATCTGATAACTTCTGGTGATCATATGTTGTTGCAAGGTACTAAAACCCACTGTATAGCAGAAGTAATTGGCACTGGCAGAAAACAGCTCATTATATTTTTACTAAGTTAATGCTATATACAAGTTTGATAGCCCTGAAAAAAGACAACTTTAGAGAGCAAAATGCAGAGTAGGTCCATCAGCACGTTCCAAGCCCTACTTGGCATATTACCACCTCATATGAACTAGTTTGTGTAGGAGGCACTTTTACAAGCAGAAATAATTTCACGTTCCACTCATTGACCCATCTGCTGAAATGACCCAGGTGCTGGGAGACAGTAAATCTATTTATTTTTATGTGAGGAGGCAAACCATTGTCTTGGAGAAGGGAAAAAAAAAAAAAAAAAAAAA
>VUYV01000001.1:6917341-7016622 GCA_008711295.1 Anarhynchus alexandrinus
AAAAAAAAAAAAAAAAATACATTTTATTTTTTTTACACATCTTGGCTGTTGGCATCAAACAACGTCCAGTGTTATTCACTGACAAGCGAGCAGGCTGCAGGTGAGGTGCCCGTGCCTGGCGTAGAGCTGTCCATACCATCCCCAGGACACACTGCTACAGCTTTTTGGGAGCTCTGTGCACGGTCTTACTAGCAGTGAACATACATGCTGCAGAAGAAGCCTTACCAAACTTCACAAGTTTACTCACTCTGTGCTAAAAACAATAACTGCTTAAATTTACTATCCAAGGACAAATATACTTAGCTATATTATTATTATGGTTAGAATACCATGTTACCAACTTGCTTACTCAGAACCCCTACCATGCATATCATTAAATGTTTTATTTCATACATTGAAAATTTAATTACTATTTATTATTTCTATTACTTTTAAATTAGATTTTATATCACAAACCCCCTCACATCAGAACTGGTATTAACTCTCTTTTGGGCCTTGGACCGATACTCTTTGCCCATCAGAGCTGAGGTATCAATTGTATCACTACCTGCCTCTCTACATCCAAGAGGCAGCTCTGGCTATGGTTACAGCCTGTACAAATGTTTTGGGCTTCAGAGACAATAAAAACAGTTGAGCAAGTGTAATGTTACCACCCAAAACACAGCATGGCATAAGTTTAATGTCCCAGCAAATCCAGTCCTACTACAGATAGCACTGCTCTGAAAACAAGCTCTCTAAATGGAAACGGCATGTTTGAGCCCCAAGGCTGCCCCTCCTTTGCCTGCCCACGTGAACTCAGCATCTATACGCAAAAAACACTGGACAGAAATGGCTTTTCCCACCAGCAGAAAAAGCAGAATTGTCAACAGCCACCCCCCACCCCAGTGCACCAAAGACAAAGGTTCCTCACTGACCTGTGACCACAAACACCCCCTATACCAGCTGGCCGGTCGTCCACCCCTCGCTGAAATAGCCAAAACCTGGGCTCATCAAGGCCTATTGATCCCACCTGCCTGCCTCCTCCTTCCCCTCAGCTTCCACCCCTTGCGTGGGTGCTCCTGGCCCAGCAGCTGCTAAACCTGGCCACCAAGACAGTACCAGGGGAAAAAGCTCTTTGCAGCTTCAGCAACTTCATCAAGGCCCCAAAAATCTAATTTGACCCTGGTTGAGTGGATTTCCTGCTAGAGAGCGGCCACAGTGACCTACAGGAAATGCTCTGGCTGGGCTTTACCCATGTTTCCTTCAAAGCGGTGAAGCTGTTGAGAGTTTGAGAAGAAAAGACCAAAGTCATACCAGGGCACATGCTCACAGGATGATGTGGAACATACACCAAGCTTCAGCCACAAAGCAGGTTCATCTGCCCTTTCATATGGCCAGTTGGCCAATGGAGGTGTATGCAAAAACAAACTGAGGATGCTGCTGTGGGAAGAGTTGGTACAAGAGTTAGTTTCCATCCTCCGAGGCACAGGGAGGTAAAACACATCGCTGAGCTGACAGGGTTGAAATCTGAAAAGGGTGCCTGCTGCCACTCAGGGAAGACACCTCTCCCCAGGGCCGGGCATGCTGGGCATGTTCAGCAGCAACACTCAATTCTGCCATGTCACTGTGGACCCCCAAGGCAACCAAGGCCAAAACACCAAGAGGCAGCATTCTCCCTGTGACATCTTGAACGCAATGGTTCCCCTGGACCCAGAGTGGCCAAGACCATGTCAAGCCACCCAGGTGCCTTTCAAAACACAAATTAGATCCAGATAGGTTGATCCTCATGTGTGTGCTTAAATTAGCTTTCTGGTTCAAAGCAGGAACGTGTTTTTAAAGCAGCTCTCCCAACCTTTCGCATTTATTGTACTTGCATTGAAATCACTGAGGAGTCTCCGAGGATATGAACTGCATTCCTTTCTCACAAAGCTAAACCAGAAGATGAACTCCATGAGTGCACCCCATGCACTCCAACTGCTAAGAAGTATTTAATCCTGGGAACTAGATGTGGTCTAGCCTTCAGTGAAACCTCCTGCAGTGCTGCTAGTGTAGATGTTAGGTCCCCAGCGCTGTCTGTTTTGCTTGACAGCTCTGCTCTCGCTAAGAGGCAGGGTTTGCTTGAGTGGACACTGCTACTGAGGAGGGCTATGAGATCAGGCTGACCCTGTGGGGTCCCTGCAAGGCACCTTCACTGTTCACAGCTCCAGGAACTGCTGGCTGTGAACCAGCAGTATTAGCTCTGTGCTGCATTAAAGAGACTGCATAGCCTCAAAATCTGGCTTCTCCCTGAAGACAGTACAGCTGCATTCACACAGCACAGCATTTGATTTAATATGTCCTAGTAGACCTGAGCTGGATCTGCATCATTGTCTCATCCCCTCCAGTCTTACAACAAAACCACATCTTCACTCCACGGTCCTCCTCCTCCAGGTTCTCCCTATGTCACAGCCCATCTCACCACCCCACTCCTTTGCTTGCATACTCCCCTAACAAATTACCTGTTTCACTCAATCTCCATATGCTCTAAGTCTTTGAAATCTCTCAAAACCCCAATTCATATGTGTTGGTAGAACTTTTCAGATGTTACTTGCCACAGACTCTGAAGACATCATTCTCACTTGGTGTGGCTGAGCCTCCACAGTCCTCGGTACGGCGAGGCTGATAGTGCCCCATGCCTTCACAGCCCCTGTAGGTGCCTAGTCGGGCTTTTGCCTGCCACTGGGAAGGAACAGGCATCTGTGATTCAGATGGCCAATGGAAAAGAAATCTTACTATTGCAAGACTGGATTCCACAGTTTTCCATATAAAATTTATCAGCTGCAGCTGAACTAATCCAGTTGTTCACTTGCCACCAAAACAAAGATAAACCTAAATCCTTCCTTCTTAGTCCCTTCTTAACTTCCCAGCAGTGCAGTTCCACCCCTTCCCTCCCACTAATGAAACTTGTCAGATAATTTCATTAGCCCATTTAACTCACTAGTTCAGCAGAAAATAATCCAATTTTTGCTGGGTTTATTTCCTGCTAAATTAGTAAAATAAATTGACTGACTAAGGGTAAACACTTAAGTCTATGCCACTCCTACTTTTAGGAGAAGCAAGCTGATAGATGGTTTCACCTCTTTCTCCAAACTGCATATTTCTCTGACATATTTTTTCTGGGCTTGGTGAGAAAGGGTTCATACCTCAGAGAGTGCTCGACACTGGATCAGCACTGGCAATGACAGGAGACAGCCTGACACTTCAGAGCAGCTACATAACGCTTGTATGTGTTGGTCCTCTTACATGCTTGTTCTCCCCCATAATCTGTGCTGCTTATACATCTAATTCATCAACGTCATCAAAGCATATATTTCCCTGTCCTCTGTGTCCTTCTTTTCCTATTTTGGTGATATTGGGTTTACCTTTTTTTGTGGGTTTTGTGAAATACCTGTCCATCCCCCACTATGATATACAAACAGATATATATTTGTTCAACTCAGAAAGACCATGTTTTTGGTAATATAAAGGATGCCATCCCATTCCTTGTGTAAGCTAGGTCAACTTTATTGAGATGCTGCTCCTCCATCCGATTTTATTCTCATTCAATGGAAGGCCGTAGGCTGTCATTCATTGTATGAATTCAAGAGGCAGAATGATTAAATTTCCTTGTGAAGTTTTCTATGTTACTCCTCACTGGTGTACCTGAAAGCTTCACAAAACCGAGCTCCTTCATGCTCACAAAATCCCTATAATGGGAGAGGTTTTAATCCTGCTTTAAGGAAGGTAAACAAAAGCACAAAAAGACTAAAAATAGAAGTATGACTGGTTTTGTGTGTCTGATCTCAGATTTGACTTTTCAAGAGCACATGGCTTCCTATAGCATGTTTTCTATTCAAAGCACAGCTGCTGTTGATTTCAGTTTCAGCTGTGAGCACTCAGTAAGCCAGTTCCCAGGGTTTCAAGTCAGGTCCAAGGAAAACAAGGAAACAAGTATCAGTGTGACAAAAGTTTAGTTTAAATAAATTGGCCAACATTGTACAGAAGCTCTGTAGTAGAGGCAGAAACACAGGCAAGAGCCATTCTGAACTCAATGGCCTAAATAATGAGCTTTTTTAAAACCTTCCTGTACTCACTTGCTGCATGCTTTCAACTTCTACCACAGAGAAGTGATGGGTACTACAGAGATCTTGTCCTGTCCTTTTTTGCTTTCACTCATTTATCACAGATTCTTCCCATGCCGGCATTTTGAGGGGAGCAAATAATAGATAAGCATTATAATTACAGACTATATTAGAAAGCGCTCATGCAACAGGATCAGTTAAATATTAATTCTAGTGTTGCCTACCTTACCCAAGTCAAGCAGCCAAATCCTAGCAGTGACCTATAGAACAGGTTTTTGGAACATTGCATGTAATTTTGTGTGTTTGATCCTACATGGGTTAGATCCATATTGCTGATTTACCTTAAAATAAAAGCTCCATGTTATGTATGATATAGGTAGCAAAATGTCAGTTTAACTCAGGTATGTGCATAGGACGTAGAAGCCACAGCCCAGGAGCGGATCCAGACATCGTCTAGCCATCAAGTGAAACTAAACTCTAATGCTGTGAAATAGGCAGATGGCTGACTTAGGGTTTGAGTGACTTTTCTTTAGTAATCTTCGGACTATCAATACATAATAAATCAGAACACATTTCCATATGAAGAATATTAGGTGATAAATATATCGAACTACTGGCTGCCAGCAGGCAAAGAGAAAAGGTTATCATTTTTCTAAGGCAAGGTTAGTTAATACGTAGCTGGTTATTTCAGTACCTTCAGAATTATAAAGTCCTGCAGAGTTTGTGCTTCTACTTAAAGCCTTCAGTTCTGAATGTGCATTTCCCAGACAAGTAGATAATTATCAACCAAATCTGGATCTCACACACCTCCTGGAAATTTCCATTGAATAATTTGGTTTATTGTATGGTTTAATTAAGTTACTTAACAGTCTCTGTACAAATTGGTCTTCCAGTTAATAGGAATATATACATTATTATACCTAGATATAATAGCAATCAGTTATACATGTCAATTTTTACTTGAAATGTCAAAAAAGAAAGCATGAAAGCATCTACATGCTTAGCTTTGAAAACATTATGAGTATGTGACAGCCCAGCCACAATGTCTGCACATCTGCATCTTCATGATATTGATCTAAAAACTAAAAGTGACATTAAAGATCTAAAAAACCAAAAGTGACATTTTACTTGTGCACTGTGCAAAGTGTTTTAATTTTTAAATATCTCCCTCCGTTCTGAACAGTGCTGGTGCACGAATCCATCTCTGAGAGCAGGACAAGCAGACAGGACTGCAGTGCAGTGTGGTCACTTGCATGAGATTTTCACTGGGAGCTGAGGGCACCTGACAGCGAGCAGCTGGGTCCCCAGCACGCTGTGGGTGTCCCGGTGGTGTCAGCAACAAGGCATCATACAAGCAAAATAGCTTTACTCCTCCAAAGGCCAGAGTTCTCTTTAACAAAGGAAAACAAATGCCTGTATCCCTCTTCAACGGTCAGCAAAATGACCAAAGGCTTTAAACCCTATAGAATCTTTTTGCCTTATGACTTGTAGACACAACCCTTCTCGTCTGTCCATAGGCACAGCTACAGATTTTATCCACTCAGTCATCATATCACGACTTAGTTACTGCCACCTTTTGGCATCTGACCTTGATAGGTTTAGACTGAAACTAAAACCATCTTTTTGTTGACTGTCACTTTGCCTGTATTGCTCTCTGCATTCCTCTGCTTTCTCACAAGTGTAAATTATTTCCTTCCATTTCAATTCCTTTCCTAACCCATCACCACCACACCAATCTCTTCTCATTTCCATCTCCAAAGCAGTTTAAGGCACAAAACTTCATCACCCTTAAAAAAACCTCCAGAAGGGGTTGCTTACTAGCGTTCATTCTTTTTGCAAAGCTCTTCATAAGCATCTGAAGAACTTTCTTCTGAATGTCGAATAAACTTCTTCTTAAAACTCCCTTATTTATTCTAGGCATTGCGCAGGTCATAAGGCAGAGGTATTGAGGTACCAGCAGCCCATCAAACTGATCAGTACTAGAAGTGAAGTTGAAAAAGGGCATATTGTCACTAGACCAACTCACAAAGCTGCAAAATTAAACATTACTCCTTTGTAAATATAAGCAAAGAATTTCAAAGATATACGCAAGCTGAGAATAAATGCTTTCAAAAAAATCTAAGTTCAATATGTGAGAGAATGTGGAGCTGGTACTTAAGAGTGGAAAAGGGTGCTGGGGAGAAGAGAAGTGATAGTGATTCCCTCCAATAGGAAAGAGAAAGGTGGATAAAATATCATATATAGGAAAAGAGGGAATAGCTGGTGGCATGGAATAGAAATATAACATCAAACTAATATAACTTTGGAGTAGCACATGGGACCTGTTTCAAAAAGTCATGATCAAAAGCTGTTTTGTAATGTACGAAAACTGTGTCCTTACAGGAGAAACGATCCATCATAACTGGATCAACTTCAGAAAGATACTACATAGACAGGTTCTTAAAAAGAAACTATATGAGGAACCTAAGAGTTAAATCTTTGCAGGCACAGAAAATACCCACATCTTTCAAAAAGACGGCTATGGGAGGGAAAAAAGCCACTACACAGCAGAGTAAAGAAGATTTTAGTGTCAGAAAGACGTCTATTCAAACAGCAAAAGCTATGTCCAAATGAGCAATGTAGAAAAGACTATAAACATGGCAGTTCAAATGTGAAAACGTGATAAGTCAGGACTAAAAAAAAAAAGAGTTTGAGGTTTGAGGAGAAAATCTTGCATAAGCACAAAACCAAAACAGGCTATAGCTTTCTTGAACGTGGCAGGAGCAGAAAGCTTGTCAAAAGTCTGTCAAGCTAGTAGATAACCTGGATATGCAAGGAGTACTAATAAGCTAAGACCATAACAAAAAAGCTAAATATATTTTTCACCTCTACAGTGACTATGGAAGAGACATACGAAGTTCTTACCCCAAAACTCTTTGCTGGGGAGTCACCAGATGGGTCTCAAACTGAAGTATGGACAAGCTGTTATGGAATAAATAGGCAAAACAAACTAACAGAGTCATAGTCTTCAATCGGGAGTACAAAAGAAACTCAAACATGAAATAACTAAGATACTGACAATGGTATGTTACCTCTCATTTTAAAACTGCCTTGACAACTCAAACGTGGCATGTAGGAAACCTGGCACCAATTTTCAAAAGGATTTCACTGAATATCTTGGAAACAATGAACAAGTTAATTGGGTGTCTACACTGAGCAATAAGTAGAATATAAGAAAGAATTTGTGACAAACAATATAGTGAGGAAGGGTTGCCGCACATTTTAATAAAGGACCACGCACCTTACAGATCTATTGAGAACTTTGAGGGTGTCAGCAAGTATATGAGCAAAAAAGGTCAAGGTGATACTATTCACGTGGATTCCCAAAAGGTACTCAATAAACTTTCTAACCATAGGCTCTTGAGGATATTAAGCAGCCTGGAAACAAAAAGGAATTCTCAGATGAAGCACTGGAAAGAGAGGGTAGGAGAAAACAGTTTTTACAGTACAGAGAGGTCACCAGGGAATTTCTGCCAATAGGTGAAGTGGCATGGCATGTTGATAATTCCAAGTCATTCAGTCCAGTAAAGATGAGGGCTGTCTCTGAAGAAGTGCAGGAAGAGCTTACAAGAATAAGTGACTATGCATTAAAACGGCAGATATTAGTGTGAAGTAACGTACCTAAGAAAAAATGTCCTTATTTTACAAATACAGTGGTAGATGTGGAGGTGTCCATTATGAGTCAGGAATGAGATCGTGTGGACTTCATAAATAATTCAATGCAAACCTGAGCTCAGTGCTGTAGAAATCAAAAAAGCAAATCAAACGCTTTACTAATTTCCTGACAGACTAGCACAAGCGAGTGCTCATCCTACTGTAATAAAGGTATTTAAGCCCAAGTCAGTGTCTTTCCTGCTGGAAGTGAGCCCACAGCCCACCTGCCTCTCCTCCTTGGCATGAGAATTCTGGTCGCTTTTCCCCTTTGCTCCACAAGCACAAAGAACACATGCAACTCATAATTTCCTCATACAAATCTAATCTTTGCCAGTAGTTCTCCCTGAAAGTGCTCGAATACTCTACCAGCCATCCTTTTTGCAACCTGCTGAGGCAATAACTTTGCCAGCAGTGCACTGAAGCTCCTACGCTGGCTCCCAGCAGCTAGAAATGAGTGGCCTGTCATGTTCTTCAGTAAAGTTAAACCTTAAGCATATTTTGTAATGTCTCTTTAGAAATTCTCCCTATTAGACAGGTTGTTTAAAAAAATATAGCAATCATAGTAGTGCAATTGGAAATAAAAGCATAATTTGCTTAAGTGGCTGTCACCTACCTTTTCCTAAATACTAATTTCTTACTGGTATTAGTAAGATTGCAAGAAAATAAGACTTCTCAGATATTTGGTGAAATTTTTGTTTAAAAGCCTCTATTTTACAAGTCACTATTTCAAATCTCTAATCGAATCAGTAGTGTAACATGAGACTACCAGAATGTTTGCCTCTTCAGCTCTCATGACTTCTGTATCCTAAAGATGTATGAGGCACAAAGAAGATGGTGAAAGGAACAAAGATTATGTTTTTCCCTACCTGAAGGCAATTATTTGTTTCTTTGGTACAGTAGACCTTAAAAATGTTCAGTAATAATGTAAAGAGCCATCTTCAGCATCAATAAAGGAGCATAATTTAATGAACAATCCTCTAATAAGCTAGACTTCCCTATTAAACTTTATAGTTGCTCTGGAACATATATTTATTGCATAGTGCATGAGAGTAAAATTTTTGTAAAATGAAAAGAGATAGAAATACATAGGTTCCATACCTTAGGGCGAATCATGAAAATATTAAGCTTTCTACCTTTCAAAAAATTTATTTTCCAAATATGTTTTTGTAAGATATAGAAATAGCTAAACATTATCCACAGGGCATTTTGGAAACTCTGAAAGAGAAGACAGAATTATCCCAGAAATCCTGCCATAAATTTTATGTCAGAATTTTGAGAGACATATCCCAGAAATGCCTTTGGGCACATCACTGATGTTATTTCCAGGCTAATTAGGGATGTATGCTGTCTCCCAGTCGGATGAGTGATGTGGTAGGTTTAACCAGGTCTTGCCAGGAAAATGAAAATACATGCCTGTTTCAATACGTCATCTCTTCTTGGCAATATGCATGGTAAGCCACGCTTACTCACCATCCAAATTTGCACAAAAGCAACAGATATGCATAGGAGCATGTACGCTTTGAACCCGCAAAATGGTCTATCTGGTGTAACATCGTTTTCTACTCCATCCATCTTTTCCATAGAGGCTCAGTCTCTGAAAGTAATAACACTAATGTTCTTCTCTCTTTTGTCCCTCCTTTGCCCTCTTTTATGACATGACCAAAATATATACGTTAAAATATGTCCATAAAAGTAGGTGTGCTTGAGTAATCTTACTACAAGGCAAGAACAGATACACAAGTCACACTAGCAGCAGACATAAGATGAGAACTGAATCCATCCCTTACACTAGGTCATGCCCCTCCAAGGTTTTATAGACCACGGCTGCAGAGGAGGGATGAATCATGTTAGTTGAATGGAACATCTAGAGGTGTTTGGTCCAACCCATGGCTTGAATAATGTTGGACAACTGCCAGCACAACATCAGACCAGCCACAGCTTTGTCTGGAAAACCTTCCACGCCTTCTCTGCATAACCTGCTCCAGTGCCACTCTACCCTCCTAGTGAAGAAGCTGGTTTGTTGGGGGTTGGTTGTTTTTTTTTGTCTAGACGGAAGTGGAAAGTATGAAAATGATAGGACACCATAAAAAAATGTCACACTGTATATGCTGCATATCATAATGGCAGTGTCATAGTCCCTGACTTCAGGCAAACCATGAAACAGCAGTGGCAACTTACAACAGCAAAGAGCATATGAAGTATCGGTGCCACGATGGAACAGCGAGAAGCAACACGGTAGCTAATAGAAGGTGGAAGGACCGAAACTTCCCTTCTGCCCTCCTTGCAAAGCCACCCCTGTAAAAACAAGACGGAGCTTTCACCTTTGTTGCACAGTCCACCACCCATTATTCCTGAAAACACTCTGCCTCAACCAGGGAGGGTTACAAATAGCAGGTGACATCAGAAACATCCCGGTTCTGGACCCCCTGTGCTACACTGGGGCACATAGGGCTTTGGCTGAATTTCCTCAAGCAACTGAAGTCATATTTAGGCTGCAGTGGTTGAGCACTGGTGCTCTAAGGTGGAATTCAAAGTTTTCATAGACTGAGGACTTAGAAGGAGGCACAATTTAACGTCTTAAATCTCTGGCAGAATTAGAATGCAATGGAGACATGTGTGTGTTTAAATTTACTATTATTTCAAATATTTATTCACTGCTCTCTTCCTTTCTTTTCTGGATTTGAAACCAGTCTGACAATCAAGTCTCCCCAGATACTGCTCCCCGAGCCTCAGACCCAGGCGCGTCAGCCTGAATCACGCTGCCTCCAGCCCTCTGAGAGTTTCCTGGTTGAGAGCGAGCGAGCAGCTACGTTCTGACAGTTTCACTGGGAGGTGTCAGCCTGTTTCCAGAGCTTTCAAAAGACATTCCATCATTTCATGAATCATATCATTGTGTGGAACCTCTGAGATAATGAGACTATGAACATCATCTCATGCTGCCATTTGGCTCAAAGACAGGGAAACATATGGGCATTCTCCTCTACGCAGATTTTGCAGAAGTAGGGAAAATCCTGCTGTCTGTAAAAGACTTTTCTTAGCTTCATTTGCAAGAGGCTGGATGCTATTAACAGTGGACAAGATGGAACTGGTCAGCCACAGATTGCACATCTCAACACAGCTTTGCTCTGCTTTAAGCTTCTGCATAGAAGTGTGAAAGAGACAGCCACCACAAGATGTGACCACAAGATGTGAAACCTGCTAAAGCTCACTAAGGGCATTAGACTGAAATAGTAGCAGTAAGACCATCTCACTTTAATTTAAAGACTAATTTTCCCTCTTATTGCTAAATTGAATGAGGCTATGAGACTGCCGAAGTCTAGATTTTAGCCTACGCAGATAGGATGACTCACCTACAGCTTAACTCTGTACAACGCAACATGATAGTCATTGGGATGAAATTGATCTGCAACAGAAAAACTAAGCTCCCAAGTCCTACACTGCAGATTGACTTCACCATTTAGAATCCTAAATGTCATTGAAAATTCTTTATACTTGAGCTTTTAATTCGGAAAACAGAAGTTAGGGCCTAGCAGAGGTTCTGACAAAATTGTCACGTGGACCTTCAACTACCGCTTTATCTCACTCTTCAAAATAGCACTTCTGAGCTGTACTATGAAAGAAGTTTTATATTTACACACTTATCAAAAGGTTTTATTCAGTGGCTGCTACTTCATTTGGTTCAGTCACTGCCCTCCAGGCCCAATCACACTCTGATATTTGACCTCTCTATGTAAAAACTGCGTAGGGAAAACAATAAAATCCCAACCCCCAGTATGTTCCCTCAAGGAAGGATGTCTAGCTCTCTAGAAAAAAAGTGAAGGTAATACAAGAGACTAAAACATTTTTCTGCCTTGCCTAGATTGTTCTACATATGGTATATATTAAAATTCTCAGAGTTTAGGTATCATATGTCATATGAGAGCAATAAATTACTTTAATTGGCTCAAGTGTGAATTTTGAATGAATGGAATTTCTTGGGTTTTTAGGTATTTAAATGTAACATTGAATTTATCTTTCACATTAAAAGGCCACATGTTCTAAGGCAAATTCACTAAAAAAAACCCAAAATAATGTAAAAACTTTTTAGCATCCAGCATTTCTAGTCTGAGCGGGGAGAGTCCAGCAGGTTCTTACAAAAAGTAGTTCAAATCCTGTATGTGAAAATATCTGGAGAAATAATTTCCCTACCACTTGACTTGCTCATTCAACTGGCAAATACTTTCACTGTATACAAAACACAGGCTGTAGCCCACCTAGCTGCCTACGCCAGCACAAAGGAGAGCCAGCAAATGTAACCTCCATCATACTGCATTGCAGCACTTGCCACGAATTTAACTTCTCTGATCAAAATATTCCGCTCAGGGTTTTAGATGAGCTTGGCGCTCTCAGTGATCTGGACACATTCCAGTGTAAACTTGGGGGTTTTTTGTATAACAACATAACAGGCAGGAGGTGTAAACAGACAAAACAGAGAATAACTTGCCTGTTGTGAATTTGCTAAGTATTTCTTAAGTATTAGGCCCAGTTCTGCACAATACTGAATTAAGGCTCAACTTTGTTGACTCAGAAGATGTCCAGAGCCCATTCTCCTCAGTGATATTCTGCATTTATTTTCACAGACAAGACAGAGGCTCTCTCCTGGTGACACAAGCACCAAGGAAGAGGCTGCCACCTCTGTTGAGGCAGTCGTCTTTCTTTGTAAAATTATCTCGGCCTGAAGCACCTGGGCAGGCACTCCACAGAATTTTGAACACACATTCAGGGAGTGAAAAACAATTTATTTTTTTTCTTTATTAAGCGCAAGTATCTGCCCCAATATCACCATCTGCACAGAACTAACCTGAGTCTCAGCATTTGTATTTATACCTCAAGGGAATCACAGATTTCAGAGACGATAAAAGTTGTTACAGGCTAGAGAGCCATAATATAAAGCCAGCCCCTCTGGGGGAGTGGGAATTCCCTTCTTTTCCAGCTTTTGTGTCTGCTTCCCTCATACAGCCCCCTCCAAATCTCTTTGCAATTAGACTTGCCAGGGACCAGCTAGCATTGAAATAGCATCCAGGTATTTACCTCAGAATTAATCCTCAACAGCACAGTGGAATAGGTAAGTATGATAATTAACAGTCACAGCAATTAAAGTAATTTCATGTTGTGATATTCACTCTCAGCAGAAAGGAAAATCTAGTTGATTTCTCCTGACTGAGTGCCAAGGTAGCCAACATGACACTGAAAGGTTTAACACAGCAATTTGCAACAGAGGAAATCTGCCTCTTCTCTTCTGTAAAAGGGAGAATGAGGCGACAGGCAGAGTTCTTACTCCGATGTGTGTTGTCCTCTGCTGTACTGCTTTGGCCTACATCGCGTCAAAAACACTGTGAGATACAGCCTGCTAACCAACTTTATTTCTGTTCTCTGATAAGCTTATGTTCACAACTTGTATTTAACTGCATGTTGAAATACAAGCAAAAGCTAGGGAATGTGTTCTTTGCTACATCTGGCAGGGAAATGTAAGAAGAAAATCAAATTTCCCAGTGGAACCTGTCCCATCTTTACAGGGACTGGAATTATACAGCTAATCAAAACCAAGATACAGATACTCCTACACCACCATCATCTATGTTGTATCGTTTGTTCCAACCAGACAAAAAAGGCAACAAATAAAAGAAAGATAAACTAATGCACAAGCTCTTTCTTTGCAGAGCTATAGAAGCAAAGAAAGCCAAGCTAGCAAAAGAATAGTTTCTGTTGTCATCTAAAAAACGTGTAATGCTGTTTAAAAATGTAAATTGTATGTCTAAATTTGAAATAATTCAGAAACTGTAATAACGGATAATATAGATACGCAAACATATAAATTCTATTAAATAGATATGTTCCATGTTTTAAGAAGCATTCGTACTGAAGAGTATAAATGTTTATAGGATTTGACTGAAATAAAAGAAATCTGAGTTTATTTGGGGGCTTTGATGCATGCTATCTGCATTATCTTGGGATGCTTCAGAGGCAGTCATATATATTTTTGTGCAGGAATCTTACTCATGCCAATAGCCCTTTCTTTTCACATGCTTTTACATGGGTTGAATTATTCACAAACCTATCTATCTGCAGCATCAGTCATTCTTTCCATACAACCCAGATCACTAAGTATAAAATGGGTTAATGACACTTTTCTCCTTATGGATCTCTATTTCCCCATCCTTTGTCTTGTTCAGATCAGAATATGTCTGGGTGACCTCTCTTAATATATACCTGTAGAGTACCTAGCACAAAAGTAACCCAGATTTGGTTGGCAGGTGTCATTCTAATAGCAGCACAAGTGAGCTGAGAAAAACCTTCTGTTAGAATAGTCCATCTTCATAAAACACTCTAAAATCAGAGGTTTTTTTTCTTTACACATCAAGTTTCAAGTATTCACATAATCAATGATCATGGAAAATGGAAGGAGTGAATAAACTGGATAATTTCCATTTCCATCCCAACAAACACAACAGAGAAGGAAGGGAAGAAGGAAAATGCAGGACACTTTTCAGCTGACTGTCAAATGACAGGAATCTTTAATGATCTTACCTCCTGGTTCATTGAAGATCTGTAATGCACAGAGCTGCAATGATCTGAACTTTCCACATACAGTGTACAGCAAAGAGCTTAAATATTTTGCATATGAGCAATAGAGAGCTAAACATGGTCACTTAACAACTTCTAACACGTCTGGGTGAAACAAATCATGCTTCCAGATGAAATTCATCTTTGGATGATCTGGTTACCCTTGGCAGAGATTTGTCCATTTGGCAACAGTATAATATCAGTGTCTACATACAGGCTGGATGCTAGGGGCTCCGCCAGGAATTAGGAGACAGAAACGAATAACGTCTGGTGCTCACTGACATTCATCATGGCCAATGAACAGAGGATGGTGCATCTCTCAGGCTAATTGCATGTGCTATGACTGAATTAGAGAACGGGCAAGACAACATTTGTAAAATAGGCTGTGGAGTTGCAGGTCCAAGTAAGGACAATCATATCAACACACACTGCTCTAAAGGGGCGACCCAGGGAGGCCGGGAGGACTGGTGGCACAAAGGTATGGACAGCGCATGTAGAGAACAAAAACTAAGACATACATGTGGTAGTAGTTTAGCACAGTTGCAAGTACTCTAGGTGTGAGTGGTCTGGGGTGATCTCTACTTTTTTTTTCTTTAAATAAATTTAAAACACTTTTGGAAAGAGCAACAATTTTCGCTCTGCTTTTGCAGTTCCTAGAGCCATTTATGCAAAGTATGGATTTTAATAATCATGTCTTCTTTTCGGTTTCATCTCAACCGTTTAGTGATCCTTCTCCACAAGGTGGCAGAAAGACCACACAGTTGACCAATAATGGTTATAACCAACCTCTGCCTTGTCACAAAATTAGCACTTTAAAAGTCCTACCACCCAAGTGAAATAAATCCTTAAACAATTAATTCTATGTTAATTGGAACAGTGCAATATATCCATACGATATAACAAAGGCTTAAGGAAGAAGATCACAAACTGAAGAGATTAAACTGCTTAGTCATCATGACCTACTCAAACATTATTATGCAAATGGAGGCTTTGCACAAATGCCGTCCGGTGATACCTTGGTTATCTGAATGGAAATGGATATGAAAGCAATTTGGATAAGAAAGAGGATCATATTTTAATATAAATGAAACCAGCCTGGAGGGCAAAAACCTCACGTTGGATGAGTTTTCTGATAATAAAGCTTCAGAAAAAGCAGCTCAAGATAAAGTGGCTTTTAAAACATAAGTTTCAAGATGGGTAATGAGGGCACAGAGCATGTGTGGGGAAGGCCCCCCCGCCCCAAGCACCAGTTCACACAGAGCTTTGCCTGTGGCCATGAAGTGGGGTAACGCTCATATGCCTGTTGGACAGGAGCATAGAATCATAGTATAGAATCCTTTTGATTGGAAGAGACACTTAAGATCATCAAGTCCAACCATTAACTTAGCACTGACAAGTTACCACTAAACCATGTCCCTCAGCACCACATCTACGCGTCTTTTAAATGCCTCCAGGGATGGTGACTCAACCACTTCCCTGGGCAGCCTGTTCCAATGTTTAACAAACCTTTTCAGTGAAGAAATTTTTCCTAACATCCAATCTAAACCTCCCCGGCACAACTTGAGGCCATTTCCTCTTGTTCTATCACTTGTTACTTGGGAGAAGAGACTGACCCCCACCTCGCTACAACCTTCTTTCAGGTAGTTGAAGAGAGCGAGAAGGTCTCCCCTCAGCCTCCTTTTCTCCAGGCTAAATAACCAGGCAGGGCCAGCCTCAGAAGAGGACGCCCAGCCAGCTGGCAGCGGGAGCCTTCTGGCTGGACTCATGATCCAGGAGTTGGGGCAGGGGCAGGAGCAGGACACGAATTCAGGATCAAGCATGAGACTCGGGATCACGGTAACAGGCTCCACAGCCTGGAGCAGCTCAGCTCCACTCCTGGCAGGCTGGGGTGCCCTCCTGCCCCACAGAGGGGCTGAGCCTGGGGCTGCGCCTGAAGCCCCGCTGCGTGGCCGGGGGGCCCTGCGCTGCACCACAGCCTCCCTCCTTACAAAAACATTGAAAGCCACTTCTCTAAACTAAAGATTACATTTCTGTTCCTCTCCTAGATTTGCCTAAACTGGCTATAACTGATCGCTGCGATTCAGAAGGGAAGCAATTCTTGCCCAACACCATCTTTTTTGATTGCTCCCCCCAGAGTATCTCTCTCTGTGTGCATCTGACCCTGGTTTTTTTACAGCAGATAAAAAGACGTGCTGCATGTACATAAGAATCCCTCTCTACTTCTATATCAGATCCTCCCAGGTTCGTTTACCCCTCCAATCAATAAATTGCAATTTCCCCTGTGAGGATCAGCAGTAGGAATAATCCTCACACCCTCCAGAAAGGCCTCCAGCCCTGGCATACCATACGAGTAACTGGCCTTTTAAGAGGCTTAAAAAATAACAATTTGTGAAATATCTTTTCATGGAACCGACTGTTGTAGTTATTTCAGAATAAAATAAGAAGCAAAAGATAACCAGAATTCAGGGCAAAAGCCAGTTAAAACGGACAGAAGCGTTAAAGCCAAGTACACAGCAGTGATGGCAGTAAACACAGTCATGTGCTGAGAAGGCCTGACATGACCTTGTCTCAATGACAAACATCCTCTTCAACTTGTGAAAATGTCCATGTTTTTGTTGAAAAATGATTCCAAAGTCTGTTGAAGCCAGAAAATCAAATTAAGAAAGCATTTAAAAATCAGCTTAAAGCGATTAAAATTTTTGTGAAGTGTAAAAAAAGGGATTTTTAAATCACTTTTGCTTGTCAGGAAGAAAGTACATCATCTGACTGAATATGTTGCCCACACACAAACAGAACAGCTACAAGAAGCTGGGCTGTGCTTTGCAACAGCTTCAACGTCCACCGTAGTGCCACAGTGACTGCAGCCTCAGCAGCGTCACCCCTCCTTCCTGCTCCATCCCACGAGATCAGGGAAATAAGTTTGTGAGAAGTTGGCCTTTTTTTGTGCAAAGCCATCAAACTTGCAAAGGCACCCCGATTTCATCTCAGTCTCACCCATGGTGGTGTCAGCCACCTGACCTCAGAAGTGGGACTTCTGTGGTTTTCCCCCCTTTTCTACAATCAGGTGAGCCAGTTCTAAGTTAAAAAATTAATTCACTGAAATATATTAACAGATTTGGGGTGCCACAAGCAAACTTTGTAGTATTCGTTATTGGATTTTGGATTTTCAGTTTAAAGCAGCCAGAGTCTCCAAGGTAATTAGGTGGAGTTTAAGAATAGCTTCTGTTCATACCAGTGGGACTGTGCATCTACAGAGATGTTGCCCTACATCTGAGAGAAGCCAGGGCTTCTAACAAGATTGTCCTCACAGCAAAACACATTTCAAGTCCTTCTATTTCATGTATGAAAAAGAAATGAGTCTTATTCATGACCTAAGCTGGTAAAAAAGGTGATTTTGCAGCTGAAATTCAGGAGACAGGGATTTGTCACCCTGATGGTTCACAGGTTCTCCACATGGCCTCAGGTGAGTTGTATCTCTGCTCTCACCTGGGAAATGATGGAGGCAGTGTGTCACATGTGCTTCATCTGTGCCTTTCTGATCTACTTAAATCACCTTCTCTTTAGGACAGGAATGAATGCTGAGGGCTCACTTTTTCTTAACGGAGGAAGACTAATAAGGTAAACATCAATAAAATGCCCCTCCATGCTGACACTAAACTATTCATGGAACCACAGAGGAGGGAGGAAATAAGAGCACAGCAGCCTTGCATGGGCTGTTGGGTGGGAGAGCTTCTGCTCTTCTACTTTTGCCCTGATCCCCGAGAGATTTGGTATCAGAGCTAAGAAGGAAGTGTATTGGAGTAGGCCAAATGCTCTCTGTCCTTGAAGATGCCATCTCCAGAGTATGCTAGGTCTGTATTTTCAAGCCTAGCCAAACAGGGTCAGCACTGATTCCCCCCAGTCTGTATTGCAAATTCACCCCTTGATGAGCACCCCATGCTATACCAGGTGGATGCTTGTTCTGGCTGACAACCTTCAGGTTCTCACAGTGCCAGAAGATGGGGCACACAGGAATGAAGGAAATGAAGCAGTACGCTGGCTTTAAGTCCTTTCACCGAGATCCCCAGTCTTCTAAAACTGCCTGGTTTCGGTGCTAAATACTTGAGTTACTCACTAAGAACAGCCTGCTCCCTCCCCCAGAAGAATGAGCCAGAGGAAACCCTGCAAATGGTTCCCAGCTTTCGACAAGGGAGGTTTCGCTGTATAAGGGATAATTTACTTTGCAAAGCTACTTGTTATAGTTAATGGGCATTGGGGTGGTACAGAGAAAATTACAACCAAATGGGATTAGGTAAAATGAAGGTGATTGGAGCACCGCACAGAAGGAAGGCACTTTGCCACCAAGCTGAAGCACAGCAGATCTGATGCAGCCATTACTGATCATGTTCACACAGCTGTAACTGCCTTACCCACTCTCTGCAAAACTGAGGATAGCTTTGGGCACTCCATATCTCTTACCTAGCAGCTATCATTTAGCATCACGCCCGGATAAATAGTATGAAGTCCTAAAAGCAATGTGGTCAGGAACCTCCCTTGTGGATGTTTTTTTCTGTGGCATCTTCACAGACGATTTATGCCAAATTAATCTGTTTAACAAAGTGTGGCAGAGACAGCATAGCTCCATCTTTCTTATTCTCATAAACATTATCTGAAGTGCAATCAAGTTTGCAATTCTTTAAAAGAAAGTCCCAACTCTGTCATAAGTTGTGACAAATCTGATTAATTGTCTAAAAATATGAGAGCGTTTATAACACTGTATATTCATTTGCTGGGAATAGTAGAAGAAAAAGGAAGAAATTAATGCAACCAGAAATTTAGCAAATTCTATTAAAATCACACAGACAGGAAGAAGATTTGCTCAGTGTCAAATCCTTAGTCAGTTAAGCTCTAATTGCATTGTAGTTTAAGATGGAAATGATTTACAGAGCTCATCAAATTTATGTCACTGCAAGGGCTGTCACAGAAGATGTATCAGATAGTAAGCTGAGGATACATTTGTTCTTAGCAAAAAGGCCAAGAAAAAAATGTATCTTCTTCCTACATCCATCAGCTGAGGCGAGAACACATAACTGGTTTAGAAGATAAGGCAATAACTAATTCAGTCATGTGGAAAGAGCTGCCATGAAATCCCTCCCACCACCCACAACATTTTTCCACCCACATTGTTTGTGCTGCTGCACAATCCCCACCTAAACTTTAAGAAACTGAAATTCATCTCTTGGCAATCCTAATGCTTTGTTATTTCAACCCACGATTCTTTGCTTCGTTGGCGGCATAATATGTTAACAACAATAAAATCACTACAGGCCTAATTCAAGACCTTCAGATGTCCACAGCAGCAGTCACTTGAAAGGGAATCTATCCTTATTAGAGGAGAGAGGATTTTCAATCAATAACTGTCAGCTGTACATTTTCTTAAACAGGCTGTCAATGCTATTCCTCTCCTTCCTCATATCAGTCAAACGCTTTTCATACTCACAAATGTGAGAGGCATTTAGTCACTCCGTGCATCTGGTTGGATTTTAGTTTCTCCAGTGAGAATGCCAACAAGGAGGCCAACGTTGACTGTGATTTTTCTGTTATCTGTATACACATGTAGTAGAAATGGTATTGAGACCACAAACTCATTTCACATTCTGTAGGTCACTGAACAGCTGCTGGTAATGATTTTTGCTCACTAATGACCTAGGTTATATTTGAATCAGTGCCCTAGAGGTGAAAAACCTCTGTATTCCATTACTGATCCCCTGAGTCATAAAATCTCTTGATAATTTTTTTTCTAGGTGGTTTTGCAGTATTGTTAATTATTATCTTATAAAAATTGCATGTTCATCAAGCTTCAGAAAAAAGCATAATAAAAAGCTGCACGTATAAGAGATGGAAGCATTTGCATTATATGACCCTCAAAATGCGGCAATACAATGGAATCAACACTATACAATGGTCAAAGGGGTCGGAGGCAAGAGGCTTGCTACCCATCGAAAGGAAATATTCTGTCAGGAGAATGGAATTGTATAACCAAATATATGAACAAGACATGATTTCTGGCACAGTCAAAAAGCTATAGCAAATGAATTAGAACCTTGGCTTTTAGTCTCATCCTTAGGTAATACTCCAGCATATATCACTCACATATTTAAGTTAACGTGGCCATTCCTACTGGGGAAGTATACTTCTTCTAGTAAGATATATCATTTGCCATGTTATGACCTCCCATGCATTACATACACAAATTCTCCTGTTCCCAGTGCGGGATTAATTAAGAGAGACACCCAGCTTCTTAGGAGAAAAAAAAATTAACTGTACTGTGAATCTTAAAAACACAGACTTGTGTAAGAAATGTAGCAAGGGGTTAAAAAGACAGAGATAAGTGCTTTGGTGTCTCGTTGTACCGGTGTTTTTCAAATATTAGAAGGTTCCTACCTGCTGTGCTTAGCTTCAAAATTCAGCACTGCCAAAGGAAAAAAAAAAAAAAAGAGAATCTGTTTGCTTTTTCATCCGTGTACCACATGGCTTTCACTTTCATCAAAACACAGCAAAAGCGTCACAGGGGAATCATTCCCTTGGCTGCCTTAGCACTTCTGATCTTTGACCTCTGGTGGAAATGGATTCCAGGCACACTTCTGCCTGACAAGTGAACCGTGTAAAATCTTGATGAGGTGTGTGTTTTGTTTTGTTTGATTAGCAAGCCCTAAAATCGAGGCAGAGCTTTGTCCAACAACGAAAAACCCCACTTTCTTTATCCGTGCTTTCCCTTTGCAAATTTACTGACCTAGAACAATAAATGCTGTCTTCTACGTAGGTAAAAAGCACATTAGTACATCAAAGTGGTGTTTTAGCGAGACCCAAATGGCAACAGCTACGCGTGCAGACCTTGTGGCAAAAGAGGAAGGCTTAGAGCCATGACGTCATAAATCTCAGCAACTCCTGCAGTGCACTGAATGCGTACGCGCAGCATAATGAATTTGCTCCCCGGAGGAAAAAGCTTAGGAGCAGGAGGAAAGAAAAGATTATTTTTAGCTAAGGGAACCCTTTGTCTTACAGCATTAAAAATCCTTGAGTTGGCTTCTCACAATAGCAGCCTTGTGCACTGCTCTACTTTTAACTCATGGAGTGCTGTAAAACGTAGCAGTAACCGAGCAAAGTGCCACCTTCTGAACTTGCCTGTTTGCTTTTTACTTGACGTGCTTTTGGCTTCGATTAGAATTTTGCATGTATCAAAGCTTCACATTTCAGCTGTAGAATTCAAAGCTCTTGTTCTTATCCATTCCCAAGTTACACATTTTCATAAGTAACACAGACCCAAGAAATAGGAGCAATAAGCATCTTTTATTAGCCCGACAGGTTGAAAATGTAATACCTAAAATTAAACTGAAGGTCCATTCCCATTTGAACATTTTATCTAGTGAGACACAGATCACCCTTTTCCTCTAATGCCAAAGAAATTTGATTCTACATCCATTAATAATCCCAGATGTCAGCCATAGACAACATTTTCATCAATCATTGCATTAAAGCACTGACCAAAAGATATACCTATAAAAGAAGAAAACACACTTCCCGCTACCTTAATATCTTTCATGTCTTTTCAAGATTTTAAGCCATTTTGCTGAAGGCTACTTTTAGTCAAGTGAAGAGACAACTGCATATACATCTCAGCTGCAAAAAAAAATTTGATTTTGTTTAGCAAAGAAAAAGAAGTCTTACAACCTATTTTAGCTGCATCCTATATACTACCAAGTAACACGCTATATTTTATAGTAAACCTAGCTGTTTGCTAGGGCTGCTTTGGATCAACTTTGACCAGACCTCTAGTACACGTGGGAGAGCGGCAACTGCCCACTCTTGTTCCATGCGCCGGGGCAGCCTGGAACAGCTCTGGTAAATGGTATAACAGGGGTACGCCTACATCACACAAATCAAACCTGAGGTGAGCTACCCGAGCTGCCTCCAAAAGCGTTAATTCAAGCACCAGAAACAAGACAGACGTACCAGTGGAGTATTAGTCTGACTAATAAACAGGGGTTATCAGTCTATACAGCAGCTTGTACTAATGAATTTCAATGAAAATGGGCTAAATCTCATTACCTGACAGTTTTTCTGGTTAAGAGCACATACACAAAGTGTTACTAGGAATTTGCTGGTCCACAGCAACTGTCCACACGTTTAACCTTTCAGTCCAGTTCATATCAGTTTCATTCCCCAAACACACCCCTAGAACACTCCTTCTGACCGGCTGTTTGACAAGTTATGCCAAAGACCGAAGAAGGAAGATGTGGAACTACCACAGGTGATCCTTTACATGAGGACACAGATGGTGAAGAGAAAAAAAAAACATGTTAGACACATCACACTATAGTTGTTCTGTACATTACTGACTTCTGCTTAGGGCAACCTTTTAAAAATAGAAGTACAAGATAATGCAGGTGGCCATCAGAGTAACTCTGGTGGGGAAGGAAGAGAGAAGCATTTGCCATCCTTCCTCTATCAAAACCCCGCACTGTGCCGGCCCATGTCATCAGGCAGCTCTTGGAAATCAGATGTCCTCAGTGAACCAGCTGGAGGCCCAGGTTATGATAGATTCATCATGTACCTGCCACACACAAATGATGGTACTCCAGGATTTGCCAAAGACAGTGCCCCTTTGACAGCAGCAAGTCTGTCATATGCAAATTCAGCTTCTGCCCCCATTTCTATAGGTATTGTTGTTCCAAATAAACAAACCAAACTGTCCACGACTGAAAGCCTGCTGATGCTTTTTTAAGACTGCTACAACTTTGTTGTCTACTTGCTTCAAATGCAGAAGAAACTGAAATAACACATAGCCATTCAAAGACTCGCCTTTCAGAAAAGTGCTTCAGAACGTGCAAAGCTGCCATTTTCATAGGGAAATTTGGTCATGGTCAGGAAATAAGTGGATCCTTATACGTAGTATGCCCATACTCTCTGTCTCTGAACAACAGTGTATATAAGGATTCCCAGCCTTATTAATAACCACTAGCTATCACAGTAATTAGGAGTTTGAAATGCTAATACATAGTTGCCAAATGTGTTCTAATGTCCTAGCACACAGAGTAGATAATGCGTATTGCATACTGACATCTGATACCATATATGTGCTAATTTACTGCCATTTACAGAAAACATAAGAAACTAAACATGTTACACAAAAAATGTCCTAACTCTAATCTTCTGGTCTCATCCTTCCCAGGAAAAGCATCTGAAATCTGTTAATAACTTGAACTTTAGCCATGTCTTAATGAGATACAGTCTTGATCCTTTTAGTAATCGAGGTAACAAAT
Organism: Anarhynchus alexandrinus; assembly: GCA_008711295.1. Taxonomy (NCBI): domain Eukaryota; kingdom Metazoa; phylum Chordata; class Aves; order Charadriiformes; family Charadriidae; genus Anarhynchus; species Anarhynchus alexandrinus. The sequence continues at coordinate 6,941,019 of VUYV01000001.1, forward strand.
TCAAATGTTTCTAAAAATACAGATACTACAATTCTTTGTGACCAAACACTTTCCTGGCATTCAGTTCAAACAACAATACTAATGAAGCATGATAATCCTTGATGGTACAGGAAGTTTAAGCATCTAATTAATATTAACAGGCAAAGACTAATCAAGGGTTGTAAAGAAAGTGCTATAAGCTGGTCTAAGAAAGATGAATCATGCAACGCTTGCTTGAAAACAAATCCTACCCTGATTGCCAATAATTGGACTTTAATAGGTAGGCTCTAGTGCATGTGGACAGATTTTAGAGTGGAAGTAGCTACAGTGGGGGAAGCAGTGACAAATGACCTTTTCCCAAAACCCAAAATTTCCTCATGGAAGAAGTTCAGTTGTGTAAAACTTTTAGAGTTTCTGACAAGGAAATTGCAATGAGAAATAACACAGATCAACAGATGGCTCAAGGATTACTGCACCAAGTATTTTTTATATATATATATAATTCCTAGGGAACATTTTGCATAAAAACAATTATTTTGAAGGGTTTATTTTGAAGGGTGGATGCTACATAAGAAGCTGGAAAACAGCTTTTGGCGCTGACATTGGCACTGCCAATGGGAAGAACTTTACTTTGGGAAAGGATGTCTAATTATGAATAGTAATGTACTCAGATAGATGATATGTTCACTGAAAGGACCATATTTAACTGGACTAAAGAACTAAGTGTGGTCAGTGAAAAACAAAGCAACCTTATACTAATGAAAATATCCTGAGAAACAACTTAGAAGAAATGGGTGTATTACTGAGGATCATAAAACAAGATACCCTTCGTAAAGCAGAAACACAGTGGTGCAGTAATCCTGAATGGAGCACAGCTACTAAAATGCTGTCCAGGATAGTAGGAAAAAATAAAGGGTTTTTGATAGCCTTCTTCGCTAATGACATGCTAGATGTAAGAGAGAGAAAAAAAGGGGGGCTGCTGTATAGGTCCAGAGGTGAATAGAGAGCACCGAAATTCACTCATAGAAATAACTACTAGGAGTTATCTCATCATTGACAAAGATTTTTTTTTTTTTTTTAATAAAAAAATCCCTGTAATAACACTACTGAAGACCTGTTTACTTCTGGATGAGACAGTGTTTTTTATAGACTTTATAAACAAATTGTTACTTTCTTTTGTTAAGGATAAAGAAAAGAGGAGCTGATCTTGAATCTAACAACCATGAGTTTATTCAATACACTGAATATAGGTATATAAATATATACTTTATCATATTATTTTATATATATAAGAATATAATTCAAGAAATACTAGTGTTTGAAATTTTCTGTTTCTGTAGGGCACACACAAGACATACTTAGTTAAACCTACTAAAAAAGGAATTTTATGGACTTAAATAAAGGTGACACTTGGAGTTTCTTTACATCAGATGGGCATGTTTCCCATAAGTTGTATATGAGTCAAGGAAAGAAGAATCTCTTGTGGGATTAACATACCAGACCCGGCTACATAAACAGCAACTATTGCTAGGCTGGAAAGGACAGAGAGGCCTGGGAAAAATGAAGGCCGAGCTGTCAGTCTCCAATATCTTTTCTGTATAGCTCAGAGAGCAAAATTGATGGGATCCTGGCCAGCAAGTAATCTGGAGAATAACTTTCATTTTCAGGGAGCTTCAAATTGAGTGTTTGCCTGGAAAGTGCCTCCCAGTGAGATTTTTTTATGGGACGGATTTTCCTTCTCTGGCCCGCTTTGCTTCTGCTTAGGTCCTAAATCCAGTCGGTTATTCAGCCCTTCTGCCACTTTTCCCCTCTCTCTATATGTGTTCATAATAAGGCTTACCTTCCGATCATACAAGGGGTTTTGCGAAGACCTGGCAGTTAATTAAACAACGCTCCTCATTCAGTAAACATTAAGGTGGAGTTCCAAGTCTGCTTTAAAGGATCTGGGAAGGTGGAGTTCTGACCAAAGAGGACCTCTTTTCATTGACTCCCATGAATAATCCTACTTTTGAATTTTGGAGAACTCTGGTATGAATATCTCATTACACACTGGGTCCAGGAAAGCGGACAAAGAAACAAGGACTGGTTAAATCCTATTTACTGAAATGATCTCTCTGAGTATTTGGCAGTAAGAAGGACGGATGTCCACCTGGCACCCAATAAGAATTTGCAATGATTGGATTTGATTCTCAGATGACTTCTACTATACGACCAACAGTGACTTTCCCATCTTCCCCAACTGCAGCTATGGGGGAGAAGGACAACGTCTTCTCATGCAGTGGAAAATGCCTTCCTTTATGGATTTCTAAGGGTTTCACAGACATACTCCAAGGCCACTGACAAACATGTAAGGAGAGTGAATAATCTGTATGACGCTAAATGTTAAATGACTTCTACCAAAAAAACCCTGTTATCCTTTGCCTTATGACACCCAATTTCCTCTCTGACTTTTCCCTATCCTAACTGACCTCTGTCTAAATAAATGCTAAACTTGAGCAGCTGGAATTAATAAGGACTTTAACAAATCACGTAAAACAATTCCAAGTTTTGAAATATAAACTGATGTTATATTCCATATTGAAAAGACAAAGAATTCAGTTATGGCACCTCTCTGAAAAAATGTAGTAAAAAAAAAAAAGAACAGAAGAACAGAGAGGATGGTGCTTTGATATGAAGAGAAATTTAAAGGAAGTGTTGTACTTCTGAAAACCATGCAAAGGAGATAATGCGATCATACACACACAGAAGAGAAGTTAAGAGAATAGTCTTTTTTACCAGCGATAAGTAGTAGCATTCCCTTAAGTTCTGCTCTGAAGTATTATCTGCACTCACAGCTGGTAGATAAGTAATGCCGATATTTCAGATGTCTATTGAGATCTTGTGATACACCGAGTTGTAAAGCACACTACGAGAATGCAGGAAATATTAATCCTCATGTTTCAGGATAACCACTTCCAGGGCTTGAGAAGGTCAAGACGACATTTCCTGCATAGTACATGATTGCTCCCCTGATTAGTACAAAGATTTTCACCTTAAAAAGCCCTTGTGAAGCCAGAAAGTAGGCGAGTGACAAAATACTCTCTTGCAGTATGGCAACTTTAGTTTCTCCTTTTGAAAATGAGAAGCATCAGACTTCTCAGAAATTTAGTTTAGTTTTTCTTTTTCAGATTAAGTGAAAAGGAAAACACTTTTTTTTTTTTTTTTTTTTTNATTAATTCAAAGATTTAAAACATTTTAAAAAAATAAAAAGGTTAAAAAGGCACGAAAATATTGTAGCTGAAGCAGGATTGACAGAATTTTCATATGTGAAATACTTTTATACCAGAAAAGAAGTGTGAAGAAAAGGACAGTGTTGGAGATAGGGCTGAAAGAAGAAGAATTTACAAAATGTTGCCTATTTTTGGCAAGGGAAAGGTGAAATTAAATTCCCACACTGGGAAGAAAAAGAACCAAGCAAACCATGAATTCAAAAAGGCGTAAAGCTATGTATTATTATTATTATTGTGAGCTAGAAGAAGAGAAAGAATAAGCAAGCACCTGCATATTGAAGAGAGAATAACAGGATATTTGAGTTCCTTTTCTATTTCCTTGAAGTATTGTATGTGTGTCCCTCATTTAAACACCGTAGGCCTTTATTTGTGAAAACCTGTGCATAATAGTAACTGTGAAACAAGGTGTGCCTGGGAGGCCTCGTTCATTAGCATTTCTAACTGACTTAGGAAGCTCAGCTGCAACATCCTGTTCAGAAATGCAAAAATCTTATCTGTATTCTGATGTAATGAACAGGCACGGAACGGATGGTGTTTAGAATAAAAATTCAGACAAGGGTGAGACTGCCTTAAAGCTTGTGTTTTCCGGAGAACGGGGACTGGTTACAAAATGCTGTCAGACTATGCAAGGTACGCGAGCTTTCAAGAAGAAAGGTTCTCTTAGGGATAGATCACAGCCATTTCTTCTGGCGGAATCAGATGCAATCATTAAGGTTCATGTGCTTTGTTCTTGTATTTTTCAGTGTTTAACTTTTTCAGATCTTTCAATGGCAACATCAGATGCAGCTGAATTCGATCACCACGGATCAGATTTGTGATCAGGGAAGTCAGTCATCTGTATTAGCTAGTCATTCTAGCAGATTTTTCAGTATCATCACTGCCAACACTGTGAGCCACATTCTCCCAACATTGTTCTCCCTGAGCAATTTTTCTGAAAAAAAAAAAAAACCTTGTTGACTTCAATGGATAAGTGAATTTTATTCTCACTGTCAGGAGACCTGATTGCAATTTTTATTATAGGCACAAATTGCTCCCCAGCTTCTATCCCCTACCATTACCCATCAACCAAAGATCTTTTTCTTTCTATTGCTGGAAATACTAGTCAATGCTTACACTAGGAAGAGGTGCTTAGGAGCACCTGTGTTATGCTACAAAACACATCGGATAGGAAGGAATAAAAAGGCGGTGAAAAATGAGCAGTTCCTCTAATAGTTGTTTCCTTTTGGAAACAAATCTCATCCCAGACTTGTTCCAGATGTGCAACCAAACCTGCAAATAAAGCAGCAATAAGATGCAGCGTTGATTGTTTTGAGGTCATTCTCTAAATCTTTTCCAGGAAAGAGAGAAATGTTGGGACAGTTAGCCTAGTGCATGTTCTTTCGTAAGTGTGGTGCCAAGTCCTCTGCCTTTTTTAAAATAGAAATATATTAAGCAAAGGAGGATTCACCAGCTTCCTCTGAAACTCACTTAATTCATCTCCCTGTATTGAATAATTCTTTTATGTGACATTTTAAGCTTCATGACTTTGCCTTTCAGTTGTAAACGGATGAAAAGATGTGTTAGTAAGAAAGCAGGAGTGGTACCGCCACATTTGGATGGAATGAAAATAAGTTTCATAGCTGAAGTATAAGACAGGGGACAAAGGCAGTCAAGTTTCCTACTGAACTAAATGCTCCCACATCACCCCATACACAAGCAGTGAAGCAGATAACCTATTTGCAAGGCTACAGCTCAGTTACGTGAAGGCTTCTTTTCCCTCCTGCTATAAAAGACAAATGGAAGAAAAATTATAGTTAGATGGCAAGTGAGTTAGGAGGGATAACATGAAAGTGAAGAAATAACTCACAACCAAGACTCTTCTTTTTCTTCCAAACACTTAAGACATTAGAAACACATAATTATATTTCTTTCCCTAAATTTCAATTGTCTGTTGGAACGTTTGCATACTGCAAATCAAAAACCAGCAGTAAGTGGGCTCTGTCTCAAGATTCATCCTCTGGCAAAGAAAAGTGTAAGTAAAAGGCACGGCCTGATTTAAACAACCCACTCAGGAACCTACGACTGACCACAGGCCATGATTTTCCAAATAAAAATCTTTTTCACAGGCAAGGATCACTTGTTCCTACGACAGATGAGGCGAAAACCGTATCTCCCTTCTCATTTTTTGAACTCACTCCTGTCACCATCTATAGTCAAAAACCCCCTGGATCCACTGAGTGCCAAAGGCTTTGCCCAGTTGGATGAGGAGAGTTCATGGGTGGTTAGTCTGCAGCAAAGGACTTTGCCTGTGCACGCCTTCCAAGATTCAAGTCTTTGTGAGCGGTTTGCTCCTCTACGCCCCCTCCAGCCACACAACTGAAGAGTAGGGGAGAGAGAAAAGCAAAACTCCAGGAAGGAGCCTGAGAGAAGCTGCAATTAAAATAGGCCTGGCCGAATGCCAGCCCTGAATACCTCTAGATACAATGGGTCCTAAACCTAAATTAGGCCAACTGCCAGGCTTGGGGACGCATGCACAACCATAATCTCCCAAGAGCAGACAGAGACAGCAAAGTGCAATTAAGTGTTCTCAGTTCACCAGTCAGTCAGAGCAATCCTCAGGCACAGCAACACTTGCCAAACGTTTTCCGCATACAACACAAATAACAAAAAAATAAAAGATTTGATTCAATTCCTGTCACTTTGGAGAAAATGAAAGAGAAAATCTGTGACCTGGGAAGGGAAATATTAAAACACATGTATGGACAGATCTAGGAAAAAATATATCTCACAAAAGCATGATTTCAAAGCTATTTTTTGACAAGGACACATACCTACACATGAATGGCACTGATTTACCTTTCAGTAACAAGGACAGTTGCAGAAATGTTGGTGAAGAGGCAACAAATTAAATAAGAGAACCACACAACAATATACTTTGGCTACAATTTATGTTTGTTGCATTCTCAGCTTGTACAAGACAGACTTCCAGTAATCCCCTCATTGACACTACCACCATGATCCAACTTATTCCCCTCATTAGGCTCAGTTATTCACCATCTGTCTGTGCAAAAAAAAAAATAGCCTGAATATTATTTCTTTCTCATAATGTAGAAGCAATAATGAAACACATTACAGGAAAAGCAAGCTGGAATTAGGATACCTCTCAGCCCAAGTGAGAAAGAGAGCTGGAATCCATACTAAGGCTGCTGGAGTCCAAGTCCTGCCACAGCTTTGCACTGGGAGCCAACTGCAGGGACTGCCAGCGAGGGAGAAAGCATTAAATCGCAGCCAGCATTGCTTAGGGTCAAGAGTCAGAAGAAAAGAGAGTTTTACTTATGAATAATGCCACTGTAAAGAAAAAAAACAACCCTGCAAGTATGCACACATGCAACAACCAAAAGCAGTGCAGGTGAGAAGAACCGTGAGGGTCAGGTCACCCCTCACAGGCTACTGCAGTGCGGGACGCTCCGTCTTTCACATTAAGCAGAGCCAAGACGCGGTCTCAAGTTTTGAGTATCAGGACTTAGCACCCTCCCCCCATCTCATCCCCCTTTCCACAGCATAAAAAAGGCCGGGAACAGGTTGAGTGCGATGGTTGTGGCTCACCTGGACATCCATAGGAGACTGCTGCCTGGGGAACACCCAGCGAAAGGGCGTGCAGGTGGCTGTGGGGACACTCAAAGGCAGTGCGGCGGGTGCCGGGGCAGGGGACAGTCCCTCAGGGCACTTGCGAGGTGGCTACTTCAGCCCGAGAAGGGTCAAGCAGCACGTCAGGTCAGTAAGACAGCAGTACCCCTGGTCTGGGCTCAAAGGACAAAGTAAGTGGGAACAGGCACCCGGCTGCTGGCGGCACCGCTGGACCAGGGCGGTCGGGATCAAGGAGACAGGTGAGAGCATAAGCCCTGACTCCGGGAGGTGCAGGCCACTCTTCCTGCAGGTACCTCCCTCCCCTACAGACTCTAAAGGCAGGGATACAAATGCCTCAAATGATCCCCAGCTGCCAGTTGTTAAGCTGAAAAATCTGGCCCAACTCGCCAAGCTTTGCAATAACGAAATCAGCTTTGCCCTGGTACTTACTTGTTTCAGGTTCTAATAGCTAATTGTCTTTTTGCTTTCTTCTGTACACAGTGTTTATGTGAAAACCCTCATAAATAAACCTGAGGATACTGAATCTCACCACCTAGTAGCTGAAAAATTAATCCGTATGCAAAATTGCTCAGTTACCGTTCGCTAACTTTTTTAGGAAGTCAGAGATACTAAGAGAAAGAAAGAAATACACAAAGATTTCTGTGTACCTTTCTCTCATCCTGCCAAAGAGAGAATCACAAGGTATCCATTGTCTGAGTTTTTTCTTTTATGATTGACAGAAGTGAAGAAAGTCTCCCAAAGGAGCATATAAATAATTTAAATAACACACGCAGTGGTTGCCGGTACCCAGCCAAATTCACCCCTTCTGTAATTCCGCTTGGCTCCTCTGTAGCATTCCATCTCCAAAGCAGATAAACCAAATGCGTAACAGAGAATAAAGAAAGAATAAAAAATACCAGCAACCCTCTCTAGTAACAATTATAATATGTCTTGATATAGATTTAAAATCTGAGCTGTCTTTTCAGAAAGGTTATAAGGAAATGATGTGCTGAACTGCTCCGGGATCTTCGGATGGAAAGCACTACATATATTCTAAGTCATTGTTAACTACTACAACTTGCATGCCGTTACTTTGAACACAGCCAATCCAAAGGACGTGTAAAAGGTGTTGTAGGAGTATTTTAAATCAGAGCACCGAGCCAGAGAATATTAAAGTATATAAGCTGCCTTCCCGTCTCTAGAGGCCTTAATATGATGAATGCTTGAACTCCTGTTAGCCTTGTTACAAGAGTTACGATGTAGTAACTGTTCACCTGAGCACAACCAGCCCATTGTAAACCTAAGTAAAATGGATACTACCCTCCAGTGAAAACTAAGCGTTGTTTTTTTCTGCTTTGTTTTTTTGTTTCTTTCTTGCCAAAAACATTTGAGTTGAAGTTTTCATTTCAGCACTACAAAGAAGTTAAAAGATCTTCGTTCACCTGCTGATTTAGAAGACTACAGCAAAATGGCTTTTGTGTTTGTTTATTTTTTATATCATTAGGGAGTTAAGGTTGTTTGTTTTTCTTGTAAATATACTAGAGACCTAAATATGTGCACAAATTAATTTGGAAGCTGAAAAAAATTCACTACTTTAAGGAAAACATGGTTTGCTACAGCAGCCCAAGGAAAACCTGTGTCATTTATATTTTCCTTTGAACATCATACCAGCTACAATCTGAAATAACCCTGTATTGGGGGAGAGAATATATACACTATTGTCTATCAAAGTCAAAGCACAAAGCACAAACATCATTACACTTCTCAAAACCTTTGTCAGAGGTAGAAATGTTCCCTCTGAGGGGAAAACCAAAACAAAAAATGAAAAATTACTCCTGTTTAAATTCCTTCTATGGGATTTTACCTTTTAAGTCTTTCAAAGCTCCTTCCTAATCCACAGCTGCAGAGGCATTTCAAACAACAGAACTCAAGGACTAGATGTTTTGTGGTTTATTCTACATATGGAATCATTTACTTAACAACCACATTGCTTGTGATATTAATAAATTATTGCAGGGTTTCTTAGCACTATCTTAGGTGTCAAGAAACATTCTTTCCCCATGGAAAAATACCGCAACCTGTAATATACTTCACTGCTGTGGGTCTTACGAAGTCAGCCAGATTTAAGTGTCATTCCTGAATTAGCTGCACATATACAGATTAACGTGGCAGTCCTTAGCCATGTTACCTGTGGAAGGAGCTGGCTTTCAGAAAGTCCCAAAGAACGCATCTGCCTCTGAACCAGCCACTGCTAGTGGCGATGTTTCCTAAGGCTATTCGGGGAGAGCAGCGTTCTTCCCGCTCCGATACATCCACACCACCCTGTGAACTCCATTAGAAATCATCTTTGCTGATTCTGCAGCTGAATAAGATCTTGCCCAGGTCTCTTACCTAGGTCTCAATTGCTGCATTATTATTTGTGTCACGTGTACTGCCTTAATGTGTGTTTGGTCTGCTCTGCCATTGCTCAAGCTCTTCACGTGTGTGTGCGTGTTGTGGTTAATGTCACAAGTGGCATTCACTTTCTAAAGGTATGGCAACACAACTAAACATGGACCTGGTATGTACGTGTGGTAAAAGCTTGCAACTATGTGCGAAACACTGCAAAAAGTCAAATCTAGCACAGATAAAAATCACCAAGGACTTTAGTGGAAATTTTAACCCAGCAAACTCTACAGAATTTGCTCCTTTTCAAAATCTTATAAAACAAATACTAGATGAAACAAAAGTGATTTTATAGAATTCATAGAACCTGCTTTACAAGTATAGAGAACACGTACTATTTATCTGCATGTGAAAGTAATTAAAATTCAAAGCATTAACATGACTAGTAAGAATAACAAGAACGTTAATGGGTCCCTGTGGAGCATAGGCTAAGCTGGTTTGTTTGGCTAAACCCTCTTCCACAAATATAACTGCAGTGGAATTGCACACACAAGAACAATAAAGCAGAGTAACTGCCTGAAAAAGAGAACCAAATAAAGGTGAACAAAGCAAAAAAGTATGAATAAATGTAAATCCAGTGTACCAAACAGAAATGAGAATTAAAGACGACCGTGCCGGCATGTAGTGAGGAAGGCAGCTAAACGAGCATTGCTGTCTCTCAGCTGCTGCCTTTCTCTCCCGCTTCACACCTGTTTCATGTCACAAAACCAAGACAAAAGCAATAAAAGTAACTTTTGAAAAAATATCAGATACATACCACAACATCGTACTGAAACGTCAGCGTATACAAACCGCTTTTTCCAGATGACAACTGAACAGACAGTTAAAAGAAGTTTCCCTGCAGTCCACCCCTCCTAATGCTGTAAACGGACCCGAGTTGGCTGCTCGTTAGACAACTACTTTGCATCAAAGCAAACAGTCCTCCCTCAGAGGAGTATCTTTTAACAACCTCTTAAGTCTTTTAAGCGCCAATTTTCCAAATATGCTCCAAGGACACAAAAGAAGTCAGTCACTCCAATCCCTGCTTTAACTGAAGGATTTGATTAACCATCCAGAACGTATTACCTTGGGACACATGACAAGCTCACATCTCTCTATCTCCACTGCATGGATTTTCAAACTGTTTGGGAAACAGCTCCCAAAGGGCTGTATTACAGTACAGTTTTAAAGCACATGGAAATCGGTGATAGTTCTCTGTAAAATGTTACATTTTAACCTAAAACATAAGCCCTTGAATCATAAACAACTCGGACGTGGACAGAGTAGGGCAGGAAACTTGGAGAAGTTACTGAGAAAGTTGTCCCAGCGTAAGCCTTTCCTGCTTATTTTCAGAGGCCTGAAAATACCCTTCATTAATCAGGTTAGATCCACAGCTGGCTTTCAGACCACCTATTTTTCAGCACTTCACGGTCTAGTACAATGCACAGCCTTTAATTGGGACTTAGACTTCCATTATGATGTGTGGAAAGATTTGATAACTGAAAGTAGGTCTACAGAAACCACAGTCTTGGCAAAAGAACCAGGGACTAAACTGAGGGCTCGTGTCCGCGTGGAAATCACGGTCTTGAGCCTGCTCCAGGAATTTGGTATCTCCAGCAGCCACCGCTCATAAAACACAACCGGAAGACCAAGCGGCGGTTTTTCAGGTTCATCCTATACTTAAATGGCTGCAACGTTAACTTAAGATGCAGAAGAGTTCTGCTCAGATCCACTCTCCTCTTGAGACATTTTGAACTTTTTTGGCCCTACCCCCAGTGACGGTGTGGGCTGCCTTAATTGCTTTTTTTAGAACTGGGCTTTGAAGCTTTGCTATTTACATAGATAACATTCAGCAGAACACAGACAGAAAGGAAAAATGGCAGTGACTTGGTATTTTTTTAAAATGTTAAATATTTTAACTTGTTGCAAGTCAAAACATTCAAATCATTTCAACATGCAGTAAATGTGTATGTGTAGACACAAAGCCGCAGTAACAACCTCTGCACCAACAAAGAAAAACCCAATAATATTAATTTCAATTTTCTGTGGTGAATTGCACTGAGGCAACACTGCAAATCTTCTAAATGGAAATAATGTGCTCAGACACATCAGTTTATGCTTCTCTATAAACAGTTTTTTGCAATATTTACTTTCCTCAGCGTTAGCCTGTCTACTTACACTTTTGAATCTCAGCAGGTTCCTGCAGTATAAGAGCCTTAAGAATAATAAAACAAATGGCTTTCTGATTCAAGAGATTAGCCTCTAGCACACATAACCATTATTCTAGTTATAACACAATTCACATCTGGTTAAAAGAGAAGTAATGTGCAGAGAGAGTCTGTCCATCACGCAGGCCTGACGCATTAAGTCTATTTTTCCTGTTCCTATATATTTGCTGTGCTCTAAGGTTCAACGGTGAACGTGAATGGAGGTCTCACAGCCTTTTTTTTTTATTAGCTTAGAGGTCAAACCTACAGTATGAAACATAGGAAAAAAAATCTTTTCTAAAACTAACCCGTGGTGAAGATTATTATTTCTTACATATTCTATTAAACAGGGATAGTCAGTGTTTACAGTAGGGTCATTACTCAAGGCAGAGATATTTTATTGAAGTATTTGCCTCAGTCGCATTGCTGACAAAGTAACAGTAGCAATGGCAAGTTGACATTTGTTTTCATATAGATAATTATGTAAAGTGGCAGTCATGGGTGTCTCGCAGTGGTAGAGAAAGAGAAAAGCTGCTTTCTTTACAGTGCAGACTTGAAGAACTATAGGCACAGTAAGGACACCTTGAGATAACAGCTAACAAAAAAATACGTATAAATGCCATGAGTTCTGCTTTATGTTTTAACTGCTACATATGCTCATTTTCTGACCATGAACAGGCTCAAGCAAAGAGGTTTTCTAGGTGACAAAGAGGAGGAATTAATGTACAAATATGAAAATACTTAATTCTCTGCTTTTCCTCGCATTAAAAATAATGCTTAGAAGAAATCTCAGGTGAAGTCACACATGTGCTTTTGAGGCAAACAACGGGGCAAAAGTTGGGAGAGGACAAATCTGGATGAAGTCATGAGCACAGTTTCAGGAAAAGGGTAGAAATGATACCACACTGAGAACTGAATGAACAGCACTATCCACTTTGCCTGAGGAATTACACTTTGCCTAGTTATGTTAATGGAAAGAAAAAAAGTTATTCTAGAGCGAGCAAGACTATTACTCTACCTTCCATACAACCAAAGGAGTTAACTGTAAATTCTAGATAGCCTAGAACAGTCAGATGGGACCTTGCAAGAACATAAAAACCTCATTAAAAAAAATGAAACTGTACTGAAAACCAGTTGAATATGAGAATCAAAGAAGTGAGCCCCCCACCAAAATTATTCATAAATTTCCATGTAATAATGACACATTATCCACTGTTTTATTGGGTTTGCTGCTGGTGGAAGGGGAAATGACATGACTCTGCACACTAGGCTGCACAGAAAGTGGCCACACTGGGAGACGGAGTTGATCAATAGCAAATCTGAGATGATGCCATGTATAACTTTTTTTTTTTGTACAAAAGAACATCACAGATGATGATGATGAGAATACGCCAGATGAAATATTAATAAAACATTCAATACAGTTAATCTGGAGTCTTTAATCAAGAGATAGTCCAACTGTGCAAGGCACACAAATGAATACTGGCTGTACAGTCATACACAAAGGATAACAGTAAATGAGCTAACGTCAAGCTGAAGCTTTTATCACAACATCGCATCCCAGAGACTCATATTAGCCCCATTCTGTTTAACGGCTATATTGATTAATTGAAAGGAGTATGTCAAGAATAGAGCAGCCTGTTGGTCAAATTCTTAGTCAATAATACATCTCATGAACATCACCGTATCAGAGAAAAGAGATTCAGGAAGGTTTCCATATTGGCAGAATAGAGATTTTTAGCCAGGAAAAATACAAGCTAATCCATCTGTGAGAAAAGAAACTGAAACACGGCGATAAAATATGAGCGAATGTTCAGTGGAGCTTTGTGGCCATGGGAGATCTGGGAGAAAGCGAAGAAAGGAACGGAGGTGTACGAACTCTGCAGGGGTCGGATCCCCAGAGGCGCGCTCGCAGCACCCGGCCAGTTTGCTCACAGGGACTGGCAGCACGCCAGCTCCCAGATGTTCACCTGGAGATCTGAGTGATGATATTGAACCTCCGAGGGAAGGCATCCTGTCCTCCTTCCTGCACAACATGTGCGCTTGGGGCTATGTGACCTCCTGGCCTTTAGCTGTCTATAATGAACTTGTCTGCTGCCTGACTGCACGTGTCTCTGCTGGAGCATTGACTCAGGTGTATCCTGTCCCCGAGCAAATATTGTGTGGCTGGAGGCCTGCAGCCAATACAAGCCATCACCTCAAAGGAGTGAGAGTTGAGTGCCAGAAAGACAAGGAACTCAGATGATGTTGCTCAACAACTTCTTTGTGCAAAAGGTCTGCAAGAGTTCTGCTCAATTTGCTGTCTGAGTTGCTGATCATCATTGCTGAGCAGAAGAACCACACGGCACTCGATCCCTTACCAAAAAAAAGGAAGGAGAGAAAGGAGGAAGGCATTCAGACTGAAAAGGTAACATGAGGACTACTGCTACGTCTAATCCAGCCTGGGGAGACCTGAAGCTATTGGCAGTGAATGCTTTCAATGATGAACATCAAGATGTGCAAATCTGGTTAAAAGAAAGAACGTGAGAACTGGCCAAAGTATTTTAAGCAAACAGGAAATTAAGTGATTTTTTGGAATGACTCAAGCAGGTATGATTTTTTTAAGTAGTAAATTAATTTCAAAAGGAGTAAAATCTCATAGAACAAGCAATTAAGTATGCATTTTTAAATACATAAACATTTTACCTTTAAAACATTATTGCTAAAAGCGTGTGTAGTGAAACATTTCACAAATCTTATCGCTTCCCCAAAAGCATTATGGCATTTCATAGAGAAGAGAAAGCTAGAAGAGAAGAGAAATCACATACTATCTTTCAACAGGAATGCTTTGGAGTTTGTTTTTTACTTGCCTAGTTACGTGCTTTCTTTTTGCCCGCTTCATTATTAAAAAGGAACTCATTCACCAAGCTCTGAAGCCCAGCTGTGAATCCGGCTGAAGCCAGTTTACTTCTGGCCCATAGAGAGCAGAGGGTCTACAACTGGAGACTGCAGCCCACACAGCACCTTATCCCATCGTCACAGAGAGTGCCATCAACACACACCAACCCAGAAGAGCCTCACTGCTGAGGCCCAGAAGCGGGCTGCTGCTGAGAAAGAAATAACCACTTGTAGGCCAAATGAATAGTACTACCTCCAGCTATCTACTCATCAGAGCCCCCAAACAACGCTGAAGGAAGCTTATCCAAACCACATTCACAGCAAGGCCTTTGCTAGCCAAAAGAATTCATGTGTCATTCTTGTATGTATTATTTCGGTGCCTATTCAAAGCAGCGTGATGTAAGTAAATAGCCTGGGGGTGTTGGTGATCTTCCTCTTCCACTCCAAACTCAAAACCACATGAGATCTTTGATAACATCAGTACCCCAGTGACCCCCCTCTTGGTTCCCAGATATACCTTAATAAAGTTTCAGTTGAATACTGATGACATAATTGGGGTAGAAAGAACACAAATTCATCTTGTGTTAGTATCTCAACAATACCAAACGTGCTGAATTGAAAAAAATAAGTCTATTTATATATTCTTTATTGCATACGTACTATTGCTTTCAGCAGTAGCTTTGCAACCAATTGGTCCTATGGTTTATCCCACACTTTTGCCAATAAAACCTTCACATTCACAGCACAATGGATTGCATTTCTAGGACAATATACAGTGCATTCTATAGCATATCACATGTGCATAGCTGTATCTATAAATACATCAACAAGAACATTAGAGAAATACGCTTCCTAATAGGATATTTTTCTTAACGCAATCCTTTCGTGTTATTACCTTTTACAGGTGTACTGCAAGTTGTTTGCTTTGTCATTTAAGAAACTGCTGCTTCGATATTTTGGAATGCACTGTCGACACTAAAGGCTGAAGGGAGTGATATTGATGGCAAACTCCAAAACCAGCAAAACCTGATGAATGGCCTCTATTGCAATGAGGAGTCACACTGCGGTGCTATGGATTTACCTTCCTGTGAACGTAAAGAAAGTGAAAAGGATGAGAGGAGGACAGCTGTGTGTTTAAAAGACCAAATCACAGACTTTCAGCCAGTGGTATTTATTTCACAAATTAAAGGGGTTTTTTTGTTGGTTTTTTTGTTGCTTTTATCTAGCTCTGGAACTGACAAAGGGAGCCATAAATTTAATAGTCAACAAACCTTATGGAAACATGACATTAAATCTTAAATTAGCATGCACTAAATGAGATCTTTATTATGAGATTCAGTGCCAAAGATATTTGTGTTGTTTGTACAACATCATATATATCTTTGCAGACAAAGCTAAAAACACTGCAAGAAAATTCCTATTTCTTTCAATTTTAGAATAAGGAGTTATAAATGTTAATTAGGTACTCTGAGAAAAGGGAAGTACTTTAACATTTTGGATACACTGAAGTAATTCAGAAGTGAAGACATCCAACTTACGTCACCTAACTATATTTCTCTCTTCAATGTTAGAAGCATCTGCTAAAGAACAAACATTAATTCTAGAATCCTCACTGAACGAAGCAATTTTAGTATTTTTTTAAAGAAAGCCAGCCATGATGACTGAGGAAAACAGATCTACATTAAGTATATATGCTTTAAGAAGAAACACATCTTCTATTCCTCACCGCTCAATCCAGTAACCATTTTGAAAGGCCGCCTTTGCTTTTATACAAGGCTCACTGTGTCTTTTGTGTTTTCTCTATCATCCTTCTCAATGACAGCGTTGGATCACAGAGCTGTAGTGTGATTTAATAGCCAGTATCTCAGGAGGGACTAATAATAAAACCGCCTGCCTCTCGACTTCTTTGAAAGGCAGAATTGCAGAACGCCTCGTCCCCCATCTTCTCCCCATTCCTCACGCGTACCGAGGAGGCGCCTGTAACCCAACACTTCGCACCGTTTCAGTTCCTCGAGCAGACAAAAACACGCACTGAGCAGTGCAAGAGAAGAACTTGGGTCATGTGAGCTTCAGCTAAAACCAGTCCCCCTGTTTGAATGGTGCCATATTAAAAGCACACACTGGTAATAAAATTCAGGGCTTATGGTATATTGGCTTAGGGGCTTATCCACCTGACACATTATTTACAAGATAGAAGAGGTATTACAGTGGTGTAACTTGTATTAGTAGAGTGGTCAGGACTGTGCCCAGTTGGGACCACCAATGCGCTTAAAAGAAAGGCAACAAAAATACGACAAGGTTTATAAACGCAAACTATATAAAAGCTTAAAGGAATGTGTTACTTGGACAAAGACAAGACAGCCGTGGAAAGCAGGGAGAGAGAAATGGGACACGGCAGTCTTCCAGCATCTAAAGATCACCATAAAGGTGACAGTGATAAATATTCACCACGTCCTCTGGCAATAGAACTAGAAGAAGTCGGTTTATCTTGCAGTAAAGAAGATTTAGCTTGGCTACCAGGAGAATCTTTCTTCCCATAAGGATACTGAATCACTGAAACAAGACATGGGGAAAGCTGTGGAATCTATTTCATGGGTTTAGAAGAAAAGTATAGATGAATTTCCATCAGAGATACAAGAACAATTAAGACCTACATTTGTATACCCAAAGATAATGTTTATTTTTAGAAGATGTCTTGTGGGCCAAGAGCTGCTGTATCTGAATACCTACGCAAATTTAAAAAACTAATGAGCACTTGTATTGATTAAACCAACACAACGATTTAAATACAGAGAAGCAATCAAATAAACCCAGTTGCATACCTTGAGCTAGAACCCTTATGTGGACACATGCAGCCATTGTGAACACATGCAGCCTGGTTGAAGAAGATTTTGCATCTTGAAGTGGATCTTCACCTTCTTTAAAAAAACTAAGTTCTTCCCCCTTTGAAGACCTTTGCCCTAACTTTAGTTCTTATCCATTTCCATATTTGGTTTCCAATTTTATGGCCCTTTTTGGTTATTCTCAATGTTACATAATTCCCGTCCCCCCCACCTCGCACATCCCTCCCACCCCCAACATTTTTTAAACAACCTGTGCAGTGTCCACAACTTCCAGAATCTTGTTAGCAGGGAACACTATATGGCCACAGAGGTCTACCACCTAGCACGGGAAAACAGAAAGAAAGTAGGTTGTCACATGAGGAAAAAAGTGAAAGCACTTCCAGGAGACCAGGGGAAAAAAAGGAAAAAAGAAAAGGGGGGGGCAACGAGTGGAGATAGAATGATTATAAGACCTCTCAATTCTAAATGCAGTTCCTACTGTATACTTATTCTTTCTAGAAAATATACACAGAGTTATTACAGAGCTAGTGGGATTGTATCCAATGAAATGTCACCAATACCATTTATAAAAATCAGCATAATCCCAGCTATGGTATGTGTATTGGCCAGTTCAGGTGTGGCACCAAGAAGATGCCAAATACCCCATAGTGTGAAGAGTTTCTTGTTCCAAAAACCTATGATTTAAGCACAAGGCAAAAGACAAGAGCTGGCTATAACAACTGGGCAAAGCGACCTACAGAGTAACGGCGGGTGATGCGAGTCAGGTGAGGTCATTCCTTGCTCCTCGCTACTTGTCTCATTTGGGGAAGTGGGGAGGGCCAAAGAATTTTTAGCAGTAAGCTTGCTAAAAGTATCATTTGCAGTTCTTGTAATAAACCAGAGGGTGAGATCAGATCCGTAGATTTGAGAAGACCACTGTGCGTTTTTATACGCATCTTTGAAACAACTGCTTTTCAGAGTCAAAAGGGAAAAGGACTTCATTATGTTCTGCCCAGTGAGTATACGCACATGAAGATCTCATGCATGTATTTGAACTTCTTTCTTCCATTTTGCCATCCAGTTATTCTGAAAACTCGTTTACACAATTCTTCATCTCCTACACTAATTAAAATCAGAAGGATCAGGGAAAGTTTGCAGTTCAGGAACAGTAGGGCGTTCTTTTAAGCCTCTTGAGGAAAAGGACAAATCCTCATGTTGCTGATGTAGAAAACCAGAGGGTAGTTTTCTAAACTTATTTTCAAAATCAGAGGGAGAGACCTCTCACTCTGCAATATTTAAAGAGGGCAGTACACAACCACGCAGCAGAGGTTTCCAAGGGTACAACTGGATGTGAAAGGGCCAACCTCTCAGCCTCTGCCCTGCCTAGAAACAAGACCCAAGGCACCAGCTACCCACTGCACGCCTGGAGGAACGGGGCAGCTGGATCTCTTCCACAGACACAGAATAGGGGCCAATTCCCAATACAGAAACCCCCAGATTTTTCCAAAATTCATAGAGGTAAAAAAATCACTCACTTTTAATTTCTCCTCTGCTTCTTGAATACGGAATATATGGAGAAAGCATGGATGCTCTTCAGGAAGCAGACATAGACTAAAAATCCATGTACTTACAGCAAATTTGAGTTTTACTTTCCAGCACAAGGTGGAACTCAACAGTTTGTGCTATATGTAGCTGAATCTGAGACATTTGTGGACGCGGACATACTAGATTAATGAGTAGAGAAAACTAAAGTGTTGGAGAGCCATTTTCATAACTCTCCATGCGTACGTGCATATATGTGAGACTTCCACTGACCAAGTAGAAGCCGCCTGCTGGGGACTTCACAAATAAATGAAAACTGTAATTCCTTCCTTGCAAACTTAACCTTCACCAAAGCAGGCGGTGCAACACTTCCGTCTCAAGTTAGCTTCTACTTCACTTTCAAGGTGATGGAGAGAAGCATTTTAACAATAACACAGGTGTTGGTCTAACTTTATCAGACAAACTCCAACCGAAGACTGTTTTGTGACAACATTCACTGACCTTTGTAAATTGAGCTAATATTGCCATTGAGTTAATATGATTTTGCGCGTGTGTAGGCAACTTCTCCTTTAAAAGAAACTGGGCACAGCCCAGAAAGGAGAATACAATGAACATAGGAACACAGGTCTGCTAAGTATTTTTGAGAGACAGGGTAGAAAATATAAATCTGGCGGTTATACTCGGCCAGATTATGGGATAAGACTATGAAACAGGCTATCCTTGTAGTCAGATTTCCAGTGAGGAAAATAAAGACATGATTTATCCGCTTTACGTATCGCTTCTCTCTTTGGAAATCTGCATACACAGAACAGGCTCTCTCTCCTTTGTCCATGGGTGCTCCAGATGTTGCAGTTGCAGTAGTGCCAGTTGCAGTATAAAACAAACTTCTGCCAGTTCAGGCAAAAAAAGGTCACCTGAGTTTTTCTTTAATAAGGAAGAATACCAGCTGTCTCCTTTTCATATTCCCAATAACAAATCTGGATTCCTTTTACTCACCATCGGAACAAAGAATAATCCAGGGCCTCCTGTAAGCAGATGCTTGCCCAAAAGATTTTTTTTGAAACTACTGAATGCAGTTGTAGTAGGCTAAAAATGGCATTAATATACCTGCAAATAAAATATACTTATACAAAGCCTTAAGAAAGAATCTGGATGCTAGTCAGAAAATTGTGATGCTACCAGGAAAATTAATAATAAAAGGTTATTCTCTTCAATGTGAATACTTCACGATTTTAGTCTGGAGAAGGGAAGACTGAGGGGGGATCTTCTCAATGCTTATAAATACTTAAAGGGAGGGGGATGGGAACAGTCTTTTTTCAGTGGTGCCCGGTGAAAGGACAAAAGGTAATGGGCACAAACTTGAATATAGGAAGTTCCATCTAAACATGAGGAGGAACTTCTTTCCTTTGAGGATGGCAGAGCACTGGCACAGGCTGCCCAGAGAGGTGGTGGAGTCTCCCACTCTGGAGACATTCCAAACCCGCCTGGACACCGTCCTGTGCAACCTGCTGTAGGTGACCCTGCTCTGGCAGTGGGGGGTGGACTAGATATTCTCCAGAGGTCCCTTCCAACCCTGACCATTCTGTGATTCTGTGATTCACTGGTATGTTCAGAGGGTTGCTTAGCCAATTCTAAGACTTGTCTTGAATAGTAAATTCCACCTCTCCCAAAAATGTTGTTTCCAATTCAACAATGAAAATGCGTATCAGCTTTTTTAACCCTCCTTTTTCTAAAGAAAAGAAAAAAAAACCAAACCAACCACCACCACCAAGAAAACCCACAGAAACCGTCGAGATCGTGGGTTTGGCCAACTACGTATATTCCCGAGAACTTTGTCAGCGTGGGAAAGTCTCTTATCATACATGAAACCAGAAAAGGCTTTCTGTATGCAGGCGTTTCTTTTAAAGCTCTCAGTGCTTACATCGAAAGTGGGAAGGCTGGCGCAAAGTGTCCTCAGCACCTCCTCAACACTCTCCTCATCACCCATACGACTGGATGGCTGTTAAGAGCGTTGCAGCACTGGGAACGGAGCATGTTGGAACATACCCTTGTATCGCAAAAATGGAAACAGAAGCCACTGAAAACACCAGAAGGGAAAAAATACCCACCATAAATGTTTCCTTCAATTCAATTTAAAATCTCTAAGCTCTTAAAAATCCCACTCTTTCTCAGCTTCCTACTGCTGAGCTAAACTAGCTCATCCTATTTGCTCATATTTAGCATGCTTTCTAGTAGTCCTTCACTTCAGCTGTACATGCAGCACTTATCTGCAAGAAGGCAATTGCTTACCTGGTTTGTTGGGTTTTTTGCAAGACAATTCAGAATATAGAGATATTTACCATTAAATCAGTTCAGAACATACTTTTTACTACTGTTCAGTGCAAGAATAGCTGAAGGCTTCCTTAACAAGTACATCAGAAGGAAGGAGACTCATAGAAGTTGTAAGCCATTTTTTTCTTTATATTTCTGAAGAAAGTTTGCCATCCTGGGCCTCCGGGCACCTGTCCCATAAATTAACCCACAAAGATAAATAACTGTCTGTAGATATTTGCTTCAGTCCACTTCTTCCTCAGCAACTTGGCGGGGTGTGTGGAGGGGGTGGAATAGGTTTTGTAGCAAGCCCAGAAGTTAACAAACCTACATTCTTGTAATGCAAAGGTGGAGAGGTGAGATCTAAAGCCAAGTACTCCCAAACAAGAATGCCCGGCAGCAGAATCCCTTCTTCAAATTGAGGGCATCTCAGCTGAGCAGCTCTGCTGCTTCCAAGGAGGGGGTAAAGAGGAAGAGAAAAAAAATAAAGAAAAAAATAAAGAGGACAAAAAGGGTGTGTGTGTAACTTTTCAGGAAATCAGACTCAAACTATTTGCAGATCAGTAGCTTAAAAACACACTTATGAAGGCCAATGTTTTAAGTAGAATACTGGATGTGGGGCAGTGGTCAAAATTCAAAGGGAGCTACAAGATACGAGACACAGCCCCTCAGCTTACAAGCAGCACATGGTCTTGGAGAAAAACAGAAGCATCCAGATCATCCCGACACTTTGAATACTAGAATTGGACATAGATGTCTGCAGAGTCTTTTAGGGCATTTCTGGTGTCAAATCGTTTGCTCATGTCCCCACCGGGTCAGAGCTCAGCTTTGACAATTGCATTACATGCACACCAGTTCCCCCCATCCTTCTGGAGGAAAAAAAGAAAAAAAAAAAAAAGGCATTGTTCCCTTCAAAGAGAAGTTATAGCCATGATTGAGAGGATAATTTCTTCCACAGTTCACTTACTCTGCCACGGAGAGTCTTCCAAATTATTCCAGCAGGATTCATGTCTTCATACACTATGAATGAGCCTGGCATTTACTTCTGGGTGTCACAATCATGCCACAAAACCACACCTCTGACAGAGAACAGGTCGGCCCTCTCATTTTTCTTAGAAACTACCTTCTTTAAAATGAAGGGAGAAAAAATGATACTTGATAGCACCATGTACACGCTCAAGGAGAACAGAGCTTGATTTCTACTTCCCCAGAAGTATTTTGGGTCAGGAAAGCTTTGTATCCTGGTAAGTAAATCTGTCCAGCTATGAGGAGATGTAAAGATGACTTCGAACTGCAGATCATGGCAGTAATACCACTCAAAACTATTTTATATTAAAAAACAACAACAAAAGGCTCTCAGGGCAGCATGCTTCAGGAACAGGGATGCTGAGGAACAATTTCAGGTTGGTGTTTATGTCCCCACAGTTGAGCTGTACCAATTTTGGTTGAAGGCCACATGCTAATCCATGACCTTCTTTCTGTGGGGCCGAAACTCCACATTAGACTTGCCAAACTCTGCAAGACCAACACTGGCCTTTGAAGTTCAAGAGAAGGGTATAGGGAAGAGCTTCCCCATCTCCCCCTCCCTTCACATTATCAGTGGAAGGCTTGAAAGGTCCTTACGCACAAACCTCTAGCACAGAAACGAAGCCCAGCTGGGGCGAGCATCTTCAACTCACCGATGTACTGAGAACTCATAACATTTATCCTTCACCCTTTTTAAACGGTCTCCTAGCTGCTCCTTCTGGTACTCTTAGTTAGGAGGCAGGTTCGGGTACGGAAAAGGATTGCCCTGATCTCTACCTCCTAGCGATAAGAATCTCCAGACACGGACAAGTGCCACGTTGCCCCAGGTTCTGCATACCCCAAACAGCAGATAAGTGCACACAGACAAGTGCAGACAAAAGGGGACAAAAGAGTATTGACAGACTTTTATAAACTTTATGTGGGACCCAGTATGTTTTACAGGAGACAAGTATTATGATCATGTTATAAACTGTAAGTTTTGACTTTAAGACTAATTAAGTCAAAAAGAAATACCAAGAGAAGAAAGAGTAAAGAAAGGATTCATCTGTGAGGAGATAAAGAAACTTTTCAGCTCGAATACAGTTAAATAAAGGACATAGAATCAGGCTTATTTGTGTGACCACACAGGATAACAAAATCAAACCGAAAGTTAGAGCTGGACAACTCACAGATAGGATATCAAAATTAGATACATCTGTTTACATTCAGTTTTCAAAACTTAACATCTGAATCGTCAGCAATAATGATCTGTAGCAGACTGGCCACCTGTTACTATGTTAGAACCACTGTATCAACATCTACTTCCCTACTAAGTTAAAAAAGCATATGTGCATATACATACATATTTCAATAATGAAACACGGACATTTCATTCTCCATATTTTTCTGCTACATTCTGTGTTTAATAATTTCATTTAAGTGTTTTAAGAGGCAGCTGTTCAAAGTACATGATTATTTTTTTTTTTGAGGTAGGTTTCTTGATCTCTTCTTCATCCCCAACTCTTGAACGGGGTCAATATGACCAAGTAAGGGCAGTCACTGCAGAGGCTCAGGTCGTGCTGCCAAGCACCGAGGGTGGAACCTTCAAGGGGGGACCACAACGCCTGTAGTTTAATAGCACAACTTGGGTTTTTTTTTCCAGATGCTTCACCAACTCATCGTACTCAGTGTCAGTTAACCAAAGAACATCAACTCATACCTTACCACTCCGCAACACTTCCAACTTTTAATTCAGTAAAACCCTGCAAGGGCAATTTAGGAGTCCTGTCTCATCGGTGGCAAAGCTGAGAGAACCGCAGGAAGAGATGGGAACAGCTACTTTGCCTTCCCTTCACTTCTGCAGTTGTGAAGCTGAAAAATCTTTAAAGAACAGATAGATTGTGACACCCTCATTCTGGGGAAAACACATGCTACAGCTACACTATACAAATCAGTTGGTCACATAAGCAGCCAGAGGTACCTTTCAAGTCAGAGTATCCACCCCTGAAGCCCTGACTTGCAGTCATGGCTGGAAGTACCCCCACGAGATTCCCTGCCCCTATTTTCTTAACTCGAACAGCTTGGAAGTAGAAGCAACAACGGCCTTTCATTATTAGCACACTCCAAGACTGAACAACCACAGTTTCTGCACTGTAGGCATTCAGTGAAATCATTTAATTATCTGTATTTTCTAAACTACACCAAATAAAAAACACTAATGGACAAATTATTATTAATGTCATCAGGTATATTAAACCCTATTCTGTAATATAAAAGCACCAGAATGTTGGCTAGGCATCAATGACACTCAATTCAGCAATAAAAATATCGGGCCTAAACACACACGCATTGTATTTTATAAGGAAGATGAGAAACATATGGGCAACAGCTGTAACGTGCACCATCTACACACTTGGGGAAGAATTTGTCAATAAGAAGAGGAAGCGTTCGCTCTCACTAGCCACGATGACAGATTAAATTCATCCCTTCTGATTCCATGGAAACTATGAATTAGTTGAAGGAATGAATTTGACAGGAGCGAAGACTAATGTTACGCGTTGGTTCTCTAGGACAGCTATTCCTCAGAAACCGCTGCTCTGCTGTAGGGCCTGAACGCTCCATTCTGCTTCGGATTCAGCAGAGATTTTTTTTTTTTGATACAGCAACCTAAAAAAGCTGAGATTTGCACACTGCGTAAATTTTAGGTAAAACACATCCTGTTTGAGATTAAAATGCTCCAGTATCTGAAAGCGTTAAGATGCATAATAAAACCTGAAGATTGTTCAGGTTTGAAGGCTGTCAGGAAGTTTTTGCAGTCATTTCTGCACTGGCCAGATGACTCAAGATGCTCTGAAGAAACAAACTAAGTATGGATGTTGCATGCACAAGAACTAAAAGCAGTACTATTATCACAGTTGGATTTATCCCGGATAGTTAGCAGAATTATGACCAATAACGTACAACTCAAAATTTAAAGCTGACCTCAAAACCCACAATTTTAACTTCAGGTTTAAAAATTCCACAGGAAAAATAATTTTAGGAGACCCATTCCTTTTAGCATGGTAGAAATCTGAAAAACTGATTTCCGTAATTACAGCCTTTCTTGCTGAGCAGATCAGGTGAAAAATTTAACAGGTCACGTGAGACACAGAATTTCACATGCACTGCACAGTAAAACAGAACATCTTCACTTTGGAGTTCTGTTGCCCAGCATACACACGTACCCACCTTGGGGAGGGGGGTCACGTTACCTACAGAAGAGTCTTCACCACTGTGAGAATCACTTCAAAATTCAGCAGTTTAAAAGATGTATCAAATGCAAGAAGACACACACACACATATCCCCCCCAAGAATGCCTTAAACACACGGTGCACTCAGTTTAGCAACATTTACTGCTAAATTTCATCTCTGCATATGTGAAACATAGGGTGCTTTTGCCTTTAAAAATTTAGTAGGCAACTAAACTGAACATTATACACAGTAAGCATCTTAGTATTTTATTTGTTGCATCTTTTATACAGAATAAGCTTCACTGATATTTAATTCACTGCAGTATTCTGCTGATGTAGCAACAAAAGATTACATTATAAACAAAGAACAAAATTTTTACTTTAAATTTTTTTATATATGTGGAATTTTTTCAGTTGACAAACAGCATCACAATTACTAAAAAAACCTGAAATAAGCATGTAAGCTAAGGCCAATTTTTTTTAATCTCCAATTGATAGTTTTCCTATATTTATCATAAATATTGGAAGCTAAACTCCAGCAACTAAAAATAAACATATCTATAATTTCCTAGCAACATGGAGAAAACATACAACAACAAAAAAGTTTCTTTTCACTTAAGTTGACATCTGCAATCTATTTACACTATATATGTTAAAATTCCACAAGATCATGGAGGGTAAGGAATTTCGAAATAACCTGTTAAGCATTACTTAAAATGGCAATGTTTTAACTCAGGTCTGGGATTTTAAAATTGCTAAAACATTGAAAGACAATACACTGCAGTATGTCCATACCAATATTACATAAAAAAGACAAACTACGCCATAAAGTGTCACCGAGATGCTCAACCAAAAATAATATACATTTGTATCTTTATCAAGATAGATATTACTGTAAAAATGCTCACATTAAAAAATATAGTTATTATTGTTTGGATTTTCATTAAAACTAGAAGGGACTACATGAGCCAAAGTATGAGGAATTCGTATATAATGACATGCTTCCTCATTTTATAGCACTAATAAAAATAATAATAGAGAAAGCTCTATTATAAATCTTTAATAATGATGGTATAATTTCCTAGTATCTTTTAAAAACTTTACTATGTGGGTGTATGTGCATGCAAGTCTGTGCACATGTGCTTGTGTACATAAATACACAAACACATAAAAAATACCGAAGTGTATATATTACACATACACACATATCCACATTCCTGCATATAACACTTCTATAATGCAAACATTATGCAGGGACTCTTCCATGTGACAATGAAGCGCCACATGCCATGCTTTCTTATTATTTGTCTTTTTATGTTTTGTCCAGTAAATGTAACTAACGCTTTCATATTTGGCCAAATATAACTGTTAAGATTTTTGAAAATCATGACGTGATTTAGCCATAACATCTTACACAAGAAATAAATGATACTGCAAATACTTCTGATCACAAGTTCAACATGAAAGTTCGTCATGAAATGGAATGTAAATTATTCTAAAAATTAGTATTCAAAAATTAGTTAAATATTATGGCAAACAACTTGGAATTTGTAGAAAGTTTAAAATGTAATTCACATTACAAAGACTGGAGATACTTTATAGGTAGAACTTTTAAATATGGATATGACTGGCATTTATTTTTAAGCTTACTTCTATTAGAAATAGACTTGTTTCCTGTACAGGTGATGCTTTGTCTATACCATATACAGTAGAAAAATAAATTCTTTACCAACCTAGAAATAGTTTATAAAACTCTTGAAGTTTCATTTTCTTTGCTAAACATGCCAAGATTAGACTGACAACTATAAATAAAAGCTATATAGACAACAGGTAAAGTAGAACAAGTTAAGAATACTACAATTTACAGGACAGACTTTATTGTACTAATATTTCCTGTGTGCTTTGCAATAGGAATAGGGTTGACTTTTCTTTTTTGTTTATGTTTTCTTAGAAAAGATAATTACTTGCAAGAATATAACACAATATCAAGATAATTTATAATATACATGTACTTCAAACAGCAGCCGGGTTTATGGTATCATAGTAACCTAGAATGATAATCCAAGTCATAATTAGAAGTACAATACCTAGGACATAAGTGGGAAAGGCAATTTTATTTGGGGAAAATGGAGCAAATCAAACTCTTAAAAGCCTTAATTCTCAAAATCATCTATTTACTATAATACATACAAGACGATCTTAAATCTTGTTATAAGTGAAGATTACAACAGTGACCATCATAAAGCTTTTTTTTTTTTAAACTACACAAAACATTCTAGCAGCTGAATGAGCCAAAATCGTTTTCTTCTTTGCAGAAAAAGGTATATTTTAAGCATGAAAGAAAAAAAGCTGCTATGAAAAGTCTCACAGGTAGTGTTATCTATGGTCTCCCCTTTGCTACAATTTGTAACCTTCTAAATTTTTTACCGCTAACAAAATATTTAACCAAAAGATGTGTTTAAATTAAGCAGCATTCTTTTACAGCAAAATTGGTACCAATGTAAAAGGAAAATAAATGAAAAAAAGAGATAATTTAAAAATATGGTGCAAAAAAAAATAAAAAAAAATCAGTCATTTGAATTCTTAGTACAACATACCACAGGAAAAAAAATATGAATACAAGTTTATGTGATTTTTTTATATATACACACTCCAAAGAGGTTAATTGTCAGTACCCAAAGTATTTATTGCTATGTATTAGCAATGCATTTTTGTATATCTTTAAAGGGTCACATAAAAATAGATTTAAAGAATAGATTAATTGAAGTCCTAGATTAAAACATTGTTTGGTTTAGAGAATTTTACTACAACAAAATTCATGTTTATGTATGAAAAGTTATATAACCTTATATGAAAATGTCATGAACTATCTTCTAATCACTACATGTATTCCCAAGTGGGAAAAATTAAAATATCTAAAATATATTAGATTAAGTTTACAAGACCATCAATGATCTTTTAAACATGCAGCTGTTTACAGAATTAACAGTTTTACAAAATGTTTAGTTCAGTAATGGAACATAAAGAAATAAGTAGGCAACATCAAAATTTTTGTACAATATTTGAAACTCACTTTTACAACAAGCATGTCCTTGGTATTGTGCTGTAAGAAATAATAAGCAAGTTCACCCACCCTTAACAAACTGTCCACAGGTATACTTACAAGTAAAGATGGATGGTGAGGGATTGTAAAATTCTCAACAGTGCATTTTGCATTCTTCCATAAACCATCCTAAGCATACCGTCACATAAGTAGCCAGGAGATTACAAAATAAACTATAGCTGGGCTTTAGTTGTTTACACAGAATGCTCGAATGTGAATAAAATTGCCAAAAATAGCATGTTAAATAACAAAACCAGCCATAAAGCAGGCTGTAAGCATTGAATGTTTCATAAATGTAATTTTTTAAATCATTAAATTTCTATAGAAAAATTTTATTCACAATATATTGTGACAAACCGTCACAGGAATGATATAGTGATTGCAATAAGGTATCATGCAGCAGCAGCTTTGTACTTTATAGCTATTTTTGCTTTTAAAAATTAAACCTCTCCAGTCATGCTTATCACACAGTTTTTATCTGCAGTGTGTACAAATGAGGAACACAGTACGGGATATAACAAAAAGATGTCCAATCAGCTGGATGGGAATTATTTTTCATAAATATGAAGTACATTACTGTATCCTGAAACATGCATGTCTATCGCTTGTCCTTACTGTCCAGTGCCAGGCTGCCTGCAATCATCTTCTATTTATATAATACCAAGAGGGTCTGCTGGTAATTGTGACTGTATCAGCTGAGGCTGCAGTGGTGGTGGTAACTGAAGAGGTACCATTGGTTCCACCATCTGCACTGCGTTGGAAGGCGGTGGCTGACACGCCACTGGGTTAGGTGCTTCTACGATCTCTCCATTGTAAAAGAAAAATTGACACTGTTGAATGAAGGTCTCTATAACCGACTGGTGGATTTTGGTGGTAGAAAGAAACTCTCTGTTTTCAAAATCAGGTCTCATCAAAGTAGGCCAGAAACAAATTGATAAGTTATCAGCAGTCATAAAGTTGGTTTTATATTGCTGACTAACCCTGAAATGAGAACAACATGCACAGAATTAATTAAAACCAGTATGCAATCAACTATGAATATTTTCATAGCTCTCTAACTGTAAGTGTTATTATTAAACAATCTCAAGTTTTTTCTTACTTTCCTCCAGTTATCCACTAAAACTATCGTTCTTGGGTTTTTTAAGTGATTATGCAGAAGAAAATTTAGAAAACATGACTCTTCCAGATTTGGATAGCTAACAAATATATATCTGATTAAGCTTTTAATCAAGAAATTCAACATTCCACCAACATTTTGAAGTAACAATAATAAACTTTAAATTTCTCAACCAGCTACAAGATTTCATAAAATTAAAATTTCATCAATTAAAATGCATGGAAGAAAAATGGCAGAAATGGCTTCTTACTGTAGGGCAGTCAGATATTAACTAGCATCTATGGCACTCAAAGAAAAAGACATCACATTAGATCACATGTTAAAAATAAACATAAAACAAACAAACAAAAAAATCAAGTGTTGACTAAAGCACATCTCTGCAGGTTTTTTCATACTGGCCAGCAACAGAATTGGCCAGCTGTAAAAAGCATCATCAGTGGAAATTTCACCAATATCAACACACGTTAATTTTGTTTTATTTTTCAATGTATAATGCAAAGATTTCCAACTGGGTTTCTCTTCCTTGAAGTTTCCTGCTTTTAAGCAGAGGCTGAAACAGGATCTTCACTTACGATCTCAATTCATTATTACAATACTATTAAAAGAAAAAACACCAAACCCAACAAACAATCCTCTTATCAAATTCATCATCGACAATTAAATGCCTCCTCAGAAAAAACACACTGCTTTTCATAGTAATAGGCTAGAAAGAGCCAGGATATTTTGTCTTCTAAAAATACTCTGTGTTCTAAAGTAACATCACAATTTTATCTAGAAGAATTAGCGAGAGATACATGAAAAATTGTGTGTTAATACATCTGACAAACACCCAAGATATTCATTCAGCTGGGAACATGCAATTCCTATATTACAGTAGACAGCACAAAGGTAACTGAGGTACAGTTGTCCTGCAGAAATTAAGACAGAAAATAAAACTTCAGCAACTTGTCAGTTACAGTTTTGATGATTAACAAGAGCAGACTGCAAGAATTTCTGACAGCTGGCTGTAGTCCATAGATTCAAAAGCTGTGAAAACCATAGTAAACACTAGAATTAATGCTATAAGAAAATATTTTCACTCATTTACAATGCATGCATGGTGGTAACTATAAAGTGTAGACTTCCATTTTAGCATGCGCATTACTTATTCCAAATAGTGTGAGGGTACACAAATATTGCCTCTCAATCTGTTTTGAATAAGTTTGGTCCCAAGGATATTTGGATACTATTTCTGAGTGACAGTAATATTCATAATCTCTTTCCTAGAAGAATTACATTTTAACTTCATTTAAGAACCCAAAAATATAAATGTAAGCTTACATTTTGCTTAGCATTTTTATTAAACAGTTTTCTTCCTATACTGAATTCTTCTGTGTATAAATTCATCCTAGACTATAATCTAGATAGAACAGTAAGTGAGACTTACCAAGAATTAAATAAAATTTAAGTGTAAGACATTGTGATGGGACAATGAATCTGTCAGAGTTTTGAATCAGAACTGCCTTTGCCTTTTCCCTAAAATGACTACAATGAAAAACACCAAAAGGGATTTCAAATTCTATAATGGTGTTTCATTAGAAAACAGACTACAACAAGGTAAGTTATAAAACTGGGGAAATAATAGCACTTGCTATGTAATAAAACTGAAATAAAAGCCAGATCACCTATTTTGCAGACTGCCTTTTTACTGTCATTTTTGCTCTGAATTTAAAATCTTTCAAGGGGCTTTTTCAGTTTCACAGGCCAAAACGTATACCCTCCAACATCATCAAGCACCTCTAGGATTTGATTTTGTGTTTGGTCTTCTCATGCACCTTTTGTTACCCCTTGACATGAGTTCACTGCTTGCTGTCTCTCTCATATTGTTTCTTAAATCTAATCTGACCTAGTTGTAGACTGCTGCTGCTGAAGACAACAGGTGAAGTTTCATTCTTCCCCTGTTCCTTCTCCCTCTCCACCAGCTTTCTGGCATCAGACCACAGGGTGGCCACAGGGTGTTTGAGATCAGCTAGTGTATTCTACAGAAAACTAGATTTCCCCTATTTCTGTTTTCCTTTAGAACATGCTGCAGCTGCATAATGAAACAGTGGGAACCTATGGCTAAAAGCGAGAAAAGGAGAAGAGCATTGCTCTTCTTTCCAGTTGCAGCTCACAAGTAGATAAAACATAACAAACAATCAACTTTATCCTCTCCTGTGTTTACACTTTACATCTGTCCTTTCTAAGGGTAAACAAGATCCTACCAACCTGTATGCCATCTCCTACCAAACCTTCCCAAACCACTTCAGAATCTTTTTATAAGTGCCTAGCAAATGTCTATTCACCTTCTTTTATGTTCACTCAAAATAAAAAATGAGGAGTCTGTTTCTCTTAGTCCTGCCACCTTCCTTCACTGCAAACTCTTTGGAAACTTCAGGCTGTAAACCCCCTCTATGATCAGACTTTAAAAGCTGTACAGCTATGTTTTCCTGGACTTCAGAAGCATATTATGCCATCTTAGCCCTTATGTAGAAAAGGAATCATTATCAAAAAACAAACACAAACCACAACCAATCTCAAAAATACTATATAATATTATACATCAAGAAAATCTGAGAACAGAATATACAAACCTTTTCAAATGAACCTCTAACTTCTAGTTTCATATTCTACATTTATACTAACAGAGGAGCAATGTAGCATGACATTTTCAATTCTAGTAGTCAATTCATTGTTACTAATAAAATCTTTTTTTGCAGCAGTTACAACTTAAACAAAATTTTAGTAGAAAAATATTAAACCTGTTTAGATGCGTTATCACATATCTGAAGACATCATAGTTCACTGGGTGGAATTTCTTCACAATCTCTTTTAACTCGTGTAGTCGTTCTGTCTTATCCATGATTTCTATAGAAATAAGTGACATTTTCTGACACATCTAGAAAGACATACTGAATAAAATGTTGCTAAGTATTTTTCCTAGTATAATGGTACAGATAAGATACCCACAGAGAAATAGCAAGTAAGAAAATATTTGATAAAATTTCTAACTGCATATACTATTGCATAGAATAACTTTTTTATTAGAGAGGTAACTATTTAAACAGAAGAATATTTTTCTGTATTTAAGCAGAATTATTTATCTGCATTTAACAGAAAAGAATCACTTGATTAGTTCATTGTTGGCTTGTAAAATGATAACTAACAACATAACATTTCTTGTTAGATTTTTCTCTACTTGCAAAATGTTAAGACTTAGATATATCCATTAGATTTATTCGGACTGAAGTTTCATAAAGATTTCAGGGAAGGAAGACCTTCACATGAACTTAGAATATCTTAAGCTTATCACTTATTCAAATAATAAAAAAAATTATGAATGAGCCTGGCACAGCTATTTTAAATATACAGTTTAAAGGAGAACAGGGATTTTCACAGGCCCAAGGGACATTATTTATGCTTCAAAGAGGAAATAAGCAACATGTAAGAAAGGACTATGGAATAAAATCAGCAAATTATTAAAAAAACCCCAAACAACTAATGCTGTTGCTAAAACACTTGTGGAGAATACAACCAAAGTATTGTAGAACCATACATTCTGCAGAATATACTTCTGTTCCATGATGAATCATATCATAAAAAGGAATACAAGCTCATTACTTGACTATTACTTGACTGCATTGCTAAAAAGAAATTTGATGTACCCTAGTACTGTAGAAATAATGCTCTAATATATCCCCCCCCAATTTAAAGCAGTATTAATGACGTTTTAAAACAGTAAGGCTACTTATATTCTAAGCTATTGCATGTTTTGTCTGAAATTTAACTGATACACTTTTAAGAACAATAAAACTGAACTAGTTGCATGAAACAAGCAATTTGCCTGAATAGTACAGCAGAAATACCACAAATAGGTATCCACAGATATCATCCAAAAATACAAAATTTCTAATGGACTATATACTAATCAAGTCCAGACCCAAGCCTCAGGTTTACACTAGTATTTTCACATTTTGAACACAAAAGCATTAAGAAAACTGTATGTCACAGTTGTATCCTGCAAAAATGCGCAGCAGTCTTTTTCTGAAACAGTTTGCTGCCAATACAAGAGAGACACTCTTTAAAAAAAAAGCGAACAATTTAGTCATTTCACTTAGAAGTGTCTGAAGAATGTTTGTAAGACAAACACAATTAAGCATTTCACCTTATAAGGAGTTCAAAAAGAATTTGAAAAAAATCTAAAAGAGAATTACCATAATATTCCTAGATGCATCTGATTTCTAAAGCCTACTTTGAATGTAAGACTTCATGAATTCAAGGGTTTTTTCCCCCTGTTAACAACTGCAATACAGTTCCAAGTGCTTTCATCACATGCAGCACTAATACAGAGCGGGGAAAAAAAAAAGTAGATTTCTCCAATTAAATTTTCTAGGAAAAGGGGAAATAATAAGCCACAACTTATTCAGAAAAAATAAAAGATTACACTTATTTCATCATATAGTTCTGTTAATTTTAAAGATGTCTAAGCAATTTAAAAAATATTTCAGTGCAGCTAGTTCTTTCAACTTACAATGAAGTAAAAATTGCAATAAGGGCAATACATAATTAGATCAAGACAAGATTGTTTATTACTTACTTGATGTTTCTAACAACTCTTGATGCAAAGAGTAAGGAATTAATGGATCTGGCAGATCTGCAAAAAAAGCTTTAAGAGCCCCAGCCACTGCATTTACAGTTACTCCCATAGACTCTAGACTGATATTATGATCTGTAAAACAAAATTAAACAGCAGTGTAAGTAAAATGTGTAGCTATTGTTCCTCATAGTATTTTATGAAAACAAGAATTTATTCAAAACACTGAAAATGAAAATGTTGCCAAACATTTGTTAAAAAATAAACTGAAAGGTGAACCTATGGATAAGCTGCTATCACTTTGACCCACATGAAATCAAATATAAGAAAATCTGACAGTATAAGAAAACAGAAGATGATTAGAAAAATAAAGTTGTCTAATTCTCCATGCAGACTTAAGTGCTTTTCTATTTGCCATTGACTGGCTTCTGATTAATTGATTTTGCCGAATAATAAGTTGTAAATTCTATTTCCCAAAATTTTGTTTAAAACTGATACAGACCACAGCAATTTGCAGAATTCATGTGATTGTGTTCATGTGACCACATGAAGCCTTTTAAAAAAGGACAACAAAACATACCAGTGGCTGCACATGGCCACATAATCTACTGCTAGATTTATGTTTTATAACTACAGATATTTTTTTCATTGAAATGTATAGTAATAAATTCATGCTATACAATTTTTAAACCAAGGTTAGAAATGAAAGCACTGTAAGTTGCAGAACTTCAAATCTTTAAAAACTGAAATTTTGAAAATGCAAAGTTCACTTTTCAAAAGTCCACTATACCTGAAACTCTGGAACATCTTTTAATGAGGTAACTAAAGAAAATCTAGCATCAGATTATCTGAAACAGCATAGTGAGGCATAGAAAACTAGTACATTTATATTCCTTGTCATCTAGGAGGAATTTTTCAGAAGCTCAATTTCATGATTAATATCAAAAAACTTTTAAGAAGTGTTTTCATTTTGAAATATCAACTGAGATCATAAATTAAATGAGAAAATAGAAGGAAAAAAATAATGCTGACCCTCTCTTTTAATGCATCAAAGTGAACAGCATAATCTACCAATCATACTCCAGTATATTCTAGCACGAGAAAGGTTGCATTAGAAATTTATTATCAAGATTTAACTGTTAATCTATATTATTCAAGACACCTTTCAATAAAATAAGTCTTAAGAAGTACTACATTTGGGGGGGACAGGAGGGGGAAGTGAACACTTCAATGCCTAGGACTGCTGAACTATTAACACAAGGAGCAGCTAGGACTGCATTTAAGCTCTTTTGAACACTAGAATACCACCTAGAAAATATTTAACAGCATTTAAAGCCAGCTGTAATAAGATTCTATCCCATCTTTTGTTTATACACAGCTTGACTGGTAATAGCCTGGACTACACCAATACAACCTATCAAAACACTAAGTACTCAGTACTATGAAAGTCAGTTTGAAAGTGCAGTCTTTTTATATTACACCGTGATACACCCATGGAGAATTCAAGTTCTGTTTTGGCTGTAAATAATAACATCTGCTGTTACCTTGATCAAACTGTTTCTGAATGTTGTCTTGATCTGTTTTATTCCCACTAACACGGTACAGGCCTTCAGTACATAATCCTTAGAAGGGGAGGAAAAAAAAACATTCAAAAATAAGTTTATATACTAGACAGCAAACCACAGCCAGTCATAATTACTAATTCAGAAACCAAAAGTAGGAATACAAATCTTAAGTGCCTTAAAAGTAACATGTTAACCATTATAGTCACACAGGACTATCAAAACACAAAATACCAGTTGTCTACTGAGTCCACTATTACATTTAGTATGAAGCAGAGGAAACCACGTTGTAGGATAACAGGAACCTGACTGACTGCAGGCATTTGTGGAATAATTTACCCAAAATGATTCTCCTCCTGATCTCTACTAAACTGTTGTTGTTTGCATCTTTTTTTTTTTAATCAACAAAAGTCTCAATTCTGGGGTTTGGTACCCACAGAATTTATGTTTTTAAAAACTGTCTTCACAATTTTGGTTTAACAACTTACTATGGTAAGCAATAAAACACTAATAAAATACTCTGCAGAAAAATCAAGCATTTGTAATTGATTCCTAATTATTTTTTTTTTTAATTTCATGGTGTAACACACTCCCTTTTACCATTTATATTTTATAAACTTTGCATCAATTTCTCCCCACTTCTTTTCTAAGGTAAATTATCACGTCATTTACAAGTCTGTCTTTAAGGGGTGGGGGAAGAGGGGAAAAGGAGATGTTAGGAAGCAGAGGTTCTCCAGGCTTCTCGTTATTACTCTGTTTTACTACACGTTATAGAGTTGTGATATTACAGCAGACATTCTAGATAAACATTAAAAAAATACACCTTTATTATGCACACACACTTGCTTGCTCCACTCCAGTGATTACGCTTCCTATCACATTGCTATCTTTTTTGCCCACAGCTACTCACTGAATGAAAGCCTCCATCCCGCTAATCACACCATTACCCAAGATCTTTTTCTTTGTTAATTTAGAACCCATTAAGGAATACAAGCAGTTTATAGTTCCATAATTCTCCAAGTTACCTTTATGGGTGCAAAATTATCTATATGCTAGACCTCCATAACAGTCCATGGTTCTATTTAAAAATTCACAAGTTTTAGAACTTTATGAAATCTATTGGCTTTTTACCATCACAGCCCAGTAACTGAATGCATTTTAGATTATCAGATCAATATATAACTCCTCTGTCACACCACAGTCACCAAGTGTGCCTTTTAAGTTACCAAGAAACACTAGGAATCCTGTTACAATGCTCAAAGTACAGAAAGCACTTAACTGCTTCATACTGCTGGGAAATTTATACCAATTAATTTGATATCAACTTTTTAAACTCAATTCTTCCTTCTTAATGCTTCGACAATTCACATGTCTTTTTACTGGCTGCATCAAGGCTACTTTAGTAAGCTTTTCTTCAAGAGACTTTTATACCTACCAAATCCACATCCAAGAGTTTTCTTTTGTAAATATATACACCTAAACAGTCCTTTCAAAAAACTGAGCCTCATTCACTGATGTTCTCAAAAAGCACCAGAAGGTATAATTTGGTGGCACAGGGAAAAAAATGGTTTCAATGATTCAATGGTTTCCACAGCTGGAAGGGCTTGTCTTCAAAAGAATGCCCCAAATATGCTACACATTATTACAGACAGAAACACTTTATTTACAACTTCTGGAAGAGGAATGCAAAGAAATACCAAAAAAAAAAAATCACTGCTAGATAAGAACAAGCTAGGATCGCAATTCCCTTTGTTTAGTATGGGAGAATTCTCAGTTGGAGACCCTACAGCCCCAGGGTATTCTGTGTTTTATCCAACTAATATTCAATTTCTTTCTGCACAAAAGGAATTGAATATGCTGCAATAGCATGTTCTGTGAAGTCTGATCCAGTCACTGTATAGTAGGAGTGTTTAAACCTTGAATACTTGAACAGGGCTGCTCTGCAGACAGACATGCTATATTGCAGTATCTGGGCGGGCTGTTTTTTTTTCTTCTATTTCATCATGTAGCAGAAACCTCTTTGCTCAGACCAATACAGCTCTGAGAAACATAGAAAGACAACTTACCTACAGAAAATTTTCAGGTTAAACTAGGAGACACCAACTGAATTTAGGCATCTTCCAAAAATATCTAAGTGCTGCAACTCTGGATTAAGCTAACCAATTTGTCTTTTAAATTCCTCAAGCAAAAATAATTCTTGCTTGTATATTCTAGAAAGTAACACTTCGTGAAATGGTTGGTCAACTGTCATTATACTGTTTCTCTAAGGCACACAAGGAGACAAGTTTAATCTGTTTGTGTGCATACACACCGCTAGAAGTCTGAAAGTATAATTTTTAAGTAATACTTCAATTCTCTTTGTTGTTTTTTATTATCCAACCAGGTCTCTGCAATGCCTGTTACATCAAGGTCTTCATCAAGTATAAGACGCTCCAGTTCACTAGCTTTAGCTTTTAAACTTCTTGAGTATACATAATGTATAGGCATATTGAGAGAGTGAGAGCACATGACATTTTTTCCTGACAGCTTTTTAAAAATTCACTTCCTTCACCTGCAAGCCCATTGATTTTTTCAGAATTCTTGTCTACGTTCTTATCCTGCTTCCCTTCTGGTCCAGCTGTAATTTTTAAGTTATTCTTACTGGACACAATGGCTGTTGTAATATTATGTATCAGAATAATCTAATTTATTTGTTTCTCTGTCCTGCTAGCTTTACTACACCTTTAGGTTTAAAGAACCAGATCCTCCTTATTTCAAGTCACAATAGGTAACAAGTCACAAAATGTATTTACAAGACAGAGCTCATCTTTATGTAGACTATTCCTTTCTCCAAGTACCTCCTAGTGCCTAATAAATTCTCTTCTTGTGCCTCCTTTTGTGCTGCTGGTTGTGATCAGGGTTCCATCCAATCTAACTGGAACTTCACAAGGGGTTCAAAGCATTTCAAAGAAAACAAGCAAGGTGGATCTGCACCTATATACATACTTAGTTTTTAGGACTCTTCCATTCTTAGGCCCCCACATATTTCACTCTTGATTCCTCCATAGAACATACTAACTTCAGCACAAGGGCAGACCAAAGTCTACCTGGTACAATATCCAGTTTCCACACCAGTAAGTAGTGTATGCTTGAGGAGAGAGGTAGGAAGAGCAGAAGAAAAATAACCCAGCAATTTTTCTGTGGTATATCCTCCCAGCTTCATGCAGATAGTGGTTTACATAGGCTTTTGCATAAGGTGTTGTAATAGCCACTTGGGGATTTATCCTCCACTAATTCATCCAAACCCCCTTAAGTCATTTACTCGTGGTCCTTACAACAACCCATGGCACATGCCGTTTTGTAATTCAGGAATGTACATCATGAAAGCACACTAAGTTTATGCTCAGTACCTGAAGTTTTCATGAAATCTTTTTTTCTTGATTAACATGAAGCAGTAACTTCTCTACTCTTTCCCAGCACCAGTTTTTAAAATTTAAATCATTTCCCTTCCTCATAAATTTTCTAAGCTAATCAATCAGCAGGTGACCCTGCTCTGGACTAGATGATCTCCAGAGGTCCCTTCCAACCCTGACCATTCTGCAATTCTGTAATTCAGTCCCCCTTCATCCAAGAGACACTATTATTGTCACATGCAGTATCTTTTCCAATTCTTTTCTACTCTAAGACAAACTGACCAGAATTGTAACCAGTATCAAAACTGTGTGCGTACCATGGAATTACATAATAGCATAATTTTTCCTCATATCACTCATACCTAGAATATGTGTAATTACAGAGCAAAGAATCCAAACTCCTTTCAAGTCAGAGTCTAGCACTAAATTTACTTATATAATACATGTAAAATTCTACATTTAATGCGTTCTTATTCTTGCATATTAACACTGGCATTTATAGATCCATGACATTCGATTCATGCACTGAAAACCAGAACCAAAAATAAGTCTCACTTGTAACTGCTTCTTGTAATAGAATAATTTCTAGAATATTGAAATGTTCAACAAAAAGTAAGCTGTGTAAGAAAATAAGCAGTACTTTTAGAAAGACTCAAAATAATAGGAAGCTCTCATCCAATGCTGAATTAACATTTCTACAATTTACATTAACCAATTATTAAACAAACTCTCAATCATTTTATGAAGTGTCACTCAATCACATACTTCATGGCCTGTTCATTTCAAAAAAAGAATAAAGTACTTCAATTAATATGACATGATAAACATGCCTAAGAAAAAGTACGTGCATTCTATACTTCATTAAAAATGGATGACATCTGAAGATACTCTAATTTTCCAGATGTATTAGCTGTTTGGTCACTTTGGGCCTGGAGAAAGCTAGGGGAATAAAAGGAGCAGCATAAGTACCATAAGTACTCTGCAGAAGATATTGGTATCTTGGTCCTATCTGAATTGTTAAGGAATTCTTTACATAATTCCCATGATGTTTCCTTTGAAGAGATACCTTAATTAGCAATACAGCTCAAGTGCACAACATGTGTTTATGAATATTTCAAAACATATTTGTTTACAGTTTTCAGTGATTCTCACACACTAATAAATTAACGCATGTGCTGCTCCTCCTCCATCCGTCTGGTAGTCAGTCTTCCATTAGGAGAAACAACTGATGCCTGTTTTCCCCTCCTCTGGAGTTTGGGCAGGGTTTCCTCCCTGTTGATTAATTTCAAAGTTGCAAAACACAAACTAGTGTACAGTTTCTTAACTACTGAAACCTATTCTATGCCAATTTTGAACTGAAGGGATCCTCAGGTCATCTAGTCCAACCTCCTGCTCAAACAAGGGTCAACGCTGAATTCAGATCGGGTTACTTATCTAAATCTGATCTTGAATATCTCCAAGGACAGAGAGCCCACAATCTCTTTGGATAACCTGAACCAGTGCTCAAACGATCCTTAGAGCAAGAGGTTTTCCTTTCCTTCTAGTTGGAACCTCATATTTTAATGATCATTGTCTCTAATCCTCCCGCCGTGTACCTAAGTACTTTAGCCTGGCTGCACCTTCTCAGTAGCCTCTTTATAGGTATGGGAAGCCACTTTAGGGTATCTCCTCAGCCTTTCCCTCTCCAAGCTGAACAAAACCACGCATCAGGAGCTCCAGCCCTTGACCCTCTTCTGCTGGACTCAATCAAGTTTGTCAACACCTTTCTTGTAGTATTTCAGATGAGGTCTAACAAGTGCTGAGTGAAAATGAATAAACATTTCTGTTGCCGTAGTGCCTACCCTTCTGTTGGGACAGTCCAATACAGAAGGCATGGTTAGCAGGATGCACTACCAACTCACGCTTAGCCTACTCTCCACCATGACCCCCAGATCCTTTTCAGCAGCATTGCTATCCAGCCAGTCAAGTCATCAGCAGGTACCACTGCAGGGCTTTAGTCATTGCAATTCTAGTTGTAGGACTTGGCATTTGTCCTTGCTGAATTCCATCAGGTTCCTGTTGTCCCATTCCTCCAGCTTGTCTACATTCCACTGAACTGAAGCCATGGCCTTGAATATATTAACACCACCCCCCACTCTAGGATCACTCACAAACTTGATGAGGGCACAAAACATATTGTACGGCTATTTAACTCTACTATTACTGTATCTACCCAGAATCAAGAGTAAAAGAATCATGGCCTATGCATTTTTTTGCTAAACATACAACTTACCAGCTGTAATACTAAACAGCAGGACCTCATCTATTTTTGCTGATATAGCTTTCCAAGACAGTGAACCCCACTGATTCAAAGACGTCTGACAAGCACCCAAAATGAAAAGTGGCAGAAGCATACAGCAGCAAAGGATCTTACCAGCTGTTAACACTTTCTTATAAAACTACTCTCAGAATGACAAGTCTCATATACCAGACCAAGAGGGATGGCCACTCTTAGCCTGTTCTGTTCTCTCTGTCATCCAACAGAACAAACTTCTAAAAGCCTCTAGCTCTCCCAAGCCCTTTGAATAGAAGGGGAAATAACCCATCTTGAATTTCTGGATTTTGCACCTACTATGAATATATTTTGATGATTTACCAGCCTTTCCACCTCAACAGATGCTGCTGGCTCATTTTCTTTGCCTGTTCCAACCCAATCTCAGGAGACAAACTTTGCATTATCTATACTTTCAATGTCAAAATCTGGCCTCATGGCATATTCAATGTAAAAGACCTAGGTATAAGTCAGGTGAGAGGGAAATTCACAGAAGGCAATATTCTTTTACTTGAATTACCTCCAAAATTGTAAATTTTGTACAAAAAGGTGTAAATATCAAAAGCAGTAACTACTGTACATATAGCGAGTACACAATTTTTAATATCACCTGTAGCTCTCCACAGAGACCATGTGAGACATTAAATGAGATGCGGCTCTGTCAAATTCATTCTTTCTTCTTTATTCCATTCCTTGTCTCACATAAATTGAGTAACTAAATTATTAAAATACATATTATTCTAATGAGCTTCTCTTCCCTCAATTGTTTCATGTAGAATTAACGCTATATTCATGCTATCAGTTTTCTATGAAGTACAGAATCTAAAATTTCTAATCTTGTCAATGAAGCACATGGATATCAATATTCTAAGAAGATTTTTTTAAAAAAATATTTGAAAACCCAAATAAAAAAATGTATTAAAATACCGCTATTATTATTAGGGTTGTATATAGTCAAGAGCTAAATTTATTAAATGGCAAAACTGTGCTAGGATTCATAATATGATGCCTCCTTCCTTGGTAAAGAGAATGAAATGTAATTTATACCAAACTTTTCACCAATGCATAACGATGCATACAAAAAGTAAATCCAATTTCAAAAAATACTGAGATACTAAAAATCCCTCATATGCTAATATTACCAGTTAGCATGAGTAATTTTTGCCCAATTTATTATAAATCTGGTAAAGTTAAAAATTTAGTTAGAAAGTTAAAACAACAGTATGTGTTGAATAGCACTCAAACAGTACTTGAAATTAAATTGGTGGCATGTAAAATAGCATAAAAATGTCAGTAACAAAACACTCGAGCTACAAACTTGCCATAAACATGTAAACTTTTTACACTTAAAAAGATTAGACATTCAATAGATATTTTTTTGGTATTGCAATATAAAATTCAAAGCATACCAATATTTTGTTGAAGTTAAACATTAAATTAGCCTTCAGAAATCTGCGTTCCCCTCTCTCAAACAAAACAAGTAGTAGTATCAGAATATGCTCCTTATTCTCTACATAATTCTTAGAGAAACACAGAATTCATGCTATTAATACAGTTAAACAGTTTAGCTTCAAAAATTATCTCAGTGCTGCTGCCTGCATTTAGAAAAAATGACCTATACTAAAAAAAGTAATGGTCTGCATTAAATAGAATTTTTAAAAAAAATTAGCAGTTAATTTTTTTCTAGCACATCTTATCATAGCACACAAAAACAGCCACTACAATTTTCTTAAAAATCAAAACTGAACTCTAGTTTCCCTGCTAAATACATTTCCATAAATCTAGTTTGCAGAAAACCAATACACTTTAAAAGTTCATTTCAAGTGATGCAACAACATAACCTTCCATTCAGTCCATCAGGAGAAAGCAACAACATAGACCAGAACAACTGTACCATCAAAATCTTCTTTTGGAAGCCCATAACTGAAAATAAGTACCAATCTCAAAAAGTCAATTTAAGTAGCTGTCCTCAAGATCAAGTTACATAGTGATTTGCAAAGAATCTGACCAAGGTAAAAGCATACAAACATCAGCAGCTTCCGCATTATGATATGTCACCAATGATAGAAAACTGTTTATATAGTCTGTAAAAGGTTACAGATAAGATCACAGTATCTTTGACAGAAAATAAGTTTTCCTGAAAACATTATACATTTATACCAAGACGTTTAGTGGAAAACTTGATAATTCACCATTATCAAGTTACTTACCTGAAAAATAAAAATGGTTTTAATTGTC
This sequence comes from Anarhynchus alexandrinus, assembly GCA_008711295.1. Lineage (NCBI taxonomy): Eukaryota > Metazoa > Chordata > Aves > Charadriiformes > Charadriidae > Anarhynchus > Anarhynchus alexandrinus. The sequence goes on from VUYV01000001.1 coordinate 6,984,626, forward strand.
TTGTTCAAGGAACCAACAAGAAAGAGCTCTGACAACCAACCAAAAGATTACTCATCCTGCTATAATCACAATGAATTAAAAAATGAAAGGCCTGGATAGAGAAAAGGTTTTCCTATAATCACAGACAATGTGTAAACACACAAGCAAAGTTTGTTTATGATATTCAGCCAAGCTTTCCTCATTCCTTATCCAGAAGTGACAGTGTTATTAAATTTAAGATAATTTACATGGTATTGAACAAATTTTTTTTAGATCAATAGGTTCCAACAAGACGAAGTATCATGTACTATTACTTCTTTGTACTATTAGTATCGGCAACAGAACACACTGCTGCTGAGATGGAGGTTCTGATACATACTGACTGTTTATTCAGTTTAGATCTGCTCAAGTATTAACCACTTTGCTCTCTCAGTTTCTACTTCCAATACTATAAAAAAGATTCCAAAGGGATTCAAGCCTTAGACCATATTTCAAAAACAGAAATTAGTTGAATCCATAAAGCTAAACCAGTTCAGAATAAAACTTCTTGTTGGAAAATATCAAACTAAACAGGAACACACAGAAAATACCTACGTCTGTAGGCCTTGACTTAGGATCCCTTATCTCCACCAGATCTCTCTTTACCCTGACAGGGATCCTTGAAAAGAAAAATCTGTTGATTTATAAAAGGCTAGAACTTTTCAGCTCCTGGATTTACTTTAATTTTTCCAAACTGTCCCTCTTCTACTGACGCACACCGCTTTTTTTTTTTGTTGTTGAGGATATTCCAGAAGAGTATGGTAAAACAAAAAACTGATGGTATTTTCTACATGAGCTCAATTCTTTAAGGTTTGTGGTGGAGTAGGAATCTTCAAAGACACTTTCTGATATTATCTTCTCATCTAAGCATCCAAAACAAAGCAGAGAAAACTGTTTTTCACACTATGTATTTTCTAGCCTCAGTCACAAGCACCATCTTGTATAATTTCATAAGGCAGAGATAGGGAACATTAAAAATTAAGATTAGTCCTTCAATTTAAGATTAATCATATCTTTGAAAAAAACTGCAATTCAGCCACGATGCAAATTACATGTGGTAATACAAAGGGAAGGAGCTGAACTCCGTGAAAGTACCTTAAAAGGAAAAGCTAAACAAATGTGGCCTCTGTAAGAGAAATACACTGATTAGCCTCATTCAAGAAGAGTTGAAAAAGACTGTACTTCTTGATTAAAAAGACAATGATAGTAAACACTGGTATTCCATTCAGTTAGTACTGACAGTAGGCCGACTTGCTAAGAGACAGCTGAAGTATTGGATGACTCCCCGGGCTAAGCAGACGATATAATAGCTTTACCAAATGGGAACGGTACCATCCTGGACTCCAGCCTAAAGCAAATAGATCCTGACTTGCCTTCTGCAGACTGATCATCTCAAAAACTGTATTTGTGGAATTTTCTCTCAGACAGTCCCAAAGTCAGTGATGTAAGTCTATCTCAGTACAGTATTTGAAGGTAATGCAAGTGAACATCCTCCTCTCTCAAACGCAACAAGTACGTTCTATCAGAACACTGCTTGAAATTCAAACACCTACAGAATATTAAACCAATATAAAAATAACACACACCAAAAATAAAACTCCCACAGACCAGTACGGAAGTTGAAAAGAACAACCAAAGCTACTTACATAGAATCCAGAGTAGGAGAAAGAAAATTGTAATACAGATCAAAAGTAGAGGTTTTGTTCCATCTTTACTAAATGCTTAACAGAAACAGCAGGACAACTACTGACTTCACAGCCACAAAAAAAGCATGCAGATGGCACAATGTTTGTCCAGCTTACATATATGGTCAGAATTAAAATTCTCCAGCTTTCAGTAGCTGCACAGCAGCACTCCAGGATAAACTAACATATACTCAAACAACTACAGGAAAAGCAGTACCTCCCGAGTTACCACTTTTGAACGTATCAGCAGGTTAACTAAACATCTTATTCTTCAAATACAGGTCATTAGAGGAGCATAAAACTGTTAAATCTTCTGGGTGCTTGCGTTATTTGACAATTATGAGGAAAAAGAGACAACAAATCATGTTCCCACACTATTATAGTTCTCTCTCTCTCTCACCCCACAAGCTGGTGAAAATCCTTTGGGAGAAATACTAGACTATCTTTCAAAAGTCTACCACAAAGTCAACAGATATCAGACAACACTACTTTTAAGCAAATACAATTGTCTTTAGATTAGGATTTATAGTTTTGTTGTTTGAAAGTATTCTTACAAAGTAAAACATGCTCAAATTTAAGATGCTACTTCTAAATTCCACAAACGCTTCAAAAAGTCATTTGGTCTTCATTATCTGTAAATGTCTGTTTTATATAGCTATACATAGTAGCTGTATGTAGCCATTTTTTAAGGACGCAAATTCAGACAGTGACCCACCCATAAAATTATGTTGATTTGGTTTGGGGTTTTTTTTGCTACATACAATAGCAAACACAAAATACATGTTAAGCTGTCCATACCACTCTACTACTCCTTGCCCTTCCTCCTCCTTCCCCATTTTTTCCTGAGTAAGGTGGGGAAAGCAAAAGCAAGAGGGAAGAAAATACAGGTCTTACCTTTAGGCAAGGAATCAATAGGAGGTAAAGGTTAAAGACAGATTTATACTGACGTCTCTGACTCCCAAAAGATCAGTGTCTGAGGTTTCACCTATTTTTTTAATTGCAATAATGCAGTATATAAGTGTTCAAAAAGAGCTGGTAGGCTTACCACCTGTAGTAGTTCTTCTGGAAACACTACTCTTACAGATGGCAGTAAAACTGAATTTTAGTTTAAGAAAGAAAACCCTTCAGTTTTACTAAACTGCTAAACTGTTACTGTCATATTACAGCCAAAATTGTATTACAGAACTAAGAAAATGTGGAAAAAAGGTGCTGTTTTACTTTATGCTAAGCGATATCGAACTGCAGACACCCATCAAAAGATGGTCCTGCTCATGTTTTGGCTCCAGTCAATCAGCTTCACACTCTCATTTGCTTCAAATACAGCAATACAGCATTTATGCAACATCAGAGCAAGCAAGACCTACACACTAACCGAAAACTGGTGCTCCCCATCTTTAAAAACGAAAAAGAAAAAAAAACAAACAAAACCCAACCACAGGTCACTCCCAAACCTCAAAACAACTCCCCACTCCTACACGTAGTCTTCTGTTGGACCAACAAGATCATCCTACTCGCCTCATGGTCACACAGAGAACAGATTGAAAGCAGGGACAAACATACAACCAGGGAGCCAGGGAGAAAGAAGAGAGAGAAAAAACATACTGCGAAATTTCACCCTAGTACAAACACATATATGTTAACATTTCACATTAAACTAGAAATCTGCAAGTTAAACAAATCACTTAACATTTTTCATGTAGAACTATACTGTATTTAGAAAAGAAATGTTTCTGTCTCTGTAACAAGTTGAAATGCAAAACTAGGTTTACGAGCAAATTAAGAAAGCAAGCTAATTAATCCATACCAAGTACCTGTTTTCTGCAATTGGAAAAAGTGGATTTCAGAGCTTTTTAATATACGAAGTGAAATACAATGGCAACAATGAGACATGCAAGACTGGAATGCCATTGGGTTAAAAGTCATTTGGCATCAGAAAGTGATATAATTTTTTTAAATTACAGGAAAAAATGTTAAACTTCAAATGTTTGTCAAAAAGAAATTAAATATTTGTGTAAGACAAAAGACCATCACATATTAAGCATACAATTTAGAGACCATATTCTCCTTTTAAAATGTGTTTTTCCCATAATTATTTACTTCTAGGATAAAATTCTAAAAGTACTTTAAAACAGAAAATTAGAGGCTTTATGTGTTATGCAAAGTGGCAAAGTCTTTCCTCCAATAGTTCTCCTATCTTACCTGTATCTTCAATGAATTGCACACATTTTTCAACAAACAGAGGTATCGGTTTCTCAGGTGTAACCAGATCCTGTAGGGGCATCCCAAAGTAATTACTTTCCCAGTTTCTACGGATTGGAGGATTGAATGTCTTAGTTTTCTTTTTCGGCTACAACAAAAGAGAGTTATTTAAGTAATATTCAAGTAATATTTTAACTAACTCATATTGCAACCATTCAGTAAAAAACACAGATCACACATCTATCAGACATTAAAATTCCTCTATGGCAAACTGAATAAAAATAAATGTACTTTTAAAATAGCACACTTGAGAGACAAAGCACTCAAATAACTTCTGTTAGATTTCATCATTTTTGTATCATATTAGGAACAGGATGGCCCGATGCACCAGTAATTGAAATACCATAGGAACAAAAATAAACACGCTACTTGGTTTGAGTGCTATGACAAGTCTTTACATACTAACTTTCAGCACCACTCACAAAGGAATCTACATGAATCATATTTGAACCACACCCCTACTGAAATTTTTAGGATGATTGTGAAGTGTCATATCACAAAAAAAAAATGAGTGTCTTCTGTATGTGTCTCATTAAAGTTACTAAATAATATTTATATTGCAACTATGCTAGAAACATGATGATGCAGAATGTATAGCAATCAATGTCAGAGTTAGTGTTGCAGGCACTCCTATGAAGCATGATTGCTTTATTACAGGCACAGGATTTTAGCCAAAAGGAGGTTTGCACCCAGTCAAATCTAATAAGATGATGAGTTTCATATGGAGTTTTCTTGCTTGTTTTGATTTTTATTTTTTTTTCTCTGAGAGGGATTTTTATCAGTTCAACTGATAAATCACCTTTGGATGATTACAAGAATTATATTGTGAAGATGGCCACATAAAGTGGTCAATCAATTGGCTATACAGTGGCAACTGAATATGGAAACTTAATGAATATCACTATTAAAATCTAGCATTTTATCTTTAAGTTTATATACAGTAAGAAGTTAGTTAAAAGCAGTTACATTTTCACGTAAAAGCTCCTCAGTCGACATCTAATAGTACAAAAGAAAAAAAAGGCACAACAGCCAGATTTAAATGTAATAATAAGGCTTCTAGAATTTTGTAATTTATAAGACTACACCTCAATTAACTAATAAGACAAAACATCTCAATTCAATATTTTACATCTAGAAAAGTCTTGAATTTCAATTTGTGTAAAAAAAAAAAAGGGGGGGGTAACTTCTAGACTTTTGTACCATCAAATTTACTTAATCACTCCTTACAGACTACCTAAAACTCCAAGTCAGCAAGGTACATATTCATGACTGACGCCACTGAGAATCAATGAGCTGAAGCTTGGAGTTGAACTCTATGGGCAAAAGTGGAAACTACAGCCTAAAGAACATTTCTTCAAGTGTTACCCTATAGCACCTGTAGAACTTTTCCAAAACTTGATAAAAAAAATCTGTTAATCAAAGACTTTCAATAACCTAATGAAACAAGTAAGATATTTATGTGGAACGTCTCTTTATATGACAGCTTGTGCTTCTTGAAATCTTCAGCAGAGTACCGGTGACTGACCATAGTAAGAGAAGGCTAACAAAGAACTAAGCTTACGCTTCAAATTTGGGATTTCTACGAAAAGGTTGGCAATTATAATTTAGAAAGAAGGAACATTTACTCTAATGTTCTTCAAAACATTAGAAAGAAATTGCTCTCCAGCAATTAATTTCTCCCCATCTTCTACATTAATTGAAAATTTAATAAAAAGTTTAGGAAAAAAGCCTAGGATAAAACTTTAGGATAAACTTTCATGACTAAAGCAGGCAATATCTGAAAGCATTGTTTTCAACTGTCAACTCTTTGCATAACTTTTATTCATCTTGGATAAGATATCAATGGTTCCACCAGTACATGCCTTCAGATTAGAAAGGGTTTTTTCTTCCTTCCTTCTCACTGTGACAGTCCCCAGCACTCAAACTAGTTCATTGGCCATTTTTCTCTTTAGTGGAAAAATTGTATTTATTTAGGCAACACCCAGTTCAGATGAGCAGCAGCTGTAAGGGCCAAGCTGAAGCTAAATATCATGTAAAACTCAGTGAAAACATCTTTGTCAAATGTTGAATGAAAGATCACTTCAGAGACACACAAATTATCACAATGAAAAAAGCAAAAACAAATTGAATTTTTTTTTTCCAAGGTGTTCGGTGCACATCCCCACCATATTAGGATAAGCGGAGCAACACTCAGACTGTGTATTTCAGACCCAGCAGACAGACAAAGACTGCGTGTGTCTCTTTGATTAAGACATGGTATTAGCATAACATAATTGAATATAAACAATTTTTGCTGGTGTGAGTGGAAAGCAATCTGGTTAATGAAATAATAAACTAGGATTTTATAGAATTTTTATTACAATTATAATACTAATGAATACTATTATCTGTGTAGAATACCTGGATACACTATGAAATATCAAATATGCCTGCGAACCCAGAGTAAAGAATAATTATTTTTTTTTATTAATAATTGTCCTGCATTTAGAAGAATGGCTGTAAGGGACTGAGACATCAGGTATGACATTATACACTCAGAAAAAGTAGAAAGGTTTCTTAGACAAATTGTCTACCTGAAACAATCAGTTTAATCTCCAATTTGGAAAGTGAGAATTTGTCTAAAGAATTTAAAGAAGAAAAAGAATAACAGAATAAAGAAAAAAAGACGAAAAAAACTGAAGTCCTTTTCAAACTGATATAAAAGTAGAGTAGGAGAAGAGATGATTGTTGCAGGACTATTCCATAAACATGAAATTAGGATTTCACAAGGCAGATAAAGTTACAATAATAATTTTGTCAGCTATTTCCCATTATGTATCATTATGTATTTTGTCTCTCTCCTGTCCAATATTTACTAAAATATCTCACTCATGATTTCCCTTTCTTTTGGGGGCATGTGAGTGGGTAAACTCTCCAACGATAGCACAAATCCAACCTTCCTGTAAATAACACTATCTACACAATCCTCACAAAAAAATACTTCTGCAAATTAGCAACAAAACTTTAAGGTATTAAATAACCACCACATTATTTCCTGATTTGAGACTTCCATACTTTCCTTAAGTTGCACATCTAGACTTCTTAAGCGGAGAACTTGTTCTGAATGAAAAGGCATGTTACTGTGCAAAAGACCTGATCTTTGTCAAAAGATCGACCGAATTCAGAAAAAAAATCAGGTCGTATTTCTAACAAAAATAAGCTTTAGTGAAAGCTTTTTTTATATCCCTGTTCCCCACTCTGAGAAAGTAGCAGCTTTTCTGACCCATCAGTCATAGCATGGAACTTTTAAATCTGCTAGTCAAGATAATGACTATCATAAATTTTTCTGTGTAAAATTAACTTTTAAAAGTTCTCTAATGAAACAATATTTAAACAAAAACATTGTTATACATTTATATTGCGTTTGCACAGCAAGGTTTTGGTAGCGCGAGGGGGCTACAGTTGTGGTTTCTCTGAGACACTGCTAGAAATTTCCCCCATGTCCAATAAAGCCAATGCCAACCAGCTCCAAGACAGACCCACCACTGTCCAAGACCAAGCCCATCAGATGCAGACGTGGCACCTCTGGGATAACATATTTAAGAAGAGGGCAGGGGGAGGGACTGCACAGCAGCTACCAGAAGAGAGGAGTGAGAATATGTGAAAGAAACAACTCTGCAGACACCAAGGTCAGTGAAGAATGAAGGGGAAGAGGTGCCTCAGGCCCCAGAGCAGAGATTCCCTTGCAGTCTGTGGTGAAGACCATGGTGGAGGTGGGCTGTCCCCTGCAGCCCATGGAGGTTAACAGTGGAGCAGATATCCACCTGCAGCCCATGGAGGACCCCATGCTGGAGCAGGTGGATGCCTGAAAAAGGCTGTAACACCAAGGGAAGCCCGTGTTGGAGCAGGCTCCTGGCAGGACCTGTGGCCGCATGGAAAGAGAAGCCCACGCTGGAGCAGGTTTGCTGGCAGGACCTGTGACCCCGTGGGGGATCCACACTGGAGCAGTCTGTTCCTGAAGGACTGCACCCTCTGGAAGGGACCCACACTGGAGCAGTTCATGAAGAACTGTAGCCCATGGGAAGGACTCATATTGGAGAAATTTGTGAAGGACTGTCTCCCACGGGAGGGACCCCACACTGGAGCAGGGGAAGACTGTGAGGAGTCCTCTCCCTGAGGAGGAAGAAGCTGCAGAAACAACATGTGATGAACTGACCACAACCCCCATCCTGCTGTGGGGAGGAGGTAGAGAATTCAGGAGTGAAATTGCACCCAGAAAGAAGGGAGGGGTGGGAGGAAGGTGGTTTAAGATTTGCTTTTATTTCTTATTGCCCTACTCTGACTTCTAACTGGCAATAAATTAAATTTATTTTCCTCAAGTCAAGTCTGGTTTGCCTGTGCTGGTAACTGGTGAACGATCTCTCCCTCCTTATCTGAACCCATGAGCCCTTCATTGTATTTTCTCCCCCTGTCCAGCCAAGGAGTGGGAATGATAGAGCGGCTTTGGTGCACACGTGGCATCCAGCCAGGGTCAACCCACCACAACATTAAATTATTCATTTAGTCAAACAGCACCTGAAAGAGGTGAATCGTTTCTAAATTCCTAGGCTTTGGCAGAGATTATGATTTTGCCACAGATATTTTTAGTTCAATAGTACACTTACTCCCCACAATACAGCAGTCACCTAATACTGCATACAGCAAGCACTAATCTAGGGACAGTCAAAGACAATTTTGTATGCTTCTTCTACATCATAATAAAAATACACAAATAGGCACTGAGTTAGAGAAGACAAGAGTCAGCACAGTTTTGTTAGTTAACCCTAGCAAAAATTTCATTGTTTCACATACCACTGTTTCATGTTAGTAATTAAAACACAAGCCTAACACCACAAAGCTGAAATCCTTAGTTTTCATATAAATCTGGGGTTTTTTTTATAATTGATTGCTTCACTGATGTTGCGCTTTCCAGCATGGGTTTCACCACTTGCTTCTTGCCAAAGACAGCTTCTCTTTGTACCCTAACAGAGGTTAATGCCAAACCTCCAGCTGATCCAGATGCATCCTGTAGATGCAGGAAAGCATTTTAACTCTGAGAATCCCAAAGTTGCTTTATGTTGCTGATACCAAAATCGTTTACCTGCCATATTGCTTTAATTACAGTAATCACTGAAATGTGTGTTGCAAAAGAGTAGCTGAAGTCCTCTTAATAAAAGGCAAGGTAAACATAAAAACATGTATTCTAGCATGGCACAGTATCCAATTCTTGATTACAAAACTAGAAATATTATTATAAAAAGCATAAACCCATGAAAACGTAGATTTACAGTGTACTCAAGATTAACCCTCTTGATTATAGGTACCGGGGAACCAGCTAAGCAGCACTCACCTCCTAGGGAGAAACTAGGCTGAGACTTCAGCCAGCTGTGAGTCTTGAGAGTACAATGCACTTAAATACAACCTTTTAAAATAAACTCAGAAAACTAAAAAACTGCCTAAACCGATCAACCCCCTTTTATGGACGGGTTGCTTACTCTAGCAAGTCCTCTCTGTTCAAGAGGGGCTCCCCTTTTTTTCCTCTCACCTCCCTCCCACCAGAACTACCATCATAATATATGTATCAAAAGGAAAATTCAGCCACTTCTCTACCTCCCACACACTCCACTACTACTTTTAATACAAAAGAGATTTTCTACCTGCTTCTTTTGCAGTCAGCCGTAGGGTCATGGAGGGCAAAGTCAATATATTCAGGACTATTAAAATATTTCATAAAACCACACACCATGAACAGCATTCATTTTATAGGCTTAATAATGTATTTGTAATCTCTAATTCACGGCTAGCTCTTCAGAAACTATATGACGTATGAATAATGCAGATGATGGTCCCTAACATGCTCTCTCTTTCTTCCCCTAATGCCTTCTGCCATTTTTAGAGTTCCAACTTGTTACACTAAGTTTTAAACTACAGAGGCTCAAGAAGGCATATGGCTCCAAATCTGCATTTTGAGAGTGCTAAATTTGAACAGATGAAACCTGAAAGCACAGATTTTGATATTTCCTATATTGCTCAGGAGAAAAAAATAAAATAAAAAAAAAAAACACTGCACATTCCAGTCTGAAGTAGACAGTACTTTGCTAAATCAACATTGAATTTACACAAGAACAGCTGAATAAAAATCTAAGTTGATCTCCCATTTCTCACGTTTACCACAGTGTCATTAAAACTGAGATCAACACACATGGGCTATACAGTTCCTAACACTATTTCAGTATAAAATTTCACATGGTTTTGAACTTATAATGTGAGCAAACAAGACTAAGCATAGAAAAATAGATGTCAAACCTGTACTACTTATATTGCGGTCTAAAACAAGTCAAAGTAAGATATGTGAGAATTCATCTAGGTGGTAATGGATTTTTCTTGCTGAAATACTGAGACAAGTTTTTAGACTAATTTAAAGTAAAAGGCAACTTACAATCATCTTGGTATAAAAGAAAATGGAAAGAATGTAATTCACAATCTTCTTTGGAAGCAACAAATGTTTGCAAACAAGGTTACAAGGGATAATGTTTTAAAGTGCTATTTTTCAGATTTAATTTAACAACATAGCTAGAAATGTCAGTCACCAGGAAAAAAAAAAAAGAGAAATCAGACCTTGAATAATAAAACTACTGACTGTTGGTCAAAGAATAAAAATAGTGAACTTTTGAAGCTTTTTCAGATTTAATAGCTTTAAACAATAGCAAGTCAAAGAATTACCACTGGTCAGTTGACTATATTGTTTACAAGATCTCTGTAGTTAGGATTTGTTTTCAGAAGTACTTCAAATAATTTCTTCCGTACAGAAAAAGGAAAGATACTCATACTAATCTTATTCCTCCTTTTACAAATGTATTAACAAAATAATTTTTCCGTAACAAGGCAAGAAGCCTGTAGAATTTATTTCAAGATGAGGCTCTGCCTTTCCCTTTGCAGAAATTTATGCAGCATATTTGCTGTTCTCAATATGCTGGGGAGGATAAAAACTAAAAAACCTATACTTTAAAAGAAGGCAAAAAAATAAGCCTAAATTATACATTCAACATATCTCAAAGTGTTCACAAAGATAAGAGCTCTAAATAAGATGGGTAAATTTTTAATACTCATCAATTCCGTAGTACAGATAAATAATAAGGTTGTTAATTGTAACTATATGGAATAGCTACACATTTCCAGATCAGGCAGGCTTCCGGCTGTACAGGGAATTACTCAGTTAAGACAAGGGTCAAAAATAACTTGCAATTATTTAATGTACTACTACTAATAATAGGTAAATCAATAATAATTGACAAATAATTTTTAAAATATTTCTATCAAGCTTGTTTACATGCGAGAAGAACATGGTGAGAACAATGAAAAGCCAAAGAGCACTGTGGTTTGGGCCTTTTATCAATGCATAAACTGCATGACAGTTGCAGTTTTGGGTTTATTGCACACACATGAAGAGGCTCCTCCTGTATGAAATTTAAGAAGGCTTCCTCCAGCAAGATCCTTATCCTCTAGGAATGTTCACTGCCCTTTCATGTCCTGAAATTGTCTGCATTTTCTCTCTGTTGCTCCGTATCTCCAAGCTAATCAAGTTAAACTAAAGACAAAATTAATTTACTATATGGCCTGCAAGGCTGCTGCATTTAAAGAGACTGGTGTGTACCAACAGACGATAATGTTCTACACTAGGCCTCAGTATTACAGCGTTAAAGATTCTATTTGAGACAAGCATCTACTTGTAGTCCCCACTTGCAATTTCTGAGAAAGACATGTAGATGAAAGAGCGCACATCTCAGCTGGAGAGGTCTAACCTGGCAAAGCGGAAACAGCTGAAGCAAAGTTGCATGCAAACATTGTACTCTCTACTTAGTTCCTCTAAGTTTGTGAACACTGGTAAGGAAACAAATAATCAAACACAGAAAGCATCTTGATATAGGGGAGAATTCACTCTGGAAAATGCATTTAACTTGAGAGATACTTTGCATAATAACGGCATAAAGGACTAGGTGCTTTTTCACAGGAGAAACTTTTACAGAAAAAGTTTGGGGGCGGGGGGGGAAGCACATCAATCATAGCTTAACAAATACTGGCACGCAACATGCATTTGAAAGCTTTCAAGCATAGTGTGCACACACAACTCCACACCAACCTGGCTAACAAGTCCTATGACTCTGAAGTCAGTCTGCTTGCTTTTTTTCCTCCTTCTCTCCACTTTACTTCCCTCCCAGAAAAAGTTTAACAGTCCACTAGTTAACAGCAAGTGCAAGGCCATAGGATATTTTTCAGAACATTTAGAAACATGGTAATAACATAAAATATGATAAAGGTGAGTGTATCACAAATTAGACTACGCTAGACTGATTCAACCTTCTCCATTGAAACACTGAATTCTTTTCTAGAGGCAAAGAAACTACAACGATCAGGTGTTTTTACCAATCTGGACTTTAGTAAGGCATTTGATGGTGGCATATCGGAAATTACTGCAACAAATGGAGCAACAGAAACAGGATGATATTCAACAACAAAAAGGACAAAGTTATTGACTAATGGAAAAAACACACACTGGAATGTGCATATAGCATGTACTATAATGTACATGTACTGTGTGTATGTACTATACATGTGTGTATGTACCATAATGTGCAGGTACTATGAACCACCTGTACTATATGGTAGGAAGTCATTAGCTAGAAATTACCAAGGACAAGAATAGGCCAAAGGCTCCTAAAGTGACCGTAAGTGTAGCTAAGAAAAAGTTGGGTACAATCACACAATTGTGTCAAGTGGTAATTTCTAGTACAGATCAACAAACATTAAGATTATGTGGTGCATTGCTATGACATTATTTGCAATACTATACACAGTTTCAGTCATCCTCATTCGAAAACATAAGTTCAGAGGGCATTACAAAACCTTTTTTAATCTTTTAAAACTCAGGTCAAGAAGCAGCCATATTCTCTTCACCTGTTCGGAAGTGAAAGGTATCACAGAAGTAAAAAAAAAAAAAAAAAAAACAAAAAAAAAACAAAACAGGAGGAAGGTTACCACAAGGAAATAGAAGGTTACCACAACTGGGAAACAGAAGTTCTGGAGGAGTTTTACAGAACAGTAAGGACAAGGGGCTAAAAGTTTTCAGAGGAATTATTCCTGTGATAACTGAAAACAGAGCTCAAGGATGGTTCTTCCAGTTCTGACTACCAGTATATAGAAGCAAGATATGAGAACATAAACACAGTGTTATGGACAACAACAGTGGGCAAATAGTTAAGACCAAAGCACGCTTACTTAACTGGTCTCCATTTTAAATTGTTTAATTTCCTTTGGTAGTAAGCAATGTTAGAGGACCTTGCAAGTAACATTGCCTGCTCACCACAGATTTGTCATTGCTATACTTTCCACAGCAAAACATTTTAATTTGTGACTCCAAATAGCAACAAGTAGCACAATTCTGGGTATTTACTTCTGCATTTAATAACGTGTTCACAATAGATATTTTAAAAAGTTTGGTACATATGTGTTAGCAGATCAGTCAAACTACAGCTGTTAATTTCAGGGTTGTAAAAAGGAATTGTCATTTTTCCTATGCTATTGTTTACCCATCCAGCTCTTGCCTTTTTCCCTTCAATTTTTTACCTGAATCCTATGATCACTGTACACCTATCACCTGCCTCCCTACATCTGTCCAAGTGCCCATACCTTTATATGATTTCATCTTGTAAGTTGGGAGACTGGGGTCTGAAAGCATCAGGACAGAATAAGCATCCTTCAGCAAGGTCATGTCTCTTTCTTGAAACACATTATCTTTAAATGGTTTCTTATTCTGGGTCTGCCTTTAAAACATTTTCCAGAGCCTCTAAGAGGAAAGTAAATACCACTTGGAGAAACTTCTGTTGTCTTTAACTTTAAAGTAATAGTCATAAATGGTGGAAAAAAAAAAACCAAACCCAAAAAACCCAGAACAAATCAACATCCCCCAATATAATTTTAAAAAAAAATCTAAATGTAAAAATCTGCATAGGCAAATTTTGTCTCTAGATGAAACCTGCTTTGCATAACTGAAAACTGAAGTGCAAAAACCACAAATGACTATGCATAGGAGCTTTCTGCAATACCGTACAAGAAACCCACACAGAAACACTGCATCTCAAACTCCTCAAACCAGCAAAGATCAAAGGAGTATCAAGAATGTTACATCCTATTTGGGCTTTAAAAAGCAACAGCACACTACAAAGCTAATTAAAAAAAATAATAATAATAATAAAAAAATCAAGTTGTTATCCTTGACAGAGACAATGAGGACCTCCAACTCCAAAGGCTGAGTTTTTCCAAATTCATTTTGTTCATAAGATTTCTGTATTTCAGAATCACTACAGTTATAGCAAGAATAGTTATATGTGTATCTTATATTCCCTTTATACAGCTGAACAATTTAGAAAGAGTATCAGTAACAGCTTTAAGAAATATTCAGGAAGGAGTACAAAAGTTTTATTTATCCCTTTCATATTTCTGGGGTAAAAATTCTCAAAAAACCAGCAAGTAATCTGTAAAAAGCAGTGCACTAACATCCCTCACATGGACTAAATAACACTCAACAAGGAAACTATCATTTGAATCATTTTTGAGTTTTTGTAATTAAAGACTGCTAGCTGCTCATCTAAAACAACACAGGAAAATATGGTGAATACGTTCCAAAACTAATAAAAACGCATCTCTCTTGGGGAAAAAAAAAAAATCAACAGTTAAAAAAAACCAAAGGAGTATAGTACAAACTAGACTGATTCATCACATGAACTGGAACTACTCTCAGTTCAACATAATGCAAGTCAACACACATAGAAGTCACTACTTACCAAAAGCGCTAAGCATGCTTAGACATTCTGAATGCTTGCAAACATTTTAGCTATCAAGTAAAATTTGCCTTCTCTATCATTACAATAATTTGTACTTCTACTATTAAAAGCTTTCTCTGACTGATTTGAAAGTATCAGTCCTGGACCACAACTTGCAAGAAAAAAAAACCCAAAAAAAACAAAAAAAAAAACCAAAAAACAACCATAAAAACCCACCCAACAAAACACTCAATAAGATAATCACAAAACCAAGAAGTACGTTAAAAAAAAAAAACTTGAAACAACTCTTGTACTCTTCAAGAGTCTTAACCACCACAAAAATTTGAACAGCCTGAAACTTCTGACTAAGGCTGCCTCTCAACAGGCCAAAGCCAAAAGTAGAGGCTTTGGTAAAGGTATCAGTGGGTTTCCTGACACAATACCAGGAAGGGAAGATTCTACTAACTAGGTCTACACAGTTTAAACATAAATATCCACCTCGGAGGAACTTTCTGTCAACCCAATATAGCTAAGACAGCAGGAGGATCACAAATACTACATTTCAATTTCTATGTAGCAAGATTATTTCAATCAAAAGTAAGGTTTTTTTTAAAAACATTTGTTTTCCAAAAAGAGTAACTTCAAAGTATTTTTAACTGTATGGTTTTATACCCACAAGACATCATTATCTATGCTTATGAGTAAGCCTTAAGAAAATTTAGTGTCCTTTAAAACAGTCATGTGTAATTCAAATCACAGCTGCATACTAGGAAATGCAATTCAAAATTTAATCCATTAGTAAAATTTAACCATGTTCTACTTGAACAAAACCTGTTTCTATTCAAGTACTCTCAGATTTAAGCTAAAAAGGACTTTTTTAAAATGCTACAAAAGACTACTAAAAAGGTCAACTTATTTTGAGACAAGAAAGAAAATATCTAACTGTCTAGGAACACTCCTGATTTAATGTTGAACAAAAACTATATGCAAGACAACGATTGCTAGCCTGAAATTAAAATCTAAAGAGTATATATCCAGTACCTACACCACAACACTACCTTGATATAGTCATTTTTAAAACAGTAAGTCAAAAAATAATTAACTATCAAGCATAAAGATCAAAATAAAATGTAGACATTTTTCAAGCAGAATGTCACATTGTTATTCAGAAACCCACACTGAGCAGGCATTTTGTTCCCTTTAGTTTGTTTGAATAGAGAATTGTACAGGTAGCACAGCTTTCAATTTGATTACTTGCTTCCCCGCACTAGGAAAATGCAACAATCAGTAAAGCCACTATACAAAGTTTCCTTTCTGTGCTCTTGTTTTAAAGTTCCAGGTAGACAATTGAGAATTAAAAAGAAACCACCCCTTTCATTCACCAGCCCTAAACTTCATTCCAAGAGCCATAACTGCAAGAACTGAAAGAACCAGTTCTACCCAAGAACTTATAAAGCAGTTGGTTGGTTGTTGTTTTGTTGTTGTTTTTTTTTTTTTAAAAAAAAAGAAGAAAAGCTGTTATGATTGACAAAGGATCTGTGGACAAAATTCTGCCTTCACTTACTCATATGGAAGGGAGACTGCACATGTACATACAGAGAAAAGAACTGAAACCTACTGAACAGCTGATTAGGTAGACAAGCTATCTCATTGCCTCAGGTTTCCTAGTTCCAAGCAAGTTAAGTAGAAATTTGGACAAAAATCAAACAATGCTACACCAAAATTTAAAGCACCTGTTTCAAAATAGGGTGCAACTCTTGCATATTTTGACTCTTCCATTCTTACAATGCACCAGAAGTTGTAAATAAAATTTAAATCAATTCACTTACCTTCTTATCTTCTTTTGGTTTGTGGATTTTCTTTTTCGTTTTTTTATCATCCAATTCTTGATCTGATGTAATAGCAGGGTTATCTATGCCACCCTTCCATGTTTCAACAGGTGAAAGAAGTGGGTCTTCTTCACTTCCACGGTGCCTTCCTTTTCTTTTAGTTTTAGAGGTGGTGAAAGCCTCATCATCACTTGCATCTGAATGCGTTCTCCTATAGTAAGACTTAGCTTTGCTGAAGAGAGTCTTAGACTTATATTTGTATTTCGAAGGCCTTCTTTCTCCATGACTTTTGGATATTCTATCAGAAAACCCGTTTTCTTCCTCACCTGGGGTATTTATAACAATTGAGTTTCGAACTTTGATAATACGATTCTGACTATCATCTGGAACCGCATAGATATCATCTGCAAAGCCTTTATGTTTGAAAATAGTGTCAATAGGTTCAGCATAGTTGTCAGATTGGTCTATATCTTCTGGTGGTGCCGCAGGCACTCGAGAAGGTTGTTTCCTGGGGTTTTTACCAATACCTGCCTCAATTGTTTTCAGGAGATTAGGATCCAGCTTTTTCACATTTGTTCTTGGAACAAGTGGTTTCGGTTTTATTGGAGGAGGCACTTTATGGTTGCGTTCATGGTCGTGACAATTAAGTGGTGTACTGTGAATAGGATACTCATTTCCTTCCAAATCCAATCGGTACTTTGAACGGTCACTAGGTGCTGGGAGTAACCTTACATCATCACCAATTGGGCTGTAAGGTGGTGGTCCTTCAGTATCATCCTCTGAATCTGGATAATTATAGTCAAGGGAACTTCCTCTGGGAGATCTTGGAAAAACGTCTTCACTTGTATGCGTTGTTTCCCTTGTGCTGTCTGACATATAAGAACTTTCAATCATGTTTTTCTTCTCTAATACGTCACTGAAGAACAACGTGAAAACCTCAGTTTGACGATGATATTGAGATAATGAATATAAAGCTGTAAACTTAGCAGTGATCTCTGTTGCTATGTGTTCTCCTTCAGTCATGAGTTCCTTGATCGCTTCATTCTCAAAGAAGTCTGCCTGGCTATCAGTAACAGCCACTAACTGGACAGGAATCGTATCCTGAACTTCAGAAAGAAATGCCCGAAGCATTCCCATGGATGCCTTCCGCTTCGCAGAATAGACCAGTATATATCCGTGAACAAGTTCATCTTTCCTTACACCAATTGAAGAATGATATGACAATATAGTTATCTGTATTCGGCGCCTCTTTTCACCTATTATTTTATCAAGCATCAAAGAATTATTCTGGCCAGCCTGAGCAGCACTACAGGAGTGAGAGTCAAGGAAGGGTGAAAGAATAAGATCCACACTAAACGGATCACCACACATGGCACACATGACAATTCTTAAGTCAGCTTCTGACAGATCTTTAATGGCAGGAACCGGACTTACAACATCAAAATTGTGTTTAACTGCTTCCAGTACTCCCCTCAGAGCTTGTTTTATTTGGGTCTCATTAAATTTACGTGGGTATGTACCAGCAGGTACATCTACAAAAGGACATTGTAATTTGTTGGCCAATTGCTGTCCCTGATGTCTCAGAATAGGTAGGTTCTTGCCAACACTATCCCTCTGGTTAGCCAGTATTAACGTAAATGGAAGATTAGCCATATACTTGTCTCTCCTTATCTGAGCTGCTTCAGCCCTTATTTTTGCAATGCACTCCCCAATAAAATTCAGTGATTCAATAGAGTTAAACACACAGAAACAACCATGTGGTTTGAAAGTTGAGGTCCACAACTGAGTCAACAGGTATGGGGATTTTGCATCAACTGGCCTTAGATCTAGTTCATATATTTTTCCATCTAATGCGTATTCATCATCAGTGGATTGTGTCCGAATTTCATTTGCCAATTCTTGTGCAAGGCCATCTTTGCCTAAAATGAAAAGATTGACTTTGTCAATGTTGGCACTATCATGGTATAAATTTGAGCGGCCGTGGTCTAGTTGCAGAAGACTGTTGGCAAGTAACTGTTCTACTTTAATGTCCGTGCAGTTTTGGCCACTGAGACAAGTTTCTTTAGTTGGGTGATAAACAAATCCTATGTGTTTAAGCAGAAGAGATTCTCTATCAGGTGCAAGTTTCTGCAAAGCTTTGTATCTAGGTTCTTCACTCAGAACTGCATGAATTTCACTCATTTTATCTGAACTTGGTGTTGCATTAAGATCCAGGTCATAAAACAGCTCTGAATGTTCAAAAAGCATTTCCTGAAACTCCTCTTTGGCTTTTTCAACAATCTCCCTCTGATGCCTACCATACACTTCCTTACTATCTGCATCAGTGATGTATTTGAACGCTTCGTCCTCCACCACAAAACATAAAACTTCTTCCCATGGCTGTCCGGGTGAAATGAACTGGATTTTCTCAAGAGTTTTTTTGAATTTCTCCTTCATTTCAACCCTCCTTTTTTCAGATATAAGATGCTGCACATGGTTTTGATAAACTTTTTCCGCTTCCAGCGTAGTAAGAAGGTCAAATGGAATCCTTCTGTCATTCACTTTATCTATATGGTCAGTTTCATCCCAGGGTGTTTTTTCAAGCACTACAAAACAGGACTGGAAGTCAGGCCTTTTCTCCATTAATTTCAAGGCTTCTGACCAGCTCAAGTGTTCAATCTCATCAAGATTTGACAGTAGAGTATTAAGAGCTCTTGGCAATGCATTAATGTATTCTTCTTTTCTTTTTCTAATATGTTCCTGCTTAAGCTGCTCTATGTGTTTTGAAAATGTATTTTTGGCCTTTTTTGTTCCTTCCAAATTTATGTACTCTTCATAATCAGGGTGGTTTTTCAGTTTGTTACTAACGGTTTTCCAAGTTGCATGATAGTCTCTCACAGTTTGGACAAGTTTTTCAAACTTATCTGTTGCTGTAACAACTAGCTGTCTTTGAGTTTTATAGGCATCCAGATAGGGGATTATTTTCGGTTTACCACGAGTTTTATCCATCATTTGTACCAGTGCAGTAAAGCATGTTTCAACATTGACATTGAATCTTGCCGACGTTTCCACTACCACAAGGTTCTTCTTATTTGAAGCAAAGGCCTGAACCTCTCGCAGGTAATGATCCACACATTCATCACATTTCGTTGCTGCGATTATTATGGGTTTTTTAGATTTTGAGAGCTGGATATAGAGATTATTCACAAATTTAAGTTGATCATCAAACTTCCTATTGCATCCTTGGCTTACGTCAATGCACAATAAAAACCCATCTATGCTTAATTTCCCTTCAGGCATTTGTTTTTGCTCAAAGTCTTGCTCCAAGCCTAGCTGATCTGTGCAAATGTACATTAGTTTTTCTGCTGACTGCAGTTTGGAGGCAGCTGCACGTTTTATATACGGTTGTAAATTCGTACTCCGATGAGGCAAGAAAGTCTGATCATCAATGAACTCAGTCTGTTCAATTACATGAATTCTGCACTCAATTCCATCCTCGCCACTTTGTGTTACGTCACCCCAGTACAAAAAGTGATCATTGTTAACAACTCTTCCTCCAAAGTCAATTGTGCTAAGCACAGAGGTATGCTCAGGATAATATTCATCTGCTTTTGAACGAACGAATCTATTGCACAAACACGACTTTCCAACTCCACAATTACCTTTATCCTTTTCAGTTCCAGACAGTCCAACAATACTAATAGCATAAGATGGGGGACGTGGCTCTTTGTTTTTTGCCATCATAACTTTCCTCTCATCCTTTTGCAATTATCAAGGTAACTGTATGTGGTTTTCATTCTGGAAAGGTTCCTACAAATTTAAGTTGTATATCCAGGGTTCCAGAAATAGCTTTCAGTGGTTCCTGCTTCAGCTTGTCATCGAGAGAACTTTAGACAACCAGGATGAGGAGGATCATCTTCCTAAACAAAACAAAGAAAAAAAATTTAAAGCTTGTCAGTATTTCTAATATTCATGACAAAAAAGAAATTTTAAAAAGCACTTTTGCTTGCTCACTCTGAAATTATTTTCTATGTATATGAAAACTGTACAACTTTAAATGAGATCTTAAATGTATAATTCATTCCTGTTAATGCTATTTATATTATAAATTTTAAAATAAACAGGTTTTAGGCACAGTTTAATAATAGTTCATCACCTATTTTGATAGGTGATCAACATACTGGAATAAAAAAAACCACAACCAACCAAACACACACCCAAAGCCCCAAATTACTGTTTTTCTTCACAGCTTATGAGTACCAGGCACTAGAAGCATTTTCCACTACAATAAATACAACACAAAAACTCTAAACCCAACATTCACGCACACATGCTTCTATTCACGCTCATACTTCCACTAGGTAGCATGGTTACCTGTGTGAATAACAGCACCTTTGTGCGCATTTGTAGGTTTGGTTTTAGGTTTCAGTAAAGAAACTTTCAAAATAAGAACCTGTAAAACCAGGAAGTTGGCAATGTAGCTCAGCCACTACCTATCTGCAGAAGTAAACTACCTTATTTGTATACTAACAGTAAAATGCTTTTAAGGAAAAGTTTCTAACCTGAATTCTACAGAAAAACACAAATATTGTCATAAAGATACCAGGTACAGGAAAGTAAGACTTATGTCTGAGATTTTAAGATTACAATGTAGTATCATTCCTTCTGTCTCTAGGAAAAAACAAAAAACTTTTAATAACTGTAAACAAAAGCTACTATCTGTACACTCAAACTTCCACAGAATTACTACAAGGTTCCAGTGGCTTTATTGAAGCAGTCGTCAAGTATAACAATTACCACTAACTCTCAGTTACTAATTAGAAGACTTTGCTTACATACATACTGCAAATGGAAAGATATTTACTGTTTTAGAAACAATCACATTATGAGGAAAACAAAAAATTGAATGGCCAAATGACTGAGCCCAACAGGTTGTGATCAGTGGCATGAAATCTAGTCATGGGCCAGTAACTAGCAGCGTACTCAAGAGGCCAACACTGGGCCCGATACTGATCAACATCTTCATTAATGACTTGGATGATGGGGCAGAGCGTACTCTCAGCAAGTTTGCTGATGACAAAATTGGGAGAAGTAGCTGATACACCAGAGGGTTCTGCTACCATTTAAGGAGACCTCGACGGACTGAAGACACGGGCTGGCAGGAACGTTGTGCGCTGCAAAGTCCTGCATCCAGGGAGGAATAACCCCATGTACCATTATATGCTGGGACCCAACTGGTTGCAAAGCAGCTTTACAGAAAAGGACCTGGGGATCCCAGTGGACAGCGAGCTGAACGCAAGCCAGCAATGTACACTTCTGGCAAACACAGCTAACAGTACCCTGTGCAGCATTAGACAAAGTATTGCCAGCCAATCAAGGTAGGTGAACCTTCCCCTCTACACAACGCTGGTGAGGCCACACCTGATGCATTGTGTCCAGTTCTACAGTACAGGAGAGACACGGAGCTTCTGAATAGAGTCCAGCAAAGGGCAACTAAGCTGATGAATAGACTAAAGCATCTCTCTTATAACGAAAGGCTGGGAGACCTGGGACTGTTAAGCCTGGAGAAGAGAAGGCTCAGGGGTGATCTTATCAATGTGTACAAATATTAGGAGGAAAGGTGAAAGAAGGCAGAGCCAGACTATTTTCAGTGGTGCCCAGCAGCAGGACAAGAGGCAACAAGCACAGACTGAAACACAGGAGGTGCCATATGAACATCAGGAAACACTTACTTAATGTGAGGGTGACTGAGCACTGGCACAGATTGCAAAGGCTCTTTCACTGGAGATATTCAAAAGTCTCCAGGACATGGTCCTGGGCAACCTGCTCTAGGTGACCTTGCTTGAGCAGGGACACCAGACAAGATGACCTCCAGAGGTCCCTTCCAACCTACACTGTTATATAAACTTGTGAAAGTATTTTCATAAAAATACTTTTCTCATTTTCTTGGTAAAAAGACAGCTATTACATGGCACTATAAATGAAAGGTACAGACTACTGTACCTAATATATTTGGTTTTACGGTTGTGGAGTACAAAATAAAAACATAAATGTAAGTAAACAAACCTGTATATACCCCTTATATGAAGGAGAAAGTGTAACGAGCATCAATAGTGAAATTTTAGTCTTAATATCTCAGCTTTATTCGTCATGTATGTTGTCTTTCTTAGCAACAGTTTGTTGAGAACAGTACTGTAGTACCTTCCTTTAGCTTTAAAAAAAAAAAAGTCTAGGGTCTGTCACCCAAAAAGCTCTCAAAATCTGCAAAACTAATTCACGATTGCTAAACTATATCTGACTTTGAAGACATGCAGCAGTAAAAGAAGTATTTGTATCACTAAAAGTTGCAACACAAGATAGAAATATTGAAACCTTTAATATCTTGTATAGAACCGATGTCTGGACAACAGAGCTTTCCAACTTACTAACACCTAGAAATAGAAGACCAACGTTCTGATCAGAAACGTAGTATTTACACAGCAATATCTGTAATGAAATTAATTGACCAGAACACAAAATAAAAACCACATACGTAAAAACAGCTTTCAATTATAGAAATCATAGTCAAGGAAAGTATCTTTTTTATTTAAAAAAGTATCCGTTTCCTTACAAAATGAAAAGGAAAGTAAACTCAGGTCTATTTTTACACTTGAGAGTTTTTATGTTGCAAGAACTGGAAGTTTTGTGCCATGTTTTAGGAATGATTTTTTTTTGTTTGTTTAAATTAGTTCACTCAAATTCACATTCAGAAAGAGAACCTATATTTTAAATTTTGCTTTTTACTGTTTCCATAGTGGTTTTTAAATTCTTAAAAAACAGAATCTAGAGCTAACAGAAAATGGCTCTGGGAAAAAAAATACTTAGCAAAAGTAAATCCTTCACAAGCAGTGTTTATATTACTACAAATAAACCCAGTGTTTTCTTTCTAAAGCAAAGCTTATCATAGTAGCATCATTCAAACTATTAGAATGAGAAGTTTAGTCAGCACTTCCACTATAAAATGTTTTCTGTTTGCCACAGCACAATACAGATTTGATGCGGACTAAACTAGAACACAAAAATCTTCATCCACACAATTATTTCATTTAATCAGGAAGACATTGTCAATTTGCAACTAGTTTATAAGAAACAATCAATACTTTCAGATACTCTACATCCTCACGTAGCAAAGGTTCTTCTCCCTCCAGCAATAAATGTTTTGTCAAATCAATACATTTTTTAAGTAAATACAAGTAAGGTGAAATGGGACACTGACAAAGGGAAAACAAACGCATCAGTCTCACAAAATTTCTGACATGGAAGACTTTCACCATAGTGGGAGCTGAAGCACTAAAGATATTTAAAACCAGTGTGGTTTTCTTTTCATTTTTATACAGTTTCTACTTTGCACTCATTGTACAAAGCAAAGCCACAGAATGAAATCTATGTTAATTAAGTAATAAACCTGCTAAAAACCTGACATTATAACGGCTTCACATTTAATATGTAATCATTATTAAATCGCTCCCCAAATGGAAGATTTTTTTTTTCAGTATACCACTAATTTATAGGTACTACATAGTTGTGTACCATTTTAAAATATACAAACTGGAAAATCATGGTAAGTTAAATTATCATACTTCAATCTGCCTAATTCTGTTATAACAAATTGAAAACACTCCAATTCATTGCCCCCCCCTTCACAGTGGTTACAGATTCAAAGGAGGGCTGTTTGATTTTCCCAACTAAATTCAGTCTTCTAACTGAAAATAACAGAGAGTTTCTATGTTTAAACAGAAAAATTTTGAAGAACTACAGAAGACACAAAGCGTATGACATCACTGCAGGAAGAATCTCTGACCTTCCAGTCACACCACAGGACCTTGTCTCTACAGGCTTTTACATTTCCAAATGTAGTCATAAAGAAAATAAGGTGTATCATCTTGTACTTATTCACCCACCTTCCCCCTTAAACACAAGATTATGAAGACCTAAAGGCCAAACTTACCCTTCGGAAAACAAGGTGCAAAGCAAGATGATTATCCTGCTGTGATCTTCCTGCAGTAATGTCACACATTTAAACAGTGTCCTTCAGTAAGTCCTTCCCTGAGGGATCTGAAAACAAAAAGATTCATTAATAATTTCAAAACTATGAAAGCAGAAGCAGCAATCAGAGAAGGTACTATACTTCACATATGCATGAAGATTGTTTTCCTCATTTTAAACCCATAAACAGAACTTAGAGCTCAAGCTGGTCCTTCTCTAAACTTAGAGGGTTTAAATCCTGTAAGCACAGCTATTAATACTGGGGACAGAGAGGGCACAGTTATTCTTAAGTGACTGTGATTTCATCAGTGCAACTTGGTATTTTAACAGTATCTAGGTTGTAGAAGCCTCTTCTGAAAAAAGTTAATATAGCATCTCATACCACACAAAATGTGAGATATAAAAATCACTGATCACTTGTAGAAGAATTTGGAATGCTAAAATATCTAGAATATAGTTTTGTAAGATGAAGTTGGTATAGTCAGTAAGTACAAAATACATAAAATTAATGTATGTCTAAATACATGTACATACATTTTATTACTTGAAAAAAGTACAGTCTACCTCAAAACCCTTTTACTTGTAGTACAGCATTTCTAAATTAAAAGGCCTGGCAGACTGTCACAAAACAGAAATTGAAAGCATAACTATTTGAAGATTGTGAATTTTCAACTAGGATACAAATTATTAGTATAACCTTGGTAAGTGTTGATTTTACTGCAGGAATGCTGCTACAAAGTAACCAAAAATGGAACTCTCTTCCAGGGAACTTTTTCAGTTTGCGTCCACACAAAACCCAGACTTTGAATGCCCGGCTGTGTGATGCATATATTAAGATGCAGAAAAGGAAAGGAACTTGAGGCACTTGCACTGGATCATGATGTAAGCTGCTTTTAACTATGGAAAGGTGTCATTTTTAAGCAAGATGCAGAACCATGCTGTATATGTACTAAACATAACATCAAGAAGGTATGGCAGAGGTTTTTCTTGTTTCGTCACTTAAAATTATGCTTTTAGTAATTCCATTTTGCTTTGGGAATAATATAGCTAATTGAAAAAGTCTAAGCTTCAGTAAACTTTCTTTTGGACAAGAAATGTTCAGTAACAGCGATAAGCAATATACCAATACAACAATAATACTGCAATTCCCAACTTGTGGTAACAAACAACATCAAAATCATTAGGTAGCAGGCTATCAGTCCTGCACTAAGTCTGGCCTGGCTGCACAGCTGAACTCTCACTTGAAAGCGAAGACAGCAGGAAAGTCACACTCCCTGCCCTTACTTCCTAGCTGTGGCACTCCTCTGTGTCCACAGCTAGGTGAGCAGAGCAGATAGTTGCACAGGAGGTAACAGACCACAGGACTCTGAAGAGGAGGATGTGGAAGAGCAGACAGACTGAGAGGAAAGTGTCTCTGCCTGCAAGAATGCATCTGAGGCTTGGGGGAGGGGGACACCAGCCATTTCGCAATGCACAGTGCCACAAGAGAAAGCTCAAAGACAGGCCCCCACAAGATCAGCCAGAAGCATTAAGAGGCCAGAGAAAGCCCTACTTTCAAATACATGTCCTTCAAAGTCTTCTGAGCTGAATTCTAAACATTACCATAGAATGCCATATTCTTAGCAACTAATAAATACTAAAATAGTTAATCACCTATCATTATCTAGTAATTATGGCTGCACAGGAACTTGTAGATGGGCCCATAGCCAAGAAAATTACTTACAGATAAATACTCTGAGTATTTCTGAATACCTTTCAAAATTGCTTTCTGAACCTAGAAATGTTTACCATCTGCAGACCTACCATGGCTGAAGCAGAAATGTTTCCTGAAAGACTCTACAAAATTCCTCGTGACCAACAACTATTTAAGCAGCTGCAAACAATGCCAACAGGAAAAGTAAGAGCGTTTTCCTGCAGTCCTTTACTCACTCTGTGATGTTGTCTAGATGCAATAGTTTATGGACCAATATTTTTCAAGGGTTAGTTTCAATTACCATAGTCCTGTGATAGTGTTTGTAAATTAGCTGGCCAAGTGAAGAAATGCCCACCTGAAAAAAAGGTCATCACAGTCTAGTCTGCTTGCAGGGTATATGAACACACCAACAGAAAGTTACTGTGACCTCTACAGCGGATAAAACCAAAATAAATTCAAACACATTAGATATCACTGAAATGGTTTGTAGGACAACTTTTGAATGCACAGCAATTTCAAATATCAAAGACCACAATGCCAAGGAATTTACAACTCTGGATTCAGGTTACTGCTGACAGTAAGTTTTTATACAGAGTCATCCCTCACTTCATACTTTTTGAGAACCAAAACTTGGCATTGGCAAATATTTAGTATGATATCCGAATTCCAAGACCTATCAGCACATCAGTAATTATAGCTCTACCCAAAACATACCAGAATAACAATTCTACCATTTTCACTTCAAGAAGCAGTTAAAAAAAAAAGTATCTAATTATCTAATGTTGATGTAGCTTAAGGTAATGTTGTTACTTCTTATTCAATATTTACCAAGAGGTATCTTTTTCACTTAAACAAGCATAAACCTTCTCTTCAAATCAAAATCCTTTTTAGAAACTAAAGCAGATACAGAGTATACCAATGTCATCAACAATTTCAATCCACCGAAGTCTGCTGAGGTCCTAGACACTTAATGTGTCCTGATCTCTTTACTCACATGCCAATATTCTCGCTTTCACAAATGCTGGTAATCCTCATTAAATAATTGTACATGAAATCTTACAAATAAGTAAGGGTAAATACAATGCTCCCAAGTACCAGCCAACACTAGGAAAAAAAGATTCAGATTGCTTATCAGGAAATAAACTCAATCAAGCAATAACGAGACAGTAAAGGATAATGCCCTGAGATGTCTCCAATAGTGATAGTCTGAGAGAAAAGGAATACTGTTTAAGTGGTATGGTGATTAGTCATGCTAGGTAAATAGAGGATGAGAATGGATTACCCCAACCACTGTTCATTTCAGATTAGGTCAGTATGATGGCCAACTATGATCCCTAAAATAGTTATGTAGCCTAAGTAATTCTTTGCATACAAAAGCAAAGTAATCGATTTATTTAAAAAAAAGAAAAAAAACTGACTGCCCAACTTCATATTACAAATCAATGCAAAAGTGTGTTTAAAAACAGAAGTTCAAACTTCTTAGTTCTTATCAAGTTTACTGAATTTCTCCTATCAATAACAATACTCTGAAGACCACCAATTTATTACCCAAAATTAAATCAAGGCCTAAATTTTATTTCTAAATTCAAAACAAAACAACATTCTTTAGATGGAGGCATTCCAGGGGGCATCTATTATCATTGTTGCTGTTCACAAAAAACAAACAAACAAACTCCAAACCAACCTACACAAATTAGATCAAGGTACAATAAACAGGTAAACTGCAATGGTACAAATTATCAGCATTGCACTAGTCTGAACTTAGGCCTCTTGAGTTACTTATCTACAGATTTCTGAATATCTGAGAGCATTCAATATAGACTCAAAGCCTATATTTTAACGGGAAAGGAAATAGCACCAGTTTACAGGAAAAATAAATTCTTAATTCTTTTTACACAGGAGAAGCTCCTACTAAAGACACGCATAGTGCTCCCTGAAGTTTCTTCGTGCAAGACTACCTGATCAGGCATATTTACAAAGTTACTCAGAAAGAACACAAAAGAACTAATAAGAGAAATTTTACAAAGGGGATCCAAGAGACAACTGATAGAAATAGAAGAAAGCAGATAAGGAAGGAGGGATCAAGGGAAGGACAGAAAAGGGGCTAAAATGCGCTTGCTGCAAAAAGAAAAATTTACATCCTGGCAGCAGCAACTTCAACAAATTTCACTGATCCCCATATCTGAATCATTTCATGTTATTTTCCTTCATAAGGAACTGCAGTATAGAATTCAGGGCCCAACACCATAAGTTTTGAGACTTAATTCAAGCAGTAGTTTGTTGTTTGACCTTGTACAAGCCATATGTTTAATTTTTACCTGTGTAAAATGAGGACACTGGTTACCCACTTCTTTAAATTATGAAACAAGCAAGTCAAAAGTTGTATACAAGTGGCAAACAATATTATGTATAATAATTAGCCAACTTAACGCCAAAATGCAAAAACATACACATTTCCAAAATTGTGCATGCAGGTATTGATTTTACATTTTAAATGCAAACATCCTTCTGTTATGCTTGTATGTCAACTGATGCAGAATTGCAAAAATGCGTGGGAATTGTAACTCAAAGCCAAAGAAAAAACTCTAATTTACCACAAAATGTAATGTGCAGAACTAGCCACAGATTAATTATTTTGGCTTCCAATAGGTGTTAGTGACTAGAAAAGCACAGTTAATACTCAGATTCAAAACAACTTCACCACAATTGCTTCGGATTTTCCTGCAAGAAATTTTGAACCCATTTTTCTTTAAATATGTCATTAAAATCCATAAAGATAAGGAAGCGATGAGAAGGTTCAAACAATAATCTGTAAAATGTAACACCCTTAAAAGTACTTTTTAAAAACTGATGTAAAAAACAAGAATATTCTAGCTCACGCTGACCTTTAGGCTAAAAATTCTCGGGGGAAAAAAGAAAAGAAAAAAAAAACAACAACCACGAACTAACCAAAAAAACAATTAAGAGTATTGTGTGCCCATCAAGTTAGAAATAACACAGATATGGGGCAAGGGGAGGATCTTGACAATCCTAATACAGAATTCCCAGTGTTAATGGCACTACCTGAAACTAAACTTTTCCTTAGAGTTAGGAGTACGGTGGAGTGCTCCAAAAGCAACGGGGAGCTTAGGCCAAGCAGCCCGAATTGAGGGGGAGAGGGACAACACCCTCCTCCCCCCCCCCCCCCCAAGCTATCCCGCGGAGGAGAGGGGGGCGGGGAGGGCCGTCCCGTCCCGGCCCCGTCGGCCCCGCAGCGGCACGCGCAGGGAGCCCCCTAGCGGCGGTGCGGGCGGCCCGGCGGCGGGGAGCCCCCGCCGGCAGCGGGAAGGCTGCCGAAACAAGGCCGGCCCCGCGCTGGAGCATTCCTCCCTTATCGCAAGGCAAGAATGCATCACCGGCTCTACTATCGTAGGTACGTCACGTCCATAAACGTGACTGTTTCCAGCGTGCTCGCCGACACAGAACCACGCCAGCACAACTTAAAAGCTTAATGCTTCACAAACTGCCATTCTTTCCGCAGAGGTCAGAGGGTACCTGCCACCCCTGAAGGATGCCGTGCGCGCGTCATCGAAACAACGCGCCACACGTTAAGTCGAGTAAAAGTCGTGGTGCAGAGCGTTTTGAAGTTTCCTGCAAAATGCTCCTGAAGGATGCCAGTGCATGGGATTCATCTTCTGTTTAAGAAAGTACTTTTGCAAGTCTCCAGATTCTGTCAGCATCCTTTTAGTATCTTTATTAAACCGAATGGAATTATTTTTGCACCATCTACTCAAATAACAAGTCCCAAAGGGGAAACTTACACAGAACAATCTATTATTATGATCAGTGCTTTTCTTTCCTACAAAGTTTGCACACGGAAAAACACCTACAGCTTTCAGAAAGCACATTTTATCTTTAACCTCAAAAACATGTGCAGCGTTTGATTCTGTTAGTGCTAAATATAGCTTTTTAAAACAATTTAGTCTGAGCCTAAAGTATTTAATTGGATTATGTTACACATGTAACACCTTAGCTAAAATAAAGTCCAATACCAGGGAGTGGTAGGCATTCGGTTGCAATTATTTACTTTTTTACAACGCTGGCAGCTGCTTTATATAGGGATACTTTAAAAAAAAAAAAAAAAGCATACTATTTAAGCTCAGTATGTTCCAAGCTTAAAAGCAACGTGTTATACTAAAACAAGCTAGTGATAATGTAACAAATGTTTAAACAATTTCTGATACTTTAAGTACTATAGACTCTCTTAAAAAACTACCATATTTACATCATGCTTCCTAAGCTCTAGTACCACTGAGTTTCAGCAGAGTACTATAAATAGAATTCTAAGATTTTTAGCACTTTTTAAAAATCATTTTCAAAGAAGCACAAAGGAAAATAAACCCTTATAAAAATGCACGTGGATGCATATTTGTAATATGCTCATTTTAGATAAGTACTATAAATTTCAAATATGTATGGGTTTTTTTGAGAAAGCACTTAACTCTGGTCGCTGATGTCACTGCTGGAAACAGCTGTCATACTGAAGAACCTTAGGAAGGTAAGGCAGCACAACAGAAAAAAAGCTACCTAATAATTCCTCATTCATTTATGAAATATGTATACAAGTATCAGTGCTCTAACTGGCTTCAATGCACAGGTTTAAAATGGACGTCCAATTGACCAGCAAATGCTGCTCTCTCTCTACTGTTTTTACTCTGCAGTGTAGAGTTTTTAAATTTCTGTCAAGGATCCTTATTAAGAAAAAAAAAAATCCTCCAGTTATGCATGACACTAAACTAAAGAATACACACATACCCCCACAGGCCTATTTTGGTCTAGATTAAAAACGTTTCCCTCCTACTTATTAAGGAAATATTCCACGCTGATAGCAAAAGAGATACAGGAGAGGGCAAAAGGGGGGTACAGAGGAAGGGTGGGGTGGATGCTGTGGGGAAGGTGACAAGTACATCTTCCTTTTAAGTAAACGGCCTTTCTTCTATTTTTAATTAAAACAGTGTTTTATACTCCTTATGTCCTATATTTACAACACCACAGCATTGTATCTGTATATCGCTGGTGCTTTCCTTGGGTGGAGAGAGTCTAAAGGTTATGCTGGTAGAAGAGATTCAAAATGCTTGAAAGCTGCAACACTGCAACTGGCTACCCTATTTCAAAGCCTTAAAATCCACCTGGTGGAAAAACAGAAATGCACACACATCATTAGGAGAGTGAAGTTTTCTGAAATTTAATATCGAGCAATATTTGAAGGTGAAAGGAAGGAGGAGAGGAACTGACAACTGTTCAAATTTAGTAGAGAAGGAAAAGAACAGAGAGGACGAGAATGAGTAGAAGGGGGCGATAAGGAGGAAAAGAAGTACAGAGAAAGGAGAACAGAAAAGAAGGGGGGGAAAGGCAGTGGGAATGGAAGCAGGGAGGAAGCTAAAGGAGTAGGGGGAAGAAGGGAATGAGGAAGGAAGGAGAGAGGAGCAGGGAAGCTCCCCTTCCTGCCTTCCTCCCTCCCTGGAGAGCCGTGACCAGCTGGCAGCCTCGTACAGCAGGCTCAGACCCTCCCATTGCTCAGGCCTTCATCACCTGTCTGGGACCAGGCACTGCGCTCCCTGCCCTTCCTGCCTCCCCTCCCTCGCGCGGAGGTGCCGAGGGGGCCGAGCGGGGAGGGAGGAGGGAAGGGGGG
>VUYV01000001.1:7017237-7039000 GCA_008711295.1 Anarhynchus alexandrinus
CCGCGAGTTCGAGCCCCGCCGCGGCCGAGCGAGGCGGGCCGGCATCCGCCGCGGCGCGCCCCGGCGTCAGGGCGGACCCCGAGGGTGTGTGTGGCCCTGCGAACGGGGCTGGTTGCCGAGCGCGGGGCGGCCTCCTCCGGCGAGGGCACGGAGGCAGCCGGAGGCCGGGCTGGGCTCCCACCCGGCAATGGCGCCTCCACGAAAATGGCAGTTGGCTGGGACAGAATGAAAAGATGATGAAGCGCTGCGCGGGTCAGCCCTCTTCGCCCGCTGCCCACGTGCCCGCAACTTTCCACAGCGTTTCCCAGTGTAACTCAGCACTTCTTCCTGTTTTTTTTTAAAATCGTTGAGAAGGTGAGGCCTGTCAGCAGAGCCCCCTCTGCGGCCTACGGGGGTAACCTGGGCGGCAGGCGTAGGACGTGGCTGCGCCAGCGGTTACCGGCCGCCCGGACAATTCGGGCGCCGGGCTGAGCTCCCAAAGGTCGCGGAAGGCCTTTCGGCCTTACCCCCGCACGCCGCCGCCATTTTGCTGGTGGCTGGCGGCGGGTGAGATCCCGCTCCCGCTGCCTGAGGCCCGCTGGGCTGTGAGGAAGGCCCGCGGGGCGATGGGGTCGCGCCGTGGCCCGAGGCGGGTGCTCGTGCTTCTGCCGTGGGAGCTGGGCCTCTGCAGGCAGCCGCGGTGGGTGAGGCGTGGGACGCGGCGAAAAAACTCCTCAGTAGGGGCTCCTCTCTTCTGCCCACCGCAGGCAGCGGGGCATCGGTGGGCATCGCGCGCGTATGCCTTATTTCTGCGCCCGCAGAAGTGCGTATTCTATGCATCATTTATCAGTAGAGGTGGTTTTCATGTATACACGCAGAGGAACAAATTAATATTTTACCAGCAACCTTATCCTCGGCAAGTTGCAAGTTTTGAGTGTTTTACTTGTAACCATAATATTTAATAGCAATATGGTTCATTCTGTGCAATTTTACATATCGCATGCTCATCTTAAAGTTTTACATCTGAAAATTAAGAAATTAAAATATTCAAAATTCAGATCCCTTCCCGAGACACATTGCCTGTAAACTTGAATTTTTGAGAAAATTCTAACTAGCTAAATCTTTTTATGTTAAGTTTGAGCAAACAGCCCTGTGTGGACACTGCCTTACAGGAGAGTACTTCTAGAAATACTCGTCTTAGGTAGGTCCTCAACTAAAGAGATGTAAAATTATTTGACACTGTAATCACAGTGTCTGCACAAGAATTTTTGCAGTAACATCCTGTTTCTCAAAAAAAAAAAAAGGCAAGCTAAACAAGCCTAATATCAGAACTCAATTTGAATTGCTTGTTTTTGAGTTTCTTGTATTTTTTTTTTGTTCAAAATACATACCTTGGGGTATTAAGCCCCATTTCACATTACCAGAATTAAAACCTTATGTTCATATGAAAAAGAAAATCTTTTGAGATTTCTTAGCTTAATAAAGTAGAAATTTAAAAGAGTGAGATCTCTATCCTTCTGAAACTCTGCCTAGGTATTAATTACCTTAAGCAGTTAATAAATTTTCATAAAGTTCTGTCATGTAGAAGACCTTTCATGTAGAAGACCTCTCATGTAGGAATTGATTGTATCACTGACTTTGATCCTGATCTGAGTCAAAAAAAAAAACCTTAGCAAAGCCAGTAGGCTTACATAGGTATTGGTGTATAAAAAAAAAAAAAGTTTAATGAAGCAGGACACGAGCTTGGGAATAGCAGGAAGCCTTTCCCAGCAAGCTCAAACCTGAAGCATGCAAGGATAGCGAAGAGTGCTTCAGTTAGACGCAGATGGCAACACTATTAGTTACAGTGAGGGTGGAGGTGCTCCCTTCACAAGGATGCACAGCAACCGGACAAAAGGCAACAGGCACGAATAGCTTCCTGTGATGTTATTCCCCAGCAGACACACCATCGGCTCCAAAAGCGGTCCTCGGTGAAAGAAGCAGGTTTCCAGGCAGAATTAGATCAGCTAATTCTTCTTCCTCTGACCCTAAATATTCCCCCAAAAATTAATATAAGAGAGGAAGACTGTAAAGCCAGCAATTGATTTTCATATAGATTTCCTCACTTCAAATCACTGTAATAAGGGGAAACTGACGTGCAGAAACTCCATTTGTTTGTTGCCTTCCAGGAAGCATGCAAAGTTCTGGCAGGCTGCAGTAGGCAGCTTGCTATGATTTTGCAGAGCTTATTAAACCTTTTGATTTTGGATAAAGCTGCAAAAAGTCAAGAATTGTGGCCAGTGAACCAGCAAGCAGGGTTATAAGCAGATTTATGACACAGTGTTTTTCCTAGACCCTATGAAATTTATAAGCTTTGCAGTTTAATGTTAACTATTGGATAGAGATATAGACATAGCCCATTTCAGTTGCATATTAAGAAGACATGCAAGGTTTATAAAGTTTCACAGGGAAGGCGGTGAGAAAATTGCAAATCCATGAGAAAACAGTGGACATACAGGTAGTTTTATGCCCTTATGAGAGCACAATAATTAGAGCTGTAGGACTACTCAAAGATTCCATGTCACTACTGAAACAATAAGATAAATGAAAAAAACTTGATCAAAGTATTTTTAATATGGAATTTTATTAAAATAGTTCAGAAATATTTGTGAATATTTGTCAGAAGAAACCTTTCAAAAAATCTTTTCCATGACTGAGAAAAATACAGGTAGCATTATAACTTAAAGAAGGCGTAAAAATAAGGTATGATAATGAAATCCAATTAATAATCTAGCTAGGTTAGTGTTTTGTTAATTATACAGAAAGACATTTCAGAGAAATGATTTAGTAAACCTTGAGAAACTCAGAAGAAAGTCATTAATGATGTGCAACATTTGTTATTTATAATAACTATTGTTATTTGAGCCTTTTTCTGTAGATCTGCAGATTTCCCCTTAGAAACACCCTCATGCTGCAAGAGCTGATTATAAACACAAATAAAGTAAGCACCTTCTAGATATCTGGAAGCCTGTGCAAGGTGAGCAAAGAATGACTAGTTTGCTTCTGTGTCTTTCCTTTTGGACAGCAGGGCCCTAGGAATAGAAAACAATAGCAACAGCAGCAGCAATCCACCATTTCCCAGCCTCCTTCTCTCTTTCATTAAGCAGGGCCAAACGAGAGAAAAGTTCGTATCTCACTTTCCCCGTGCTTCTAGAATTAGGGGATTTCAAACCACAAATCAGATCAGCAGTGCACACCCTTCTACAGCATTTCCTTAATTGCCTTCACTCTTCCATCATTACTTTCGTTACACCACGTGGAATTGCAAAGCAAGCAATCTTACCAGTGTCCTGAACCAAAAATCAATGTGCTGTTGTTGGTTGTAGAACATGAAATCTGCACATATTATTTTACCACAAGCCTCTTTTCAGACCTCTTCGCCAACATCCCTCATTAAACAGCAGAACTGCCAGGTCTGTCTCACTTCAAGGAAAAGGCACTGTTTTGCGTAAAGTTTAAGAATCAATGTTACAGCACCTTCTCTGTGAGAAAATCTTCACACACTTTGAAATTGTTCTACTATTCACGCTCAT
Organism: Anarhynchus alexandrinus; assembly: GCA_008711295.1. Lineage (NCBI taxonomy): Eukaryota > Metazoa > Chordata > Aves > Charadriiformes > Charadriidae > Anarhynchus > Anarhynchus alexandrinus. Next base: position 7,020,789 of record VUYV01000001.1, read on the forward strand.
GTTAATTCATTGCATTGCATGTAAAAGCATTTGTATGCAGGAAGAGAGGGCAAAATGGAAGCATAAATACTTAAACCGTCATCTCAAATTATGAAGGAAAACCTGTTTGGTTTCTAATAGGAGTCATTTAGAAAAATGCATTCACTTACTAAGAGACCCACATCACTGCGTAATTCCATGGTGTCAAGGGGAAAGCTCACCGGCATTATTGGTTTCTTGATCATCAGTACACCTAACAAAACAAATAGCAGGTAGGATATTCCCTTTTCTTTACCTTTCCCCTAATCTGCACCCTTGTTCTTGTTTGGGGGTTGGTTTTTTTTAAAAAAAAACTGTTACTAATTTTTAACATTAATACTACATTGATCACCATTTTTGATTAATTTGAATGATCTACCATTTCAAAAGGAATATCAGGAGCATGACCAGTGATTGCACTGAACCTGGCTTATGCAAAATCAAGCATTTTTTCCCTTTCCCTTTCCCTTTCCCTTTCCTTTTCCCTTTCCCTTTCCCTTCCCCTTCCCCTTCCCCTTCCCCTTTCCCTTCCCCTTTTCCCTTTTTCCCTTTTCCCTTTCTCTTAAGGATTCTTCACATAAATACAAAAAGCTATTAAAAAACAATCAATTATCCATGGATCACTGTTTGGATTTCTAGCAGTCAATTATTTTGGGAATAAATTATGGAAGATTTTCTTCCCTTAATTTTTTATTGACATTTTGTGCAGCAGAATGCTATTTTGTCTATTGAAAACTGAAATGTAAATAAATATTTGAATATGTCAATACACTGCTTTATACAAGTTGGCTATATGCAACAGTGTTTCCTAAAATTGTCATTTCACTTAATGATTTCTGTATTGAGATTATTATTATGTATACTGTCAAAAATATGTACTTTTTTTTCATCCCATGGCTTCACTATGGTTTGGTTAAGTGTGAGTGACAGAACCATCATTCTTTCCACATCTGCAAGAAAATCAGGTAGCATCCAAAGGATTTTTTGTTTATTTATTTTTTCTCCCCACAAAATCCATTATTTTAGATGATATTGCCTAATAGTGGGCAGTGTGTAGGCAAACCATAGGAAAGCGAACTGACCATGGTCAGTATGTCTGCTACTACTTAACAGGTTTTTTGGTCTTCTTATAGACACCGACACATTGCATTCCTGCCATCCTGATCACTCCTGTGAACCAGCATAGTGGTACATAACCCTATTTCTGTGTACTACCAGAAAAATACTCACTTTGTAGGGGTAAAAAAAAAGCAGTTTTGAAGGGGACTTTGAGTGGAGCATGCTGTACAAGAAAGCTCTATTTCTTGTCCCCCTGTACTCCTGAGCAAGGCACAAAAAATTCTGCTTGTGGAAGAGTAAACTGGAATCTGCCATACAAAAGTCATTGCATGATTTAAATTGGACTAGTGATCAAAGCATCCATGTCACACTCCAATACAGGAATGACAGCTACCAGATTCACATAATCAGCTCTTTGTGCCATAACTCCCTGCCTTTTTCTAAGCCATACTATGTTCCCTTCTGCCAATATGGAGTCCACAGCTCCTGAAGACTGGAAAATCCCAGAGGAGTGCAGAAAGTTCCAACAGAGCATGGGAGAGAGACAGTGTGCAAAGACATAGAATCCAGTCCCACTTCTAAAAATCAAGTGGAAAAGAAAATTGGCCAGACACCTTACGTGTTTTAGTTTAGAAAAAGAAAGAAAACCCCTTTCAGGATAAGTTTAGCACTTATGTATATACTAACGAAACCTAAAAATTCAGGAGAGAGCTCTTGCCCAGCTCAACGTAGAGGAGGAAAGAGCCAATTGTTTCAGTTTGGTATTTTACTTATAACAAGCCCGTTTTAACTCCTGCTCCAAACCCTTGGCTGCTCTAGCCCAGCCTCACAGAAGCCTTAGCTTCAGCAGAGGACAGGGCCACCCGCAGCACCCCACACCCTTTGCTGGAGGCGCGCAACAGGCACGCGTGCCCGCAGCATCCTCTCCCACCAACAGAGGCTGGTGCTGTAACCCACGCCGGTTTGCGTACCGGTTCCTGCGCGCTTGCTGATGATAACTCGTTTCGGTACAGGCGTCAGTCTGATGAAGGGACAGGAGGATAGATTTTTATGAACAACACCTCTTCTGTTGCTTGCTTGCTTGTTGAAATCAGAGAGTGAAGCATTGGGAGCTGCCGAGAAGAGATTACACTTATCACAGGTGAACAAGAAGAGGGCTGCGAGGAGAAGATACCAGAAAAGACTCCTGGGGACAAGGTCATAAAGGAGGCTTGCATTTGCTATCATCATGTCTCCCTGTGTGCTTTCAGGCAACTCAGGCATTTCTGTTTAGAGGTGCATTGGTTGTAGGAGTAAGGGGAGAAGAGAGAGTTGGGAGTAAGAAGATTTTCGTGATTGCTTTCTGCTAAGTAATTAGTATCGATATATTTTTGTTCCAGATGCCTCAGGGATAATAGAGCTTTAGGAAATGGGTGGATTTCAGTTGCCTGTTTGCTTTACAGCTATAATTGAGAATTTCTTTTTTCTAAAAGGGGAAAAAAAAAAAGGTGCTAAATGTGCCTTGGGAGAGGTGATGGAAAATATTATGACACTAGTCAAGATGATTGCAAACACGGTAAGGCTGAAATGTGTTCAGCTGACCTAGCTAAGCATGAATAATACATCACTTCATTTGACTACAATATTACTGGTCAAATTCCAAACATAACAAGGTGATTTCAATAACCAAGTTGTTGTGGTATCAGATACTAACAGTTTAGATGTTACGACAAAAATGTGCTAAAATACTAAGTTTCTAAAGAAAGAGTGCTAAGCATTGTGTTTCAAAGCAGTCTTCCTTATAGGGCAAGCACCTCTCCTTCTCTAATAAAAAGTTGTCAGAGACTGCGTTTTTTTAATATCACAAGAAGAGAAATCTGAGGAGATTTAAAGGCAACAAATTCTATGGGAAGGAGCAGGGGGGACGTTCATTTTACCAATAGATTACAATTAGAAAGTAATCACACCATTGATTATATTGACTTCTGTTATTGAAACTATCCTTGGAAAGATATTTTACTTATTTAGAAATTGTCTTGAATAGCAAATCTAATAGAAATAATGAATGTTCACCAACTACCAAGAAGCTGATTGTAGGCTGCAATATTTTCAAGCCAAATTACTATTGTAGGGCCATACATTCCCGTGTCGTCCCTCTCTGGACATAAAGGGAGAGCTGCAAAAGAAGTATGCTGGAAAGGATTGCCGGATCTTGCGTTAGAGGTTGGAGAGGCTGAACAGGCGTTTGTTTTGTATACATATCAGAATCCTGGGCAAAGGCAAACAAATACAGTTACAAAATATGTCCTCTGGAAATCTACTGTTCATACATATGTCTTCTGTTGTTTCACCAAAAGTGTATGTGGCTGTTTTTTCAGCGTGAAGAACACAGAACAGCCATTATTTTGCTGACAGGTGTTAATTGCCTTCAATAGAGACGCAGTTCTGTTCTTTTGCCCAGTGGTATGAATCCAGTATATAGTCAGATTGGACTACATTAGGAGAATTCAGGCAGTTTGAGCTCACAGTAAGTTAACAAAACATTAAGAACATCTACTCCTAAAACTTGGATTCTGAGCTGTGACTCTGAAATGGGTTCTGTATGCCTATGCCAAATACTTTACATCTAAATCACAGATTAAAGTACATATGCATGAAAATAGTTGAGCAAACATGTCTTGAAAGGTATTGCCAAATAAAAGCCCCAGTTATTATGCACCTACAATAAACAGAAAAAAGATCTTTTTTTGTCATTGTAAAATGTGTTAATGGATTCATATGAACACATTTAAATGCAAATCTAAATTTATTAATATAATGGAATTTTTGACATTATGTTGTACACCTCTCTTTTTTAAGATAATTTCTGCCATGAAGTGTAACAGCCCAAATTTGGAAGAAAAAAAAAAGCAAAACCTTGGGATCTTTAAATCCTTTGTGTTAAGAATGTGTTACGGAATCCTGGACAACAGCAAACAAATACAACTATGGAATATATCCTCTAGAAACATATTGTTCCTGCACATGTGTTCTATTTTTTCACGAAAAGTGTATGTGGCTCTTTAGCCTGTGTGAAGAATGCAGAACAGCCGTGTTTTCATAATAGATGCTAATTGCCTTGAATAGATATGCAGTTCTCTCCTTTTGCCCAGTGGTATGAATTCAGGATAACAGGCCTATTCTTCCCGTTATCTATATATAGACTTTACAGACTGCAGTTAAAAGAACCACTCTGCTGAGTAGGAACAACTTACGTGCATATACATGTATGGGAACTGTCCCAATAAAGAGCAACATAGACATTTTTCTTATTTCGTGTCTGAAAGTCATTCTTTGCCATTTTTTTTCAGGTGCATTTCTTTTCTTGGTCATTTTCTTAGATCCCAATATTTCTTCCTCGGAATTTTTTACCCCGTCTTTTCCAGTTGCACGATTATTTATTATTTTTTTTTAATATATTGGTAAAGTTGAGAAAAGTCATGGGGTAAAATTTCTATCCGGTTGGTATGAATGGCTGAATTTCCACTGACTGTCCGAAAGCCATGATTTACCTGCCTGGGTGTTGCAGGAAGAGAAGTGGTGGCAGAGTACCTCGTGTAGGTACGCTGTGCTGACAAAAGGACGTTTAAAAAGAGCCAGAGAAGAGGTTCCTTTCAGGCGGCTCTTTCATCTTTAAAATCTTAAAATACTTTCCTCTTATAAAAACGACGTAGCTGCCTGGTTAATACGACAGTGCTTCCGCTGTGATCTTTTTTTTCTGCATTCCTGCCTTCCCAGTTACGTACGCGTGCGCACACACTCTCATCACAAGCACCACGTCAAATGGCACAGCAACTGGCTGAAAGGCTCTGCTAAGAAGGTTTTGTTACTAAACAGCTGCTCTCCTCCTTTAGCATTATTCATGAGCCTGCCAACTTCTTCCTCTTCTGCCAGTGAATCTGTTGTGCACATGAAAGAGGTGTGGCACCCCCCTCTATCCCTGAACACAGGAATAAGAGAAAATATGGTGCTTATTAAACAGCAGCTATCATTATTACCACTTTGTTATCTTATAATCTAACCCTTCTTTGCAAAGTTTTGTCATAAGACTGAAAGGAAAACAGAAAATAATCGTGTTAAGTGATAGATGTATTCATGAACTATAAATCTTATTACATCAAACTAATATGGCAGTAAATTACTTTTGCAATTCGGGGAATTTTTAGTAAAACAGAAAATTAAACACATTTCAGTCATTCTGGGTATTTTGAGGTAAATAAAGCATTGGAGCTGTATTCATAACTTTCATATAAATTTGCATATGTAAATAATTTAAATTAGAGAAACTACAATGATGCTATGTTGTTAAAAAAGCAAAATATTTTTTTAAAAAATCAGTCACTCTTCAACATTCATGTGCCTGAAATTTTTGGACACTATAGCTATAAGCAAAAATAAGCACATTCCTCAGATTCCTGCTTACAAAAGTCATCTTTGCTCCTAGGAAGCTCCTTGGACTTCTATTGTGCCTGGCAAACAAGTCAGATTTTTTAACAAAAAGAGTGAAATTACACAGGAAGTGGTTTCCATGATCAAAAAATTTAATAAATATTATTTACTCATAAAAATATGTGGAAGGAATTTCAAAACTGCTAAATGTAATTTAATACAGTCCCGAAGTAAAGTAATTAATATTTTATAGAAATGTCTGTATTTCGAGACACATTAATCACACAGATTGCATTCGGAAAGCTGACTAGTTGATTTTGCTCTTTACTTTAAAAAAGAACATTTATTTTCACATTTCTGAAAGCCTCATTTTAGCTTTGTCTGAAAAAGAAAAGTAACAGTTCATTTCTATTTCTACTTAAATACATTACCTGGAGTACTTAAAGAGCTGATGGGGCAGCTAATGGTTGCCTTGTTTCAGAGGTGTGCCAGCTGCAGGGCAGGTCATTTTTGTTGAGAAACGCCCCACAGGAGTCCATCCGTGTCCTTAAGTCTTCGCTGGGTTCAATGGAGTCTCCTGTTTAGTCAGTGGGATGTTTGCCAATAACTCCACAAGCATCCAAATTTCCCCCATTGTGCATGTATATGTTATATTAATTAATATAATAAGATGCAAGCAGTGAGTGGCAAATAATCCCCAGCAGAGCTGAGCCAAACCTATGTCAAGAATACACATATAGGAAGAACTCTTACGTAGATACTGACGCGGTTTCCCCACCTTACATTGGGATATGCAACCCATTGTGGCCAAACAATGAAAAAAATCAACTCTTCTGTCAGCTGCCAAAAACCCCTTTCTCCCTCAGGAGAGGTAACAAGATTCTCTGGCATTTGCCACACCTTTGTATGTCACATGAATTGCTGACATCTGCCTCAGGCTTTTAAAATTTCTTTCAGGAGCGCTCTGCAGGAGTTATAGTTGCTGGTCACGGTACAGAAGCATGTATTAGTGTTGCTGTTAAATTGCTATGTGGAATCAACAAATTGCTTAAGGCCAGATTTAAAAAATAGCAGTACATACATAAAATAGGACACAAACATATCCGGAAAAACCCTATCAGCCTACTGCCAGATCACTTATATTGCCTATTCCCTTGGGAGTAAGGAATCCCGGACTGTGGTTCCAGCGCTGTAAACTCTTTTGGTCCTATTATTTTTCTCTAGCAGTTGCATAATGTAGGATGGATAGGAAGACCAGCGTTTCAGCGTCCTCCCTTATAGGTCGTGTCCTAATCATGTCAGGCTCTTCTTTAGTCTCTTAGTAGCCACGTGAGTCTTTCCTTCCTTTCTACCTGGTGGCACGGCTCCAATGGAGAACGCCAATGGAAACACTTGCCTCTTGTCTGTGGTTTGGATCTTTCCGCAGAAATAAAAGATAGAAGTTTGAATACTCTCCATCTGAAGAGAAAGGGTGAAGATGATATTGAACATATAGACTTCTCTGTTTCCCTAGATGGCTCTCCGCTGTGCTCAACTCTTTGAACTAAGGGGTGGAGTTGCGTATCCTCCAAGGTGGCTTCCCTGACTTCTTTTGAGCATCTTTACATTACTCTCCATTCACCAGATGGTGCTTTGAATAGCAAGCCTGCATGAATTGCTAAGGGGAGCCTGAGCATCTAGTCTGGTTTTGGATCCCATTCTTAGCACCAGGTGCCTTCAACTTACAAGCTGTGTTACCTAATTTATAGGTGCTTTTGCCTTTTACTGTAACTAATTCTTCATTTTTACAGCTCAGATTTCCAGCTCAGATCCGCAAACAAATTGCAATGTCATCTCTCAGGTTATTGTTAGGCTTCATTAATTTCTGATCTGTAAAAAGGCTAGAAACCATCAGAAAAATGCAGAGTAGTATTCTTGCTATCCTTAATAGGTCTGAACAACCCTGTATGTGTTTACTTTCTACATGTTGGTAATTATTTTGAGCCAAGTTTGACATGTGAAGTTTGTAAAGTTACAGAAATAATATATTATATATATTATATACTTTATATATATTATACATATTTCAGTAATTACAGGTCCACAGCTTCTCCCTGTGCAATGGATAAGAGGAAGTGACATAAAAAAAAATAACATCCATCATTATTTTTCCATGCTTTTATTTTTCTGGCATGCACTTAAGTTGCAGGTGGGCACTTAATGACTAGATAGGTAGATAAAATGGCTTTACTAAGATATGCCATCTATAGCAGAATGATTATAGTTTCCATTTGTACCTTAAGTCTATAGTTAGCAATGCATAGCAACCCCTAAACTACAAAAAGTTGTACTTCCATGTTCCATTTTCTTAAAAGGAAGAAGCCCACCTTATCTGATTTAATTTCAATTTGGTAGCTGTAAACTATAGGTTGTGTTGTGAATGTCTTTAACAATCCTGACTGGACAATCTGAAGAAAGGAAAGCTAGTAATTAATTTTTTTAAAAATAATTTGCAAAAATTTGCAAATAATTTACAAAAAAAAATTGAGGACAGACATTTTAGTAGGGCCTGTTGTGATAGGACAAGAGGTAATGGTTTTAAACTAAGATAGGGTGGATTTAGACGAGATATAAGGAAGAAATTTTTTACAATGAGGGTGGTGAAACACTGGCACAGGTTGCCCACAGAGGTGGTAGATGCCCACATGTCCAACACTCAAGGTCAGGTTGGACGGGGCTCTCAGCAACCTGATGTAGTTGAAGATGTCCCTGCTCATTGCAGGGGGGTTGCACCAGATGACCTTTAAAGGTCCCTTCCAACACAAACTATTCTATGATTCTATAAATTTATAAATGCATGTCTTTGTGAGATTATAGAAAATTGATTCCTTTGCATAAAGGTTTACCATTGTTTAGTGTTCTTTTTGGTTTGGTGGTTGTTTTTTTTCACTGAGTGGTTACTATATTCTCTTTCATTTGCTCTTATAGTTGAAAGGAGAATACTCTGAAAACAAGTTGCTTGACTGCAGTTTTCATAAATCTCAAAAAAAACGTGCTTAATATAACATTCATACTTATGAGTAAATCAATAAGAAAATCCCTACCAATTGTTTTCATTACCAAAGTTATAAGATTCAACAGTAACTTTAGAGGCTAAGTCAGTAATATAGTAGTTTATCTGTCATTTAAATAAATGTAATCTGTCAAATGATTTCTATATGTTCTCCTGTGTCAGGTAAGGTTTCTCCATGGTTCCTGGTAGTTTTCAAAAATACCATAGTCATCTTCTTTATTCTTGTTTTAAAAGTGCATTTTTAATAAAACTTCCAGAAGCATGTAAATCTGTGTGTTTTTTTGAAGCATTATGGTCTTAGGGCATTTTAATAACGTATATGCTGTTCTTATAGCCTGTTACATTTTGATATAAACGTCAGTAGCTTAATTCAGTTCAGACTATCTGTTTATTTTTATGCTGTAATCTAATTGAGCATTTTCACTCCATTTCCTCTCATTCAGATTCCTTCACTGTTAGTACTACAGATAGAGTGCTACCTTTATATGGATACTCAATTTTCAATTTATTTCGTTGAAACATAAGCTCTTTAACTCTCTTCCCTGTTTTCTAATTAAAGTCCTCCAATACATACTTCCCGAGGCTGAAGAATTAGGTCCAGGCCTGGCATTAAAAGGGATAAACCCAAATCTAGACAGAGCCTGCCTAGGGAGTGCTGCAAAAACTCACGAGCCCATCCACAGCACTCAAAACGGTGCATAATTGTGATGAGTTAAGCCATTCTGATAGGTGGCACAAGTAACATTGACAATTACCTAGAGACAGGGCAAAACATTCATTTATAGGAATATTTCCTATTGCTGAAATTGCAATCAGAGGGATTTTAAAGTGATGTAGCTCAGCTGTTCAAAATCTCTTGCTTCTCCCCACAATTAAGATTTTTGAGTGAGTTGATGTCACTTTCAATATACTTTGAAAATTGTAAGTTTGGGGTTTTTTTTTAATATGGTACATTTTGAAAATAAATTGATGGACCGGGTAGCAGAAATACAATCCTGAAGAACTACTCGACCGTAAAGATTTCCTCAGTCCCTCCGCACATGTCGAGGGTCTCGTGACTGCTGGCCACTCTTGCCCTTTAAGGTGTTGGCAGAGTCAGCAGAAAGTGTAGAAGAAGTGGTACTAGGGAAAGTCAGCACAAAATGATGTCATGAGAAGGAACCTGCTTTTGCTGTAAATTAAACTCCCATATTCCTGAAAAGGAAAACAGTAGTTTCACTGGTCATAACACAGAGCAAAAGTCTCTGATTGTCAAATCCAGGGTTTAGGACCAGCACTATTTACAAATTCCTGGATAGATCCATATATTACAGAGAACTAATGACTTAATGCTACATTTTATGTATTTTAACAGTACCATCAGCCATCAGCTTGCAACTGACCATGGGAGACCATCGCTATTGTAACCTTTACCCAATTTTGGCAAAATTCTCTTCTCATTTTAAAAGATCAGACAATACTGTGGGTAACTAAAGTAAAGCTATGTTCCAAAGTTCTCCAAACAAATTTTAAAGAATTTTTTCCACAAGTATTTATTTTAAAATGCTAATAAAATCGGGTTTCTACTGAGATTGCTTAAGACCTTCAAGGATCTATGCTGAACAAAGAAAACCTACATTTTTAAAGAATTATCATATCAGGAAAGGAATTTCTTTTCTTGTTTTTTAATCACTTTCAAAAATTATACAAGCCTGTAAAACCACATTCTGACACAGTCACCTCTAGCAGTTTTTATCCAGTATTTGACATTGACATAGTTTTCACCACTTTATTTTCAAAAATAGAAATAGTGAATGTCTCAAAAAAGAAAAAAAAAAAACTGGCTCAAGCATAACCTGCTGAAGACGGCAGCACAGAAGTACACCGACAGAAAAGAGCAAAACACTTGACTAAAACCTTATTTGAACGCTAAGTGGGACAATGTCCTTTTATTTGTCAAAAAAAGTGGTTAGCCCAGGAACGTACTATCTCCTCCTGATAGTCAGCAAGATAAATAGTAAGGAACATTTTCTACTGCCTCCAGATCCCTAGAAGAATGTGCATATTCCTTTCGTATGATGCCTTTTCAGCCATGTTGGAGAAATGTGACCTTTTTTGCTCCTACTTACGGTTTTTATCCAAGAACTCTCAAAACCTGCAGGCAGTACAAAATGCTCGGTAGCTGCTTTTGAGAGCACTTCACCCGGGATGCAGGCAACCGGGTATTTTTAGGTTCAAACAATTTTTTCTTGCGGCCCCCATAGCCTGGCAGTAGGCTCTGTCCATGACCTACCATCACAGTAGTATTTGTCAGGTTGGATTCTTCAGTCTACTAAGCCCAGATTAAAGGGAATCTAAAGGTGTGCAAATGACTAGGCTAAAGACACTCTCTGGCCTTGCTCCAGGCACCCCCTGGAAGGCAGCAGCCCTTCTTCCAGAAGCTACCTGAGGTCAAAGCAAGCCCCAATGCGAGCTAGAATTCTTCCATAAAAGCAGAAAAACTACAGATCTTGCAACCAGCCACCAACTGTGGATGTATGAATGATATTCCTGGTTTACTCTTCCGTCCCCAAACTAATCTTGACGAGTCCCTGTGGTAGGGAAAGCAAGGAGAGACACGAAGCTGCTTTTGGGGCATCTCAGGATTCCTTAGTGCCGAAGGTACCCTTAACAGCACGTTTAGAAATGCATTGGAGTTACTTTATGCCATTTTAACATGCACTGGGGATCTGTCAGGATGATGTGGAGATCACATCCAGAAGGTCAACAAACCTAAACCGTTCTTTTTTTAGATGTCGCTCGCTTATCTGGCAAGAGGTGACTCAGAAAAAGGATCAAGGTTCGTGGCAGATAACATCTGAATACAAGCTCCAGTGCAGTGGTTTAAGGTAATCTTGGTACAGGCAGGGGATTACCCTCAGTTATCCGCTCTAGCTGGCCCTGCTTCGAGCAGGACACTGTTCCAGACAAGGTCTGAAGATCCCTTCCAAACTACATGATTCTCCAATTTTGCTAATATCAATCGATATAGTAACATTGCTAGTACTTCTGAACTCATGTTTGGTACCGAAGTACTAGAAAATCTATATACCCTTTCAGAGTTTGCATTTTAAATCAGAAAGACTTTAGAAGAGAGTTGCAAGCTTGGTCAGAAGTTTGAACAGCCTGTCTTACACTGTACTTTTTACTTCTCCAGTGTACTTCAGAAACACAGTAAGACCTGACTTGTTTACGCTCTCTGTGTATTTGCAGTGGAGAAGATTTGGATAGTAAAGGACTCCTTAGTCTCGTAGTCAAGAGAATAATGATTATAGGTTTCTGACTTTTTTATTTCAGTAATCCATTCATTTGATGTGAAGTAGTATTTCAGAAGAACCAAGAAAATTACAATTTCAATACAAAATTTCAATACAAGGTGGCAAATGTATCTGAGAAGAAAGAAAGAAAATCAATATGAATGTGGGAAATTTTTAAGATATAAGAATATTTCATTACAACATTTGCTAAATGTTTTTCAGAATTGCTTCAATTTTTTCATTAAGACACTTTTAAAATGAAGATTTAAGCCTTTTCTGTAGCACTTCTAATGAGAAATTGGAAAAAGTTTTAAAAGAAGAAAGCTTAGAAAAATTTATATAACCAGTTGAAGAAATAAATTAATTTTCTTTATAGAAAAGACATTATGAATTAACCCAAAATATTCTTACATTTTTTGTCTCTTTGAAAATAAAAGTCATCTATATTTTCCCACCAAGAGCTACTACCCCTATTTTATGCAGACTTACTGGCACGTTCATGGGGTTCTGGATGGGTTATTGTCTTGTGTCTATTGAAAGAAAATCTCCACCACTGGTCCAGCTTAAGTAAGAGATACAGTGGATGAAAATGATCAAACTGGATAACTGGGAAAATAATCGAGGTGCAGATATTTAAATATTACAATATTTAATCTTTAGAGTAGCTTACCAAAGCATGTGGAGTTTTCTACAAAAACAACATTTTAATGTTCTTTAAAGTAGGCTCTAATTGAGTTAAAGTTGTGGTCTGTGCTATGAAGGAGCTGAGACCAAATGATTCTGTTCTCGTCTGTCCTTAAAAATCAATGAATCTGGCCAATAAAATTCAGCATCAGAGGGTTCTCAGCAATCAGCCACAAGTGCTGAATCACTTATTGCAAGAGACTAGAGCAAGTGCTTCTCTGCTGATTTTTACATCCAAAATTGACCCTGTCAGAATCAAATCTCAAGCTTCCATTTCCAGAAAAGAATGAAAATGGAACACAGTGAAAATAGGGAATCTCCTAGAAGAATAAAAAGGTTTATTTTGTGGCTAAGCGTTAAATTAGTAGCAATAAATATTTACAACAGACTAGCCCTGCAAAGACTCGACGCTCTGTGCTGGCTGGAGACTTTGGTTCATAGAGCAGTTATGGAATTTCACACTATACCTTCATTTATTCATGCAAAAATGACTAATATTACCATTGCACTGCAGGACTTCATTGTATTTTACTGCAGATATTTATATTCGTTTAGCTCTGTTCATTATTGTGACAGTGTAATGTATACTTTTGAATATATTAATCACAGCTGTAATGGGACATAAAGGAAACAGAATATGTTCCTGTAATAATATATTGGATGTCTAATTTCAATTTAATATGCTCTAAAATCAGACAAATTATAGATACAAAGCATTTAATTAAACAGATTACTCTGGCTGTGCCCATTGTATCCCTGTTAACAGCACACAGATGCGTATATCATTTGCCAGACCCAGTTTGGTGCCCTGGCCTTGGCAAAGCCCATCAGGATGTCCATCCCGTGCTTTGGAAGGAGTGCCCTGAGCTATCCCCTGGGTCTTTGCAATCTACAACCAGAAACTTTCCTACTATGCAATGTTCAGTAAATTCCCCTGCCTCCTGTGATCACCCCAGTGTGCTCTAAATAATCTATATCTCATTTTTTGCTGTTCTTCATGCTCCATCCTGAAATTGAGGGGCAACCATCACACTTGAGGGCGACCCTCAATCTCCATCAGATGGCTAGGCAAAGTCAGGGTGGGGAGATCTAGCATGCCTCTCCTGACCCATACCCATGCGCAGGAGAAGAGCAGGCCTGCCTCTGTCTCTAGACCAGGCTTCAAGTATAGCCCAAAATGGTCTCACCTTTTTAGAGTGCCAGGCATGGATGAGAGAAACTAGCACCAACCACACAGCCCTCCAGACCTGCCATGGCCAGAAATCTTTGTTAGCGATTGCAGTGCCTGGACAAGGATGAAGCGTACCTGCGCACCATGCAAATCTAGTGATAAACGTTCCTCTCTGCAGAAAAATTGATGAACCTACTTTCATGTTTTACCACTTTAAACGTACACCTACAACCAAGTTAACAGGTCAATATCGGATGCCTACAAAGGGTGCTTCCGTGTTTTCTCACTTTCAAGTGGCCCAGGTACCATGACCAGTTATACTAACCAAGTTCTCCTTCTCCTGTCCAGGTATTCTACTCTTTTTCAGCACACATAGGGTGGCACTCCCTTCCTGACAGCAGAGAGAGACATTTGTGATGTGAAGTTACGTACCTGCCCTGCAGATGGTACAATCCTTGGACTATGGATCATATGGCCCAAACTAGTCTGCCAGGATCCACACAGGGACAGCAATCCCTTCCGAAACATCCTTATCCTCAGAGGATACACATTTGGGAGCCGTACTAATGGAGTGCTTCACTAAGGACCTGGCGGCATGGGGAGCAAGGAGACAAGTGGGTGGGACATCACCCTTATCCAAACCTGGCACAGAACCCTGCTGTTGTCCCTTCAACTGGGATCAGCTCCACAGAAAGAAAGCAGCAGTCACCAATTGTCCTACTGTCCCAGTGGGTGGCCAGGCAACCCCTTTCTCCTTCCTAGAGTTATTTGATACTGTGCAGAGCCATACCTTGTTTTGCTAGTGAGCCAACAATGAGGAGGTGAAGCAACCAGAATGTGACCAGAATCATGGGTAGAAAATCCCCAAGGGGAAGGATGCTAACTTGTGCCTCAACAAGCCCGTGACTCAAGCCAAGGCCAGAAGAAGGGGGAGGTGCCTGAGAGGATGTCTAGCTAGGGTGGGGAGGGCCTGATCATGACCAGATCATGCTGTGTAATCATAACAGAGTCCTGCCAGGTAATTGTTTACCAAACTGAATGGTGTGTTTGCATTCAGCAGTTGCGTAGAACAACTTGAACATGCTGCCATGGCAGCTAATCCAGGCTGGCCTAGAAGGGGGAAGGAGGGTTGCTTGCAGAAGTCACTCACAGGTGCCTGAGAAGGTCTATGTCCCTTGGGAAAAAAATGCCTTCTAGCACTGCAGTCAGCCACAGCAGTAACCTGGCCGTGGCACAGCTTGCTACCAGGTGGAGTTGCCAACCAACCTGCTACACCTACCACCGCTTCTCCCCAGCACAGAGAATGGGTCCATCCACAAGCAGTCCAGAATTCCCTTTTGTCCAGGAGGAGGGGAGGGCAGATGGATAGGGAAGGGTTGAGTTGTTTCTGAAAGGCTCCCTTTCTCCCCAAGAGCACTATGTCATACCTTTGCCTTTGTCTTTGTCTGGCTAGAACTTGCCCATCATTATCAGATGACCCAAATCTAAGAAGAGCTGTCTCCCATCACCTACACAACCCTTGCTCCCCGCTCCCAAAACATTGAGCATAATCACCATAACTCAGCCCCTCTCCGGACGTTCAGCCAGTCCACATGTCCTGGTTTCAGCTCCTTGTGAAGGTGAGAGGAGGAGAAAGCAGCTCCAGGTGGGTCTTCTGGATTCTGGACCCTCTCTGCAAAGGTTAGTGTCACAGATGTGGATACTTGTCTGGACTTAAGGCGTAACTCTTCCTTGCTTTGTGAACAGCCAGACTAGGGCAGCTCTGCCATGCTCAGAATACAGTCCTGTCAGGCAGCCCCCTCGCCAGAGCAGTGGTGAATCCTCATCTCTGTTGAATCTCTTCTGAGCTTCAGTTGCTCTTTGCTACTTCTGTGGTGCCAAATAGGTGGGACTGAGTGGTTTTTTACAATGTGTAGCCGAGAATGGTGAATGGTGGGATTTAAGGAGCTATCAAGACTTGCAAGTGAGCTGCACCCACTGTTATGTTGCCCTGTTTGCAGGGAGCACTGGGATGCAACTGGACGTGATGTGCAGCACCTCTACCTGCACAGGTTGCCTTAGAAAGGGAGCCCAGGGAGCACTCCAGCACACCTTGGCTCCCAGGCAGTGCCCATTATCGGTGCTCTAGGACTCCCAAACAAAATCCACAATGCTCTGGTTTGGGGGAACACATGAACTCTCAAAAAATGTTGCTGCTAAAAGTGGAGCACACCATCATTGGAAAAACTGTCTGACCCCAAACTTCAGGTTAGACTTGTCTGTTTCTTGCTGTCTGCCTGCTGATACCCGTTCAAACTGTGCTTTAGGTTCTGGATGTGAGCTGGGAGGTGGGAAGCGAGCAGGCCTGACGCTGAAGAAGGACAGCTTATTGTGCATTTCCCCTCTCGTTTCTCACCATGCGAATCGTTTGTATTTGCCAGAAAGAACTGACAAAGGGAATGAAATGTTAGGATGAAGTGAAATAACACAGGAACTTATAGCAGAATGCTGTTCAATCACAGTTGGAGCTAGAAAGACCTTCAGAATAAGTGTATTGTGTCTAAAGAGAGCCGTGCTAATTCCTTGTTTATATGATAGACAGAGCTGTAGCAGAGCTCCAGATGAAAACAAACTCCTAGGCTATGCTGATGTTATGTACACAAGCTATCAAAAAAACATAACGCCAAGAAAAGCATGATATTATGTGAAACCAATCCATATAAATCTTTCATATTGTATATATCCTCCCTGGGAAGACTACAAAGGATATGTGGTATGTCTAATGTATTGCTGAATTGAATATTCTTTTATATTTATTTACTAGCAGACAGGTGCAGTGTACTGAATTTATAAACTGAATTTTGCTTTTCAGGCTTGTGAGTTCATGATATGTGTGTAAGATATTTTCACTGAAAATAAACTTGCAACTCGTCTTACAGATGACTGAAATTAAGAAAAATATGAGACAAAATTGTATCTTTTTCAAGTTCATCATTATTAATTTTCACAAAAACTGCAGTTCATCATTTAAAAAAAAAAGGATATGAATTATTTTCTGGACATTCAAATAAACTTACATGGCTCAGCTGTATCATATTCTAGTTAGTAACAATTATAGGGTTTTAGTTGCTACAATCAGGTAAACTTTTTATAACAAAGGCTACGTAGTACTTTTTGTAGGATAGCTCTAAATAGCTGGCAATTGGCACAGTAAATTTTTGAAGATGATCTTGAAATTTCCTTGAAGTTGGGTCCATCAGAGGAAAAGAAATTTGACAGAGAGAGTGGGGAAACAGAAGAGGTGAGAGATCAGAAACTAAATGAAAGATGGGCAAGGGTTGGTGCAGGAATCCTCCAGAAAAGTAAAATGCTGGATTCACTGACCTGCTCCTCTGCTTGTTTCCTGTCTCCTCCCTGAAACGCTCATGAGTTTTCCCACGTCTTCTCCTGTAAAGAGAGAAACCCCCTCAGCTTCTGCCTGCGGTCTCTTCCTTAGTGACATCGCTCTGATTGCACTTGCAGTACTTTTGTTGTAATAGAAGGTGGCATGAAAATGAAATGCAGAGGAGAGACCAACCCTTTGGACAGGGCATTGTAGATATGCGGCATTAATTTTCTTTCTTCTAAGGCAATCGTTTTGTTTGTCAAATACAGCATTTGATTCTTTTCCTACTGAAAAAAACTCTCACAAAATTAAGTAGTAAAGCAGCTCTGAACTTATAGCCACACTATCAGCACAGGATTTTTTTTTCTGTACCACATGATTAATTTTATCATTTTCTTCACTGTCACTGGTTGGTTTTGAATCTATGGTCAGATTAGGAAGTTTGATAGAGTATTGTCAATTTAAATGGATTTCTCTGACGTTATAAAAAAAAATTTGCTCTAAGTATTGGCTGTAAAAGTTATAGAGCTCTAGATCATTTCCTCTGGGAATTTTTTAGTGTCCTTCCAATTAGCCAGTCAATAGGATGTTCTTATAAACATGATAGTTTATTCTTCTCTAGGGATTTCCTTCTACGCTCTTCTTCCAAGATGTTTCCAGAGGAGGAAGAAAGCTTTTAAAGCATCTACTCCCCCAGCACAGCATTTATGATGACTAATATGCATCCCATGCTATGAATGATAAAGAAGGAACTGCACAGTGATTTGCTCTTTTCTTTTAAAAGTATTTGCTGTGTTTTATTTCTAGTCAACTGCCTCTCTTGGTAATACTCAGACAAATGTCAATGGTAACCAACTACTGTCACAGACTTCCACCAATTTTTCTAGTGATGGTAAAAATCACACATATTTCCTAGTTACCTAATCTAATATAAATTCTTATTCTCTTTACTGCATAAACACAAAGTTTCTATTATTTATATCAACAGTTTTTGTTATTACACTTTTTGTTAGATTCTAATGGCCCCCCATATAAAGTAGGCTGTCACTGTGTTTACATTCCAAAATATATGCAAATTTACATAGAATCATAGAATCATAGAATGGTTTAGGTTGGAAAGGACCTTGAAGATCATCGAGTTCCAACCCCCCTGCCATAGGCAGGGACACCTCCCACTAGACC
>VUYV01000001.1:7039733-7147403 GCA_008711295.1 Anarhynchus alexandrinus
TCCAGCCAGTTCTTTATCCATCGAATGGTCCATTTGTCAAATCCATGTCTCTCCAATTTAGAGACCAGGATATCGTGTGGGACAGTGTCAAATGCCTTGCACAAGTCCAAGTAGATGACATCAGTCGATCGAATGCAGAAGATACATAGAATACATATCCCAAACACTTCAGATGAATCTGTCACATCCATTTTTCTTCATTCTAGGGAAAAAGTTAAGAGTAAAATAATTATAAGGTCCTTCAGGCAGATAACTGTCTTCTAATTGCATGAATATATATAATTTGCATTATTTTACTTAAATGCAATATATTTACATAGGATTAAATTCCTGAGTTAGAATAAAGGTCTGTGAAAGATTGTATGTGTTTCTTCAGTCCTGTATTACACATTTTCTTTCACAGAAAGAAAATACAAACTAGTACAGTTTGTTTCTCTTTAACATTTCCACGGTAGGTAGGACCAACACCAGGAGCTCGGATCCCATGTGATGAGGACCCTCACGCCCTTGGTGCTGAGGGTGACCCGCGGCAGCCATGCCGAGAGCACAGTACTCTGCCGTGTGTGTTGGCCAGCCCCTTGTAACATGATGCTACAACTTTACAATCTGGTCTCACAAAAATGGCTGGAAATTCTGGTGTTCAGATTAGTATGGCAATATGGTCACGCAGGCTTGAGCCAAAACTCCCTTGTCACCCCTGTGCTGGCTTGGTCAAGAGGGACGACTCAGGCACAAGTGGGGAAGATTCAGAGATCAAAACCTGCTGCTGTAGGCAATGAAGATGCAGCTGGCTCAAGCGGCACGGAGCTGTGAACTTTGGCCCAGACATCACTAATATCAAGAGTAAAGAACAGTCTTTGGGACTGGTATTTTGTGTCACACAGTCTGTGTGGTCTGCCCCTCATTTTGCTTACGTTCAGCCTGCTAACTCAGTGGCTGTAGGGTGAGCTGGACCAGCTTACCACTTGAGCAGAAAACTGACTCATCCGAAGCAAGACCAAAAAAAAAAAAAAAAAAGATGATGCAAAATAACAACTGAAATACTGTCAGTGAATTGAATTAAGTCACTTCTCAGCCTCGGTTTTATATAAGGGATGGACTGGAAATATATGGGACAGAGAGACAAAGAAAACAGGACTGTCCTTTTTAGCATCTGACTGCAGGTAAATCGAATGGCGGATAACACGAAGCTGCACCCTGTACTGAAGGGGGCAATTGGGTGAACCACGTGGCAGATTTACAGCACGTTTTCAAAGAACAGTTCTACAAAATCTCATCCCCCCGAAAGGAAATCATGAAAGTTCAAAATGACCGGAAGTGAAATAGCAGAGTTTTAGAAAAGCTATTAAGTTGAAAAGTAACAGACCTATTCACACAGCCATAAAATCAGATTCAGAATTATTCAACAGAGGATTTTATTAAATAAATGAAGGATATTTAAAGCCAAATTCTAAAGCTCGGACAAAGCTGAAGTAGACCTGCCTTTCACAGACAAACCCTACAAAATAAGCTGGTAAACAGCATTTTCCAACTAAGCTGAAGTTTTCACAGTCCGTTGCAACCTAGAGAGTGAACCAGTGAATTTGCATAGGGACATATACTTACACAAGCCATATTTTTGCCTCATTCTAAGTCCTGTGAATGATCTTAAAAGGGAATGACAACAAATAGCACTAAATTGCATGTACGACTGCAGCTTCTTTCAAGATGGCATCACCTACACATAGCACTCGTAGCGCAAGATGCTACTGTCTTGGGGGCCTTGATTATGTAGGCAAGCATTCAATCTCCAATATACACTTTTGGGTCTAATGTATACTACCATATTATTCAAATAATGGATGGAACACCTCGGTTTAGCAATAAAAGTCTGGTCACAGCCCTAGAGAAGAAAGTAAAGTTCAATTTTAAAAACAGAACTGGTAGAAGACAGTATTTTAGTTGTTATTTCGCATCATCTATTTTTTCTTCAGGGAGTTTTGTTCTATAAGTAGCTTTTTTCTTTTTCTAATTTTTGGTTATTCAGAATAGTTCTTGTAGTAGCAAAAAGCTGATACAGAAAGGAGCTCATAATAATTCAGAAACTTTCAAAAAGGAGGAAATTATTTTCTTTTAAAACTAACAATTTCAGATCATGCAGCGGTTTAGTATTTGATGTTCTCCTTCAGAACAGTCTTTGTTCTGGAGAAAGTATTCAGTGAACACTGAATGTTTTAAGATACTTCTAAAACAAAAGAAAAATAAGTAGCAGTAGAGATTTGATACAGGCTCCAGAGCCATAGAAAAACAAACAAAAAAAATTACTTAAATTCATGTTTACATCCCCTCAGTGGCACGAAAAAGGAACTCTCTTAAACGTGTGGTTTGCCTTTTATTTCTAAACAAAAAAATCTTTAGATCACAAAAATTACACCCCTTCAAAGATGTGCTTGTAATTTTTCATCACAGTGGCTACCCACAATGATTGTCAGCAATACCAGAGTCTGAGTCACTAGACCTGGGAAAGCACTCCTGGCAGAAGGTCCTTGAGCCCTCTCCCATAGAAAGTCAGCAGTGAGCTTAACCCATGAGGTCCCTTGTAGATGACTGCTCTCTGGGAACATTCCATCAACTTTTACCTGGGCAGAACTCCCACAGACTTCCAATGAGAAGTGTTTGATCTGCGCGAGCACTTCAGGCCCAGGACCTGAGTACCAACATAGTGCTTCACAGAGAACAGTGACTAATCATCCATTCACGAGGTTCCAGGGTGTCTTCCACTATGATGCCCAGTCAGCAAGTCCGAGATTACTAAGGGTATTTGCCATACAGTTTTCCTACTATCATCGTATGAAATATTTACACTAGTTCCACTAACAAAACGCGTGTCTTGAGGAAAAAATATGTGCGGTAAAAACTTTGCTGACATAAATGATCAATTCATTGGCATAGGTAAAGTTTTACTTAGTCACTACAGCGTACAGCAAAGGGTTCATGACTTTGGGGAAGGTTTGGTCCCAGGAGAAGTCCATGAGTTTACTGGCATGAGTGGTGCTGTTGGAAGTTACAATCTCAAACTGTTCAGCTTTATTCTGCGAGGCCAGGTGGAGTACTGCATCCAGCTCTGGGGTCCCCAACATAAGGACACGGACCTGTTGGAGCAGGTCCAGAGGAGGGCCACAAAGATGATCAGAGGGCTGGAGCACCTCTCCTACGAGGACAGGCTAAGAGAATTGGGGTTGTTCAGCATGGAGAAGAGAAGGCTCCAGGGAGACCTTATTGTGGCCTTCCAGTACCTAAAGGGGGCCTACAAGAGAGCTGGGGAAGGACTTTTTATAAGGGCATGAAGTGACAGGACAAGGAGTAAGGGCTTCAAACTGGAAGAAGGTAGATTCAGATTAGAGATTAGGAAGAAATTTTTCACTTTGAGGTTGGTGAGGCACTGGAATAGGCTGTCCAGGGAAGTTGTGGAAGATCTGGAGGTGTTTAAGGCCAGGCTGGATGGGGCTTTGAGCAACCTGGTCTAGTGGGAGGTGTCCCTGCCTATGGCAGGGGGTTTGGAACTCGACGATCTTCAAGGTCCCTTCCAACCTAAACCATTCTATGGTTCTGTGATTCTGTGATTCTGTGTAAGTGGGAATGATGCTGTGATTCAGAGCTGCAAAATGAGAATATAGAAAAAGGATTGCAGACTCTTTCTGTGATGGCCTTCTGTGGTGCTTGTTTGGGGTTAGACTGCCAGACAATTCACTGCAGGTGTCTGTACAGCTATGTGCTACCATTGATATAATGATGAATGCCAGTTCATTTGTATTTTCAGCCCCTCATCTTACTGCCTCGCTTTTGCCCCCTACTCTGAGCCACGAACTTTGCATTTCTGTGTTCATGAATACACTAAAGATTGCAAATAGTCTGAGAGCTTTTTAAAGCTCAAAGATCATTTTCATTTGAGGTAAGAAATAGCCAAGGTTTATAGGTGCAGTGTTACTGTCAAGGGGAACGGGCAAAATAGCACAATGTTCTGCACTTCTTTCAATTATTGTTAAACGAGTTAAATCTCTAAAAAGAGTGACTATGCATGATCATATTTGCTATATGCATTATAATTAGAAAATTTCTGATATCTGTGATTAATTCCTTGATGATTGGAAAAACTGAAAACTAGAACGGGGGGGACTACCATAAATCCAAATGGAGCTCTCCCTGTGACTGTGAGCGTAGGTTCTGAGGAAGAGGTTTGGAGACTCCTGAGAGGTGTGGCACCTCCTGTCCTGTGAAGCCCCTGCAACTGAGAAATTGCATACGCTTTGCAGTGTCACGCATGCAGTAACACAAGGAACACAAATCGCTATGATTTTCCAAATTGCCCGTACGCCTACTTCCCAGTAAAGTAACGGTGCAGGCCATGCAGATGCTTCTGAAAACTATAAAGTAGACAATACACTAAACTATTTAAGGCTTATGTACCCATAAAGCCTGTCCTTTACTGCCCAATAATTTTTACAAAACCTTTTTAGCTACAGAGATAGCCTTCATTCTAGGGAGTTTGCTGGCAGAGCGGGGCCCGCAGTCTGGCCATATTGCAGCAAATTTGCCCTAGTGTTAGTCCTTACGCTGACACCTTGATAAACTAGAACTCCAGCTCTGATGAGAAATAGCATGATAATAATCTCTGGCAAAGATTCACAAATAAAAAAGAGAAGTAGGGACAGCGGTGTAATGTATTGCTTCCCAGCATTCGAGACAGTTCCTACTAGAGGCATCTGGGCAGTACATCGCGCTCTTGCACTCTCTCTCTCTCCCTTGCACTCTCTCTCTCTTTCTCCCCCCTCTCACATCCCTCTCTGCTTCTCAAACATACTTTTAATTTTGGGAATCAGAGCTGTAATGAGATTGAACCCATAACTTAAGGTTAATTTAGCATTAAGTTGAAACAGAAAGTCTGAAACAGGCAGAATACCTCATTCTTTAGCATAAATCAGGAGTAAAGAGCTGGGAAATCAGACCCTATAATCATAATGAACCAGAAACACTGAGCATGATCAAATCAAACTATAGTTTAAATATGTGTAAATGAATTTTATCAGTGATTCACTTGATTTATTTTATTTAATTTATCTCTTATAATGACACTCCTTGTCAAATCACCTTCATTACTTACTTTGTTAACCTAGGATTTTTGATCAAAAACACAAAACCCAGGAGTGTATCTAAAGTTATGTCTTTGGTTGGTCATGAGGTGTTTTTTTTTTATTTAAAGACTCACAAATTCTTGAGCTGCCCTTTCTTTGATGCATGATGCAGTCAAGCTTCCCAGGTTGCTTACAGCTCTTAGCATGCCATTAATTATGGCAAGCGACGGTAGTGACAGACACACTCCCAAGCATCTTCCTCTCTAGTGAAGCACACAGCTGACATACTGTGTCACTGGCTGCTTCAAACACCCAAAAGAAAAAGAAAAAGCTAAAAATCCAAGGAGAAGACAGTGTGCACATACCTTTCAGACCCTGATGGTGAATTAATATTGTTAGAACAATTAGAAGGTACCATCACAATTAGATACTGGCTAAATAAATGTACATTTTGTGTGCTTGTTCCTTCTACAGGTGCGCTGTGTAAAAGATGAGAATAAAAACCATGTACAGATGAGATAAGAACCAGTATTTGTGGGACAGTATCATAGGCCTTATATTTTGAGTTTAGAAAAATTTTTATATTGATATATGCATTAAATTAATTAGTAACTGATAGATGCAATACATCAAAACCATGAAAAATGGCTACAGAGTAAAACTTATGAAGACAAACAAATTACTTTAGGTGCCTAAATTTCATTTTGAAAATTGACTCAGAGCTGAATTTCCGGCTCTCAGGTATTTAAAAAATGTTTATATAACTGAAGGTGCACATAGGCACTTAGTACTGACCTTTTAAATATCTACACTTGTTGAGCATTTTTAAGTATCCCACTAGGGTCCAGATTTTCAGAAGGACCTCAGCTGTATTGTTTCTGACAGAGGCAAAGCCCTATAAGTTGGGGACCATCTCTCCAAAGGAGATATGTTAGTCTGTACACATATACGTTTTTAGAAAAGGAACCCTGGAACTGATGTAGGTCTTGTAAAGCATGTAATGGAAATGCAGGCTACAGCTATCAAATCCTGAGCCACAACTAGAAGATTCACCACAACTAACTTCACTGATGCTGATATTTCACGTAAGTAACTTTTCATCATTCATCATTAGAGCGATAAGAGACATAAGCAAAAAGACTTAAATGGTAATAAAAGTTTCATACTTGCCATCTGGTTCAAGAGAAAATAACATTAAAATAATTCGAATCTCTTCTGTAATTCTTAAATGACGTTGCTCCATATTTTACTTGACAGGAAAAAAAAGTGTGATTTTATTAATGCAATTCATAAGAAACAGGGCATCAAGATCTAAGCTGCTCATCTCTTAAATTTGTTGCAAAACAGTTGTTTTCATCTGTGGAATCCTCGCTTTGGAATAAATGAAGGGTTCCCATATGCTGTGGCTCCGGCTTTCAGGAGGAATCGTGAAGATGCCAAAGGAGGAAAATAGGAAGAACAGGGCAGGGTGTTAGGACTTTCCTGCATGCCTACTCCTGTTTAGCTGTTCCATCTCCTGTCAGAGATGTGGAGTTGGATTCTGATTTTAGTGATGATTCAGTTAGTTCAAAGTAAGTGCACATAACTTCCCTGATGGGCACAGAGAGTTGCCCTGGATTGAGAGTCAGGCCCACAATGTGTCTCCTTGCTGGCTGAAGGAAAGGGAAATAAATGTTTGCATGGAGCTGAAAGGGAGAAATGGGAATGTGTGTGTTGGAAATGCCTTTTTGTTACAGCAGAAACTCCTTGACTTCCTGCCTCCCTCTGAAATTGAGAGGGATAGATATAGGATAGAAATAGAATAGAAAGGAAAACCTTTAAAGTGTCTTCTGTTTTATCTTTAATTGAACTGTGAATTCTTTTTTCCACTTTTCATTATGTATTTCACTAATCCAGGACTAGTGAATAATTTGAAGAATAAATGTACAAAATTATTACATTTAATTACTCAACAGCTTGCATTAATATTTTATATGCATAATTTTTATTATTTCTGAATAAATGCAAGGACTACATTATTTCTTGATTTAATGTTCTGTGTGTAAAAAGCTAACTGGAATACTTATATTCTTTAAAAAAATTAACATGCAGACTGTACCAAATAACAAAATACATTAATTAAAAACAAGTAGAACAAGTATGCTATATTAGTTATCATTTGCCTATGTGCTGGTCTATCGTCCAGTCTTCACATTATGAAACAATACTGAAAATGCTGCAGATGATTGTGAAAAGAGCTATGATGAATACTATTCCCACCCAACACTTTTGGTACAAAGCTGCATTTCTTTTAGTGTATTGTCCAACAAGTCTTCTCTTATTCATATTACTACCCAAATCTGAAAATATGGTTTTATCTCATCTTTCATTTTTTGGATAGCACTATGTGCTCCAAAGATAATTTTCTGTGAGAGGACCATGTGAAAATTATGAACAATTTATGTCCATGTCTGTGCTATGAGAGCATCTTTAATTGTTAAAGTAGAAACAAAATCTTCCCAGCCTCATGCAGAAGAACAAGGAAATTGGCCTTGGGTTTCTAACACTGCAGAGATATAGATTATTAAAAAATTATCAGCTTTGGTGTTACAAGAATAAACCATAACATAAACATTTATATTGGTTTTATGGTTGGGAAAGTCCTCTTAACAGTCTACACATTTACCTAAGTTTAATAACTTCAAATTTAATCTTAAACTATTTCTGCATTCATCTTTACATTCCACTGGGTAGATCTGAGGACAGTGGAATAAATTTTTCATATTCTGAGTCCGCTACAGGGAACAGCTCTACCTCACACTGCACCAGCTCAAGGAAAGCTGCATGCTTGAGCAACGTCTTGCTGCAGTGTGTTGCAGCTGATCAGAAGTCCACAGCTCTCAGTCCTGCTAATACGTTAGCCTGGGAGACACTGAAAAAAATATGAGGAATGTAGCAACTTTTCAGCAGTGTGTGTTCTAAGCCTCCTATGAGTAATTTATCACCTCCGAAAAGACCATGCCTCTTAACTCCCTGACCTAAACTGCACTGCAGCAGTTCTGCACTGCACTAAACTGACCTATAGCTGCACTATATTGTTCAGAAGTTGTCCCTGATGGTTGCCATTAGGTGTGGGTGACTTACCTTCAGAAGAGTCGTATGTGGGCACCAAAGAACTACACCTGCTAAATGCACCTATGCGTGCTGCAAAAATAGTGATAGTAACAGTCTCTGTCATAGAATCATAGAATTATAGAATGGTTTGGGTTGGAAGGGACCTTAAAGATCATCTGGTTCCAACCCCCCTGCCATTGGCAGGGACACCTCACACTTAGACCAGGTTGCTCAAAGCTCCATCCAGCCTGGCCTTGAACACCTCCAGGGATGGGGCCTCCACAACTTCTTTGGGCAGCCTGTTCCAGTGCCTCACCACCCTCAGAGTAAAGAATTTCTTCCTACCATCTGAATCTACCTTCTTCCAGTTTGAAGCCATTACCCCTCATCCTATCACTACATGTCCTTGCATAGCAAGCAGCATCTTTCTAAACAGGCATCAGAGAGAGACTGAGACTTGGATTCTGATCGGTGTGTGGGAAAAGGGGTCTAACGGGAATCGTCAGTTCAAGAGGTGAACAATGCACATGCCCGTCTTTGACCGCTAGGCCCTCTTCCAATGAAGGACCTGTATATGAGTCTTCTGTAGATTTTAGAGGGGCCCACATTCTTTTCCAGGCTTTCCCTTGACCTGAAGACTTTGTGCAGTGTTACAAGTGCACAAGTGTGGAAGGGAGGAATGAGCTGGATTTCCCCTTTGTTAATATCCAGAACCCATCAGAAGGTTGTGCTGCATTGGTCAAATTAAATAGGTAAGCAGTTATCACTTAGGTATAGCACTAATGTCTCATTAACTGCCATTGTATTTTAGAAATGTAAAAGAATCAGAGTGGTAAAACATACTTGTGGTTCCTATTGAAATTTTACTTAATCCTGCTTAAATTAAATTAATCTTGTTTAAATGCTGACGTAAAAGCCACAAAATGAGGCTCCCAAATACATCCTTGTATCATAGCAATTATTTGGAGCAAAATTAGAATAATCCTTATTCCTTTAATCATTGTGCTGGCAATTCATTATTGCTCTGCTCAAAAAGATTTTAATACAACGTATGGAATGGGTCTTTCACTTCTGGAATCATATTTACTAAATCCACAAGTTATTTTCTCAAATTTTATTTAATAGGTTGGATTTTTTCTCCCAGTTTCAGAGTCCTATTTGTACACTTAGTGTACATTGACATAAAACAGGAAAATAACAACTGACAGGCACTGTAGGATTGCAGTAATTATTTTAAAATAAGGCTGATTTGTTCTACTGCTTCTTTCCCTCAGGCCAATAACCAGAGGCTAGTTATACTGCAATTCAACAAGCCAGAAAAAAAAAAAACCCACCTGTTGCATATGATTATTCTCTATTAAAATGCAATGAATAATTCAACATGAATATTTTAAAAAGTAGCATTGTTATCATGCCTCTCAGTTCTTAAGAAAGTGTCTGTAGCTGAAGAGAGAGAGATGGTCAGGTCAACCCGAAATATTGGCTGTGTCCTATCAGGTATATTAGTCCATCCACTTTCTTACCCTTACCAAATACACAGCTGTGTTTTTCCCTGTCATTGATAGAGCAGTGATACAGCTTCTTTAGATTCACAGAATCATAGAAGAGTTTGGGTTGGAAATGACCTTTAAAGGTAATCTAGTCCACCCCCCTGCACAAGCAGGGACATCTTCAACTAGATCTGGGTGCTCAAAGCCCTGTCCAGCCTGACCTTGTATGTTTCCAGGGATAATGTTCTGCTAATTTTCTACATTATATTATTACATACATAGATGTAAGTGAACTGAAAAACCCCAACTGAGCAAGATGATAGATTTGTGCAACGGTCATTCCAAATAAGCAATTCCAAAGTTAAGGCAGAGTAATTAAGGCAAATTTTATCATGATATGACTCGTGTTTCATCTAAAATAGTTTCCCATTGCACTGTAATCCACAGGTACATTCATACTGGATGCAGTGGAACGTAGATAGATGTTACTTGCCAGGTCAGTGATTCAGTTTATTTTCCAGGAATTACTTTATTGCTAAAATTTCATGGAAGACAGTCAAGTTTTGTGCATTGACACTTTTAAGCACACACCACCTTGGGATTACCAAAAGTTCAAAAGATCATAAAGGGCTCAAATATACCAACCAACTAATAGAAAATGATGAGCATCCTCCTTAAACACAGATCGAGAATGATCAGCAGCTTGCAGCACTGGGCTGTCATGAAATAAGACAAAATGTCTTACCAATGCAAATAGATAGAAGGTTAATATACATATTTATTTCTTCTCACACTGCTTTAATAATTTAAACTCTCACTTATTTCAGGGTAGGGAAGTTGCATGTTTTCAGCCTCAGGTAAGGATCTACTGAAAGAGAGGTAGAGGAGCTCTATTCATTATTAGTAGTAACCAGTTTTACATCCCGTGACTCCTTGAGCACTGGATAAGCCATCCAGACTCTATCATGGTTCGATTTTAACAAACATCCTCCTGAAATTCAAACTGGGTTGCTGTAAATATAAATCACCAAGACTTCCACTTCTAAAAGCTCGTTCGCTCAGAATATGACTTACAGGGACAAGTTATATTATTCTTTCTAGAGCTTTACACATTTATTGGAAAGACAATCAATAGTACCCATGATTCACAAAGGGAAATAATGCTTTTGTTCAGAT
Organism: Anarhynchus alexandrinus; assembly: GCA_008711295.1. Classification (NCBI taxonomy): domain Eukaryota; kingdom Metazoa; phylum Chordata; class Aves; order Charadriiformes; family Charadriidae; genus Anarhynchus; species Anarhynchus alexandrinus. Next base: position 7,050,604 of record VUYV01000001.1, read on the forward strand.
GCTGCCTACGTGCAGATCAGGCAATGAATTCAGTAATATTTTCAGTGATTTTTAATATCCTTTCACAGACCAATCGCTAAATTCAGAGCCTCAGAGCATGGCCTAATCCTGATCAGATCTGTATGAAAATGCTTGTACTCAGGGGAAACAGACATATTCTAGCACAGGGAGTGATATTTCTAACGGTTCCTACATTTTGCAGTACTAAAAAATATTTTAAGGAACTAATTTATTTCTAGAAAACGACATTTCTTCTCAATACTGTACAAAAAAAAATTCTGATTTTAAGATTAGGTAGAAAAGGTGTTACCAAAATTCTCACTCTGGGCCAGTAAGGAAGCTCCTCTCCCCACAACTTCTTTACTCTTTTTCTACAAAAGGCTCACAGCTACATAATTTGCAGGCTGTCTCGCAGCACTCCCAAAGCATTGTAGCAGGCTTTGCAGTCACATGTAACTTTAAACCAGCTACAGATAACATCTCTGGAAATGGGCAGTTCTGCATTTTTTCAAGTTTAGAACTGAGAAAGTTCTCACAAATGGTGATTGGGCTGGGGAGAAAGACTGTAGAGAGTTTCTATTTTAATTTTCACAGTTTTCTCTAAGCCATTTTGTGCAATATTTTATGTTCCTGAATGTTGTTAGCACGGTTCTTTCAGCAACTACAGTTTTCATGTTGCCAGCCTCCTCTCTACCTGAGAAATCCATATTGGGTCAGAGAAAAACAAAGTTGAATGAACCTTCTCTAGGTCAGGAACAGAAGGACTTCCTAAAGTAGATGTTGGATCTACATGGTCACATTAAGAAGATCCCTCACTTTTCATCGATTATTCTGACCCTTTTTTGGATTAGACATCTTCAGTTCTACGGCTAAACTTGCACAGTCGCACAACTTCCTCTGTTTTGTTTTAAAACCTAATTTCATCAGGTTCCCCTTTACACTGTGAGACATATTCATTAATTACTTCTTATTTTCTTTTTCCATATCATTCCTGATATTATGGACATCTACCCTCTCCCTGAAGTTGTCCTACTCTAGATTCATGCAGAATTTATGCAAAAAATTGATTGTTTTTATTGTCCTGTTCTCTTCTTTTCTAATTCTTCTATATTCATTTAGAGATGAAATCATGGAACTTAAAGCAGTAGTCAAGTTGTGGAATACTACAGGTCCACGAACTGTTATAATAATCTTTTTGTTTTGCTCTCAACCCCATTTCTAAATTTAGTTAAATTGTCTATGCATCGTTGTGTTGTTTTCACAGAGAACCCTATAAATGTTTCAAAGTATTTTCCTGTGGCACTGCAGTTTTGTCCCATAGATGTCTCTCAGCAGTCCATTTTGGCATCCAGCAGCCAAGTCCTCATCATCACCACACTGCTTGCATTTCTGATGAAGAAAAGCTACATAACATCATCTTGCTTCCCAGATGTAATGCCATCCCCTGCAGTGACCTCCTCCGTGTCTGACAAGTTGGTTTCACTGTATAAATTGATATGAATATCTCCATAATTATACATGGAACTATTAGTAACCCATCTTTTTCCATAATGTCATGTTATGTCTGGGTGTCTCTGAGTGTCCACCCAGAGCTTCTAACCACATACACTGCCAGGCTGCTGAAGCCATCCCTTAGGGGGATTGCTCTCATGTACGGGAAATTACTAGTAGCTAAGAAATGTTAACTTTTATGTTTTAAACAGTAAGAAATCTTACTCTCATTTTATTCATAAAAATGATATCCCTAGAATTTTAATGTGTTTGAACTGCTTATTTGCAGAAAGGATAGTGGGTTTCAGCTGTCACCTGGGTCACAAAGCATTTCCATGATACACAGATGAGATCATCATATTTCTGGTACTATTACTTTTCCAAAAGAATTTAACTGGCAAACTACTGCTGCAAGCGACAATCACATCATAAATGCACCACATCATTCTGTGGTTGTTTTACTCTTCATGTATTGGTTTGTACTTTCATTGCACCTTTTGCAATTAAGTTACTTTTAAAAAAAAGCCCCACCATTCTATCAGAACACAACACCATAATAAAATAACACCATAATAATAAAAATCTATTTGCCTTGAATCAGTTTATTTGGCAAAAAAAAAAAGGCAGAAGCAGAATTTACCTCCCTACCACGTATGAGGTTTACCTTAGCTTCCTAGTCACAGAGTCGCACCACCTCCTATGTTCTTCCTCCTTAACTCAGTGAAATCTTTAATCAGTTCTCTGCTCCTCGTCAGTTCTCCCTTTTTCCCCAGTCAGAATATGCCATGCATTGAGAACGCAATTTGATTTCCTCAGGTGGTGGAAGGGAAGGGACTGAACCTGGATCTCTTAGGGTACCTTAGTGCCCTAGGCTACTGTAGAAGAAATGACACGTGCTTCTTCTCGTGCCTTAAGAGAAGGTGGTACCTATCACAAATTTATTTTTAGAGGGGTCAGCGATATTAAATGCATTCCAGAAATACCTACAGCCTCATGCCCCTGAGAATAAAAGCATCTACTCTCTAGTTTGTGATTTTGATTAGATATGAGCACAGAAATGAGACAGTTTGGAGGTTGTGCAAAAAATGCCTGGAAAGCTTTAGATCAAAAGATAAGAATTCTGCTATCTTCAAGATCAGCTGGCAATTGAAGCAGAGGTTTTCAGCACTAAAATGTTGGATATAGACATCTGAATTCCACCTAAGTTCCACCTAAGGTGCCTAAAAGTCCTTTGTTGGGTCTGGCTCCAAATTCCTTCAGTTATATGAAGGGAGAAAACCAATACTTCAGGTCCAAATGTGTCTGGAAATAGAATTAATCCATTACATACACATTGTGTCATACTGAAACAATACAAGAATTCTTCTCTTACTTTGGAGAACTCACAGCTGCAATATTTCAGCTCTACTTTGCAGGCTTTTATCACAGTTTTAATGAAGTGTAGTTGGTTTTGAAGTAAAAGTGTGTCGGTTTTCATGAAAAGAATTAGATTCTTGTCTTGCACCGCCTGATCAGCTTTAAAATAGGACTTAGTTCTCATTATCCTCTGAACAATATATTTTAAAGAAATTAATTGTAGTGATACATTTTAACCTGATGTGACGACAGGCTCATTACCAAGAGTAGTATGCTAGCAGGCAAAGATGGATTATCTAAAAAGCAGGCTCATGGGAAGGAAGTTTAAAAGATTAGACTGTCTCCTGGGTAAAGGGTCTTTTTACCAAAGTCAAGAACCTTTGGGAATGCTCTACGTTCACTTGCACTTTTAATAGAAAAGATGCCTTTCATTTCTACAGAAGAGGCTGTAAATACCACAGGTGTAACTTCTCAGACCATTATTTGTTGGTAGGAGGTAAGCAAAGTTAGGCAGTACCCAGTAGGTAGCTGCCTGCTTTCTGTGACCCCGAAATCTAGCAAGCACCGTGCTTTCAAAGTGGGAAGAGATCAATATTTCCCTTGAAAATTTCAAATTTTGATGAGATACACAGAAGACACTAGGAGAAGAGGAAGACAAAATAATTAGACTTTTTCTGCCTCCGGTTAGAGCTCTACCACCTCTAGATTTTCAGCAGTTTCTATGAGCTCTCCTCTTCCAGACCTCAGACTACTGAACTCCTAACTATTCAATTTGCACCAAATCCTGTCCTGCTATATTTGGCGATTGTGTTGGCTCTGGCATTAGCATCCTGCTTCTTGTCTTTGGTCCTTTTCGGCAAAGCTCTCAGGTGGGACTCCTCCTGCAGTGAAGGTGATCCCCCAGGTGCTCTGGCCCCATTCCTCAAGCAGGAGCACGCCTGCCCACCCTGTGCCCACCAGTCCTGGGCACCCACCAAAGCAGCACAGAGAACCAACAAAAGGCTTGAAATGGTCATTCTTTAGAGAAAAAAAAAATATACTACCCACTATCACCAGTGTCTGTGAAATAGCTATGCTTTATACATTTCCTCCACCCTCAGCCAACCTTCATCCAAACACTCATAATCAAATTGAAGGCCATGATCAGGCTCATTCACGGCTGGTGAGGAAAAAATTGATACCTCATAATGCTGTGCAGCCAGCCTTGCAATCTCTAGTAGCAGTGCTTCTCTAGAGGGGAATAGGGAGATACTTTAATAGGAAAATATAGTATTTGCTTTAAACAACCTTAACTGAGGAAGAGTTACTGATGCAGCCTAGTGACTTAAATAAATTGGAAATGGAACAGGCTTGAGAAAAATCTGTCTCAGGCAGTTTTTCAGAGGGAGAAAAGAGCATGTCAATATTTTTGCAATCTCTCCAGCACCGTGAAACTCTAGTTACCAGAAGACTGCTCTTATAAAGGCGAAAGGGCAGGGAAAGCTAAGAACTAAACCTTAATAACACACAGATTGTACAATTCCAAGAAAATTAAAGCCTTGAAAGAGACAAAAACCAAAAGAGAATAATTTAAACTTTTAAAAATATTGTTGAATGTGCATAGTTTTCACAGGAAAAAGAAAAGAAACAAGGAAAAGAAGCAAGTCACAGGAGAAGAAAGGAAGACTTTTCAGAAAGAATCTAGAGAATCCAAAACGTCTTACAAGAGAGAGACATGAAACGTCTCCTCTACAGAAGATTTATATAAGGGGGGAAACTCCCAGCAGGAGACCACCTCTGTGATTAAAAACAGAAAAACTAGTATCAACAAATTCCACTAGTTACCAAATGTTTTTCATTACTTCCGCAGTGGAGGCTTCTGCCTTGAACTATGAAAAATGCTTTGACAAATAGCTTCCAAAAACCCAGCTTGAGGAAGCTACAAAGTTGTTTCATTCATAAGCAGAGACTACAAATTACTGGCAAAAAGTCTGGCTTCCCAGCTGCAAGACAAAACACCCCAAAATAGTGCACTCAATTAGGTGGGGTTTTTGAAGGAGTGGTTGCTGCCTAGCAAAAATAAGGGAGCTGATTAACGTAACATATCAGGCAAAGCACACTGAAGAGCCAGCTGCAGATTTTGTAATAGAAAGAGGCAACAAATTTGAAAGGGGCTCTCTCTTTGAGACTATAAACCATTGAAATATTTTATTGACGATGGTGGTTAAACTTCTCTACAGCCTCCTCCTTGAACACCAATGACTTCTGCAAAAAAACTTTTCATCAGCAATCAAAGCAGAGGTTTCTCAATATTCTGTCTCCCCTTCTTTCTCCCTATCTCTTCTTTTGCCTTTCCCTACAGTAAAGAAGAGGAAAAGAGAATCAAAAATATGGATGCGTAAATAATGCCCAACCTGCATTCAGATAGTGTGTATTAACTTTGAAGAACACTGCTCACAAATTGAAGATTTAGATTTTCATAGAATCATAGAATAGTTTGGGTTAGAAAAGGCATTGAAGATCATCTAGTTCCAACCCCCCTGCCATGGGTAGGGACACCTCCCGCTAGACCAGCTTGCTCAAAGCCCCATCCAACCTGGCCTTGAACACCTCCAGGGATGGGGCATCCACAACTTCCCTGGGCAGCCTGTTCCAGTGCCTCACCACCCTCAAAGTAAAGAATTTCTTCCTAATATCTATTCTAAATCTCCCCTCTTCCAGTTTGAAGCCATTCTTCCTCACCCTATCACTAGTCCCTCCCCATCTTTCCTGTAGGCCCCCTTTAGGTACTGCATGGCTGCTATAAGGTCTCCCTGGAGTTTTCTCCAGGCTGAACAACCCCAACTCTCTCAGCCTGTCCTCATAGGAGAGGTGCTCCAGCCCTCTGATCATCTTCGTGGTACTCCTCTGGACTCACATGGACTCTGAACGGATGAATTTTTCTATCGATGTCTGTAATCAAAACTTCATTTTGAAATGAAATGCATTAGGATGAAGGTTTATCTGTAATTTAAGTGGAGCAATTGAGGTCTCACATTCAAGTTAAAGTTCATCATGAGTGCGAAAGATGTGCAAAAACATTTCCCTCCTCCTTAATTGATCCTACTAACAAAGCTTCTAACTGGTGGGCTTATTTGCCCTACACTACTTTTAATGACTTGTTTCAGAAAGAGTGACAACAATTACTATCATTCTCACAGATATTTAAATAAAATTAATATGAACACAAATCCTTGTGTTGTGCAGTTAATATTCTCAGTTTGCTTTTAATATTATGACATCTATTTAAACAGAGTGGCTGGTGATCCACTAGCTTTTCTAAGACTTACCCACAGACTACCTTTGAATTCAGGCAGAAAATATCCTGAATACAGTGACAAAATGTGGAATATTTATTCTACGTGAATATGCAAGGAAAACTTCTAAATTTGTGCTTTGAATTTTTTCCAGTTTTGCTTCCAGGCACCAATTTTCCACCCTTCCAGCAAAAATTTTGAGAATACTAAACAAATAACTAAATAGCAAACCAAATTCCATAAATAAAGCATGGCTTCCATTGGAAACATGGTTTTCATCTGATTTTCACTGAAGGGATGTCAGTGGGCAAACAGTGCATAGGGACAAGGATGGGGTTTATTCTGGGACCTTGCCAGAGCTCTCCCTGACTATTGTTGTTACTCCTCAAGTAGGCGATACCTAAGAACACATCCCTGAAGTGCCTGCCATCTACAAGTCAATAACCATTGCTCCTCAACTACCAGCAGGCACTGCAACAGCTAGCATCTCTGCCAGATATATAGAGAAGCGTTGCAAAGACTTCTTACCAGTCAGAAGAAATACAAAAGGAAATTAGCTCATTAGGGTCAGGGTTGATGCTATACAAGGAGATAATGGTAGGGTACCAAACTGGAGCAGAAAGTCCACCAAAGAAATAGGCATCTATTGTTTTATTTTGGATCAGGAGCAAATGATGTAACTTTTCCGTCACAGGAGAAACGAAGATATTTAAGAGCAAACTCAGCCAACTATTCAGATGGTAGAAAAAGCAGCAGCCAAAACAGAGACTATTGCCTAGGAACAAGTGACAAAATGAGGTCTAGTCAAAGCCAGTCTCCCTCTAACCAAGAATTATTTAGAAGAGATTCTGTGTACATAAAGAGAAACTTGTGGCTTTGGAAGGAGACAAATTGTAAGTGACATTAGCTTTCCAAGCAAAAGGATTGAGAGAAATGCCACTAATAATTCAGAGGCCAGCTATTGCCCGGTACAATAACCAACAGATATTTTCATCAAATAGTTGTTAAAACAACCGGACAGAATTCTATTTTAAGCTTGGTTTTGTTAGCATTGAGGACATTTATAAAATAACTTGGTCACAGGAAATAACCTTGAATTGAATGATCTGAAGCTGATGCCATTTAAATGGAATGGAAGAGCAAATAAAAAGCACAGGCTGTAACTCAGCAGTCTGTAATAAACTTGGGCACTAGCAGGAGGTGAAGTAAAACCCACCTAAGAAACAGAGTAAGTTAGCCTGAGCAAACCTGGTACAGTTAGAGCAGCGCTAATTCAAAGCTGCCGTGGATGTTTACACTACACTATTATTACTGCAAGAGTTGCAGTACACATAATAGTGGAAGTTCCTGACTTGAAAAGACAGACTTTAAGGAAGTGAGGGGACTAGTGAAGTCAGCTGGGCAAAAAAGCTCAAAAACCTCTTCCATCATGGGAATGTCATTAAGTTAAAGGTTTCAATCCTATCTGGAACGGATAGACTAAGGCAAAAGATTGTAGCAAAGGTCTCAAAAACATTACTGAAAATAAGGGAATGGCAAAAAAAAACCACCAGTCAGACAAGAAACAAGCATCTTACTAGTCAAGACGTATAAGAACAAAGGCAATATATTCAATAGTCAAAGGAAATGAAAACAGTGCCCTTCAGTCATAAAACTGAAAAGCAGGGAAAGATAAAATTAGGCTCATTATACAAGAAGGAAGAGGTAATTATTAAAGAACATATAGGTATGTTCTTAAAATTAAGCAGGGACCGGTTGGAAAAAGGGTATGGAACTTGCCTTGACTTGTCTTGACTTGTCTTGAACAAATCTCCACATGTGAAGGGCTAGGTCATCTTCTTGACTGAATTTCAAAAGGAGGGGCACAGAAAAATCCAGGTCTGATACTAAGAATTAGCAATAAATTTTTCAAATTAAATGGTGCCAAGTAACAAGAAAATGAATCACCTATGTAGTAGCTACACGTGCCATTGCAAGGAAGGGGAAAGAAGAGTGATCAGGGCCACTACAGGCCCGTTAGACTGATCTGAACAAAATGCAAAGCTTTAGAAAGAGTTTTAAAGGGGAAAACAATCAGATCTGAAAGCACAATGGAAATGGAATGGAATATAACATGAGCTTACTTAGTATAGTTAAATATTAACAAAATCTTACCTTCCTTTACCAAAATAACCAACTCTCTAGCCAAAGGTAGTGTAGTACACCTATGCTAATTAGAGTTCAGCAAAGTATTTCATTCAAAATCAAATGAGAAATGATTAGTGAAGCTAGAGAAAATGCTGCTCTTAATGAAAAGAATGCTGTTGATAATGATGTGCAGCAATAGCATGTATGCCATAGTTATGGCAGAGACCTTTACAAGCACTAAGGAAAGGCTGAGAGTGTAATTTCTCTGCCCAATTGCACTAAAAATTTCATTGATATTGTTTCATGTTTTCAATATGCTTACCAATCCTGGAGCTACTTTTTGTCACTTAGATGAAACAGGCACTGGAAAAAAGGAAAATCAGCTGATATTTCACAGCAAAGTAGAAAATGTTTTTTAAAACAATGCTCAGCCTGACTTTACACCATCTTGCAACCTGAATACCCAAATGAAGAGCAGTTGCCTTTAGAAATGGTAGCATTTATCACCGTTTGCATCCTTTTATATGACTACATAAGGCACGAAAGGAGAAACCAGCCTATTGTGTCAATTATAACAGAAGTACTGTTTGTTTGGGTTTTCCTTCCTCTTCCCATTGTTATCAGAATGCTATTGAGGAAATAAGAATTTACTGACAGTTGCTCTGGCTGTTTATTTTCTGCCAAGCGCTTCAGGGCAAATACTTACTCTTTTGTCAACACTTGTTTGATGCTGTACCAAGATGTACATGCTGGCACAGCCTGGCAAAGGCTGCTAACGCTGGCCGAGATTTCTCCAGGGCTGAGGAAGCTGTCTCCCTGCCATGCCTTTTAGCCCACCTGGTGCTACCAGTCAATGAGAGGAACTAAGGGCAACTCTAGCTCCCATCCATATTTAGCAGAACACAGACCTCTCTTTCACTGAGTTCCCTTTCTTAACACTCTTTATTTATGTAGCATTTTGGAGGAGTAACAAAGTGAATTGGGATAAGTCCCTTCTAGGGAAAGAATGTCTCTCTCACCCTTGTGGATTTGTCTATTTGACATAACTTCGATGTGAGAGCCACAAATAATGGCCAATCCACCATTCTGGGCACCTGAACGGATTACCAGGCAGAGGATTAGATGTGCATGCAGCTGCTATGGAGCAGTGTATCACTTTCATGAAGCTTTATCACATCATGTGATTCACTGAAAGATTTGATACGGAAAATCAGCTGGGAATTTTTTCTTAAGAGAGAAGAAAATAGCCATTCTGCAAAGGAAATAATTTATAAATGCTTTGCTAGTTCTTATTTATAGTGCTTAGCCATTATAGTACCATGGGTCTTACCAAATACATACTTTTACAGTTTCACATAAGTCACAATAGCATTCACAAGGGGACCATGCATGGTGACTTTGAGGGAATACAGCCATTGCTGGCACATGTAAAGCAAACAAGCAAAAGAAATTGCAGATACTAAAAAAAATGGCTTTTTTTCCCCAAAAGAAAACAGATGAGAAAATAATTGTGTGAAAAGCTGAAAGCAGAACATCTCTAAGCCATCCTCCACATGCAAAGAAATTCTCCTGAAAGCCAACTTCCCATGTGAGCTAACCCCAAATTCAGAAATAACCCCCCAAAAGCAGGGAAATTGAAATAAAAGCCAATATAAGATAGAAAGCCTCTGGGATATATTGTCAAAGTGACTCATGAGGTTTAAAGTCAATAGAAGTTGACGAGTGAGACCGAAATTCTGTATAGTGCTTTAAAAATATACCCTAAGGTACCAAGCAAAGAAACCAAAAGCTAATCCCTGCATACAAATATCATACTGCAAACTTTACTTACACTTTTTTTTTTTTTTAAAAAAAAAAAGGTCACAAGGAATAGATTTTTTCTGCCTGCCCCAGAGGGCACAAAACATTTGGAAAGAAGCCTGCCCTGCAGAGAGAGGCAGCCCAAATCTGATGGTTTAAGTGAAGTTTCAGCAGTGTCCGGCTCTCCTTTTATTCCTCCTCGCTTCAGACTATGACAACCATTACTACTGGCATGGTTATCTCTAAAGCACATGCACACCTGCTGTGTATGCACTTTCAACCTCTAGATCCATGAACAAATCTATGGTGGTTTTTCCTCTCACTTCTCCCTTCCCTTTCTGGTCTTCAATTTCTTCAGTTCCAGTGAAGCAGGGACACGTAATAAAATGATCTGTGGCAGAAATATTTCAGAAATCAGGCCACTTGATTGTTAAACATATGCAAGAAATTATTGCTTTTACAGTTGCATTTTTTAAGAATTTATTTTGTTGTTTGTGGTACAAACAGGGAACTGAATGAAACATCCAATAATAAAAAACCCAGGCAAATCGGCATGCAGGCATCTAACAAAACCGATTCAATTGTTTATTCTTCTGAGTCATGCTGCAGTTGGGAGTGAAGGAGGGACAGCAAGATGACCTTTCTATTTACTGAAATCAGTGCTGTCAATGCTAAATGGAATTTGTATCCTTTTAATAGCAATTTTACTTCAGTATTGTTTTCTCTGCTTAATTTCTCAGACTTTTCATTTAATATCGACGTCGGCAAGAAATTGGGACACTTCCTTGTTGATGACTTCACCTGCTTCAGTTCAAGTTTCTCATCTGGACTCCAAGGACGATGACATTTGACACAGGAATGTGGCTTTCTGGGCTGTGTTTAGCACTGGCTGAGATCCCCCGTGTGATAACAGGGAGCGCAGCCCCAAACAATGGCTGGCCTCCTTCGCTGGGTGGGACGCACAAGTGGGCTCCCTCTTCCCTGCTGAGAGATACTGGTTTGTTTCTCTCCAAGAATGTACTGCGTGTTTACAGAGCAATTGTTGCAGTGGATAAATAAATAACCATATGCTCTCGACTTTTGGGCAGCAGCAGCATAAATGGTCGCTTCCTCGGTTACTTCCTATGAACATGTTCATGTTATCCTAATCATAGGGACTACAGGCAATAATAAACTATACTGCTGTTCCAAAAAGCAGAAAATCTTTAGTTCTCTTCCTAGAATTCAGGCACATATCTTTAAACTTTGCTCTGTTATTTTAGCTGCAAATTATTGCTTAAGAAATTATCGCAGCATGAAGAATCTCTAGTAGGCTGCTGCAGTGCTAGTTTGGTTTTGAAAGGCAACGTTTGAAGAACCAAGCCAACTACATTCCAGAAGGACAGCGCTCCTCAAATGGCAAAATTTCCAGGAGTACCTCTCTACCTGCAAAGGCACTTCTTGAGACTGGACAGGCACTGAGACATTTTCCAAAGGAATGGTTTTTTACCACGTCTCTAGCAGCACTTTAAGATGATGTTCCCTGGTAAAGCAATTCTTCTCTGTGTCCAAATTCCACTCAGCTGAGCAGCAGATGAAGCTATTAAGATAACGTCCATGATTTAGGCTGACAATACTCTGGCATTAAAGTAGCAAAGAACCTGCTTTACAAAGCCCTTAGGAGTGGCAAGTCAGTGAAGTGTAATGGTTCTGCCCCAGCTCCCATCAGACATACCAGCATGTGGACACCCACCGTCTCTGCTCCAAGGGTCCCTGGCACAGGTGCTGCCTTCACTGAGGGAATGGTTCCTGCCAACCACTTTGAGCATGGTCCATCCACTTGGTCCCTCTGGAGAGCCGCTAAGAGCTGGGCTGGGCAACCCTTGCGGCATGGAGCACTTTCACGGGAGCCTCAAGGACCAACCATGGGAATTAGCAGGGCCCAGCCAGGGCAGAGCCGTGCAGCTCAGTTCCCAGGGGACGGTCTAATTGAGGACTAGCAGATGGCAAGCGACACGAAGCAGAAGTTGCTATAGTTAATTGAGTCCAAGCAGGCATTAAGAAATGAGTACTCTTAAGACCATTTTTACCTATGGCTCTTTTTCAGACATGACTTTGTTTTCCTCATGAGCAGTGCTGTGTTGCACAGGAAATTCTTCATAATGCCCCCCAAAAAATCTGTTAGGTAAGCTAGAATATTTTTCTACTGCTAATCCAATGCACAAAGTATCATTCCCCAAAACAATAAAAGGTATCTGTAAATTGATCTCACCATTTACATTGCAGCTACCTCACCCTCAGTGCAGCTACTCTGCTCTCCCTGACAACTCCCCTGTCTACTCGCAGTGGAAAATTTGCAGCAAACTCAGTGAAGGGAATCAAGGGCTGTCACTTGGACAGTGGAACCTCTGCCTGGAATAGCAGGCCAACGGCACGGAGTCCAGGCCTGGATATGAACTCTGCGAGGCTCTGGGGGACGCAGGTTCACAGAGCCTGGGTCCCGGCCACACCGTTAACCGGGAGTGCAGAGGCTGTTCTCCGCATAAATCAAAGCCCAGCCTTTAACATCTAGAAAATCTTTCCAGTGTATCACTGATTAGATGGTGATTGCCGGAGACATGAAGTTATAAGAAACCTCGAGCTGACACAGTGAATACTGTTGCCTGGAACTAATGGTTAGGTTCCTGATAGAAAAAAATCTATTTTAATCACTAGCTAATCTGATACGTCATTTGATTTCAAGTAATTTATCTTTCTACTCCATTACCTATTACTAGTGACCCTTTTTCTTTCTGTTCTGTTCAAAATGAAAAATGTTTACACTGATTAAATCCTACCAGCAAAAGGTTTGCATACAGGGACTATTTGAGGCCAGATTTCACACTTCATATTGCTCGAGTCTTTTCTCCAGCATTCAAAAAGGTTTTCAGCCTTACCATACTACCATTATGAATACTGTAATCAGAAATATATATGTGCACATACACATATATAACTTTTGCTTTACGTGTAAAATGACTGAATGGAATTTTATTTTTAAACAACAAGTTTGGACTTAAGGTTGCAAGTTTTAGCTTTCGTTTTCAGTGAGACTGGTGTCTGCCACATCTGGTATATATGAAAGGGAAAGAAAAGCAGAATTCTGGTTATAGAACAATCTGCAGTAGATGCAAACCTACAATTAATGACTTTCTGTTAATGGACATAGTACGTATGTAGTGTGTGTATAGAGTTATATATCTATATTTATATGCACACATAATATGTATGTATTGTATTAGAATATATGAATCTATTAGCATAAAGAAGTTTATGAATGCTAAATAGTCTTCAGGTATTTACTTGGGTATGCATGATTGTGATTAGAATCTTTAAATAACATTTATGACAATTAACTGCCAAATTATACTAATTAGTATCTCTCCTTTCTCCTCTATTGGTGAATAGCAGTTGCATTTTAAGCTCTTTTACACTTAAACTACACATTTCAAATGTAGCTTTGTATACATTTGTATTTATTTATTTAATGCATTTAAGAGTAGACTATAGTTCTTCCCTTGCATTTGAAATACAAAAATTTTAGTGGGAGTCAAATATTATTGTGATGTTGTAATTAAAAATTGACATTAATTTCCCCACAGACTGTTCACCTCTAGAAAAGAAGTTCATACAGTTGATTTGTTCTTTCCTGCAGAATGATGCTCTTATTTTATCTGACATTCACTAAAAATAAGCGTGTGTGAATGAAGGAATTAGGTCACCTAGTGACATTACCGGTGGTAGAAGAATATTCAAGAAAAAAAGTTTAAACCTGTGCACACCGAGTAGTATAGTTTCATGCAATAAAATGACAGGACAGCCACAGTAATTGGTTCCAGTCCTGGAGCAGAGCGAGGGATGCCATGGTTACTGGCGGCAGCGGTCCCTCCTGCTAGCAGGCAGTGCACTACTGCACTACCCCGGGCGCTGCACATTTGCTGCCCTGAGGCGGTGATGGCTTTCGGTGTAATCAGGGAAGGGTGCCTCATTTACAGCCAGATTTCTACCGACAGCTGCCCAGGCTCTCTGCTGCTCGGTATGCAACACCCCTGCTGGTGGCGGGGCACGGCAGGGCAGGGCAGAGGTACGGAGCCCTCTCCCCGCTGTCCACGCAGGGAATTTGCACCCCACCAGAGCCTGAAAACCCCTTTGTACCACTCCAGGCGCTTTGCCTGGTGCAAGGAATGAGAAAAACTACAAGCGTATGTTGGAGATAGTGGTAACAAAATAGTTGCTCCTGTCACATCACTTCACTCCCGAGCTTTTTGGCCAGCTCTGTGTTTGTTCAGTGTTGTACAAGGCCTCTAGGTTCTCATGTGTTTCCTATTTTGGTGCACGATAGTACATGCCAGGTTGCGACCTGGTGTGCCACCAGCCTTGTTTTCTGAGAATGAGGCCTGTCAGAGCACATGCACCCACTAGAGGTATTTTATCTGATGACTGGGACAGCCAGTATATATGCAGTTAATTGACTTCATGACTTGCCTATTTGGGCCTGCTCTGGAATGAGATTAGACAAAAAAGGCACCTGCAGTCCAAAAAGAAAGGGGTTAACTTAAAATAACAATCCTGGAAGACAAGGTGAGGCTGCTTCTTCATCCACAGGTTTTAGGATGGCCATTACACTGTGGTCTCTCTAGGAGAAGTACTTAGCAATAGAAAGCACACCTATAGTTTCATGGTAATAATAATGTAATTGATTCCTTAAATTATGAAAAGCAGCATTATCTAAATTCCTTTTATTACTTTTACTTAATGGGCATGACACAGATAAAAAGCAACAACAACAAAAAAGCTTTAGAGCTTCCCGTGGAGTAAGGAGCTGTACAAATCTGTGCATGTTCTTTTCAATAGACAAAACTAATACAGACAGTTTTACTTATTTGGGGAAACAAAAAATTCGTCCTGTAAAACAACAAGCTGTTAGCTACGGCACTGAGTCCAGACAGGAGAATACTGAAGAGGCTTGACCTTCATACCTACAACGACTGACCAGTATGTAAAGAGGAACAGGGGCCTGGTCGCTGAGCGCGATGTACTCTTTTTAATCATCTTTGCCTTCTTAATCAACTGGTCTTTTGTCATGACAACCTTCCCTGTGTCTGAGAAGCAGAAATATATTTGGTTTTTATTGTCCTGCACCTCTGCCTCCAAGACTGCAGTGTCCTTCCTAAAAGGCAAACATGTTCATAGAATCATAGAATGGTTTAGGTTGGAAGGGACCTTGAAGATCGTCGAGTTCCAACCCCCCTGCTATGGGCAGGGACACCTCCCACTAGACCAGGTTGCTCAAAGCCCCATCCAACCTGGCCTTGAACACTTCCAGGGATGGGGACTCAACAACCTCTCTGGGCAACCTGTTCCAGTGTCTCAGCACCCTCATAGTGAAAAATTTCTTCCTCATAGCTAATTTAAATCTACCCTCTTCCAGTTTGAAGCCATTAGTCCTTGTCCTATCACTACATGCCCATGTAAAAAATCCCTCTCCAGCTTTCTTGTAGGCCCCCTTCAGATACTGAAAGGCCCCTATAAGGTCTCCCTGGAGCCTTCTCTTCTCCATGCTGAACAACCCCAACTCTCTCAGCCTGTCCTCATAGGAGAGGTGCTCTAACCCTCTGATCATCTCCATGGCCCTCCTCTGGACCCACTCCAACAGGTCCATGTCCTTCTTATGTTGGCAGCTCCAGAGCTGGACACAGTGCTCCAGAGCTGGACACAGTATTCCAGGTGGGGGTCTCATAAGAGCGGAGTAGAGGGGTAGGTTCTCTGTGTAAAACTCACACAAGCTCCTCTGGCTTAGGGAACAAGTTCAGGACCCAAACCTTGTTCCCTGTACATACTTCCCTGACAGTATTTTAGGAAAAATCCTTCCCCATTGTAGTGCCTGCAGTGCTTTTATAGGCATCTCAGGATTTATACAAACATATTCATCAAAGCTGCTGTACACTGAGTTTGTAGGTACAGTGGTAAAAGAGCATAAACTAATATCTCATGTTCCTCGAACTGCAGTGCCAGCCACAATTGGCCCAGATCATATGAAGCATTATACTGCCAGAAAACAATCAGAGTGACCCAGAAAAACCACGTGTACAGTAATCTTTATATATCCATTTATACTGGGTCTGAATTCGGTCCTGTGCCCGTTTGATAAATGATGAGCTTTAGCAACATTACAGTGTTTGATTCACGATGATGAGAGTCATGCGCTGAAAAACTCTGTGAGTCAAGAATCTTTCAGCGCAGTGAGGAAACACATCGATAATGAAAGAGCAAGGACAGGTCACTGCTAACAGCAATACGAGACTTCACGAACTGCAGTCAGTGTGCAGCGCTTTTGCTATGGTATAGAAGGGGCAGGGATTGTGTGTGTACTGTTTTTGTAGTGTAAGTCCACCCTTTCTTTAGGTATGGTACAAAAATGACTCATGAGGAACAGGAAAGGGCAGACATTCAGCAAGGAATTTTCTATTTTCTACCTTCTGTCTGTACAGTGTAGAAATACAAGAAGGAATTAATTCCACTCACCATGGGAATTGTTTGTAGCTCTATACCAGCCAAATCACTGCAAGCAAGGCAAGTGAAAGCCAAGCATGCAGATCTGCTTACCTAGATCTACCTAGTGGGCAAAGCTCAAGAAGCCTCCTCATACCATGGCTTTCCAGGTCCCTTCCTCTTGAAAGCAACAAATGTCACTGAATATACACCCAAAAAGTTTGGTCCTCCAACTCCCCCTCTCAGGAATTTTGTCATTGGGATGCAAAAGCAGCCTCAGAGAGTGCCTCCAGGGCAACTTAAGCCAACCTAAGCCTTTCCCCCTTGTTCCTGGCTGTGTGTTCTTGGCCTTGCTCATCCAGAAAGCTGATCAAGCCAAGAATGACTTCTCGCAGGATGAGTTTTCATCACTTCTCTGAAACAACTTGTTGTGCAGCCACATGAGCACCAGGGCTGCCTCAGGGCAGGAGGAAAGGACAGGGTCTCAGCAGCCTCAGTCTATAGCCTGGTATGTTCTGAATGTGTATATTCAGTATCTTCAGTTTCCTAACACTTTGAGAGGCAAAGTCATAATCCATCTCAAAGAAAACGTTCTCTGTTGTTGCAATACACAATTCATCAGATAACTGATCAGGGCTCATACACATTAATTATTCTGAGACTGTTCTCAAAAAGCAAGTGTATTTATGGGCTCGTTATCTAATGAAGCTTGCATGAAGTCAAGACAAATGCAAAATGCATACTCAACTCAAAGCTGACTTACTGTTGCAGAAGAACCTCATTTTGTTGGCCATAGCAAACTTAACGTGGTTCCAGGCCAGCTTTATTTGTGCCTCAGCTGTATGCACAGTGATCTTTTCATAGCACAGCAGCTGCCATGCTGACACGTGCAATACCCTTACACCAAAATTACTATCTGTCCTACTAAAATGCTCTGATTGGCTCTGATTTGCTGTGAACTGTACATTGAATTTTGATGACACAAGATTTTATTGTGATTCTGATGGACTGTGTTGATTGTTTTGTTTTTTACAGAGGTGATGAAATTTCAAATACTATTCTGAACCTCAGATAGATAATAGCAAAAGATCTGTAGTGCGATGTTGTATTTGACACAACTGAAGGCTGTAAAAATATGGTTTTAGAAGTGTTCAACTCTTCCCACTGCATATCATCTAACTCAAATGAATACTGTTATTGCTAACATAATGCATTTTTTAACAACAAATCCTTCTCTCAGGCATATAAATTACTGCCTGCACAGTTTTGTTTTTATTTTAGTGATCCAAACAGTTTCCAAAATAAGGAGAAAGCTGAAAACAGAGTGCTTCTGTTTAATACTGTAGGACATTTTTTTATGCAGCTGCTAAAACAATGGCAAATATCATCCCTGGCCATAAAGATAAAGTTTCTGGACCTAACACTGCTTTAACTATCAGTGCTTTAACCATGAATGTATTTGGTGTGAGTGGAGGAAGGAGAATGCCAGAGCAACAGGAGCAGAGACAGAGGGCACGAGGCCTTTCAGAGAAGAGGCATTATGCATTTCAATATAACCTGGCTAAGAAGACGGAAAACTTCACCGAGTGACAAAAATTTTTACAAAGTTCCACCTTTTGGAAATAAGTTACTACCATGCTTCATTTTAAGTGGCTGTATAAAGTTTACAAGGCCATTTTAAGGTACCTTGCTCTTTATTTCCTGTGGCTGTAAATGCCACTTCAAGAACCAGAAAGTAAAAAAAAATCTCTGTAATTTTGCCTAAGGAAACACTGCTTTTTATCCAGCATGCCACTAGAGATAAGCTTAGTCGTTTCCACTGTATTTTAATAGTACAGGGGTACAGCCATAAGGGTTTGGGCTTTTTTTTACAGTTTATACATTTAAAACTAGATTTGCTAAAAATCTTCAAAAGCAGATGTCTATAAATGAAAGCATCTAATGCCACATGGAGTCACTCCTACAGAGCTGGAGATCCTTGCCAGGTCCAGCTAAAAGGATATAGCCTTCTCACTCTTCAGCAGCGCTTTGGAAAAAAATACCGAGCCTAATGAAGCATGTACCTTGTGGCTAAGAAACCATGGCACCGCCTCCCGTGGCCCCTCGGCCAGCGTGCGAGCGCTGGGCACAAGCCCGCTCCTCGCTTTACAGCCCTAAGGCCACCTTCTGAAGTCCTTACTCAGTATGTTTCTGAAACTCTCCCCCTGAAATAAGCCACCCATCTGTCTTTCCAGGGTAAGAATTCGTGTTGTGTGTAACCTTTTTTATTCTCTTTTTCTGCACACGTGTCTGAAGCAAGGCCAGGTGAGTGGAAAGAAAAAGTATGCTTATTCCTACTGGATCCACTTACAGAACTGGAAGAAGCAGACCAGCATTTTAGCATCTAAGCTATTTTCCAAGCCCTGAAGAAGGATTTCTGTGTTGGAGGCCCTGTTTGATTTCTGTATGTCCTTAGGCCATCATAGCTACAACAGCAGTTTTACTACAGCATAGCAGGTATATCATGTACAACATAAACATAGCACATTCATATAGAACAACTAATCTTCATCCCATGAAATTAAATCTCTGTCTTTTGGGTATGTTTTTTAGGTTTCTCTTTCTCTTGACTAGGGAGAAAGCATGTTCCTACCTTCTCTCATGCTCTGACACTTGCATTCACGGGGCACTGAAGGGAGGCAGTTTGGGAAGTATCCATTAGGTCCAGATAGACTGTTTATTAATGCAGTTCTTGAAGGCCTGTGTGTAGGAAAAGTACATATAGAAATTCAACAGCCAACATGTTAAACCTGGACACCCAAAGTCAGGTATCTGTGGTCATATTTACTTATATATTTGTGAGATTTCTTGCAGGTTCGGAGGGCCTGCAAGGACAAAGCTGCAGCTTTGAACAAGTGACTAAACAGCCTGCAAAGCCCCAGAGCAGAGGAGGGAAGAGGCCTTCTCACACAGAGCAGAAGGCCACCAGACGGCTCCAAAGCCCTGCCCTGACCCCCCTCTCTTCCCTCTTCATCGGGGGAAGAGCTCTGCCCCTGTGCACAGGGAAGGAACCACTTCCCAGGAGCGGAGGGTCTTGGCAGCATGGGCAACCCCTGCCATAAGGGACCAGAGGGCACCAGGGGACTTTGTGTCACCACTCAGGTGCAGAGTGCTGTGTCCGAGTCACTGCCTCTGTCTCTTTGATACACACGCCCCAGCTTCACATCTTTTATCTGACTTGCCTTTTATCTGATGGGATGAATCTAGGCTGAAAAATGTGTGGTTTGGGTTTTGCATTGAGGCTAACATAGATTTCAGCTTCCCAGAAGTCAAGACGAGGGCAGAGAAACTTAATCTCTATCCACACAATTCACACACGTGCATGTATAGATATGATATAGTATGCTGACATCAAATGTTAACATTTAGCTATTCCATTTATAAGGAAAAGTAAGCCTCTTTCAAAGACACACAAAAAAAATCTTATTTGCAAGCTTTTTTTCCTTTTTATGATTCAATTAGGGAAGTGATCAAATATATTTTCGTTCCTTACTTTCTTCCTTCTCAAGTAATGTTCTTATTACCAGTGTTTCTCATCATCAGAGCAGACACGAAGGAAGCACTGTGAATAAACAGAAGGGAATTTGGACTTCAGGACACACTTTACCCCAGGCTTTTAACCAATATAGTTTGCTAGAAGGCAGCTTTGATGCCACTGTTCTTTCCCCAAAGACATCCCTCATTACTGAATGCTACATGTTGCCCTGTTGGTCTGGAAGAAACATTTCATTAACTACAATATCACTATAGATTGCATCTAGTTGCCATAGAAACTTTGGAGAAGAAGCTTGGGTTTAACCCTTGGAATGGACTGAGTTTTTCATCCTTATAGCATTATAACTTAAAAAGATACCATGTCTTTTATTGGCCTTTATCTTTCAGTATAAAAACTGACAGCTGCTGAAAATTCATACAGGGTTGATGGCTGCAAAATATTTTTAATACAATATCTACTACTTAACTGGGACACTGCAGTGAGGGACAAAATTGCTGTCGACTTCACTGCAGCTGTGATTTCCATTTCAGCCATTCAAAGTTGAAGGCTGCTGTAAAATTGACGTAGAAAACTCCTCTTACCGGTATGTTCTGGTGGAAGAGAGAATGAGTCAGCAAATGTCGGCTCCGGTCATGGCTTTGCCACAACTTCTGTCAGTCACAATTTGTTTGTCAAATGGGCGTAAGGGCACTGCATATTTCTGAGGTGCTTAGAGGTAGAAAGCGACTGCTTATGGACACTCCTCTGTTTTCTTCACACACTAGAAGATGCCTAAGAAATTTTTTGCTTTTGCGAATAAAGATAACTGCTCAGCCCAAGACTGTAGACTAGTCCGTACATCAGGGTCTGCAGATCCCTAGGCAGCAGCACTGCTACTGAAATGGTGTTTTCTTTTAACTGAAATTCCTTCCTAGGGTGCATGGAAAGACCAAGCTTCGTAGTGTTTTCACACTGAAGTAATGCACTGCTGTGCTCCAGATCACACCACTTTATCTGATAGCTAAATAGCCCACTCAGTGAAGAAGCATCAGCTCTCTCTGAAACTGGAGCCACAGTCCCATATCTGTCTGCACTTTGGACTTGAGCAACAAAGCGTTTTTTCTTTACTGGTTTCACTTCTGTAAAATGAAAGGCCTGCAGATTATGGTACTTCCCATTCACATAAGCGTAAGGGTAAATTGTGCAGTGTATGCTATTATCACTCAATAAAGAGTTCCTTCTGCCTTGCCAGGCTACATACAAATGTGAAAAGCCTAGTCTCCAAAAGGTCTCAAGTTCTCCATCTCCCTTTTTCTTGTGTTCTCATTTCCTCACTTATTAGAAATACATCAACATCAACAAATGATAGTTTAAGGTTACAGCAGTGGAAGGATCTGGCTTCCTCTCCTGCCAACATTCTTTGCAGGGTGGCTTCTGCACACTAGCACTTTTGTTCTTTTCGCTACAAGCTCCTTTCAGTTTGTAAAACTCAGCCTCTAGTTACAGCTGGTTTTGTTCCGAAAGAAAAACTGGAGGGGGATGTGTGTGTGTGCAGGGATGGGAGTGCTTGCGCCCATGCAGTTTTGTGACTGTTCCATGGGAGGGTTGTGGTGGGGGTTATATTTAACTTGGTAACAGAGGTTTTGTTATTAAGATCCTCTTTACTACATTGCACAGCCCTTACTCATGTTGGTGGACCAAGTAGTGTCACTGAAGTCAATGAGGCTGTGGTGCTTTATTATTTCAAATCACATAATGATCGCTGTAACAGGAATGATCATAATGAAACACTTTCATTGGGAAGTCAATGGGTCTATTTGTGCAAATGTTCACAAGCATGAATGAGAATTGCACAATTTAGCCCAATACATACTATTTTCTGACCAGTTCAGTATCTTTTCTTGATAAAAACTCCATGAATAATACAGTTTCACATGTGCAAACTACACAATGAACCTGGTTCTGCTTGGAATATCTAATTTGTCTCAGTGGCATTGCTCCAGAGGAATGTATTTAACTCTTTGGAGCCGCTATTAGATTAGGACAAATTTGATGCTTTTAGCTGATTGTCTAGGGATGATTCAAAAAAAGGATTTTCTGTCCTTGAGAAGCACTGGCTTTAAATAGCACTATTTCATTTGAAATGTCTCATAGTAGTGCCTTAAAATGGCGCACCTATGGAAATTCACATGAAGAAACTAAGACTCAGTATGAGAATTCCTATTAGAGGACAATTATATGACTTGAAATAATGAGGTAACACGGTGAAAACCATCCAGTGAATACAGAACTCATTAGTGAGTAGTTTCATATTTAATTAGCATTCAAGGTTTTGAAATAGGAAGACAGCCCGCTACCCAGTTATACATTCAAATTTAGAATTACAAACACCAGTACACCCAGTAAGCACAGGAATTCTCCAGGGAGCTATCCCGTTGAAGGTAGTCCCAGCAGCACACATAACTAAAAGGTTTAATTTGGCTGGGACAGCAAAATTGTAAACAGAGAGCTATTTATCAAGCATCCTGTTCTTGCACCAAACCTAGGCAGATTCTTAGATTACGAAAGACACGCACCTTATTTTTCTGATAGCATTTGTCATTACACATTGGATAATTCAAAGCTGTATTTCCTTTCTCCTTTTCTACCAGCAGCTAAGTTTCATTCCCATCTTTTTTGCTTGCTCCTAAAATGACACAACTTGAACAGAAGCTCATAGTTGCCAAAGGGCAGGATGAATGATTGCAGCAGACTTCATGCTTTATGCAAATAACCATCTGAAAGGGACCAAGGCAGCTTCACAGCTGACCTGGCTGGAACAGGAGTGCAGGACCCAGAGGGCTGAGAGCATAGGGGAGCAAGCCCTTCCACACCTGTTAAGGGGATTCCTTCTTTTGCTGGAATAGGGGATGCAGTAGCCCTGTTTGCTGTGGTAGAAAAACAGGACTGGTCTGTACAGAAAAGCATGGCATTATTTCTCATCTCTGACTGCAGACACAACATTGCTTCTTTCACAGAATGAGCCACAGTCTAATTCTTTGCCTGGCTGCTGTGTGTCTGAGTTACTCTGGACATGTCTGGATGTAAGAGGTGGGCTTTGGCTATTTTTCTGGATGTCTGGTATCCTGGTTGGATCAGGTAAGAACTAAACATGATCAGGCTGACTACAAACATATGCACAGTGAGCCTGACATATGCAGAAGTCGGATTTATGGCACATGCATGGCATAGTGCATGCACTCAAATGTTTTCCTTGTGGAAATCCTGCATAGACCTATGAGAGCTCTGCATTTTGGAAAGAGGTAAATTCAGTCTTTTAGTATCCGAAAAAGTGAAAACAGGTCAATGGTCAGTAGATACCAAAGAAAACCAGCTCAGTATTGTTGATACTGACTGATTCGAACACAAAAGTGTTCTCTGAACTGATGAAAGTCTATCCTGTTATCCCACTGCGTCATCCTAGTGGGACAGGGCAGTGAGGATAAGCACTGTGGTGACCTCTCCCATGCTCATCCATCCCAGACTGACCAACCATGGAGCGAGAAGTCTCACAATCAGGCAACTGCAAGTCTCAGTATCTCCAGTACTCCTCCCTCTGGCTCAGGAGTTCTCCAATTTGTCTGTTACTTGAGTCTCATAGAAAAACAGCTGTATAATGGTTCAGATTCTCAATAACTAAGTGTCATATTAATGACCAGATTAATCTGTCCTTGTACTTTCAAGATGCAGCAGAAATATCTAAGAGAAAAATCTGATCTGAAAAGTCCCTAGGTTCTCACACTCAGTAGGGTGTACATTTAATACCAGTCAGGATTTGTGAGCTTATAAATTTGTTGTCTGCCACAACTCTAAAACTTTGTGTACTTAAATTATCAAACAGACGTATTTCCACAGCAATTCTACCTGCAGACATCCTGCCACAGAGAGACCAGATGTCAGTTCAACATCAGAAGGAATATCTCTGAGCCTCAGAAGAGCAAATAGTTCTTACACAAAAAAAAAGAAGAACATCTGTCTAAACAATCTTATAAAAACACTACAGCATTCTAGAAAAAAATAACCCAAAAGCATGTAGCAACACTTACTGCATTTACAGAGTCACACTGCAGAATATTATAGGCTATTATTTTCTCTTTGAGTTATTTTAAAACCTGCACCTCCTAAAACATATTGAGGCATCTTTCCACAGAGTCAATGCTCATATCTATTAAAGGCCTGGTACCCCAAACTGGTATCAACCATTGATTTGTGAAAATCCATGTCTTCTAGTATTATTTTCCTTCAGGATAAGGTTATTTTTATGTACCTGTGTATTTAACCTGATTTTAATAATAGATTGATAGTTACCTCTAAGATATGACAGAAGAGCTCATACATGGATGATGTTTTAATTTAATTGAATTGAAGTTTAAAAACAATATATACACTACTGATATTGAACAGTGTAGTCCAATATCTGTGCTAGATGGTGGGGTCCTGGCTTTATATAGATTTGCAGGTCTGTGCTGTACAACAGAAGGCGCTCAAATCTGTGCTTCAATGTCCCTTGCAAAATGGGGTTAGGTTTAACGAGACATGCTCACTGAGGTGCATGAATGAGAGTGTACAAATGAAAACTATCCATACAAATTGAGTGCTTTAGAACTAAAATTGTATTGGTGATCTTAAATTAAGTTTGTGAGGTTTTTTTCACTCAAGATATCCCCATGTATGGAACAGATATTTTTGTCTCACCCCATCTCTCTGACTTGGATTTGGACAGCTACCCAGAGCAAGTCTCTTAAAAAGGAATGCTAAGGAATTGATAACAAATACTAAGGGATGCAAATTCCTGAAAAATGGGAATTTCTGTTTATTTTCTTAGAAATTGAAAAATAAACAGCTAAAATTGAATTCTCTTTCATTTGCCCTTTGTTACTTTCTCCTCTTATTGACTAATTTGCACAGCATAGACACCCAACTGTTGTTTGTAAACAAATGGTTAAAGGATTAGAAACATACAGCAGTCAGCCTGCCAACCTTATTGACGAGTTCTCAAACAGGCAAGCCCTTCTGAAGGGATTTAAGCAAACAAAAAGCATTATTTATCTATAGAGACTGAGACATGAGTTAATTGCACTTGCCAGATTGCACACAGTACTGTACAGAGGAAATAAATAGGGGTTTCATTCCTAAAGGTGAATTAGGTTCAACAATTTAAGCATCCTGCTGCCTAGTGAGTCCTGGTCCTAAGCCCACAGTTTCATGTTTTATAGAGAGAAATAGGTGCTTAAGAATGGGGTTCACAGATGTCCGTTGACAGACCAGGCAACAACCTAAGCTTTCTAGCAAGAAACACTAGCACTAAGGCTGGAGCGTGAGTGCTCATGGGCTTTGCTCCCACTTTCTAGACTGCCATAAAGATTCACAGTTACATCCTCTTCTAGACATCAGTGTCCATGTCACATCACTCCTGTCTTGCAAAACAGAGCATAAAACCACTCAGGGTGTGGCAGGCCCTCTGGCACTTCAGGAGGAGCGGCTGGGGCAAGGGCAAGGCTCTCCCGTGCTTCTCCCTCTTCACTCCACCACACGCTCTTCATATCAAGCTCTGCCCAAACAGTAGACTGAGGAGGCAACAAAAAGCAGATAAAAAAAACATATTCTGAGAAAGTAGGAGAAGCTTCCAGCTACATTTTGACATTGCTGCTACCTACACAACCTCCTTCCTTCTCAAGGTCTTCCCTGGCCATTTAGCACCAGCACTTCCTGCTGCGAGAGGAGATAGAATGAAATAGTCTGGATAAAACACTTAAATATTCATTAGGGCAAAGAGTTTAAAAGAACAGTCTAACAGCCTTAGTAAGGACACATCCTGGGAAGACCTGGGCTTCAGTTTCTCCTCCAATGGGGATACTAGTACTTACATACAGCAAAGCAACGTGCAAAGCAAAGTTCAACAGGTCTTTCTTGGCCTACAGATATGAAGACACATTACAATCACTCCATACTTCTTCACAAGCCAAAAGAAATCACCAAAAATTAAAGGACAGATTCATCGACATCCTTAAGTTTACTGATGTGCTGAAACATTGCATTGAAAACCTGTCAGAGATGAACAACAGCCCTCAGCAGTCTCTTTGGAGCTTTTCACTTCAGTGAGCGTGGCCCATCCCAACTGCACCTGCAGGCTGACATGTCGTGACAGAGATTCTTTTCCATGTATACCTTTGCTCTTTCACTGTCCTTGCTCTAAGCAGCACGCCCCCTTGGTCGGATAACTATCCAGGGGCAGTCCTCCTTCAACTGATGACTGGCAGCATCCTACAGGAGAGCTCAGCAAGGCCCCGCAGGAGCTCAACAGATGAGCAACCACTTCTGTGGGGCAGCAGGGAAGAACCTTCTTTATTCCTCTTTCTTTACTATTAGCTTGAAATTACCCAGTAAAATACCTACAAAGGTGCACCTTGATTCGCCAGGGAGGCAGAGGTTTATTCACAGTGTTAGATTTTGTTCCATGCTTCTCCCTCGGTTGTAGGGCAAACAACCATTACCGATCTTGTTAAATGATGGAATTTCCTGTTCTGGTTAGTACTACAGTTAGAGTTTTAAATTATCCCCCAACTGAATGTTTTCCTGGTTTAATTGCCAGGCTTTGGAAAGAGGCCTAGCACCCAGGCCCTGACAGGAGTGCAGCTCTGCAATATCCAGCTGGCTGCTGTCCCAAAGCAGTTAGAGCAGCCACTGACTAGAGAGAGATTTACACCACTGTGGGCTGAAATACTTGTAGCTTCTCTTGCAGAGCTCTGCCGTCCCCTGCTACTGTAACCCGCTCTTCCCAAGTGACTGCGCGGAACAATTTGCTGGGGTTTTTTTGATCACGTTGACCCTGGAAGTCTTGCCAAGCCTTGGGAGAGCTGGATGGGCAGCTGGCTGCTGTGTCAGTCTGCGAATGCTGCTGGAGGGCTGGATGATGCTGGGATCTGCCCTGCATGCAGCCTTGCTCCATGCTGGCTGAAAAATCTTTGCAGCTGAATTTTTTCATGAAGGAAGGGTGGTAGAGAGCTATGGTTTCTGATTTTCTTTGGTTTAAACAAAGCATTTCCGCTATTACTAATGCATATTACTAATTCACTTGTTAGTTAATCTATACTCAGAAAAAAAAGATTTCACTTCTTATTAACGTCAATGTGATGGCTAATGTGCACTCATTTAACTTGATTATGATGATGGTATAAAGCCGCTGTTATTCTTCTCATATTGTCCCTCTGTAGGCACAGGGCTCGATTCTATCCCCAGTTCATTTGATTACTGCTATTTTACTCCTAAGCTGAGCTTGAGGTAATTATTAGCCTCCCTCTTTCATTTTCGACAAATGCTCAGTAATTCAGTCTCCTCTGGATTGTTTTGCCTCTCCTGGATAGAAGGGGTGACAGAGAGAATCAATCTTTCATGTGAAAAGGCTGTAGCAGCCTCAGAGTATTCCTCTGTAGTGCGTACAGGGCCATTGTGCCAATATTACCAGTGTCCAGTCTGGGCATTTCCCACCCACCCCTTCTGCTTTCCTGTGGGGTTCTCAGGGAGCTACTGGCATCCCAGTGCAGCACAATCCCTTGTGCAAACTATGCTGAATACAGATCCTAGGTATAAAACTCACATCCTAGTGATGTAAACCCACTCACGACCACCGCATTGGTTTATGAGCAGACCTCTGCAAGGTTACGACAGCAATCCATCAGGTAAGGCGATGGCTGCAGTTGTTCTGGGGGCCAGCTCCATAATTTTCCTGGTACTTGCACAGCCTGTGCCCATTTCCCAGAGCTGGTTGTACCAAAGAAGCTGCGTGATCTTTGTCACAGTGATAGGGCAAAAAGAATTGATGTCAATTGACTTAAGGCAGAAGCAACTCTGGACTGCACATTGGTCTTTAAGATCCGGGACTGAGACCAGAGCCTCGCACTTCACCTGCTGTTCAGCCACACAGCAAACCCATTTGCCTCGGCCAGGATACCTTTTCTCCGATGGGCAAGGAGGTCTTTCAGCCCTCGGGGGGCTAGAGAGAGTAGGACCTTCCTCTTCGAAGGCTGTATGAATGGAAAAGTACAGGGGCGTCAGTGCCAAGCTCCTCAGTTTGCTTGGGAAACAGCTGTAGCAGTTTAAGAAGTAAATATGTCACAGCTGCTCCAGACAGTAAATTCCTGCTGTTTCGACGTGATGAGAAGCAGAAGATGAATGCATGAAAACTCTTTAATATATTTCACTACAAAGTTAAACCATTACCAACATGGCTTAAACTAATCTGTCTGCCTTGGCACGGAAAGGGGCCAGGAGGACTAACCCGGCCAACCCGAACTGCTCCTCAGCTGACTGCCAGGAACCAGCAGCTGAGAGTTCAAGGACACAACCACCATGTACCTGCAGTCCTTACAATATGCCCTGAAGAGTTTGAAACAGAAGGACAGCTCTGGGCTTGGATTGTTCCTTTAACCCTGTGTTGCTCAGGCAGTGTGTTTCAAAGGATGATGGGGATGGATGGGGGGGGGTGAAAGGCTCGCTATGCCGCTGCCCTAATCCCAGACCTACGGACACAATGGTGTCTTTAGATTTTCCAGATTAATGTGTTTTAAAGGCCCTTGTTTAGGTGATCAATGAGTCTAAAAGGTTAAAATACATCGCAAATGAAGGTTAGGTTTTTAAAAGAAACCTAATGGGTTTAGGCATTCAAATCATATTGAACTTCACTGAGCTAATTATCTTACTTCCAGGCAAAACATCTACAGGACTGAAGTAGGCTTACGGCTACCTGCTGTTTGCTGCATACGTTTTCCCTTACGAAAAGAGACATCCAGAGATTTCTTCTAAGAACATGGAGCGTGAATAAAATAGAGGAGATCTTGTCCACCTCAAGTTGCCTTAATGGCTGAAGAGACTTCTGGTGAATATGGCCGAAGAAAATGGCAGAGAAGATTACACTGAGACACAAGATGTCCCAGAGAAAATACTGACAGCTGGGAACTCAAAGTTTTAGAGACAGAGCAGAAGCAAGGCGGAGGAGCGTGACTTGCTATTTGTGCATTGCTGATTCTGAAAAGCAACTTACTGGCTTTTTTTTTGCAGGCCACATTGTTGCAGGCTGTTACCCTGACCCTTGGGAAGCTGGGTACATCAGTGAAATGCCACTGCAAATTATGTTTTTGGCGACTCCCAAGAACATTGCATTCTTAAAACAGGAACTGGCAGAGTTTGACATGCAGTTAGTGTGGGGGAGGGCAGAAGCAGTGTCCAGAAGGGAAAGGTCTTGAGGCACTAGTTCCAGGAAAGAGCCTGATAGCTTGTGAGAATAGAAAGCAAACAAAGTGCACCAGAAGAGTAAAGCTCTCGGCAATGCATGCCTCTGTTGCTGAAATACAGGCTTTTTGCACCACTGAAGGAAGATGCTCTTCCTTTTATTGCCTGACGGCTCTCTCAGAGAAATATCAATAGGTAAAACAACATACATGCACAGGAAGGAGAAATTTTGATTCTGCCTTGGAATATTTCTCCTTCAGCTTTGGTGCAAAGTATTATGTTCAGTGGCAATATAACTGCGATGCAGTATTTGAATCCATTGGGAAAAGGAAAACCTCAGGACAAAGTCTCAGTAACATTTCCAGAGAAGTTTTACCCCCATTGGCCCAGCTCACTCTTCCTCATCAACATACAAGAGGAACAAGCAGCGTTCTACATTTTGTCTGCCTGAATTTAAAATGTGCACAGAGTGAATATATCCTATAGGTTTGTATTTCAGTATTGTCACAGCTTGCAGCTATGGGTCTAATAAACTGCAAGTTGAATTACTTAGGGTGTATTAGGAAAACAAGGGAAGGACAGAAGGTGAATCTGAGACAGAGAGGACAATGCCTGAGGAAGCAGAGTGACCAAAACACAAATGCATATGGAAAATACATTCAGGAAAATGTAAGTATATACAGCTTTGGGAAAGGATGGGACAGAAGAAATTGGATAGTATTGTTGAAGAAGGGGAATGGGGACCTTTTTCTGGTAGTGTTTGACTTTCATGGAGAACAGTGATCAAAGATGTATGGTCAGGGGATCCTGTGTTTCTCCCAGCTAAGCAGGGTGATTAAGTATAATTGATACACTCATTAAGAACAAATACAGCTGACTATACTGAGAAGTTATGAAAAGTAGCAGTGAATCGGGCAGCAACTACAAGACCGTTAACCTCATCCTTGCACAAGCCAAAACACATGATAAATGAGCCTCCATGAAAGGGAAGCAGCTGAGCAATATGTAGAGCAGTATAGACTGTAACGTTCAGTGATAAGAAAGCACAAGCATGCAGGATATACACAACTCGTGGGGAATGTCTGTGATGTGATAATAAGTTTGGCAGCTGTGCACACCACTAAAAAAAGAAGTTTCTCTTGTTTCTATTACAGCTTGTGGAGTTAGCACATTCCAGGACTGATAGTGGGACTGAAACAATTCCTTAAGGAAATGGACATTATTCGCACGTAGCCTTTGCTGCTCATCACTTTTGGAATTTATTTAATTCTGATCACTTCTGAAGTAGATGGCCGAAATTCTCCAGCAAGGCAGAGTTCCCAGTGACCCTACTGAGTTATATGGTGACATGCTCATTCCCTTATAGGGAAAGATGTTTCTCATCACTTTTTGCTCTGTCCATTACATCTAATGCAAATGAGGTAGAGAAGCTTGGATTATTAATGTAGCTCATCAATTCTGATCAATCGAGTTAACATAACCTTGCTCTGATGTTTACATTCAACGCTTTGGCACCAAGGCTGTTGCGTCCCTGTTATAATTGAAACACGACTGGATACAGACCATGTGCACATACTTACTAGTCAGAGGCTGTAATATTTCACATTGTTCTCCCTTGCCTGCTATAAACAGAAAGAGAAGGGAAAAAGAAAAATGGACATGTAAAGCATTGTTCTGAGAAGCAATTTGGATTA
This sequence comes from Anarhynchus alexandrinus, assembly GCA_008711295.1. NCBI lineage: Eukaryota > Metazoa > Chordata > Aves > Charadriiformes > Charadriidae > Anarhynchus > Anarhynchus alexandrinus. The sequence continues at coordinate 7,081,638 of VUYV01000001.1, forward strand.
GAGGTTTGGTTTTGCCTTCTCTTTGCCCTTAACTGAAAGACAAGCTTTTATCTAGGAGATGGTTTTGAAGAAGATTGAGAAAAATCTCTGTTGGCTCTGTGACTACTACATTATTATATACTGTTCTTGCATTGAATACATGTTCATTGTTATTGGAAAATATAAAGAGTTTAAACCAGAATGTAAATATTTGTATAAACAGGATGATGTTTAAAAAGAAAAGCCATGCAAGTCTTACCTATTCCGTGGCATCTTCCACCATTGTCTGTAGGAAAACAGCCTTGTTTTCATGTCACAAATCATGTCACGTTTATACAACAGGTTACACCTGGTTCAAGTTGGTATAATAATAATGAGAATATATATTGGGCAAATGTATGGACCTTTAAAAAAGTGTTTCTACTACATATTTCTAATCTTTAGCCAAAGTATATTTGTGAGAGTTTCTCCTGAATTAAAAGGTTTTAACATTTTTTTTTGTTGTATTGATAATCTAAGAAAAAAAACATTGTTTTATTGCTTTTTATTGTTTATAACAATGGAGAACATGGTGTTTCTCTGTTCAGCTTTCTCAGATGTTAAATTGTTGACAATTATGTTCTTGCAATGAACATAGAGTCTGCCAGTTTTGATGCTGACTTCACTGTGGGCAGGATAACGTGTTTGAGCCTGTTTCCATGAAAGACAGTACAGAAAACTCCCCTGAATTTTCATGGCACAGGATGAAGACTTTTAAGGATGATCCATATCAAGTGGGTGTTAGACAGATCTTTGCTCAGAAATCTCCCAAAGTTTAAAAGAGACTGATTTGGTTGGCTTGAATCAATTTGTTAGCATGGTTTCCAGTCAGAGGCATACACCCATCCAGATTAATGTGATCTCTCTAAGGATGCCAACCTTTTCAAACGATCTACTAATGGTTAACACTGCAAACAGAATACTTAAAAAATCACATGATGCAGACAGATCCTGGAGAGTATAGTGTGTGTAGCTTTCTGGTTTAGATCTTCTAATGGCAACACATTATGGCCTTTTATTTGCTTCAGGGTTTTTGTTTGTTTTCTAAATGCTGATGCAGGTACTGAGTCCTGCTGTTGGGTCGGTGTTTGAAGAACTGGCATGTCCCAGTGGAGAAAAATGTCAGTTGAGAGACTAATAGTTGCAGGGTACTTGGATCCATTTCATATTATTTTAGTGAATTCCAGCCTTACAACACAGGTGACATCAGCTAATAATTGAAGCTGGAAAGCAGGTAAGGAATTTGAGTGCAATTACTACAGCCAACATCTGTAAAAGTATGAACATTAAAGACACTTGTGGAATTAAACCCATCCTCTATTTATCTGTTATCAATGCTTATTCCTGTTAATATGACAACAGAGAAGTCATATTAATATAATGAAAGCAAAAGTAGAAGCTTGGCATCGCCCACACCCAGTAACATGATCTGTGGCTCAGAAGGGGATTTTTCTGCTAATCTGAGAAAGGAGTAATCAAAACGATTTTTATTGATAAAATTGAAGATGGTAGTAAAGTGGAAGTAAGCAACTGTGCTAGAGAAACACCCACAGTCACATACTGGTTTCTGCAAAAAACAAGAAAAAGCAAAATCTGCTCATAGGCACCTTATGACATCTGCTCATAGGCAGCTAATTAAGAGCAGATAGCTTAAGTAATCATAGCAAGCAACCTAAAGAAATAAGAGATACGAAGGAAACAATAAGAACACGCATTTACAGTAGGATGGCTGTGAGCCGAGGCAAACTCAGTAAAATCAGCTGTTGACAGTAATTCACAATAAGGTAAAGAAAGCATCAGTTCAAGTGAGGAAGAAAATCGCAGTATTCCCTTCTGGCTCTCAGCCTACTGGTTACCGGTTGGCAGACCCGTACGGACAAGCCGGTAGAAGCAAGTACTGAAGACAACTTTGAAGTGGAGTAGTTGTTCAGTTGTTTAGCTTATTGTATGTCTCTGCAAGTACAATCCAGTGGGGTTTTTTGTAGCATGAACTCCTCACTATCATCTCTAAGTGTTTGTAACTTGTCTAGTATATAAAGAGTGCTGCCACAAATAAACACAGAAAAGCAATTTTAATCCACATTCTTATTCACTCCTAAAATCTCAGCTTATGCAAATTTTTACTGAATTTAATAGGACTTTCCCCTAGGTAAGGGCTGAAGGCACAAAGAGATTATAAATCTGCTTAATATCATGCCCTTATTCTTCTGGTTTTACACGAATGCCTATTCACCTGCTGAAGTTGGATAAAAATGTGCTTGACAGGCCACAGCCATGAAAGTCCTGCGGTGTTCAGGTGCCTGCAGCTGAAAGCCTGCCAACACACACCTCGCAACACCCCAGGTCGCAGCTGGGCCTGGGAGCAGAAGTTGCAGTACCATTGTGAAACTGGGCGATTATGTCTTCTGCTGCATTGTGGTACCTTCTCAGGTGCTTTGGCTGCACCTGCACAAACAGATTCCCAGAAGTGACCTAAAGGACCATCCCCTGACTCTAGTGAAAAGCCTTCATCTCTTTGCAATCATTCATCTCTGTCCTCTCCACAGAGAGGAAACCAAGGAGACTTCCTCTACAGAACTGCCACCTTCTTGGGGTGAAAAGATAGTGTCAGTGGGAACATGGTATTTCAGTGAAACCACGAGTCAGGGTGTTCGCAGTCCTATTCCACCAAGAGGAAAAACTGAGAAAGCTTTTGTTTGGCTCCCTCCAGAAGCTGTGCCTGAAATCGAAATGACCGGCATCATACTTACCTGCACTGCCTTTCACTGACTCCAAAGGTGGCCCATGTTTCTTGGCATTACTGAATTTTTGCGGTATTCACATACAGCTTATTTTTCCTCTGTGCATGCAATAGTTTCCTCTTTGAAAACCATACCTATCTTTTTACAAGTCCTAGAGGTTCTTCTGAGTTGCCTCATCTGTGATGCCTGCTCTAAGTCCCATGCCACGGCCTCTTCTGGCAGAACAGAGTAAGATGAGGGTCCCTTAGGAGACTCAGAGCTGACCATCAGTCACTGAGAACAGCCGTTCCTGAGCAAAGAAGAGCTCCACAGGAGGGAAACAAGTGCTTTCATAGTTCTTGCAAACCTCCCAGGCTGGTGATATTGCATAATATCATGCAGAACATTTCTATTTGCTGATGTCCAGGTGCAAGTTTGGGTGAATCAATGGGTGTGCCATTCTTCCTACACTGGGAATGGCTGGAAATAGTGCCTTGCTCTCAGCCTGAATCCTTTATATTTTTGCTAGTGTATTTACAAGAATGCAAGAATGAGGTCTCCAGGCATGACCGATAGAAACAGTAACTAAGGGAAACAATGGTAATGAAGAGAAACTTACCCAAACCAGAGGGTTTGCACATATTAGCTTTAATGCAGAAGCCTGGAGACATGAGAACATGTTGCATTCCCTCCTTCCTCTCTCAGTTTGTTCTTGGTTTGTTATTTTTCCCGAATGCTGCTGCATCAAAGCATTCACACAGAAAAGGGCTTGGCATGACATGCCAGGAACAAGATTGTGCTCAGGCATGAGGCTTTGATCTTGAAGATTCTTCAGCTGTGTACAGTGCACAAAGGTGCAGCCTCAGTACAACCCAGCAGAGGGGAAAAATTCCGGTGGTGAGTTTTGCCCGGTGACTGAAGAGTTAGTGCAGGTCAGTAATAAATGCTGCATGCACAGTTTTCCATCGCTGATGCGGTTTTAAAACACTGAGCATATGCAGAGGAAGTTCCAGCATGGTGGTAAATTGCTGCATGCAGATTATATTATTTTTTTTTTTATCTTTCTGTGTATTTTTAGAGATGTACAAGAAATGAAATCTTCAACCAGCAGGAAGTGTGAAAAGAACTTTCTTTGCGATAGGAAGCCATCAGTGATTGTAAACCAGATATACAGAGAGAAATAAACAGACAGGTAGAGCAAAATGTTCATATTTTTTCAGGTTCCTCCACATGCATGAATAGCCAAATCACCCCTAGAAAATTCTCTCTACTTTACTCACTGTTTTAGCGTGATGCATTTTCAATATTTCTCTGATCTTTTGATTTACAGCCACGGGGATGAAAACCAAACAAATATCTTTCCTTTGTTTTCTAGAACTCCATGCTTCGTTCCATTATAAAAACCAACCTGACAGACTTTTATATCACAGAGATAAAAAAGGAGATACAGAATGTGCTGTGAACTGTGAACTTCGCTAAGGATAAGTGACACCGCTGTGAAATAAACAAGCACGTGTCCCCCAGGGATGTACCGCGTATTTAGGAAAGACTGGAACCTCACAGAGAATTTTTCAGTAGCATTAGTATGATGCTATCTGTGAGCTAAATCTGGCGTATGTATTTATTTTTTTTTCATTCCTTTTTTTTTTTCTGATCAAGGATGGAGAGAACATCAACAGGTGTTTTTAAACCATCATCAATAAACTAAACTAAAACTCTAGCTGCAAATGTCAGTGTGCACATCAGCTGGGTGTTTTTGTCAAAAGCAGATGCTTACAGAGAACACCACAGGCTAAGCATACAGCATGCAAAATGTGGCCGAGCACACTTAGCTCCATAAAGGCCGATATACATATCTTAACACTCCGGGTAAGGTTTTAAATGGTGAGGCATCATCCTCCCTTTCTGTTGGGTAACTTCCACTTTTACAGTTACAGCTATATAGTGGCACTTTTTCTACATTAAAAACCATTTTTCAAGTATAGCTTTTCAAGTATAGCTGAGTATAGCTGATAGAAGTGACAGTGTGTTAATGTCGACATCTGATGAATACAAAATGCAGGGGGAATTGCTTGTTGCTGAAATACATTAGATCATAGCAGCAGCAAAATGTAGCAGTGAGACGCCACCATCATCATTTCAACGTCTGTTCCATGTAATTGCAGAGTGACTGCAAGCTAGCAGGGAAAGCTATCTGTCTTTGGGAGTCTTGTAAATGACATGCTATTTAAAATAAAACATCGAGACTATGAAAAACATTCAGAGGCTTTTCAGCATCTATTGAGTTGTGTACAGTCTTCGTGGAACATCATAAATGCAGTTCTCAGAGGAAGTAAATGGTTGTCTGAAGACACATTCCTACCAATGCCATTAACACAACTCATCAGCTAACAAGAACATACTCATCTGTCTAGACACAGATGATATTAGAAAAGTAATCACCATAGATCATATTCATGTCCCAGTCCTGAAGGAGCTTGGTGCGGTTGGATGCTGTCCCTGCCCTGGCCCGCAGTACTGGAGGCAGCCGTCCCCACTCACCGATGGCGTTAGTTACCCAAGCTCTGCACGAGCAGTGGAGCTCCCGCTGTCTGGGCCTGATGAAGTATTGGTCTGGTGCAGATAAATAGAGAGCTCATTGCCGAACCAGAGCTTTAAAATGCCAAGGAAATAGCTCCTCGTCTCTCCTTCTCCCCTGACACTACACAGAATGTTTAGAAGATTAGCTTAGATTAAACACACGGGGTTTTGAGAGGTGAAGAAAAAGGACATGATTTTCATCCAAGCTGTTAAGACTCTGGTTCAAATACAGAAGCACAAATATTTGCTTTTATATACAATGCTCTGTTAATCGTAATGCTCTGTTTTTAATATAATGCTCTGTTATCATAATGCTCTGTTGCTCATCATTGTATTCAAGCAATGTTTTCTGCTTGAAATTCAATTCTATGTTTAATCCCTTTCTTGAATTTTTGCTAAACTCTGCACTTGGAACTTATTTTGGTTGAGTCCCAAAATCACATTGCACCTTCATGAAAAAGTATTTCCTTTGATCTGTTATTTTGCCACTTTCTTCCCCTTTGTCTCTGCTCTCATGTAAATCGGGTTTCTATTTAATGATATTTGGGACAGCATGAATACAATTCTGGCCAGTTTTCTTAGCTTTGTTAGGTAAGGGATATCATCAATACAAAGCACATTTGTCCTGTCTTGCTATATAATGTGGCTGAGTCACAAGTGGAAACAGTTCAAGTCTCCTCTTGAAATTGAAGCTCTAATATGGTCAATAGGGCACTATCTTAGTTTCTATCAAATGCACAGTAAAGACTCAGAAATTAATTCAAATTTATTGAGGAACTTTAAGTTGGCCTTTATAACTGTGAGCTTAGCCAAAGGACACGACCTTTGCAAGGTTTAAAAGCAAAAACCTAGAGATAGAAATGATGGTACTTAACTTGCTTCATGTAACTAGCAATTTGAATGAAAACTTAAATTTATTGTGCTCAACTGAGAGAAATAATTGTCTCGGGATCTGTCTGAGACACTGTAATGTGTTTGGGATACCCAGGCTGTGAAACGTCTGTGATAAAGCTGGTAAGACATATGTTCATCCCATTACAGATTAGAAAAATGCATTATATTCTGTCTGTACATCTTCAAACATTGTACCAGATAGGTGAAAATGTAATTATGGTTCTAGTGATTATTTGTTTCAGCAATAGCTTTTTATGATAGCAGATTGAGGTAAATTCTGAGGCCATATGAATATAAAACATTAATAGTACACATATAGTGCATTTTCTGTTGCAGTAGTCTTACACTGTCCGTGAACATCTATGCATTCATAACAGTCTTGTGTCAATTTTGGTTTGAAAAGTACAAGTGCCATTTTATATATTTAGAATTTATGTGGCCTTTTTTTAATTTGTTAGGACTCGCCTTTTCTTTTTTTTTTTTATCAGAAATTATATCAGTTGTAATTTGAGAAGTAAAAGTTTCATAGTTGAAAAGTTGATCAAAAGTTGAGACTTATATTCACTTAAATTATGTAGATTTGTAAATAAGCATGATACAATTTAGTAATAATTCCATAACAGGGTTGGATGGAGTAGCACAAGCAGACAATGATTTTGACACCTACATTTTTAACACCTGCAGGGTAAATATTTCAAGTGAGTTATTGGAGAGAATTATTTTAGAACATGGGTAATAGAAGTTTCTGAACAGTTAACGCTTCTTTATTCCAAGGGTGGGAAAATAACAGTTTAAACAGACCATAGTGCTCAGGGTGATTCTGTGTCTACTGAGTCACTGCAAAGAAGGAAAACAAGGAAGTGTTTGGAGAACGGCAGACTGGCTCCTCAGCAAAGTTCTTCATGCACAGCTGCTGATAGAGAACTGTATTTTTTGCTCACAACCGAGATTCAGAGAGATGGATGGAAAAATGTACTCTTAAAATCCACATTTTAAAAGAGAATAGAAAAAGGTTAGTATAGATGAATAAATAATACCAAACTAAATTAAAATATGTGTGAAATAACTTTTCCTTTTTCTTTGGGACAATTAAAAAACAATATTCAAAACCCACCATCGCTATGTTATCCAGATCACAGCACCCCATCCAGAAGGAGTTATCTGGTCCCATGTGAAAGTCTGAGATCCGGGAGCAGAACTAATCAAAGATGAAAGTACAGATTCTGCCCTCAGTGTATCTGTCATCACATGAACCTGTTCGAGAGTGACGCTGCCAAATGGCTCTGCTTTTATGTAGGGAAGGAGAAGCGAGACCCAGGATAGCACTCCAGCTTCATCACCAGTACGTGGTCAATAGGTCACTTCATAGCTCTAGTTAAGACCTGAGTAAAATGTGAGTGCTATCACTCTTTCAGGATGTTCTCACCATCTCCATTCAGAACAGGGAAAAGTACCAGAGCTCTTGTGAGAACGGGAAGTTTAGAGAAATCAAACTTTAAATGCTACTGACAGTTTCATATTCTGGTGAAAAATGAACTCCACCCATTCTTAGTGTCACTGTTACTAAACTTCTGTCAGTTTTAGGACGTTGTTCTTTAAATATCCCCAGTACTACCGTAGAAAGATGCTGCACCTGTTCCCGGATTTGAACTTAATATATCCCACAGATTTGTCCCCCTCCTGCATTCGAGAGGCTAGACAGCCTTGTCTATATACTCATCGTCCCATCATGGACCAGTATCATCTTAACTCAAATCACAAGGATTTCTCCAAAGGAGAGAAGTTAACATTAAAATAAATAAATAAATAAAAAGGTTCCAGGCAGCCACATTTTGTGTACTGAAGAAACCTATTACCGGCACACAGGACAAAAGCAGACGGCACAAAACATCATGAACTAAATTCAACAGTTAACACCGAGTCTGCCCCCAACAGCATTGATCTCATTAGCGAACACACAAAGCTTCTTCTGGTTCGGTGCCAGCACAAGCTGCACAACATGTGCCTGAAGTTATTTAGTACATCACAGACCAGAGAGGAAACAAAGATGGACACTGCTGTATTCGCCTTCTCATCAGACACCAGATTTCAGTCAGGCACCCCGGATGAAACCAGCTTCATTACAGATCATTTATTTCAAAGTAGATATCACAGAATATCGGCAGGTAAAGTAACTCTGATTCTTTTCGCAATGGTGGTAAAGAGTCCACAGGTTTGTCACCTTTAGAGATTTCAAATAAACAGAAGCAACAAGGTCAGGATTGAATGGCCGAAGCTCCTCTCCTCATTTGCTTCCCTAAGATCAGTATAGGCATCCCAGATTCGGGCATTACATGCAGTCCTGCTGTGCTCCCAATTTCACACAAAATGTCAAGGAGGACCTCACAGAAGCCCTTAGCACTAACGCAGCCGCCAGCCCTCTGGTAATAAGAATCCCAGTTCCACCAGTGATCCCGGTTCCACCACAAGAACCTCGCAGGTACTGGCTCGGTCCCAGCCCGCTAACAGGCACCACAGCCAAAAACACCCGCAGACTCCCTGCCATTTGCTACCTTTGCCTGTGACATGCTGGGCTTTCCCAGCTTCCACGTGGATTTCCACAGTTTTCTGACACCTCAAGATAGATGAGGAGAGAAAAGTGGAAATGTGAGATAGAGAAAAATGACAGAGAAAAATGAAGGCTGATATAAACAAGCTGAAAGATAAAAGATGCCTCCAAGTTTATCCTGCAGCTTTCCTGTAAGGCAAGAGAATTTTCTGTTCTCCAGTGTTGCTGCCTCATCTCAGTTCCTTTGAAATGATAAATCACACCATCAATCCCAAGTAACAGCATGCAGCAAAGCTGGACATTAACTGCTGCAGAAACCAACCACTTCACTGTAAAGATCACACATAGCTCAGGAAGATGTTCTCTAATTCTAGTTCTGCCAAACCTGTGTCCACTTGCACATCTGAATTCCTGCATGGCTTTATATTTATGCATCTCATGTATTTATTAAATATTCGGAACACTTAAGTACAAGGTGGTGCTCGACTCATCTGTCTGTATCATAAGGTCTCCATTGCCCTCAACCCAAGAAGAAAGCGTACCCATGTAAGATAGGTCACAGAAGAGTGAATATAAAATAAAGGCAGGGGCAAAATCAGAAAAGGACAGAATGAGATACAATTAGGAAGAAACATCCATGGCAACAAGCATATATTTCTATAAATAGGTTATTAGTAAAAGGAAGACCAAGGAAAGAGCTGGTTTGCTGCTCATAGAGGAAGAAAGCTGTCAGCAGAAGATCTGTAAGAGGTGAAAGCATCGAATTCATTTAGCTGTGGTCATTTTGCTAACACTAGTAGTACCAACAACACACAGGTTAATATCTCTGCCTAGAAGAGGGAAAAAGACATTAGAGAATAGCTGGATGTTTTCAGTTCACCTGGCCAGGCTGACTTCATCATGGGATACTTGAAGAAGCAGGTGAAAGTGTCAGGAGCATTAGCAGTTGTCTCTCAGAGCTCATGGACAGCGAATGATGAGGTCCAGGAAAAGGAAAAAAGAGCAATATTGTGCTCTTATTTAAAAGAGGTGAATGGAGGGGCTAGGAAATTTCAGACCTGTGTAAATACTGTAGCAGCAGCAGAGTTCTGTAGCTTAGATAGTGTAGAGATACGCGCCAGAAACGGTTAACAGGAAGACATGATGCATTTTATCAAGCTAACTGATGTAACTTATAAAAAACAAAATCAGAGATGGTTTCAGGAGCAAAACCCCTTTTATAGTAGTTGGGAAAAATACCGGAGCAAATAAACAAACTACTTCAGAGAACTTAGAAAAAAAGAGAGAGAGGGAGAGATGAGTAAAAGCCAATAATGGATTTGCCAAGAACAAGTCATGTCAAACTATTGTAATTTCCTTCTCTGACAAAGAAGCAGACGTGCCAGATAGAAAAGAATAAGTGCATGTCATATATCTTGACTTATTAAGGCTTTTGACACTGTCTCACATGACACTCCCTAGCACAAACAGGCTAGGGAAATACGTTCGAAGATGAGTGCAGAACTGGCTGGGAAAAAAAACCACTTGAAACCAGCAGAATGTCACTGTCAAAGTGATACAGACCTGGGGTAGTGAGATCCGCTCGGGTCTGCTCCCACTGAATATTTTCCCCGGCAGCCGAACATGGGAATGTGAAGTGCATTTTTTGCACCTGCAGGTGACAGACGTCTAACAGGGCACAAGCCATTCGGGTGACAGGAGAATTAAACAGACCCAAACCACAACCACCCCACCTTGCTAACATGGCTTAACCACCACTCTAAAAACGCCAGTGTCTTCAAGGTCCTTCTGTCCTTGGGCTTAGCAGACCCTCTGAGCAAAGGGGGTGGAACAAGAGAGCAATTTTTTAGACTGGATTTACACGTTTGAGGTTACTCTAGGTTCAAGGAAAACTGTAAACCATATGGGGAGTATTGCTGGAGAGTAGATGTCGGGTAGCTGGACTTGGGAAGACAGACATGAACCAGGTGGGAGTCTGAGTGCAGCTGGAGAGGGGCCAGACCAGGAGGCAAAGAGGGGCAGAAGATACAGCAGCATGGCGGGAGGCCAGGCGCCGGCGCAGGCGGCAAATCACTATATTTGCAATTAATCACAACTGCAAATGCTGTCACCTAGGAGCGTGTGTGTGCACGTGGGTAGAACAAGAGGCTGATAAGGCCACAAGAGCCACATACCTCAAACTCAGGCCGGTTGCCTATGTACAGACATCACAGTGGCTCAACGCCACTTCCCCGCAGGTCTGGCTGCACGCGGCCATGCCCGTCATGGCAGACAGCTCCTTCTGGGCCACCCCTGAGCACCTGCCCAACATCAGCCCACATGGCCCCAGGGATGCCTACGCAGATCCTCCTGTGTAAGACTATCACTGATGCTGCGGTCTGCTCCCAGTGTGCCCGCTCTTGCCTGTATTTCAGCCAAGAAAATCCCCAGCTGGCTCCTAGGTAATCTCCTCGGGGCCATGGCAACCCCCCTTCTTCTCCCTGCAGGGGTCCAGGGATCTCTGGTGAGAGAGATCCTGATAAAAAACTGTAAAATTTGAAACTGCTCCATGACGGGAGTTTGAGAAGTTTGTTTACACTGTGTGCGAGAATGATTTCGTGCCACATCACAATGTTGAGAGTCATGGAAGTCCTGCTGGTGGACACATATATAACTTCTGGGATTCAGTGTATTGCTTTATTGTGGTTACATCCAAACTCCTGCTTGCAAATAATGCATAAATTAAAAATAGCAAGGACAACCCCCCACATAACTAATTTGAATATTTTCCTCCTCTTTTTCATATTTTAAATGACCCAGTGAAAATGTTGCTGTCGCCTGATGACCAAACAGTCTTTATATAAAAGCACCAGTCAGGAAGACTGATGGAAGGAGAGCTGTTGCAAAAAGCCACCGACAAGGTACACACTGACATCCTAATAACTGGCATTAGCTTCTGAAATCACATACTATGCACAGTGAAAATTATCAGTGCAGAAATTATTATTGTAGCTAAGAGGCAATCCCTGAAAAACACTGTTCATTTTAATGGCAAATTACTGGGTAAGTCTCAAAGCTGAAGGAGGAACAGTTGTAGCTCGCATCATTCCTGTAAAAAGTGACACAGATTTATAGCCCATAGGATGCGAAATTTTGTGTCTTACACAGACCAAGCACTGCTATGTACAATTTAGGTTTGCTCAACTCTTGGCCGAGGAAAAATGATTTGTAGTTCTGTTCTGTCAGGGAAAACAACTGCAAAGGCAATGAGTGTGGGTAAAATGAAGCAAAAATAAAAATAAAAATAATAATAAAAAAATCCAATGCAGAAAAATCAACCCAACTATATTTATAGTGGTCATTTCTCCTGCCCTATCCCAGCTGAGAGGTATGATGCAGCCCTTCATCAGAAACTGAATAGCAAAGAATACACTGTAGAATAAACATAGTTAATTTCCTATTATATATGCAAAACCATAGAGCCAATATTTTTAAAATATTTTTATTCATCTACTAGAAGATATAACCTAGCCTCTGTTTATCAAGCAAGCTAGTTTTGCTCACCAATATATCAGCTGAATTTTAAAAGAGAAACAACACACAGAAAGAATTTACCTCCACTAAAACTTGGACAGGGGTGCTTATCTTTAAAGTACACATAATTTTATTATTATTATTATTGAACTGGTGCATTACCTGCAGCATTTACGACCCAGAACTCATTGCCTCCCACAAATGAACAGTAAACATCAGTAACATGGGCGCGTACATTTTGCACTAGATTTGGTGCCATGAAGCAAATGAATGAAGCTAATCAAGTCGTCTATCTCATGATTGTTTTTACAGTTCACATCCAGCTGAGTTTACAGCGTAGCAGCAAGCAAGGGGTATAACAAAAGCATTTCACAAAGGCAATTTGAAAACGTAATTGGTTTAAGTCATTGTCAAAGCCAACAGGGGCACAAGTTTATAGGACAACTGGTAACAAGGCACAAATACTACTTGCATGAAAACTACTGTGCGTTTAACTAGATGGAAATTAGCGTGTAGTGGCAGGCTAACAACACAGTGAGTACCATATCATTACAAGATTATAGCCTTCTGAACCACAAGGCAAGAATACAGGTTATATGCTAATTAGTTTGGGATCTACTAAAGGTAATTACATGGTAATCTCCACGTAGTTACATGGTGTTTAATAGGAAACCCTATTAACTAATCATATAATTAAAGAGTAATTGCATGATACTCCTGCCCTGTGACATGCATGGTGGCCAGATAAATTAAAACTGATGGAATTTCATGGCATAGCCTGTTCCTGTTATCAGAGTTTAGGGCAATACCACACCTCTCAACACACTGGAGCAGGCAGGAAAGTGCACTAAAATCCCGGGCACTTACCACTCTCCATACACAGTGCCCTGGTTTGAGGTAAAACAGGACCAATTTTGTTCAGTAACTTCGCTTCTTTGCTGAGCCTCTTCTAACTATTGAAATTGGCAGCATATTGTGCCGACACTGTTCATTCTCAGAGTGACAAGACCTGTGTTTATAGCCGATGCCCAGGCATGGTATGCAGAGAGGCTCCTGCTTATACCTATTGCTATAACAGCCAAGAGCAGCTCACTTGGTTATTTGCCCCGTTGGAGGGGCGGAAGCAGAAAAGCGTAGAGGGGCCCCACCTGTGGGGAGGAGCAGACAGCACAGGTGACCCAAAACTGACCAACGGGGTATTCCATCCCATCTGCCTCATGCTCCGTATAAAAGCTGAGGGATCAAAGGGTCAGCCCTCTTTCTTCAATGGCCGGTGTCTGAGGAGGACTCTGTCTGTCTGCCTTTGATCCTGATCCTAAATCCAGATCTGGAATCCAGTTCCTGTCTGTCACTGAGTCCAGTCTGGGACTTCCCCAGTGCCAGCCGGTGATGTCACTGTCATCCTGGGAGCTTCATATGGTTCTGTATATATTTCACCATTTTCTTTTTATTTTATTATGATGAATATTTCATTAGTTTAGTTCTTTCTAAACTCATAAGTCTCTTTTTCCCTCCTCTGCCTCTCTCTTAGAAGAGGGGTAGGGGGGAGCATCTGTCGGTCCTATCTGGGGTGCCCCACATCCCCAGTGGCCAATTTGGCCTAAACCATGACACACAGAAAATGGCACCTCGTGCCCAGAACCACCGTTCCTTTCCACAAAATTACTAGGAAGGGAATGTCACCATGTTCTTTGGGTTGTGGCTCCTCTTTGTCTCCTCTCCTTTCTACAGAGGACACTGCCATGCAAGCAGTAAATCAGAAAGTTACTGAAACTCCCCCCTCAGAATCACCAAACCCAGGACTGCAGCCAGCGAGGCCCCCCCNCTTTTTCCCTCCTCTGCCTCTCTCTTAGAAGAGGGGTATGGGGGAGCATCTGTCGGTCCTATCTGGGGTGCCCCACATCCCCAGTGGCCAATTTGGCCTAAACCATGACACACAGAAAATGGCACCTCGTGCCCAGAACCACCGTTCCTTTCCACAAAATTACTAGGAAGGGAATGTCACCATGTTCTTTGGGTTGTGGCTCCTCTTTGTCTCCTCTCCTTTCTACAGAGGACACTGCCATGCAAGCAGTAAATCAGAAAGTTACTGAAACTCCCCCCTCAGAATCACCAAACCCAGGACTGCAGCCAGCGAGGCCCCCCCCATTTTCCTTCCGTTGGCCGGGTACCCTTTCTGCCCATCCGCAGCAGCAGTTCCTCGCTGCTGCCACACTCTTTTCTCCAGGCTGATACTGAGACAACATTTCTAATGATTCCTAACAGGTCACGCCACTGACCACAGCAAAAGTCGCAGAGCACAGCCAACTGGAAGGAGGAGGACAAGCAATGCAGAGCAGCACATGGGGCTGGTCAAAGTTGAGAATGTCTCTCGCGTGAACTGCCGATGTTGCAAAAAATTGCTTTGCTCCTGAGTGGATTGAAAAACTGGAATTTCCCACAAAACAGCTTAAAAAACCCAGTAAGTCAAAACATTTCATTCTTGTGTTCATCTTTTTTTTTTCATTATTCTGCATTTCATTTCACACCAACTAAAATTAGGGTTATATAACAGTATAATCTAGAGCAAAAAAAGCAAGTGCAAAAAAAAAATATCAAAAATCATCATTTCCTGCACAATTCAGTTTCAATGAATAAGCATTTTTCAAAAGAAAAAGGTCTGTCCAAAAGTTTCCAACCATACGTAATACTCAGCCTGTTTCTGGGGCTTCCCTAGCCCTGTTGGGGATGCAGAAATCTCCATTCAGAAATGTGAAAGCAAGTCAAACGTCAGACTAATAAACTGCTAAGAGCTCAATGTGCAATCATCCATGATACCATGGACTGTGAAAGGACTATGCACCCTGCTTAGTTTTAAAAAAACAAGTCCCATTCTCTCCCTCACTGAAGCCGAAGCCTCAAAATGTTGCCGAGCCCCCCGGAAAGGAAAGAAATGCCCACTTCTTTCTTTTACTTTTTCTTTTTTTTTTTTTTACTTTTTTTATTTTTTGACAGATCTCATTCTGCCTGACCAGAGCACAGCACCAACAGTGGGTACTGCTCCATCCTCAGTAAGTGAGGAACAAAATAAAGACGGGAAGAACACTGAAGAGAAGGAAAGCTGCTGCCAGCTCCACCATGGTAAAGCCACACAAAAAGGTAAGGGAAGCTATGGGGCAGTGCAATGCTATGGGAACATCTCTATACTTTGAGCCCATAACACTGTCCATAAAAGTAGAACAGACAAAAGAGAGCAAAGGTGACGATCGATGGTATGATTCAATACAACCAATGCCCTTTTCTCACCTTTCACTTTATTATTTCATATTTGTTGATTCTTCGCTTTTTATAAAGATCTAGAGCTGGATTTACCCAACAATAAACAAGGACCCTGGGGAGTCTGCTGTTACCCTCGAACTGCCCACCACGGCCTGAAGAGCGAGCTGTGCTGAGAGGGAAGAAAGCCCAGATAAGTGCCTAGAAAATACATTAATTTGGTCTTTCTAGTACACTGAGTTTCTCTGACACCTTGGTGGGAGATACAGCTGCTTCTGTCCTCCCATCCAAGGCGCTTCGAAGCACCATGACAGACTGGATCCAGTCCATTGTGCCAGAGAACCAGTGATGCTAGGAAGTACCATTCTTTTCGGTAAAGTTGGCCCACAACTTTTAATTGTGTAGCTCCTGGAAGGGATAACGAAAAAGTTTAAATGTAGAAGTAACATCTTTTGTTAGTCCAACTGGTAGAGTTGGAAAGGCTGGACAAGTTTTTGGGTTTCTTCAGTTCTACAGCAGTACTGCAACATCAGTATGTTGAGTTTATACTGAAGCTTCTGTTTCCAACCCAAAGGCAAACTTTTGGGGTTGAGGGTTTGATCAGTTTTTTCTAGTTCTCCCAGCTCAGCTCCTAAAAGACACTCTCTCCACTGGCAAACTTCGCCCTGCTTACATCGTTGGTCTATCACAACCGCAACAAAGTACTACCTCAAGCAACAGCAGCCTCACCGTGCACTGCTGTTATTACAGCTCGCGATAGCTGTATGTGCAGACCGGTACCTGGTCAGGCTGAATGAAACTCCTCGCTTACACCCCACCGTGAACTATGGGTCATAGGGGTAGGGCCCTGGATTTTTTGTTAGGCTGTCATACTCACGGCATCGCCCCGTCAGCATGCCAAATGCCACCATCTGCCCTAACTAAAGAATTCGGGGGCTTCTTCATTTCTTTTGCATCTTACTTTACCTGTAGTTCGCTCCTACAGCTCCTAGTGTAATCCTCTGAAATACAGGTTCAGAGGCGATCATGAAGCTAAAGGGAAGGAGGGGGAAAGGGGGCAACCAAATGCTTTTATGGCCATTTCTACCTCAGCATTGGAAGGGAAGTGAGGCGGTGTGTACAGCCACGTGAAGCACTCCCAAGTCTCAGGGCAGGTTTTGCTTCCTGGAGCTCTGAGCACCTAATGGCAGTTCGGAAAGAAGAAAACAAAAGCCCGTACGTGTCAGGAGAGTTCCCTGAAAGGGAACGTGACACTGAAAATTTATGTCCGACGGTGAAGTGTTTTGGCACTGAAACAAAGTCTGCTGGGCCAGCGTGTTCACACCACACAGCAGTTCCCACGTGTTCAGCATTAAATGGGCAGCGTGCGAACCGAGAGTCCCCGAAGAGCAGGGGAACGTATTAGCATATGGACTTGGCATCCACGTTAGTCAGTGCTGAAGCAAATGTCTGGACAATTAAGT
This sequence comes from Anarhynchus alexandrinus, assembly GCA_008711295.1. Taxonomy (NCBI): domain Eukaryota; kingdom Metazoa; phylum Chordata; class Aves; order Charadriiformes; family Charadriidae; genus Anarhynchus; species Anarhynchus alexandrinus. The sequence continues at coordinate 7,098,629 of VUYV01000001.1, forward strand.
AAAGCTAAGCAGCAAGCACGAGTAGCTCACAGTATTACTTCAATTTAAAGATAATAAAGACTTATTTATTAACAGCAGCAATTACTAGAGTGAAAGAGGCTATGAACTTCTCTTTCTTTTTTTTTTTTTTTTGCACCATAAAAGTCTGCATACTGTGCTGATATTGACACTTTTCAGGAATGCAATTCCATTTTATTAGCGTGCAGAAATTAGCTTCCAAGGCGGATTAGGGTTTATTGAAGGACACTGGAGTGAAGAGATGATTCTCGCCATGGCTGCTTCTCTTTCCACCACCACTGGGAGCATCACGATCCAGTCTCACAACACCCACTTCAGCCCCAAAGTCATTGCAGTGGTGCCTTCTTTCTCCTGGCGCTGGGCAGCTCTGGGTCACTGCTTCCAGCAGCTCTGGACTTCTGTGGGCCCTGTTATCCCAGATGCAAGCGGTGAGGGAGCTGAGGAGGGGAGCAGCACAGGGCAAGTGGTTCTCTGAGCTCCCAAAACAACTTTTACTCCCTGATCTGATCAGTATTTCAAATCTCCATTATCTCACAATTTATTAAAGAGTTACAAAATCTCCAGGACCCCTGCCGACGCTGTGACTGAGGAGTACCCAGGGGTTGGTGATAGGTAACAAGTACGGTCAAAACAAGGTGCACCAAAGCCTAATGGAAATGGAAACCGGCTGGACATTTGAAAAGCTTGTGCTTTCCTAGTCTGTGTGAAGAGTCAGTCACTCTGGGCTCTCGGGGTGGAAGGGACATCTGACATAGGCAGGAACAGTAGACGAATCTGACGGTGAGCTTAAAGAACCGTCACTTGCCACAAGCAGCAGTTTTGGGCCATACTTCTAAATTTATATAGAAAGCACGCTGACTCACTTGGCAGCTGTGATCAAGGCATTTTACTTGGCCAGAAACACCAACCTTTACGTGTTTAGTAGACACCAGTTACTAATGCTCACACTGTGAATATGCTTCCTTGTGTGTCCTCCTTCTCGCCTCTCTCCCTCCACCCTGGATGGGAATATCTCACCTCTTTGCCCTTCACCACACACAAAGGCTGTTGTTACTGAGGAGCTCTTTGTGCCAGCGCTCTTTCATCAGACCAAGGAAGAAGAAAGCGAGAGGACGTACAAATAGGAAAGCATTACATACGAAGAAAAATCCTCAACAAAAAGTCAAAAAAGGAAACTCATGTGGATCAGTCACCCCTTCACCTCTCGGGTTGCTTATGCACATTCAAGACAATGCCTGAATCTGAGGACATTAGGACCACTGTCAAGATGAGTGATTCTAAGAGAAGGTAAAAAGCTCGGCTGAATTTATTATTGCAATCAAATTTCATTTTTTAAAATTTTAAATATTTACAAGCCCAGCAGAAGCAGGGCCCAGGACTGGGGAAACGAAGGCAGAGAGCCTGGGTTTGTAAATATTTTAAAATTAAAAAAAAAAAAAGTTGAATTATATGTACAAAAAAAGAAAAAAAGGTAGACACAGAGGTTGTATGTAAGCCATGTAAAGTAACTCCTAGGTCTCAGGGTAGGTTTTACTTCCTGGATACCTGACCTGNAGCAAGAAGCAGAACTTGGACTAAGAGATGCTATAGGCATGGGAAGATGGCAGCACTGGTAACTGGAGGAGCAAAAGGGAAAAGGAGGTGGGAAGGAGAGGAGGACAGGAGCTAGAGAAAGGAAAGGAAGAGAACCGGAAATTAAGATATGAAGACTTGATTTTACTTAGTCACCACTTATTGATGAAACGCTGTTTTTCCAGAAGGTTCCCAACCAGCTGACTTGGTGCCTTATGCATCATGGATACAACCTATTCCAGTCTCAGTGTTACACGTAGTGATCTGCTCAGTACAAAAGAGCAGAAATCAGAGCAATTAAGATATTGCACAGAGTCCTCACTAGCCATTTCATTCGAGTGTCAGTAGGAAGTTAGATGCAGCGCTGAGAACAACCTCCCATCGGGCACCCCACATCCCGCCCCTGCCTGGTACTCCCGCAGCTCCCGTGCCCACCCCGGCAGGTTTGGGCCCCCTGCAAAAGCATCTTCTGTGGTTGTCTGCTGTCAGAGGGTTCGAGGATGTTTGCATCCAGCAAAGTCCCTCATTTTTTCACTCTGGTCCACCCAAGGCAGGAGATAGGGGAGCTCCTTCGAAGATTCATTCTGTCCGAGATCTTAATTCACTTAATATTTCTAGTTTGTCACATTGCATCCACCACCTGTTTGCTGCCACAGGACTTCCTCTTTCGTTGATTAGTCCTATTTACAACCTTATTCATCTAATGGCCACAGCAGCTGCACTAAAATAGGGCTACAGAAAGCTAATCCTTTCTGTCAGCATCTAAGCAACAATTTAACAGCAATGGGGCTTTGCCCTGTATCTCCACAACCTGCAATTTTGCCAACTTCCACAATTTCATTAAAATACTCCTAATTTTTTTTTCCCCTCCTTATACTGCAGCTCTGGGAGTTTATTATATTGACTTCCATTAACACAAAATAGTAAGGTTCCAGTCTCCGCAGTTGCAGAAACCTGTGAATACAATCTCAAATAGAGTGTCAAAAACAGTAGGCAAATGAAATTATTTTGGTTGGTTGGCTGGTTTTTTAGTTCTCCCTAAGCAAATCATGAGTTTTATACAGCCTGATGGTTTGCAAATTTAGGTTTGGCAATGCTGAACTTGGGAGCACTCTGAGTCAATATTAGCTCTTGACTTTCTGTTCTCCCCTTCCCTTTTGTTTGCCTCGAACTGGAGGTCACACCAAGAAATATAAAACACGTGTTTTTAAAATATTAACTTTTTTGAGACCTTATACTGACTTTATTTTAGTCACTCCAACCTCGTTTTCCCCTGGAAATAAAGCCAGGAAAGGCCAGTGATGACTGAATTCTCCCTTTATAGCATCAGGTGGTGCCAGCTGAAGTCTGTGTAGGCTATTTGAAAGCTGTCACAGGAGAGGGACCTTTTGGTGTCTGAAGTCATCTGGTTTCAAGTTGGATAAAACAGCGTCTTGCACTTGCCTGTCGTTTCTCACTTCTTGCTTAGCTTTAATTGTCCCAGCTTGTGCAAACACAGCCAGTGCTCACAGGGGCAGCTCCTTCGGCAGTCACTCGGATCCCTGTTTGGATACTGCTCCCTCTGCAACGCTGCTTAAAGCGGTACGTTAGAGAACAGACTTCAGGATTTGGAATTTTCCATTAATTCACATTGTGCAGAAAATCAATACTCAGCAAATGTCCAGATGCCCTGACAGGCCATATACAGACCATGCCAGCTTGATAATTATAATTTCTTTAGTAGGTATGCCATGCATATAAGGAGCTCTATCATGCATAAAAGCATACTGGAAACGGAGAGGTCATAACAAGCTCATGAAAGCTCCAAGCCACAAGGAAGTAACCTTGAAACACAAATCCAAGTGGTAAAAATGCAACCTCTAACTAACCACGTCTCAGTATGGAAAAAGAAAAAAAAGTCAGTCATAGCCATCAGAAAAATCTGCATGGCTGGACTCTTGCAGGCTGAGGCCATCCTCCTCATGCAAAATCATAAAGCAAAACAGGGTACTGGGTTTGCTTCTTTAAATTATTCACAGACAACGGTGACCTTCCAGGGTTGGGTTCCCCTTTCAGCATTTCACTGTCTTATTGTACCGAAATGATGGTTTTCTTCACCTTTGCAAAGTTTCACCTTTTCTGCACTACCTGGTATCTTGACAGAAAATATAGATATCTACAGCAGATACAAAGAGAAAAAAAAAATCAAACTCCAAACTATTTTCTCACTTCCCTAAAAAGAAAAAAAAAATCTCTCAAACATAAATTCTTAATGCTTTTTACCAAAAATAATCATTTATTAAACAGCACGTGCTCATTAATAAATTACAAGGCAACCAGATGTAGAAGTCACTTTGAATGTGTTGTTGAAGGTGTTTATGCTAATGAGCATAAGCAGAAGCATTTTTAGATGTTTGTTTGCATGGGGAAAATACTAGAATAAGGCCGTGCCAAGCAACTTTGAAATAGAAGCGATGGATAGCTGCCTATTGTTCCTAAAAAATATCTGGCGGTATTTGCATTCACCCACGCTCAAGATGACCTTTCCTCTTTAGAAGTGATTTCCACTCACAATTTTCCAAACCAATTGCTTGACAGCCCCCTATTCTATAAAATCGCGTTTCCATCCTGACGTGAGTCATGTCTAGACAGCTGAACCAATGTAAATAATACCATTTTTATAGAAAAAGTATTGGAATTGTTCTGTGAAAGCAGTATGAAAACACAAACTTTTTTCTTCTTTTATTATTTCTGGCATAACAGAAAGAGTAACCGAGCGTTTAACCCAACCGGAGGTTACCATCGTCATGGTGGTGAGGAGAAAGGAACAGTGCTCCTACCTAAAGGAGGAGGAGAATCAAATTCTTCAAAAGTGCTGAGGTAGGGAATTCAGTTGGTTATTTTAGCATAACAGCTGAAGACGGTAACTCTTATCTTACAGCTCCTTCGAAAGCACATTTTGCTCCCCAAAACAAACTCGGGGTTACCAAAGAAGCGCATGCACGCAGGCGCGGGCAGTGACGCCAGCAACACCTAAGTGCTGGCGTTTAGCAGGGATGTTTACAGTCTGAGCTATATGCAAAGTAAATAGGAAAGCATACAGGTTTTAGGACAAGTATTAGTAGGCACAATACATAAATAAATGTACCAAGTACTGTGTCCTTATAGAAAAGCAGCTACACGAATGCCTTACTGGTGTATGTATGCTGAAATTATAGGCACAGTGGAATCTGGACTGAAAAAGCTTCCAAATAGTTTTGGTAACGTGGTTTACATCCCTTCCTAGAGAAAGGTTTACATCTCTTCACAGGCATTCAGTTAGTTCAGACCTGTTTGTTCCCTGGAGCAGGGATTCTTTTGTATGCCAAAGTTGAGTACGTGGGTATTTTCTGTAGAAATATTATACCTTCTAGGTATGCAGGCATCAAGTAGTCAGGATGCAAATGAAAATGATATCTTCGTACAAAGTGTATTTAAGGTAGTTGTATCAGAGACTGAGATAATTTCATTCCTTCTGTGTATTTTTTTAACATTACAAAATTGGGCTAAATCCCAATTTTCCCCCTCCTGGTGACAGCTACCTAATCCAAGCTGTGATCTATGCCATCTCCTTATACTTTATTTTAGCAATATAACAGAGCGGATTTCTCAGATGACACATCTCCCAAGTTTCCTTGCCTCTGCTCTTCACATTTGTGACAAACCTATTTGTTTTGTAGATCTCGGGGGAAGCCTTCAGGGGCATCCGATCAAGCTCTCTCAAAACTAGACAAAGAAACCCAGAGGTCGCAAGGCAAATCTCTTCTTCGGTAGATAGTGCGGTACTTTACGTAGCCACACCAACTGTGCTTTAAAATGGGGGTGGAGAATTGCTCACTCATCTTTTTTGAAACTCAACATTAGCATAAGCTGGGTCAAAACAATGGCATTATGAATGTAAGCTGCAGCATATCCTGAAATATAAATTGCACGCTTTTAGAAGAGAACATTACAAAAACACAGTCACAATCAATTAGTTGGATTTAGAAGCAATTATTTGTCGTATATATCCTATCATTAGGTATTTAGCATGAGATGTGAAGCAATTGCACACCTATTTATTTTTGTCAAAGCCTTTCAGATTCACACACATAATAGGAATGCAGAAATAATTTTAACAATGACCCAGTATACAACATACTAAAATTTAGAATAAAAATCCTTACAAAACAAACTGCAATTCATTCCAATTTGAAAATCAAAGCCTTAATATTACCAGATCTGTTTTGAAAAGGTGAAGTAAAATGTACATATATTTTAGAAGAATAAATAAATGTCTTGAAAAAAGCTTCTTGTAACATATTGTAAGGGTAGGCATGAAATATGAAATTATCAAGGAACATAAGTTTCTTGGGATCTGTTACGAAGATAAAGCCAAGAAAAAAGGGTATTTTCTGGATAAGAACTAAATTAATGGAATCTACCTCAAATGACTATACCGCTTGGACTGGTGCATTCTGAAAGTCTTCACCCAAATGTTGCTGCCGGCTCCAAAACCTCCTGATATTTAGAATTTAGAACTTACACCTAAGACCTACCTCAATGATCTCTGTTAAATAACTGAGCCATTCAAAGAAAGCAGGAAAAGGCAAGAATCAGGGAGCTTTGGATTGTTGCTTTTTTTTTAAATAATGAAAACCAAAAGAAAAGTCAACGAAAAGAAAGTCATTGACTTTTGGAGGGGGAAAGTTTTTATGGAAAAAAAGTGTTCATTTTTCTTGTGTCTGCCTCTCTGCGGGTGCAGTTTACATGTTTTGTGTGGATAGCTGCAAAGAAACAGCTCAGCATATTTCTAACAAATATAATCTGATTTTTAAATCCTATTCCTATCAAAGATAATTAGGTAATCACAAGATAAACAGCGATGTGTTCTTTCATTCTTTTACAGCCACTTAGAGAAACAACCTTGTTGATGGGGCACAAGGATTAGGCAATGGTGGTCATCCTACCGCAAAATTGTTTGTGCCAAGCTGCTGAAGAGTTTAGCGCCGTGATTTTACTCTGATGTTAAAAAGGTGACTCTACATGACACAACAGCTAAACATATTTGTGATCTGTAAGCTGTTTGCAATGCAGAATGAACCTCAGGGGTAAAAATCCTGCCGCCGAGCCACTTACTTTCTTTTAGATTAGTAAAGGCTGTTATTTCATCCCCACACAGAATAGCAAGATTACAGCTATGAGAAGGACCATCCTCTTATTTTGGGAAATTACGTCAGGAAGGGTGATTCTCACAGCCATTGTCAGAAAAAAAAATGTGTTGTTTCTCTCTGGAAGAGAGGATCCAGGTCAAATTTCTAAATTGGAGAATTACTAACTTAGTTACACATGTGAGAGCTTTACGCCACCACAACTCTTTACACCTTCTGCTCTCCCTCTTCCTCGCCTCCCAGTGAAAACCACACTTCTACGGGACGTTTTCCTCTAAACAAAACCTGCAGTTAGTTTGCAAACACACACCGACTCGTGTGCATCTCTATTTCCTGTATTTCCATGCACTCCCAGTACTCGCCACTGCACGCAGAGCTTCGTCCCTTGCTGAAAACTGTCACCGCCTTCCCCCACCATTGGTGTGGCACCCGAGCACATCGCACCCGACACGCACATCTCTCACCAGCCCCGAGCAACAGGCAGGAAGTGCTGGGCAGGGTGTAAAAGGGTTCTGGAACACCCACCGACAATTAAAGGGTGAAATCCATTAGGCAGCAGCAGGGACGGGCCGTGCCCTCACGGTGGGCTCCAGAAGATGAGCCTTGCTCAGCCTGTCACTGGGCCCCAGGGCTGGCAGCCCATTCCCACAGCCTGCTCTGTCTCCCAAGGGGTTACCTGCTTGGGAAAATCTCCCATACTGAGAAACGTTAGGAAAAGCACCTCCCTTTTATGGCTCTTACAGTGAATTCAGGGGGCTGATTTTCCCCTTTCCAGAAGGAGATAGTGCTTTGAGCTCCCATAGCGCAAGGAAGAGGTCAGTCCAGGGTGTATGTTACCAACACCAACATTTACACAACGTTTTCCAGTCCATATGAGCATCCCTTTAGCAGGACTATCCCAATCACCGCACCAGATTGGGATGAGCCAGCATGCTGCTGGGGGCCCAGAGCAGAGCCACGCTCCGCCACGTTTGCTCTGCAAGGAGCTGGGCAAGTCCACAGCACCGCACAAGCCAAACAGCAGCGTTGGTACCACAGCACGCAGCGCCGCCGGGCTGAAATCTGGACGGGTTTGCACGAATGGGTGCCCCCCACAAAGAGATGCTAGCCTGCAGATGATTGCTAACTGCTAGAAACACACTTAAACTGCATCTAACCCTCTGAAAGCAGTGTGATTTTCTGCTGTTGTCAGATCACTTGACATTGCTTACACCAAAACAACAGCTGAAGAAAACATAATGACAAACACTGGTAATGAGCAGTTAATACAAGCTCCAGGATGAATTAGCTTTGACAGTATTTCTGCTCTTGCGGAATCGCTGCTTCACAAGAGTATCTTCCGACGTAGCTCGTTAAAAGAGCACGAATGCTCAAAACTCCCTTAGGGGAAAGCAAGGCTTGAAGTGAGCCCCGCCAGAGGTTTCCCGGGAGAGATGATGAATCAGTGCAAGTTCTGCGCTGCCTGCCTCCCCCATGCATCAGCAGAGCTCCGTGCCTCAGATCGGAGGTCGGGCAATGATTTTTTTTCAACCACCTGCCAAATTAAAGTCTCAGATGTCTTATGGGCCAAAATGCCCGGAGGTCAACATTCAGCAATTTCAAGGGTTGAATCCAATTGTTCGTGTACAGTAATGCCAATAAACTGATCTTAATCAAAATGTAATAATCCTCTTGAAGACTAAGGCATTCATTGCTAGGAAACTCCACCGCTGCCGGTCTTGTCAAGCAGTAACTGGCCTCCTACAGAGAGACAGCGATCCAGTTCTCAACACATCACAGGAGTGAACGCAACTCTTATTTACAACTAGGGAATAGAAGTCATAATATTTCTAATTTGCAGAGAGATCGCTACTCTTAGGGCTTGGCTTTGAGACGCAGGCAACTTCTTACCTTCTCTCTGCTACAAAATCATTTTATGTTGACCAATTCTTCTCCATGGATGCCAGGCTTTATCATTTTATATTTTAGTAGCAGTAAGCTAGAGAGCACAGATTACAGGAAATATGCATTGCATATACCGCATCAGAAACTATAAGACTGTATTATAAACAGTATTCTGATTTTTCTTTCTTAGTCGAACGTAATAAACACTGCCACTGCTTGAAAAGAAAACAGTTCTTTTTAAAGATGATGAATAACGCTCTCAAAAGAATCTGGAGAACAATAAAAGCATATTAGTTAGAAATGTCTTTGACTTTCGCTATGAGTATTGCTTGAAAAGCGCTTTAGAATAAGTAAAGAATTTTGCAAAAACATACAACAATTAGTTAAAAAGAAACCAAATGTGTATTTCTCCTTGCATTTTTGCAATTGAGCCCCAATGGAAAGCAGGAGAGGTACTGCACACATGAAAGCGCAACAGGGCATTTTCATAATATCACGGAATCACGGAATTTTCAGGGGGAAATAATTATCTATTTTACAAAGTGCTGCAGTAAGTAATGTCACTAAAATAATCAGTGATCAGTCTGTTAACAGGCAACCAGAATATAACGATGCAAAAACATCAGGACATATTCAACCTAATTGAAGAATAATATGCAACATAGGTATGGATCAAACGTGCAGAGAAAGCCCGCTTATCTTTTTACAATTACAGTAACACAAACAGTAAAAATACAGTTTGTCAAAGCCATGTGACTTAAAACTGCTGATTTACAACGCTGCAAAAGAGGGGTGTTCCTTGTGAAAAGGCCAGAGAAACAGTAGAGAGGTTCCAGCTTCCCTCCAAGTTTCCTTCCTTACTCGGCTTATGTCCAAACATAACATGGAAGGCCATCTCCTCATACCATCTCATCCACCCTCAGTTATCCCTGTGTCCCAACAGGCCCTACTAAGTCCTTCGTGGCAAAGAGGAGCATGGACAGCTCTGCCATCGCCACGTTCCCCTGGTGCCCAGGGGGGACCAGGCCAAGGTGTCACCGCTGGAGGGTCATTCTCAGGGCAGGATATTACCTTGTGCGTGAGTAACACTTTAGGATTGCAGGGCCATACGTTGCCTACGAATAATGCAGCATTACTCAAACTGAAAGTAAATCAAAGCAACAATCAAAGCCCATAACAACTGCCAGGTGCAGCCAGGTGCAATTTCAGAACATGGTTCCCAAGTATTACACGCAGCAACTGTCCTTCTACAAACAGAACAGCAGCTACTAACAAATATTGACCAGCGCCAGCCCCGGCAGGGATATCGTACAGCCTGATAAGAAGCACTGATACATTACGGAGTAAACAGATCCCTGTTTTCCTGGGGAGAGTAGATCGCAATGTGAAGAATAAACATTTTGGTGAGTCACTTCCCATGTTAGGGACACGCGAACGTACAGTCTAAAGGTTCTACACTGTCCCCGTTTCGGGTGTGGCTTTTCTCAATGGCAGATCACAGGATGAGTTTGGAGTTCACTTTGGAAGTGGAAACTCCTGTGGCACTGTTTGAATGCTGCTGGTTCCTCCGGTGCCGGTGCGCGCACATGCTGCAGCGGGAATTTGGGTTCAACACATATGTTTTCACGGTCCTTAACCGTGGCAATTAACTCATGTGCTTCTCCAATGTCCTTTGCATTTTATCTGCCATGGTTCGTTATCGTTCCCATGCCAATGAAGATAAGGTTAAATAAAGACATCCATATACAAAAAAAAAAACCCCAAAGCCTTATGCTGCTTGTGTGTTTGTATTCTCAAGATATGATTAGCGCCTGGTTAGAAGAGTTCCAATCTGACTATCCAAAATTACATCCAATTGATATCTTATTTTATGGTGACTGCAGTTCCTGAAAACTAAGCAGAAAAGAAAGAACAACCCCATTGTTCATCATCGTGTTTTGAAGAAAACTATACAATCTCACTTCAAAGCATGAAATTCCCTCTAGGAGCCCCTGCACATAAATCTTTTTATCTTTATCTGACGTGCTGGAAAAGGAAACGTGAAACATTTTGTGTAGAAAAAAATGACTGGAATAGGATGAAACTTCAGGTTACCGTATGTTAAGCTCGGTACAGTAATTAAGTCAGGTATTCAAAACAACTCCTTGGTTGTTGGTATCGCCCAAGTGTCAGGAAAAGTACTTTGCAGCGATTATGAATCTTGCTATTGTATTCAACTTCAGCTCCTGTGGTAAAGACAGCTAAAACGCTGACTTTAATAACCCACCACCCCGGGACGGCGCTTTATCTGATGCAGAACAGACCGACCAGAACTGAGACGTTGCTCAAGTAGCGTTCTGTGGCAACTGGTTTCAACTATTCACTGGTGAATATATTTTTCAACATGCAAAAATCATGTCATAAACGAGGATTCCTGATGATCTGCAGAGATCTGATGATTCCGTCCCGCCGCATCTCTGAAGCACCGGGATCAACACGTCCCCGGGGTGCCAGGCGCCCCAGGTCACCTATTCCCTGACTGTACATTTCTGGCAGAAGTGGCACGGATACATTCCCAATTTTGTTTCTGACAGTATAAATGTTACATTTCCTTTCACATGGCGGTCACATTTACAAACTAATAACACATCCCCTGCTTTGCCCTGACCCATCTGCCTTCACTACGAATGTAATTCGGCTTGTATTTTTGCTGTGCCAAACAAATTCCTATTGCTTCCTGGTATGAGGTCATTCCAGGCAAATACTGGTATGTCATCTCTTCCCTCCTGTCACCTGCTACTGCACATTCATATACAGGATTCTGGACACGGCCCTGATGGTGAATAATACTTAACTTGTATGAGTCATACTTCTTTGTGAAAGTGGCAGACCTTTTCAGCCGGTGGAAAGCAATCCATTTCAACAGCAGAGAGTTTGTCCAAACACCTTTATTACTACTGCTTTCTTAAAAAACATACTTAAGAAGTGTAAAAACAGGAATATTTTAAATAAATTACTCTAGCATGTACTTTTTTCAATGCTCATCAGCTACAAGCTCTTAATAATTAAAAGGCATTTTATCAGCAGTTTCATTTTGTATTAGTGAAGACAAATTTCCCATCAGGGTAACAAAACCAACAGCATTCACCGAGACAGCGATTACAATTTCCTATATTAACCCAAGAGGGAAGAAGGCATTCAGCAGCAAACAGCCCCGTCATTCGTTTCTCTAGAGGAATAACTTTCTAGATGCGTTATCAATAGTCAAGGAAAACTGCTTTAGAAAAAGAGCTTTATTTACACTGTAGAGAAATTAAGCCGAAAGTGAAGTAGCAGTGTCTGTGTTAATAAGAACTGCATTTGTAAAACACGCATTTATAAAAACGTGCAAACAAGCAACAGATTCACAGGCTTTCTAAAAGCTTAGGATATTAAGGCATTACAAAAGAGATGCCAGTAGTGCTGGCACTCACGAATAAATGTGGGTTTATTAGACTAAGTTTTCAAAGCCTAGATGCTTACGAGGCACATTTTCCCAGCCTTTTAACACTTGTTTTAAAAAGTAACTCTCCAAAACAGCCATTGGGTCCTATTATCCCGCAGGAGGAAGCGGGGAGTGTGAACCCAAACCCTCCCGACTCCATCCGAAATGTAATTAATTAGAGGCCTCAAGGTATCACAGACAAAAGCCCGTTTATATGGAAATTCCTCCTCTAAAAAGAGACATGTGGAAACTTCCTGATTCAGCAGATAAAACAACTCATCCTGGCCTGTCTGACCAGCCTGCAGACACATCTCACGCCACCCTCAAACTGCTTACTGCAGAGCAGGAAAGCGTTCGGGCTCCTGAACTTTTGTTCGTTTTAACAAGTTTCCCTTAATGAGATGTAAAAATACTTGCAACATTTACACACTGGAGGAACACTCCAAAATTAAAATCTACAGAATATGGGCTTGGCTTAATAAGATAGTTTCTCGCCCTGTTCGTTTCTCCCAAACATGCAGCCAAACTGGGCTTTAAAAATACATTATGGCATTTCTTCAAAATTAATTTGAAAAAAAAAAAAATCCCTGAAAGTAAAAAAGAAAAGTACTCGTAAGTACCATTAGAAAGTCATTAGAAATATGCTAACACTTTTCAGAAAAAGTAACCAGAAGTTTGTATTCTTAAAATAGACCTTGTTTAGTAAAAGGAAGCATACATGCGGGAGGCAAGCGTGAGGACTCTCCTGTCTTTCTCTCATAGCAAAGACAAAACCTTTGGACCACAGGAAATAACACAAGTTTTAGAAAATCCCAGTAGTATGAGTGAAAACACTTCACATAAATCTGTAAGCCCTCAAAACGATGTTAAAGGACAACAGATGTTCTTCCCCCTACTTGCTCGTTCGAAGACTCACGTCCTCCCTAGGAGAAGTCATTTATTTGCATTGATTAAAGTGGGTATTCAGATCCAGACTGACACAAATAGAGAAAGCGAGAGGAATAGGTGTTAAGGAATGACAAGCTGTGCCTGTCCTCTTCTTCCTGAAAATAAAAGCCTCCCTGAATATGTGAAGATAATGGAAAAATACAGACCTCTGAATATACCTTTTCTTCAGACTTAATATCTTTATAATGTAAAACAGAACCCACAAAAAAAAGATAAGTCTTAAATTTAGGCTGAAAACTACTTTCGGAATGAATTTTTTCTTTTGCTGTGTTTTTGTGATATGTGGCTGACATACCGGTGCCTCGGCTGATATGCTGCCAAATAAAATAAAATCATCATTATAACTCCTGCCATTATAAGTCAATTCTGAAATTAAATCAGCAATTTAGATTCATCACATTGTGAAGCATCCTGAAACAGGAGCCTTTCTACCAACCATCTCCACTAGGAAGCATTCCTGTTAAATAAGAATGACAACAGCAATATAGGCCCAGATGTGGCCATGACAAACTAAAATGACACGCGGGTATCAAAACCCAAACACAGAATTGGATATCAAAACCCAAACACAGAACCTCCCAACCTTTTCTCAAGCCTGTAAGCAGCTACAGTGCCAGACATTACCCTCAGAATGGATCGCTTTATTCACAGACTCATTAGGTAAAAATCATCAATAAAGCTGGGGGCGAGGAGCAAAGTCTAGCCCAAGTCATTAGGCTAAAAAATAATTAGCCGTGATTAAGATGATGTTCCTTATTTCATCCACAAGCGATACAGCTTTATCAGAAGAAGCGATGAATGCTCCTTCATGGTCCTTAACAAAGACTAAGCCAGGTGACTGAGGACCTCTCCTAAGTTTAGGAGCTATGGATTTGAACCTTCTCAGCCAAACCCAGGCGTAGAACAAGTTTCTTGCACCTCGGGCAAATACTGCAAACCTCGTGGAAAACTAAGCATGGAGATCCTACTCCCACCAATGGTATCTGGAAGGACGGGAGAAGTGCCTGTGACCTGGGTACTTCTGTACGGAGCTCGTGTGCCAGTCTCAGCTTTGGGGATGCTCTGACAGAAGCTTTGCACAGCTGAAGTAAGTACCGAAATCCCTTTTATATTGTCACACAGCATCATCGGTGCCTCAGCCTTTGCAAATCAGTTCCATAGCCTGCAGAGCCTCTCACAGCTCTTTAATCTTTCACCTAAGCAACAGAAGGGATTTCCTTTCTTGTTGCTCTCCTGCTGTTATTCTCCCACACACATTCTTGCACCTGCAAACCCAGTATTATTACAGCAGGGTCTCTGGGAACCTGGAGGTATTCCCACTGGCACGAGATTCACCCCTTCTTTACTCCTTTCTTTCCCCCTTTGATTGCAGCCTTTGGTTTACATTAGGGGGCCCAATAATACCCTGAATAAAGTTTACCAACAAACCAGAATGCAGCACCTGCCTCGGATCAAAGCTACTCTCATCGGCACCAACAGCCCCATATGTGGGGAAAAACCCAACAGGGAGTCAGGTCCAGGTGAAAACCATATTCTTACTAGGGAAAGATATTATGGGGGGATTCACCTGCTGCAAAGGAGCCAAGTGAGTCAAACTAATTTGAAGCAAGTTCAGAATTACAAGGGGGTTTTGTTAATACACTGAAGATTACCTGCTTCTGCCATTTTTTCTCTGCATCAATGTTACTTCATCACCATGATCACCAATCAGAGCAACTAAAAATGGGTTGTAGGTTAAACTCAAAACGTTTTAGTCAAGAAAAATTGATTTGCAAACTAGTTTCCTCTCATAACTTCAAATAACAATTAAAAATTTTGTTGTTGTTGCGAGAAATTTAACATCTGAAGGATTACACAAACCCAGGCCTCGAAGGCTAAACAGTTCACAATGACTTGAACATAGCAGTAAAAATTTTACAGCAAAATACTTCACTGACACAAACAATTCTGTACCCTCTTTCAGCTTCAATTTCATCAAAACCAANTAAACAATTCTGTACCCTCTTTCAGCTCTTTCAGCTGAAGCTCTTTCAGCTTCAATTTCATCAAAACCAAAACTTCTGTGAGCCAGGAGACACAGTGTGTTAAGACACAGGCCATACGCTCCTCACCCAAGAAACAAGAAGAATTATCTGCAAACACAAGAACGGTGGTCACTAAACGCAGGGCCATGTCATGAAAGCCAAAATAACTCTGACAGCGATGCAAGGCGACTGTGGGAATTTTGCTCTTAACCTACACAGGAGGTAAAACTCGCCCCTGTCCCCACTCCTGCCCGCTTGGCCCCACACCTCCCCAGCCTTCCTCCTTCCTTCTCTTCCTCCGTGGGATCCTGCAGCGTGTCAGAGTTACAGACTTTAATAATTCTGTGCTGGTAACCCACGACGACAGTCATTTTGCAGTAAGTCTCCATTGCTCCTGAGCAAAGAGCATCTACCCATACAGCTCCGGAAAGCCAGGTCCTGTTGTCAGGATTAACATTTTTAGAAAAAACATACTGGTACGCTAGGAAATATCACAGAGATGAAAGTAAAACATTGGAGTTGAAAAGAGCAAACAACACTGTGTGTCAAGTCTATAATCTCTATTTATAAACTACGGTTAAATGCCACTGTCTCCTCCTCAACCTCCAACTGACCCAACCACCACCCCCCCGATCCAATAACTTATATCAGTGATTTTATGTACTTTGATCTCAAATCTAGTATGTTGAATAGAATTCATTAGTATGTATTTAACAGTGTATTGTATAATAAAAAAAATATGAGTATGCATTTCTATAACATTAAGTACCAATAACACTGTCAACGCTCTTCATTTCCTTTGCAGGAGAAGGGCTGGGAAACAGACACTTTTTCACTCATGAGAATGAGGAAAGTAGAGAAGTATGTTCTCATTTTAAAATTGGTTTGACCATTGCTGTCCTTAAATGCAGAAATGTCAATCTGCACAATTATATATTTTTTTTTAAATGACTGACAATTTTTAATCAATAAATCAGGTTTCACCTACTACATTGTGCAATCCTTCCACAAAAACGTTAAATAAATATGAATTTTCAGATTGGCTTAGAAAGTATATTTAATCATTATAACCAGTTTCTTCTTGATAAAGGCATTCAAAATAGTTCTGCAGATGAAAGATTCAACAGAGCAAAACCACAGGACTTAATTAAAAAGGAAAAAAAAATGTAAAAAGGAGTAAAAATAAAAGGATATTTGAAAGCAAATTTCACCCCTCAACTAACCCAAGAAATAACGAGAAAGAAAAGAAACGGAAAACAAACAACCTTATATCCGTATACTGATTGTTCACCCAGTCTCAACATGAACTGGGTGTCAGAGACATTCTTTTTAACAGAAAGAAAATAATAAATACCAAAGTTCAGAAAGTATTGCAGTCTTTTGCTAAAAAACAATCATAAATCCCAGATTTCCACTGAAATTTATGATTATAGTATGCCAAAACAACCACAGGATTATTTCTAGACATACATATCAATGATTACAATATGTAAAGCAGAAGTGAATAAATAATATGTGTAGCAATAAAACTCAATTTAAAAACCCAATAAGTTATCAATAAAATATGAAAGGGCAGAACACTAAGCCAGCTTTAATTTTTGTAAAATATATTAGACAACTGAAAAGATGTGAATAATCGTGTCAACTCTACAGCCCTGGGGTAATATGCTACTGAAAAAGCTGAACACTGATACGAGAACTCATGGGGGAGGGTGCGGGCAAGGAGGTTCAGAGATTCACTTGAAGCAAAAAAAAAAGAATCAAGAGTTTTGCACTATATAATTTACATGTTTACAAAATCACCTAAGCTTGAAATTTAACCCATAATTTGTATCTAGCTTTCCCATGTAAATTCTGGGTACATATTACTTAAATATTCTTAACTTAAATCTATACCAACTTTTTATGTTGTATCACTTCAATAAGAAAAAACAACTACATCCAAAATTATGAATAATTATCTGGAGTACAGGGAAAATCTTGATCCCACAGAGGTCAACAGCAGAATTCCCTAGTATGGTTAAATCCCCAGTATGGTATGGTTAAGGTGTATATTTAAGATACCCATACTTGATTGTGTAACTGAAAAAGCCTAAATGTCAACTCAAACGTCTCCTTGCAAATGGAGACTCATTCTCTGAAGGCATATTCTTCCACTTCCACACATCAACACAAAAATAAAGACCGCAGAGATACAAGGCAGTAAAAAAAACAAATGAGAAGGCCACGCAGTTTGAAGACCAAATTTTTCTTTACTTCAAAAATATATCTTTATATTCAAATTTCAAGTTGCTGCACTGTAATAGGAATATGCAATCATAAATTTAATTTATCTTCATCATTTGCATCCGCTGGCAAACTGAGCTTAGGCACAAGGTCTGGTTTTCAGTGAAGACCCTGGTTACCCAGTCTTCTCTCCGGGTCAATTATAATGCAAAGCAGTCAAGAAATAAGCCTCAGGCTCATGTAATCCATTCTCCACTAAACTGCGAAATGCCTCATGATCGAACGTTACCCAATAATGAATGAATTTGCTCATGATCCATCACAAGAACTCTTCACATTATACGTGGATTTTTTTTTTTCTTTTAAGATGAACACACAGAAGATTGCAGTTACATAACTGAATTTGCTTCTTAAAATTCTGCAGAACTTAAGGTCAGCCTGGTCGCTAACCAAGTAAAAAGTTGAACCAAAATTGACAGAAATTAGAGTATTGCAAATGTCATTTTTTAAGCAGGACTTTCACCTTGGCACCCCTCTCATCATTCTGCTTGGCTGGAGCAGTTGATTTTCATTCTTTATCTTAAAACAGGACACATGTGACAAATGTACTTCATCCCTTCTTGCTTGATGATGTTACAGTCCAGCAGTTAGATATTGTCATCATCTTTTGCATACTTCAACCCATTTGGACGTGGCCAAACAATGATTTGAAAAACAGTAAATATCACAATCATAATTTAAATTCTGGTAAATTAACTCCTAACAAAAAGTTCTTAGAACTAAAATATGGCATCCACATATTTAGGTAGCAGGACTCTTCTGCATTGGTCGCACCAAAAGATCATTTTTTTGTACATTTCAGTGATAAACACTTCAAGCAGGAGGTACTGGCAGTCGTCTTACTATTTCCTTAGCTATCTTTAGATAGGCTTTAGCCTGTAAAAACAGAAACATATATTTAGCACCTTTCATTTTCTATAAAAAGGAGTATTTTACATCTTGTTAGGTTATATGTTGTTTCACACACATTCAAAGAAAAAGAAAAATGTTACAATAAACGGGCTCAATTTAGCCAGTTTTGTATTCAGGAAAGATGATGCATTAATACATAAAACAAGCACAAGCATTATTTAAAATCCTGGGGGGCAGGCCACGTAAAATCTAACTTCAGTATTATTCTGAGACTGGAACCAGACTGAACAATCTGTTTTAAACAGCAAACAGAATCAATGTACTTCTGGAGACAAGGTGTTCAGAAGGAAAGAGACTCTTTAGTCCCACAGGTACTACTAGTTATAAACTTCCCTCACCCCGAAGATTGAGACGTGCAGTGTAGAGGACTGAGATAGAAAATTTGAGAAAGCAATGACATTAAAAAAATAATTAATTCATTATGGCCTACACTACAGAATTTCCTATGCAGACATTAAAAATTAAAGTATTTTCAGAAAGATGTCTTTCCAAGACACTAAAGCGCGTATAAGAAAGAACTAATTCTGTGGCACTAGCATCCATACAGCAAGATCTCCCTCTCACAACACCTGTGGCATTTGGTCCTGTGCTCTAAGTTGGAGGGCAGAAGAGCACAGAACTGTAAGACTATCAGGAACGACCCAAATAGGCATCCTTATTTTAAAAAATGACACAGCTAGGACCATGATCAGACTAACATTAAATATTCATAAATTTAATGCAAGAGATATCTATAAAAACACTGCCTAAGGTCCAACACAGAACAAATCACAAAATGAAACCAAATAATTCCTGCACCAAGCTGAACAACTTGTAGTTGAAATGGAATATGCCTTTTAGAAAGGTCTCCTATCTTGATATAAAGATTTTCAACTAACTGAGTATCTTTCTGTGTGTATATATATAATCTTATACATTGTTCCAGAGGTTACTTCCATTGTTAAAAATGTACCCCTGATCTATAATTTGAACTTGTCATGCTTCAATTTCCAGCTGGTGCACCATGTTCTGTGTTTCTCTAGTACAACAGAAAACTCCCCTGCTATTCAGCTTCCTTCTGCTCTGGTAGACTGTAACCACAGTACTTCTTTACCTTCTCAAGTAAGTCTGCGTATGGAGCCCACATTGACAACCTTCCCTGCTTTACTAGAAGAAACCACCAGAATATTCCCTACCACACCAATCTCTCCTGCCTCCTGCAGCACTCTTAGATGGCTCTAACCTCAAGTTAGACCTTGTATCCCTGACGAGCCTTTAAAATAGCAAACAAGTTGATATATGCCTGAGGCCAGACTTGAGGGGCAGGAAGAGAAGGTCAGTCTCTCAGTTGGGCCACTAGCACCAAATGTCACTGGTCTGAACCAGGTGGCAGCCTTTTGCTGGGCCAGGCATCCCTAACATGTCGTCTTCTCATCTAGGGTTTGCTCCTGGCATTCCCAGGCCCAGTGCCTCACAGTCTCTGTGCTCACATCACCTTAAAACTAAAGTCACGTCATTTTCCAAGTTCGTAAGGAATGCAGACACCAAACTGGGATTGTTTTCTCCCATATGCGTGACTCTGGCAAGAAGTACAGAACTTAAAGTCACAAGCATGAAATTCAAACTTCTCCTATGGGTATAATTGCAGCACAGCTGGGTAGCACAGCTGTGCCCATGTGCAACACCCACCACACTTAGCTGTTAATTCCCTGGGTGGTCCAGCTACTCCCCAGCTTAGCCACCTGCACAGATGAGATAATTGACCAACTTGAAATAAGGTGATTGACTGAAGTCAAGCTGCCTTTGCAGTTAAGTATTTGACTAATCCGTGTAGGAGTGCTCCAGGTGGGAATTTTGGACTATCTTGAAGAGTCCCGCAGGCAGCTCCCACTTTGCACAGATCAATTAATGTATTTTAATGAGTCAATTAAAAACCTGCATGGAAAATCTGTCCCCTTTTAGAGACTGCCCCGGCTGTTTCTGCTCCAGAGTTGACCAAACTGTACAGAGAATTAGAAATACACTGTAGAAACTGTTCCTGCAGGTGCAGGAATAGTAACATAGGACAGTATTTTTGTGCATAGTTAAGAAAGGAGATATTTTAACTAATCAAGATAACCAGCACCAACAGATCATGCATATGCTGTAGTAGCCATATAGGACCACGGACTAGCTGCATTGTTAAAACTGAGCTGAACAGCAGTTCAGGGAGTCTCATTTAATCCAGCCGAAGACACCATTGGCAAGGGTCCTTGGAACACAGACCTCCACAACCATCCAGAGAGCAACCAGATATCCTGCTTGGGAGACTTGACTGCTTGTGTGTTACTCTACGTCAAGATCCAAATAAACTATTTTCCCCCAAAACGCTGTTCGTGAGTATCTGGGCAACAATTTCACAAGGTACATTGACTCTCATTTGCCAAGTGGCTGATCTGTCGCTTCGTAACAGGAGGTTCCTGGTGCAACTCTTTGTAGCCAGCATGCTAGTATTACCTAGCCCTAGTGTTACCAGCAATCGGTCTTACCTGCTAAGCGTCTTTTTTTGTTTGCCTAGACTACTACTTTCTATGTTGAACAGAAGTCTCTCATACATCCTTACAGAGCTCCACCAGTAACCTGTCTTTGACAAAATCAACTTTTCGAGCCTTAGTTTCCCATCTTTGAACAAATCATTCAGCCATGAGTGAGGACCTGTCTACCAGCTGTAACATTAATTAACATACATATGTGAAAGGTCTAAACAGAATCTCAGTGACTGTCAATACACCTTTCATTACATAAAAACAACCCTACATGTATTGAATGTTTTCTCCTACTCATGATCTTTTCAATGTGGCATCTGTAGACAGAGAGCACAGCTCAGTTCAGCTGTTTACTCCATCATTATTAAGCAAAAGAAGATGGATTGCAACTGAAAATTGATAGGGTTTTTTATTTCCTTTTTGGGTGGAAAGCCAAAGGAGAAATAGTAAAGCATCAGTTCTTATTCATTGCTCACAACCATTTTCATTTTAATAGGATAAAAGTGAACTTTACAGATCGTTTTTTCCCTTTATGGTTTGGAAGCTCTAAAGGAGTGGTTTAGAGACTGCCTTTCTGAAAGCATTTTTTTGCAGATGGACAACTTTATATTTAACAGTAACATAACAGTTAGCTGGAAGCCAAACATTCTCCCTGCTTTGAGAGGGTGAAAGAGAAGTGCACAGGAAGAGAGAATGCCCGAAGTGACCAGACTTGTTCCTTACAAACGCTGCCTAGATGGGATCTTGAGGAGCACTGAGGAGGGCAGAGGTAGAGGTGGAAGGTGACGTTCAGAGAGTTGAAAGAGCTGGATAATGGCCACATGAGAGACCGTTCACCTCTCAAACACTGGTACAAACGCTGCCAGAAAACAGTGCAGCATTTTTTAAATCACAAACCTCCTCAGGACTGAGAGGGCACAGCAGATGATGAAGTGACTAACGACAGTGTAGATCTTGGAGTAGGAAATAGAGAAATTGTAATGAAGTTCATCAGGAAAAGCACTGAAAAGTCCTACTTAGCCTAAATAATCAGAACATCCTGATTCATTACTCTGTCATGGGATAATAGACATGGGGTAGATTTAAACTCAAGTCTTTTTATTAGCTCATCTAATTAAGCCTTACGGTAATCCTAAAGAAATGTGAGCCTTTCAGTTATGGCATTTCACTCTCCTTAAAATCGTACCCATGAGGGAAGTATGCATCACTGCCAAGATTACTGCAAACTGACCGTACGGGTCATAGCTGACTCTGCCCTGTTCTCATGGATTGGCTTGACCTGCTAGTTTGCTGCTCATTGAAGTGCAGATCTTAGCCTGCAAATGGCTCACTACAGCGGCTTCCAGTCTCTCGTGCAATGGCCACACAAATACAGAATACAATTTACCCATCAACAAAGTCAAAACAGGTAGGAACCGATATCACACTCGCCCTTCACCCAAACCACTGCATACAAACAACTTCAGACCAGCAACTCAGAAAAAGCATACTGATCCCATCCCTTGGTGGTGGGCCAAATACACCATAGGGTGTAAATCCCAGTACTGACACGGTTTCTAACTTCTGTTTGTGATTATAAGACTCCAGGACTATTAAAATGCTTTATCCAGCCCAGCAAACCAAGGGAGGACCTATGCAAGTCCCGACTGTCTGGAATACCAAATGCCGTGGATGCCACTATACCTGTAAGGAAGGATAAGGTATTTAAATCTGCTCCTCTGAGCTGTTAGGGGCTTATACTTTATTCACTGCTAGAGGAAACTAGCAACCATGAGCAACTAAGCAAATAGTGGCTATAACAAGGACTTAGCTACCATCTGCAAGAAAATAATGATAGGTGATAGCTTTTGTTCTTATTAGCACTCTCTTTGCTCAACCACAGTCCATTTTCCAGTTCAATCAGATTTTTAAATAGCTTTAATTTCCATGGAAATTGCTTGTTACTTTGACACAACTCTAACCTTCAGTGCATGACTGGAACGGCCCTCCGATGTCTGTATTTTGCTGTGGTCAACTCAGACAGCACTAAAAGCACGATGATAAACACAGCTTCAAATGAGCTTCCAATTCAGATAAAAGCTTCGTGTCACCCAGAGAAATTCTTGATTGCTGCAAGAGGCCCGCAGCCTTTCCCACTCTGTACTCCTCAGGGCAGTTCTACCATAAGATTCTTCTTTGCGTGTATAAGCAACTCCTGCCAAGCTGCAATGAAGTCTCAACCCAGAAAGGTGACTTAATTAGATGATAAAAGTCAATCCATAAATTATAACATGTAATGGAAGAGAAGGGTAAGTAAACCGGATGCTTCCTGAATCTGATACCTCAAAAAAAAAAATCCTTAGTGCCCATGGGAAATTTCCTGTTTATCCTATATATCAGCAGTTCAAAAGCCAAGCTGTCCTCTGAGGGAGCCTCAGCTGGGGAACAGTGCTAGCCCCAAGGTGCCATTATGCATGAACATCACTCAGGTGCCATTACCTACATCAAAAAAGACATGCTGCCCAGAAAACATGGTTAAGTCGAACAGTGCAATTCAAATGCAATATAGTAACATCCTTCAAACAGACTATCCTACCACTCAGCATCTTCTTCAGCAGAGTGAAGCATAAATGAGGGTCTGATGATGCATTGTACTATCTACACCCCGAATGAAGGATTCGAACTTACACATACCAAATGCTACTGTGATCGTTCAAAGGAAGCCTTGATGATAAGGCATATTATAAATCATATCATCCAGCCTTCTCCAGGGTTTGCTGTTCTTTAAAAGATATCACACCCTGGAGAGACCACTCTTTAAATGGCATTATTGATGACAGCTAAACAACAGCAAACGTTATTTGCTACCACTACTTCAATTTTTCTCCAACTATTTCTTGCAAGCTTTAAAAGGTTGTACATTTTCACCCTACTCACACATCACCCTTTCATAGAGCTCTACAAAAAAAAGTCCTTCTGAATACAAATTCCACCTGTCTCTTTGGATAATACCACAGTAAAGCGTGTAACATTTCTAATTTAATTGAAAAGGGATTTTTAACCAGACTTACTTTCCTCTGTTACGTCAGACTGCTGATGCCTTGTGCCCCTGCTTTCCACCTGACTGAGCTTTTTCTCTCCCCTTATAGATCTGTGTGTAATTTACTGGCCGCAAAATCCTTCACCGATATATATGAGTATATGAAATTTGCAAGAGGACTGAATACAGTTCACACTGTTAAATGTGAACTAGACAGTAAGAGAACCTCCCCCAGGAAGTATGTGGGGTTTGTATCACACACTGGTCTTTATCACAAGCTGGACAGGATGACATTAAGCATGTTTTCCAGTCCCAGGTCCTGGTTTCCTTGCTCCGGGACAAGTCTGGCTCTTCTCCTACACAACTCATAAATTCCTCACCACACCGCATGTAAGTTTGTGCATACCTGCAGAAGGCTGTGTGATCTGGGGATCCAACACTCTAAGCTATATATGATTCATCAGATTTGCTTCCTTTCATCTTCCCCTGCTTTCCCAATATACTCCATTTGATTTTTATGGAACAAGAGGGTGAACTCAAAGTATTTTTCCTCAATATATTCCAAATGTTTACCGTAACAATATGCGGCAAGAAAACACTAAGAAACTAACTGACCACTACATGTTTCCTGGAAGTTGTTTTTTTTTCTAAAAGCAGTCATCTTTTTTACACTTTCTGCTATAAGGGCTCACTATCTCTTTAATAATGGAGAAGGGGAAGAAGGTGAAATCCAAACTTCATTATTTCATGACTTCTCTGCTGCCTTGAATACATTATCCCTGCTGAACCTTAGAGGTGTATCATCTCTCTGCCACAATTCTTTTTTTTTTTTTTAATTACCTCATTCTCAAGACAAGCAGATGAGAGACAACATCTACTGCTTGCCTCAGCCTCCAGCATTTCTACTGCCTGAAATGTCTATCCCAACAAGACTTCCTAGCTTTTAGAAGGTGAATGGACACACTGGTACAGCAAATGTATTTTGTATTTGCTTAAGCTGCTTCTTTGATCTTGAGACAGATGGGAGTTTGGTGCTCAATGGTCACAGCTAGCCTGTCTGTTCTAGCAAGGTATTCACAAATCCACTGTGCCATCAAGGCTGTGATATACCCAGAAATTTATAGCAGGAAGTCCTCACAAAATGGAACCACCCATACCTCTCTGGGTTTTGTGCTCACAGATGGAAGAGCTCTTTGGAACCTTTACTTACCTTTCCCCCCAGTGTTGATGGAGAGTTCACCGAGCACTGGAACAACTCATTAGGTGGAAGAATGACTCCACTGCAATTAATCATGTTCTGTATCTCTTGCTGTGTCTCTAGCCCTCTTATCCACAAGTCTCAGGATGCCCCTTTCAAACACCTGTTTTGCTGCTGGTTCCTTCTCATGATCCCTAGGAGGTTCCCCTACATCTGAGCATGATGAAAACCACCTGGTTTCAGTGATTCCTCATTTGTTTTCCCTATTCTACCATTTTAGCAGTGTTCCTGATTTTCCTTTACTAGCTTTTGCTGTCTAGAGACTCTCTCACATGTTTGGGTGAGAAAAAAAAATGAAGCCCTAGTCAGCCAATCTACTTCCACAGCTTGATGGAGGAGGAAAATGCTCCCAAGACTCTCAATTATTTCCAGAAGGGCTTGGTAAGTCCTCCACTGTTGATTAAACTAAGAAATTATTAGCTTCTTGCAGAGGATCTTAGATCGCTCCCAACTGCTGCGGTGTATCTGCTCTCTTTCTGTTACACTAGCCCCTGCCATTTAGGCTAACACGTGAGTACAGCAATATTCCATCTCTACAGCACATAACAGAGTTTTGTCAATGAAGAGTGTTTAAAAAAGCCACAATTTTAAACAACTAAGCTGACAGAAACACTAACGTAGACAATGTTATACCAAGAGCAAAATCATTTTACCGGCACTGTTTATTTCTCTGTGGGGACTGTCTCAAGCTTCACCAGGAGAGAACTCCAGCCATTAAACCTTCACATCCTTTAGCTATATAGTCAGCCCTCTCCATAAGTAGACGAGTCTTATGTATCCTGTGCCTTCCCTGAGGAGGAACTTTCTAAGTTCACACATGCACAATTCTACAAGTAATTTTCTTTAGTTGGTAGTAATTTCCTTGCCACTTGTGAAAAGGAAACATCCCTTTTCCACCAACTACATCTAAGCTTTAAAATAACGAATTTAGACAAGTTTGCTCACACATTTTAAAATTCTAGTGTAGAGTGAGAGCTATATTTTTATATATCAGCAAGGTAAGTTGAAGCCCATGGCAGGTGTGTAAGCAAAAAAAGTATTAGCTAACATATTTTAGAAACACCCTTCATTCTAGTCTTGACAGAGCTTAGAAGGTGTGAGAGCGTGCTGCGTTTCTGAGAAGTCAATCACCATCCTTATTCCCCACTGTTTGAATCTGCTTAGTATTATTTCAGTTCTATGATTCTGCTTTTGATCTGTAAGCGTGTTCTAACAGAAACAGCACAGAATTTTGTATTTAAAAACCCCTGTAAATTTAAGGGACGAGAGCAGAGATAATTTCAGCAGCTCTGCGCACATTGTTCTCTATCTGAAAAATTGTGATTGTTCATGCATGAATAGCCACAATTTTAGTTTATTTGAGAAACATGGCGATGGCTGTCATGTATTAAAGATTAGAATCTGACCTTGTATGACCTCTCCCACCACCAGTTATGTGCTAAGAATTTAATTTTTCTTTTAAAATATAAGAGAACAACAATAATTTTCTGTCTTTAAAATGAGAAGCAAAGCAGGGATAAAGGGAAATTCTTTTTCATTCTGTAGAGATCAGTGACATCTAAAAAACGCTCATTCTCTGCGAAGAATGATTATCTCACAATGGCAGAGAAGAATATTAAAAGTTTTCCCCAGAGTCACACTTATTTGTCAATCTTTATTCCCCTTCATATTTAACTTAATTGCCACAAATGGTGCTTATAACCCCTCCTTTCATTACCAAGAACATAGTCCAAGGAAGAACAGATGGCAACACAACAGACTTTCTTGTCTTTTTCAGAATGCTGTCGTACATGTCTGAATTTTTAGATTGATAGTCCTGCAGGCTGCAGACCCTTGGTTATTATAGATTTCGGATACTGTGAGCTGTGAGCCTTCTATCTTAGTTTGCTCAGCTGTTTTGCTTCAACTTTAACCTAAGCCATGCATCTATTCAAACCTTCGCACCGCTGATCAAACTTCCCAGATAGAAACTACCATATTGATTAGAATGATTCCTTTTCACAACAATCTAGACTCACGATCACTACATTATTCCACAGAGGATCAGCATGGGCCTTGCCTGAGCCTAGCAAAAAATATCGCATTCAATTAGAAATCAACATGCCGTAGTGCTGCTGTTTCTCTTTCAAAACAAAATGATGTATTACAATTTTAAGACTGTTACTGTTCCTCCAGAATCCCGATCAGTATGTTAATAACACTGGATTAACTGTGTTAATCCCCCTGTTTGTTTTTTTCTTTTAAAAGAGTAGGAAGGAAAAAAAAAAAATGTCAGCATGTGCCTAGCAATCGTGATATTAGAAAGGTTAACGATATTAAAAAGTACTGTAGGTACATTCTACCTTATCTCTAATTGATTCTACCATCTATTATCAGCATTAATTACTTTTTTTTTATGGTAACATCTAAGCAGCAGTCAAGAGTGAGGCTGCATCATGCCGTATGCTATGCAAACACAATGTGGCAGACAACACCCTGACTTACAGTGCCCGGCAGACCAACTCCAGCAGAGGAGAAAGAAAATACTAGCCAGGAAAATCTTACTCTATCAGTGTCAGTGAAGTTTTATATGTGCAACTGCTTTTCTTTACAGACTTGCATATTTGACTCCCACCACCTCACCAACTCATATTTTCCTTTGGCAATAAAACGTTATGGTAAATGCACCAAAAAATCCATTTCCTCTTGTGTGTAAATTGCTCCACTTCCTGCTGAAAACAACCCAGGTACTGACAATACGCAGGTTTTCTTCCAAACATCTCTTGATAGGACCCTTTGACAGTTTCCAGGCTCAACTACCAAAGGCTCAACTGACAGTTTTAGAGGACCTACATTAGTTGCAAGGTCTCATGAGGCTTGACACTGACCTTCCTCTCCTTGGCATGCCAGAACCTGGATCAAATCTTCGCTATTCTCAATGGTTCAGACTAATTAAAACAAAAACACACCCCCAGAAGCAGAACGGAAGACCAGCATTCCAAAACGAAGGGCCTGAGTTACTTGATGATACTACCCTCTTTGACTTTATTTCCCTAGTTTACACTCAGATACACGTTTCTTTTCGAACAGCAATAACGAGAAGCGCTCTCCATTCACTTTTGGGGGAGGGCTTTTTGTTATTTCAAGTGCAGTGCACCAAACTTACGGCATCACTTTGAGGCTGCGAGACCACAACGGGTTGTCCTGAATCACACGTTTCCCGTATATTAACATGCAGTGGAATGTCTCCTGTATCAAAAACACCAAGAGACAGATATGTGAAGACCTAATGTTTCTTAAACGTTTCATTAAAATAGCCCTAAAGTGACTTGAAATCAAATTCCAGTTTAGTTAGTATATTCTTTGAATTACTTAATCTCAAAAAATTAGCATTTAAAATAAAAATTGGCTGCAGTACAACTTCTGTACATCCAGAATGATTAAAGCCAAACACATTTTGGACTTTTCATTCTCTGAATAGGCAGGACTATGCTTTGTAGTCATTTATTAGAGAAGGCAGTTAGCTTTTTTGCCTCTTCAATACACAGAAAAAGACAGACTGAGATACAAATTATTTTGCATACATAAAAAAAAATTGCTTGAGTGTTAGGCAAATGCTCATCATGCGACTCACTGTTCAGCCTATCTCCTCATTGTATATTCTTTTCAGTGCTGTTTTAAGATTTTAATCACTGCTCAAAGACTTCTTTGAATACTTAATTTCCAAATAATAGCATTTGTTATTGTCCTTATTAGGCCTTGGATCCAATTAAAAGGTAGACAACTATTCAGTTCATTCTTCTTTCCAATAAAAATCTTCTTTATAGTCTGCTTTTATAACGAGCAGGAACTGTCAGAGAGGAAAGGAACGCTCTAAAGGAGAATCAATTAGCAGCCCCATTCCATTTTGAAACTTACTTTCTGAAATACCGTTTTTCAGCGCTAAAGAAAACTTGAAGTTCCCATGTTTAGTTCATTGCTACATAGAAAATTATGAAGTGAACTGAAGACCAATTTTCTTTTACCAGAAGATACAGCTACATTTTACATCTGGAGACCGAACAGCCTTCACTTACTTCAATCTTGACTGGTCCCAGAAACTGTATCAGTTTAACTCGTACACTTTAGCAACGTTTATTTAACCCAAACCAAGGGCCAGTGTAAATTACTGAAGTTCAATATAGTCAGAAATAGAAACATTAAAAAAAGTGTTTGAAAATTGACACAGTGTAAGAGATAAAAAAACCAGAACCAAAAGCAAGCAGGAATACAGACAAAAACCCAAACAAATCGCAAACACAAAAGCTGTGCTTCCACGATCAGCGAGCTGAATCTTTAAAGAACTTCAATTTGTTATTTATGATGATTACAGTCCATTTCCTTCAAATTTAATTTTCTTATTTGTTTCAGTCATGTTTAGGCATAAAAGTCTGTTCATTTATTCATTAAAGTAATATTTAGTGGTCCTTTAAAAGTTTTTTTAACCTTAAACTTTCTTAATAGAATAACAATAACTTTGTAAATCTCCCAGAAGTTAGTTCCTACCGTTATTCTATGCAGAGACTAATCTTCACTTTTTTGCCAAGGAGGTTTTGTTAATGAAAAAACACTTCTTCACTATCAGCTTAATAACTTTCTCAGTGAATTCCAAAAAGAACTGCCCTACCACAAAACGGCAGCCTCTCTCTTTTCTTACTCATACTGACAAAGATGTGCTGGTACTACAGGAGCGTAACAGGACTTGTATGAGCAAAAGTGCAAATCAGAAGACAAAGCAAAATGTGTTTAATTAAAAAAAAAAATCAAAACATTATAAATTAAGCAGAACCGTAAAGACAGCAAAAGCATCTGTGCATGTTTGGGTGATAAAGGTTTGAGGAAGATGACGGTTTTGCCCTATTCTTCACTACAGAACATGATGGGAACTTGCCACGGTAAGTTTTTCTGATAGCAACAATTACTGCTGACTGCAAAGAAAGGGTAAGTGCTGAGAATTTATGGTAGGAAGTAAAAAAAAATAATCTGAGAATCACTGTTGCTGTTTCTATTAGCAGACACAGTTTGAAAAGTTAGGAAGTACAAAGGTCAGGATGGTGTGTACAGAAATTATTATCTCACCATTATGTATCTCAATGGTATACCTAACTTGAAAAAAAATAATAATGAAAAAAGCAAAATATGGGAATTTCAGAGACAGGGAGAGAAACAACCAGCAATACAAAGTCTTCCTCACAAATTTTGGCACTCTTTCCTTTAGGGAACAATTAAAAGACAAGACAATCAAAACTATATGAAATAATGAACTACACTGAAAGGTGTACTGCCAACTGCTAATTGTCTTCTGTCATAAACAAAAATAAAGGAGGTATTCAATAATATTAGAGGCAGCCAACTCTGAGCAAATAAAAGGAAAATACTTTTCTATCCTGCACATTGTCAGCTTGCAGAATTTGTCAGATGTTATCATGGAAACTAAAACCTTGTCAGGTTTCCCGAGAGGACTAGGTACTTAGCTGAACAAACAGAACAGCTACAGCTGTTGCAAAATAAATTTAGAAATACTGACTTTAAATATATACACTTTATACATATATATATATAAAAAAAAATTAAATTCTTAAGGCTTTTGGGCAGAATTCAAATAACATTGGCATAAAACTTCCGTTTGGGATAGGTTGACGTAAAATCTGTAAGCAGTAATTCTTATAATACCATATGTATTATTATGTAATGGTCATCCCTGCAAGGAGAAGCATACTAATCAGATCAAGTACTGTAATTCTAAATTTAACCCTTGGGGCATTATTCTTAATCTTCAAACTGTCAGTGAAAGACCAGACTAAGGTAAACTTCCCTCCGTTTTTCTCCATACAACTCATTCATCCCCTGCTAAACCTGTAAATCTCTCGCACCACTCCTAATTAAATACAATCACCGTCAGTTCTGCCCTCATAGGGAATAACAAAACCCATCCATGGGACCAACGGCACGGCACATCATTTGTGCCTGTGTATCTAAATGCGTGTTTGATTCAACTGCTTGCAGAGGATTTGCATCCATCCACATAACCCAGGGCTGCAGAAGTCCCCCTGGGCTCTGATCATAACTCGTTATATATTCAGAAAAGTAAAAGATAGCCCAAAAGCATGTCTTTAATTATGTGTTGCCCTGCTATCTTAAGTTTATGTCAGACCTTGATGTTTTTGTGTTGATCTTTCTAAGTGAGCTTCCTGGTTCTTTTTAATGAATTAGCTATGGAAAATCATTGAGATAATTATAGTAATACATGGAAACACATCATTAGCACATGCAATTATCCCATTTACCAACTTAATTACGCTGTGTTATATTCTGTATTTTTTTTTACTAGTAGCACAGGTTGAAATACGCCTTTTAAAAATAGCAATCTATGTTTTAAAGACCAATGCATATTTGAGCTTATAGGCATGCCAGATTGTTTAATCACGGCTAATTTTTGTTTTCAATAAAGATAAATTTTCTCTTGAAAGGACATTTTGCAATTCAGTGTATTCTTTCAATCTCAACAATGAAATACAATCATTACAGTCTGCTTGCTTCCATACAAGAGTCACAATATCTTCATATGGGCATAAAAAAATCTGCTTTAAGGGACTGCATTTCAGTATTTGTTTCAATATGTAACAGCTCATTTCATTTAAATGAAATAAATGAGAAAACTTCTGTTGACAGAGTTTAGGTCTGTTTTACAAGACCAAATAGAATTCTCGGTTATTTGTAAAAATTGTTGTATGATCAGTAATGATTTTCAGGCAATATCAAAACAATTCATCTTCTCAATTGTTTATAACTCAAAAGAGATTTGAGATGCAACCGAAGAATTTTCATACGCAGTCCACATCCCATTTACAAGAATAATTCTGATAAGGAATAGAGCATACAAAAATTGTGACATTCAACTACTTAAGTTATTAGTTCTATTATATTTGAACACTGAATATAGAATAATCTAGGATTATGCAGTTCCACACTTCAGTTAATGCCTCCCTCATGCACGCCATTACATTTTTCTTCAAAACTACACCCATTTCTATATCTTTACCTAAAATATCCAATCCAAGGGTTTTTGCTAGATCTCTTACACCATCAGCTCCGAAAATGTGTGTCTCATGCTTACATTTGGGACACTGGAAAACACTCATATTTTGAACTAGTCCTAAAACCTGTTGAAGGAAAAGAAAGGAACAGTCAAACCTGGGATTCAAGCATCGGCATTTCCATTATTCATCTCTGACAATAAAGAAGAGGTCATCAACAAAGAATCGACAAAGAGTACTCATTTACAATGGGAAGTAGCAGCAATATCAGACTCTCTAATATCATTATCAACTCTTATTAGTCATCTCAGTTTCACTATCATTTGTGCATTATTTCAAATTTTTCACAGTTACAGCTTTCAAAACATTAAGAAACTTATTTGTAACAAAAAGTACCTCTTGTACAGGACTATCTTTCCAAGAACTCTCCCTGCCAGTATTTCATTTTTGAACTCTGAATACCAGAAAAATTTTCATGTTGTGTTTTATACCTTTGTAATTTGCAGTTTCAGGAAAGACAAAATAAAAACACACCATTACAATGAGTGACACAATCAGACATGCTTTTAAGATATTTTTGTAAGTTATCCTGTAGGGAAATGTTTTCAAAAAGAACCAGATTTGCTATTCTTCTGAAGAACAGAAACACATTTTAAAGATGAAACAACAGAAACAAAGTGGCAAAAACCACAGCATAAAAATCTAATACATACACATTAGGTATCTTTCTGTTGATGCCAGATGTTCAACATCACCCTTGCAAAATATGTCAAATGAAAATTTGCCAAATCATGCACACAAAAATCTTCTTTCACAATGTACAATAATGCTAATGATAGCGTTGATCTCATTTTATTCACCTAGTAAACAGAACTGTTCAATGAGGCAGAGCAGAGTTTCTCAAAAGTGATGAAAACAACATTCAAACACTACGGGGTGAAAGCTTCTACCCATCTGCTAATCAACAGAAGACCTGCTTTAAGAGGCTCCATGTTACAAAATTCCACTTTAAGATTTGTGTGTTATCTAGATATGTCACATATACTATAGCCAAGTTTTAAAAACATGAATATGAATTTTCAAGTAAAAAAGGCTGTTACTTTGTAGCTTTTTTGCTTTTTAAATTTCCCTGAGCATTCTAGTTTTGTGCTTGAACAAGCTGCCCTAATTATTAGAGGAATAACATATCCACTACGTTAACGAAGCATATCTGAAAAGATATACCAGCGTTCAATGCAACCAACAAGTTATTTAATTAAGACTGAATGTACAACTTTTTGTACCAAACCTGAAAATAAAAAAGCATGTTATTTACAATGCCTTAATAAAAATGTCCTTATATCTGAGCTAAAAACTGATCAAAAGATTATCACCTGTTTTTTCTATACCACTGTAACATGTTTCACACTATTTTCTAAGAAGTCTTCCTTTACATATGTAAAACTTTCAGAGGGTTAAAAGCAAGGAACATTTTAAGGAACAGTAACAACAACAAAACAAAGAAACAAACAAAAAGATTACCTACTTTCCATTTAACACCACAAACTCTCCCCATTTTCTACTCTCCCTCGGGGACTGTCAGAGGAGCAAGAGGAACAGGTTTCTATTTACTGGTACATATTCCAGTCTTGTTTAATATATTCATCAACAACCTGGATAAGGGGACAGTGTACCCTCGGCAAGTTTGCTGATGACACAAAACTGGGAGGAGTGGCTGACCCACCAGAAAGTTGTGCTGCCATTCAGTGGGCCCTGGACAGGCTGGAGTGTTGGGTGGAGAGGAACCTAATAAAGTTCAACAAGGGCATGTGTAGGGTAGAGCACCTGGAGAGGAATAACTCCATGCATCGGTACAGGTTAAGGGCTGACCTGCTGGAAAACAGCTCTGTGGAGAGGGACATGGGAGTCCTGGTGGACAACAGGATGACCATGCGCCAGCAATGTGCCCTTGTGGCCAAGAAGGCCAATGGCACCCTGGGGTGCATTAAAAAGAGCGTGGCCAGCAGGTCGAGGGAGGTTATCCTCCTCCTCTACTCTGCCCTGGTGAGGCCACATCTGGAGTACGGTGTCCGGTTCTGGGCTCCCTGGTTCAAGACAGGGAACTACTGGAGAGGGTCCAGCTGAGGGTTACAAAGATGATCAAGGGACTGGAGCACCTCTCTTACAAGGAAAGGCTGAGAAACCTGGGGCTGTTTAGCCTGGGGAAGAGAAGACCGAGAGGGGATCTCATCAATGCATATAAATATCTAAAGGGCGGGTGTCAGAAGATGGGGCCAGACTCCTTTCAGTGGTGCCCAGCAACAGGACAAGGGGCAACAGGCACAAATTGGAACACAGGTAATTCCGCCTCAACATGAGAAAAAACTTCTTTCCTTTGAGGGTGACAGAGCACTGCTCTGACAGGCTGCCCAGAGAAGTTGTGGAGTCTCCTTCTCTGGAGGTATTCAAAACCCACCTGGACGCATTCCTGTCCAACCCGCTCCTGGTGAACCTGCTCTGGCAGGGGGGTTGGACTAGATGATCTCCAAAGGTCCCTTCCAACCCCCACCATTCTGTGATTCTGTGATTCCGTGGTTATTACAGGTAATTCTTTCATCCAGTTCTTAAACTAAGAGAGACACAGCATACTGCATGTCCAAGGGTACGAGGTGCAGGGATGGTAAAAAGGGCTCTCTACAGCCACAGTCTTCTACTGATGACCTCTGAGCAGGCATTCATCCTGCTCTCCTTATATTAAAGTCATGGAATTTTCACTGCGTTGGTAAACCAGAGAGCAGTGGAAGGAGTATTATTTGACAAAAGAAAAATAATATTTTAACCAGGATAGAGGGAAGCCATTTTCTGCAGCACAGGAAAAAAAAAAAAGAACTTGAAATTTATACTTTAAATGAATTAATTCATCTTCAGGTATCTTGGGGTTTGAACTTTCTGTTCTCCTCAAAGCAGTCATACAACATTTACGATTCAGTGAATTCACAAAGAAAAAGCTATGTAGTCTACTATTGTTTTGTGAATAGTTAAGGTCTATCACAGCTGTTTTGTTAATTCTTTGGTAACCTAATAACTAAGAAGCCTTTCTGACAGAGTTAATGCCAATGCTGAGATACAGCTGTATCCTCAATGCTAAATCAGTTTTAGAGGTCTTATTCACTGTCCTTTTTTGTTTCCATTTCAACGCATCTTACTAAAAGCAAATGACATTTCAGCATTACACAATCATTTTTATTTTTTCAGTGTTGTTCCTATCTGCCAGCCAATGAGTAGTGCATATTTATTAATATATAAATTACTCTTCTTGGAATATGCAGGGATTTTTTTGAATATTAAATTGCCAGTTATAAACACCCAGTTTAAGATAGAATCTGTGCAAACATATACTACATTAGTGCTGAAGTGTATTTTTAATATGCATATTTCTGCAGATATATTTACAGAAGGAAGAGAGTGCACTAGGATCTTCAGAGCTTTTAAAGCTACAGACAAAGTAACAGGTCTTGCTAATGAAGTCAGTAATAACTCTCATCTCCCTGCTCAAATAATAGATCTGGAAAAGCAGCTGTTACTGTCTACACAAAGTATGCTGTAAGTATGTGTGAATCCTATTCTACTGCTTAGTGAGCTCCCTTCCCTCTACATCTCTCAGCAAACCTGGCTCAGTAATGACATGCAAACTACCACTATGAGATGCACCGCAATACAGGAGCTAACCTATGGTACTGGAGGAGAGGATAGTTACAATGCCCGGAACTGAATTTCATTTAGTCAAATCATTACTTTAAACAGTGAAGAGATGTCTATCAAGAAATAACAGGAAACAAACAAACCTTTCATTATAAATTATCCGCACACACACAGTTTCTGAATGTTTTCATATTTCTTATGCTCAATTAATCTTTCAGTTACACAACAAAACATACCCAAATCCAAATATGCTACCTTCTACGTTAAAGAAAATACAGTGAGAGAATGAAAGCTCTCTGTCTTTACACAAGGAGACAGTTCCTGAGAAACCCACTCAAGTTGTTCACTGTACTTAAGGACGGATGGTGCTGAGGTTCGACTCCAATCTGATGGGGACTGACGTGGTCAGGGTTACAGTTCTGCAGTCTGCCATCAACTTGCTACACAACCATCAGTCACTTGACATTTTAGTACTTCCAGGAAATGTGCGCAATAATATCTCTGCCTTCCTACCTTTCGTCTTATAATAAGCAATTTTTGGCTCTAACTTCTGCCACAATCACAGCTGGGTACTCTGGACGCTACAGAAATACCAGTAACGACATAGCCAAATAAGCAATTTTAGTACATCTTAGAAGGAAATACATAGCTCTGTTTACATAAGCAGTTTTTTGAAACCTGTGAAATCCACAATATAACCTTCCAATTCAAGGAAACTACCAGAAAAGTTGCAGATTTAACTAAAACCCTGTCTTTTTCTTTCAGGGATATGATTGATAAGATAAACCATACTGAACTGAACTCAATTTCAGCAGGTGAAAATGGGCAATTTTTCCCTAAATACTCAAATTTATTCACCTTTTTTGTCACCTGCCCAGAGCAAGCCTCTGGGATGCATGAAAACAGTGGCCAAACTCACATAACGGGCGAGAATCTTGAAACTCGTTGTGGCAGAAGTCAGCAACACTTTGCAAACTCCTTCCTTACCAGGTGGGCTCCACTGCACAAGAGATGGCACTCCTCTTCTAATCACTATGTCCTAGCTCTGAAAATAAGACTTTTGCAATGTAATCCTGGTTCTAGCGCCGACTCTCATTGTCAGCTTTTCATCAGTTCCTTCAGTCATTCTACTCTAACTTCAATGCAGCGAAGGACAAACAAACAATGTTAACAATTGTGACTTTACTGTGGTAATACTACGCATGTCATTTGAGGCTTTGGTAAGCAATGACGGCAGGGGGGTGAGGGGAAGGTGGTGCATGTACAACAGAGAGACTCCAGTTCATTAAATATAAGCAAGCATACTCAAAGACTCAGAACTTCGCAACCTACAGACACGCTGCTTCTTTGAAAAGTAGGCTCTTTGCAAGCGCTTTTTTAAAGATTAGATTAAAGTTTTCTAATATTAGATTTTTAAAGATCAGTCCATTATATAATCAGGATACGCAACTGTAGCGCAGTCCCACAGATTCCACCTCTTTGATGTAAACCTCAGGTTTGAAGTTGTCCATCAAAAATTACGTAACTAAAACTTCTTTAGCTCCTCAGATTTAGTTGACACTTAGAAATGTAATACATTGGCAGGAGCTGCTTTAACATTGAAGGAAACGACACATCTGTACTGCTGTAGGCACAAGGTTAGAATAAAATGAAGCAGCACCACGAGAAAGGCAAGAACTGCTGACTGGTTCAAGCGCATTCAAACTCAGCATCTGGCACAACAGCTTCGCTGTGACTTTTCATTTGATTAGAAAGATCTGAAAATTCCAAGGAATCAAAATAGATCATATTTAATATCTTATCTACCACTAGTCAAATTAATAGCAGCCAAGCCTACCCTAGAATGCATGATTTTCTTAAAGGCCACTCTCTTCAAAGAATGTTGAACGAAATAGACTTGGAAAGAAATCTTGGTAATTTCTGATTAAATCAAAAGGAAAATTCAGCCAAGCACTAACTTGAATACAATTTTCTTTGAAGAAAATAATTTTAGCAAACCCAAACATAAAGTCAAAATAAAACATTCCATATGTTATTCTTCTGTTATATGTATTTGTTTTTCTCCTAGTAGCAAATGATAAATGCTACTATACTTCCATTTTGGTGCAAATACGCTTACAGAACAGTTAACAATAAGGAACTTATCAATGTATTTCTTTTGTTAACGTATTCCGTAAACTAAAACAAAAAGGGAAAGCAGTCATTTCAAGGTTTCTGTTGCATTTTTTAAATTAACAAAGCACTGGCTACAAAAGAAATTTCCTTTCTTAATAAAGAGTAGAAGTGACCTTCACACAGGTAAGCAAGAAAACACCTTTCTTAAAGTATAGTAAATGGCTTTTTTTCTTTACTGTATAATATAAGGAAGCATTTCAGTTTACATTTTCTCATCAACTGCACATTTCGAATGAAAAATGAATCTCTTCATGAACATACTCTAGAGTAAAACATTCAGTTACTTAGCAACTTGTAGCACACATAGAAAATATCGAGTCAAAGATGTCACCTTGTTTAATATTTTCTCCCAATCCATATGAATATTGTGGATATTTTTAAATTTTGCATTTCCCAAACAAGCAAGCTATCATGTAAGCTATAATCGTTATGAAAAACAGAGTGATACAGACAGCCTTCTACTTGGCATGACAATCACGGAGCCCTTCAAACAGAAAAGTGACAATTAGGCACGCGCATATCTTCCCAAAAACTTAAATTCCCTTCTTAAAATGTACCAATATATGATTTTTCCACATTTCAAGAAATTTTAGATTTTAAGTTCCAACACAGATGGTGCTGAAGAGGACACATAATGAGGATATAGTAAGACAGTACAATTGCAAAGCACACGTTACTTCATAAGATATCCTGTTTAGCAGTTTCGACTCATTCCAGGTGATTAAACAAACTGATTTAAAAGATATCAACTACTATTATGACCTCGGCCTGAGAAAATTCTTTCCTTTCTGGTAAAGCAAGCTCCTGATACAGATGTAAGATGGATTCTAATCCTTTTTTTTATAACAAGAATTTATGAAATTCCAGTGATTCCTGAAAGGTTTGTTCACCTATTGCAGCATATGGATTTTTTTTTTACATTTTGGAAAAACAATTTACTGGTATTTTTAATGTAGAGGCTTACAGGTACATGGACTTTTCTAAACATTTCGGCTCCCTTGCGTGCATCCAATAAAGCCACGTCTTGTGGAGTGGAGATGATCACAGCTCCTGCAAAAAGAAAACATGAAATACCATTAAAATGTGTATTATTAATTATACTGTTAAATATTTTGACTACTTAGAACATGCTACTAAATTCAAAGTAGTCACACATTTATATGCTTTTATTTTTAGTTTAAGGAAGAAAATGATGCTAGGTTTTTTATATTATGGAACGACAGAAATAATTTAGATATTTTCATTGTAACATTGTAAGTTTTTCTATGTAGAAACCATCTATATTTTCTAAATGAGAAAATCGATCTAGCTGCCACATGACCATGGACAGAAGACAACACGGTCCACATGCTGACAGGTTGCAGAGGTGGTACTCTGGGCATTTCTACACAGTAACTGTCCCATGCCATAATTACATTTGAAAGCTTTTGATTTAACAATCAGCCTTGTTCTAAAATCAAGAGGCAGCTGCCTGTAATCACACTGTTGCTTTCTGAACCTGCTGCGCTTTCTGATACATGCGCTGACAGGCACAACTCTGAAAGATGTTACACTAGATGCAACACCAGTGCATTTTGTACGAATGATACCGCAAAATAAGANAACTCATGCACACTTGCACATAGTATCAAAAAAAGTATAGTATTACTCACTGTTCAGACATGGCTCCAGGTTACCTGATAATTAGTACTCCCAAGAGCTATTAAACATATAAACCAGCTAGAGCTCTTTGTCAAAGGTTAGATTCTAAAGTAAGCCTACAGGTTACTATCCTATACTAATTAATGATTAATTAGCTGATTAATACAGCCTGCAAAAACAATATAGACATTATAACATCCCACATCACTTCACAAAGAGTATCTTTTTGCATATGCTCAGGGGTTTCAAATCTTATTGCTTAGAAACTTGCATCAAGAACCTGCTCGTGCTCACCCCTATTTTAGAAAAATGCAAAGTAAAAGAGGACGTTACTGGTCAACTGATTCGCTCCAGTTTCACAGTGACCATCCAGTCTCCAAAGTATCTGTTATAAAACCATCTCTGCAGAGCCACGTTAAGCCCGCCCTCACACAAGAAATTTATGCCAAACTTCACGCTAATAGCAATTACAAACAGACAACGTTAGATGCATGGGACAGAGTCTCCTATTGCGCCAGCAGTTCCCAACCCTTGGCACATGTGGCAAAGGAAGAGGTGGGTGGATTTCCAGAGGCACACAACACCGGCATCGCTAGCATGGGTGCCCTGAGAGCACTCCCGGCTGTGGCAGCGTGGGGACAGGGACAGGGACATGGACATGGACAGGGAGCCCTCGCCCCCCACAACGGCCCCACGCCGGGTGCCGGGTGGCATCTTGCCTGCGTGACAGCCAGCCGTTTCCAAACACCGCCTGACAGCGCGTTTGAATGTTTTCAACCAGCGTTCCTAACCTCTAATTTGTGAAAGAAAAATACAATCTGGCACCTCGCTCCTGAAAAGCTGCCAATCTCTGCCTTACATAATATTAGACACAAGTCCAAAAACTGAACGGCATATGTAATGTACTAAACAAATGCCGTTTCCCTATTGTTCGCTAAAACTCTGGCATCTGAATAATTTGCTGCTTTTCCCGAGCCAACCTGCTTCCAGTGGCATCGCAAAGAATAACGTGGAAGCCTTTCAGTGACACCCAAGCTCGCCGCTTCACTACGTGCAGGGTTACGTTTTACCGCTGACGTTGAAATGTAGGGCCAATTCCACAAAATGAATGCACCCCTCCCTAAAAGCACAGTCCACAAATAAGTAATTTAGTCTCAACGTACTCGAGTTTTCTGTATATTTGTAAAACAAAGATCTTTTGATACTTGGACAAAATGCCTATTACTGCTTTCTTTTCAAACAAAATCGGAAATTTGCGTATATGCTCATGTTAGTTGTTTCACACTCTTGTTCCCACTCTTCTCTGAAGATGCTGGCTCAGCATTCCTTGGATCTTCAGGTAGAAGCTAATATGCAGTCAACAAAGCCAAAGTCTACATTTTCTCGTACATTAGTGATTTTTTTAAGAATCCAATAATTGGCATGGCATGAAGGATACAGACTATGCACAATGAAAACACCCACTAGAACCACAAGCAGCTTATCTGAGAGATATTTTTGACTAACAAATTCTCTTGCTAGAGAACCTCACCCAAAGGGAAAAAACTAAAATGCCAAAAAGACCCAATGGCACATTGCAGAGTTTATGCTGCCACAAACACCAACTCCCTATAAGAAAAAATCTGGCTTCTGAAATACATGAGTTAGTTAGCATTATGCTCGTGGACAACTGGAATGACTTCTTCCACAGAAGGAAAGCCAACATGCCCAAGAAGCTGATGCTGAGGGCATAATAGATGCATCTCTCTTATTTTCCTTTTCACTCTGAGCTGGATCACAGACAAAATTTATTCACAGCCAGCTTGTACTGACATATACCAACGCCCTTTAAAATAAGTATCTTCTCTCTTTCTTCAGTACAACTGCTAGTCCAGCAAACCCAACCTGAAGTTCAAGAATTCAAATTATTAGCAGCATTATTTCCTTCACTACCAACCAAATATGGCAAATGAGACTTTTCACGGCGCTCCCCTCCCTGAATAAGTTTGCATATGTTTAATTTTGAAAGTGATTCAAATCATGAGCAAGAAAGAACACAGCCCACACTTTCTTTGCTGTCTTGGCTTTACATGGTTAACAGGAATATCAAACAGTAAAGAGTTATTTTGATCAATAAAGTAATGATATCTGACTGAATTCATGCACGCAGCACATCTCTTGAAGCAATACGTGCAATGTTTACACAAGCCTCTGTCTGAATGAGGCAAACCAATGCTGACAAATTGAACAGAGAAGCTGCAGAAACTATAATGCTACCACGTTGCACATTAAAATACACTACAAATTCTATGTTTGCAGTTGTGTGCAGAAGAATAATTTCTGTGCCTTGAGCACACTAAGGATATCTAAGTTGAGCACATTTAGGTTTAACTGACATATCTACTTATTCATGCATTCCATTTATTTTTGTAACTTCACCGTATTTCAGTTGGCAAAAAGCCAATGCATGTTGCATTAGTAAAAACTATGCTAACTATATTTTTAATCCTTAGCATGCATAATATATAGAGACAGAACTAACAGTAGCCTGTAACACTGATGTTTGCCTTTCTTATTTAACCCCAGGTACTTAATACTCAGTGAAAGAAAGGTGCGCCTCCACAGCACATTGGTACTTACCCTTCTGGTGGACTGTGTTCAGGAAATTACAAGTGCTGAAACAGCCTATAATTTTTGTGTATAGAAAACAACACCTATATTCACTGGATCATTAAGGTTTGCATTAGATGCTCTGGGTTACAAGGCATAAGGTGGAATCTCTCCAAGCCTTAGCTATAGTCAGTTCATACCCAAGCAAAAATCAGGCAGGTCTATAAAGCAGCTGATAAGCAGCAGTTTAGAAGGTGTGCCTTAGGATGTAAAGGACCTAACATACTCTTTCTTCCCTCCAGTGTCTTCAAAGGCAGACTTCAGAACCAGGCGACATGGATCTTATCCAGGCAGATGATTAAGGACCCCTCCACACACAAGTATTAGACTGTGTCTTATATCACCCTGATTCTTATTAACTTAGCAAATAATGCCACCCCAAAACCTGTGGAGTGAAGTGTAACTGACCCCAAAGACCGACAAACAGAGTTCTGGAGGATAAAGACACGGAAAGATATACTGCATTTTTCCAGTAATTGTACCAGCTGACTGCCAGGCATTGAACGCTCACTCTTGCAAGGAACCTCATTCAGACCGCAATGCAGCCGGGGATGGCCTGATCTGACCACACCACTCACACAATTTTTGTAGCTTTTGCTACCTTTTCCACTGCATCGATTTCAAACTTCTAGGCAAGACTTTCAAGCTATAAATAGCCCGGTGGATCTGAATCTTCTCTACTGTGGATCTCCTCAGAGTCCTTCTCACCTCCTCTTAAATTTTTTGTTACTTCATAGGTAAAAGGTGCCTGAAATTACAGATACAGTTTGCACTTGAAGATGCAGAACAAGGTCTTGCAAGAACAAAGACTTCTGTCTTTGCTAGAATTTCAGCTGGCGATGATTACAGATACGTTAACATTAAAAAAAAAAGTAATTCCATCTCCTTGGATAAACCTCGTAAAGAAATTCCTTTAGCTTTTGTGTGTGACATCTCATTACAACTAGCAACTTAATAGAATCGCTACTGTGATTTTCCCTTAAGAGATCCTTCCTTAAGACTCATAATTGTCCCAAAGGCTGGATCCTGGCTGTGTCACACCTCCAGCCTGCTCGCTACCTTCTTGGAGGAGTCTTTGAACAACTGCTCGAACAGCGTATGTTTCCAACAGCCACACAACCTCTTCTGCCCGTGAACTAGTGGGTAATTAGAGACCGGGGCGCTACCACATTGCCCACATGAAAAGACAACATAAATCTCAGAGCAAGCTTCTTCCCCCTGGCAAGAGGAACTGTCGGTGAAGCCACTGAGCAGAGGAATGTCACAAGCTGGATAAAGCTGTCACCCTGAAGTTAAACTGCCCTCATCTAACTAATCAGTAAGTATTACAACATCCATTTCACAGTAGATCACATGGAGAAAGAAGTGGAAAGACAACTCTCAGTGTGTTAAAATGTTGGGGTTTGGTCTGGCAAACTCAATACATGTGCCACACTAATGCAATTTACGATGCAATATTTAGTTAGCAAAGTGAAAACACTGAAGACATTTGTAATAACATCTGTGAACAAGGATTACTTGCAAAGTATAGGCATAAAATAAAAAGCTACTTCCTCACAGACACTCCGCCGCTTTCCACTTTTCCTTCGCTATCTCAACTGGCATTTTTCTGCTCTACTCCACTCCACCTCCTGCATTCAAGGGCATTTGCCACTCATGTCCAGATTATAATAAGAGTTGTATTAGGCACGAGCAC
Source organism: Anarhynchus alexandrinus (assembly GCA_008711295.1). Lineage (NCBI taxonomy): Eukaryota > Metazoa > Chordata > Aves > Charadriiformes > Charadriidae > Anarhynchus > Anarhynchus alexandrinus. The sequence continues at coordinate 7,142,582 of VUYV01000001.1, forward strand.
AGTCCAAATAGTCTCTTTTGACAAATGAATATTTTTATTTTTTTTTAATGAGAGGTCCTAATCCAAGGAGGAGAACTAGGTAGAAGAGTGATTCTACTCCACAAAAAAGACAACACCAAGACTACTTCAATCACCCCCCAAAACCATTTTGGTTTTTGCTTTTTTCCCCCAGAGGTGGGGGTGTTAAGGGGCAAACTTAAACATTTATTTTTTCAGAAGAAATAGCTAGAGGAGAGAATTCGGTACCATTATTCATATGGATTTCTCTCATCTTTTGCAATTGTCAGCTGAAAGCTATGCTCGTTTATTCTTCCTATTCAGAATAATTGGTCTAAAAAAACCCGAGGAAATTGCAGCTAATCTAGTACTTAACATACACTTAGCCACTGTTGCCAGACCTCAGAGAACTTCAGTTTTCAAAGCCTCCATACTTCACAGCTTTTTTCCCCCAATACCTAGAAACTATTTTTCAGGAATGATAAAATTTAAAGAACTTGCACTGAATATACTATCACTTCAGCCTGGATGGGAAATGTGTGTTAAATCAATCTCCATGAGCCAAGAGTTAAATTTAAATTTATATTGAAAGAGTGTGAGGCATTAATGTGCAAACTCATAGTGTATTTTGGTCTCAAAATTAAGTTTACAGAGTCTACTGGGTCTGGCACTTCCTAATGAAGTACCAGGAGTGTCCAAAGCTAAGACAACCCTAATGATAATTTGCATTTGTCAACTAGATTTTTTCTAACAGAAGCGAACTATTTTGGCATACAGATTATATTTGGATGAATACAAAGAACTATTTTAAAATCCCCACTGGTGTGACTAAGTTTTATTTGTTTTTCAATCTATCCTAAACCTGCCTTTCGTTTCCTGCAGTTATTTAAAATATCAAAATACAGCATGAAAGAAAGAGTAAGTGTACATAAAAATCGGATATTAAAAATATTTGCCATTCAAAAATAGATCAAGCAAAAGTTACTGTTACCCAGATGGCTTCCATAAAATACCTTCAAAAATTTACTGTAGAAACTAATGATGTACCTCCTTCATAAAAGAAGAAAGCAAGCTCAGAAATGGAGAAAAACATCGTACATTATTGTTAAACTAAAAGGAAAGAAGATCAGATGCCTTGCAACTGTGATTTGCATCAAAGTAAGAGATATTCAACAAGGGGGAAAAAGACACTTACACAAAGAGCAATGACAGAATACAGATACACCTCTAATCTTAAACTGTACGCTACATGCAACTTGTACAGCAGCACTGGAGTTTTTTTGATCATTTCTCTTCAGAAAAGACAACAGAACAGCACCATGCCTACTCAGCTTGCAATTTCAGTTAATTTAAAAAGACACCTTTATCTCACAAATGGCAATTCTTTTTCACGCTAACTCATGCATAATTTTTTTAATCAACAACAGTGTTTTCTTTTTACAAATCTGATATGAAATTCTCTTTTTTGCTGTTGTTAATGCTCATTTCTGAGCAGACAGTCTATTCATCACCTGGAGCTTCCTGTTCTGGTACATTATTGTATGTTGGGGCAGGATCTGGTTCTCCTAAGTCCCAGGCACTGCTATAAAACAGTTGTGTAGAGGGCTATACCCTGGTCTGTGTGACGCTGATGTAAATGAGTAAACAGAGTGGTTCACCACTTTGGTCTGTCGCATTTCATTCAGAATTTAAAAACACCAAATGTCTTCAAGTTGGTGGCATCTCTCTACTTCTTCCTCTTTAATGCATGTATTTGATTAGAAATAAGACTTTTTAGGCTTAATCGGAAAAGACAGAAATAGGCTTTTTGTTTTTATTTAAAGCTATCTATCAAAATGCTGCCATCAAAAGAAACCTTATTAATTACAATTCCTTGAAAAATCATATTTGAAGCGACAAAAAAATCCTTTGGTAAATATTTCAGCCTTATCTGCAAAAGGCATTCAGAAGATGATTAAGATCTACATATTGCTGAAAAATGCAATCATTAGGAAAAATTACACCATTTATAGGGTAAGGCAATAAAAAGATGGTAGGAACTCCGTACTATTTTGATTTTAAATCTGAATTATGAAAGTCATTCCCCGTATGACTTGCAATGCTTCTGCTTTTATAGAAATTGAGAAAAACATAACATAGCATTCACACTGCTTTCACTCCGCTTCTCTTGACTAATTGTCTTTTCTGATTCTTATTAACAGACTTTTTTAAAGCTTATTATTACAAGATTATAATAATATAAGCTTTGTGTGGAAAACAAACAAACAAACAAACAAAAACAAACCAAAAATATGTTACTTCCAAGAGGGGGAAAAAATTAAGAGCACTGAAAAACAACACAAAGCCTTTACCTTTAGGTCTCCTGTATAAACACAGTTCAGTCCAATGCTCACTACTGTAATTATTAAGAGATTGTTCAGTAAGATGTGAAATTGTTTGGTTGTCTCAGTCCACTTCCCACCGGACAGGTGTATATTTCTAACGGTTTGCACTGCCATCGGATCTCGATCTCCAAAGAAAAGAGTGATATGGCAAAGTTTAGCAAATGAAACAATTCCAGAACTCACCTGGAGTCAGTTCTGCCAACTGAGACAGAGTGCCAGTCTCGAGAGCTGTCAAGCTGTCACACTTCACGAATGCAGACTTAACTTTAACATTAATAAAGAAAGGGCAGTAGACAGCCTGATTTATTTAACGGTCAGCGCCCCCAGCGCAGCTTCTCCACGAGGAAGAAACACCTGCGCAGGGCCCTGGGACTGCCTCTCAAACAGAGATGCCCCTGCTGCTGCCCACGCAGTCTTCACGCTCTAAAGGGAGAGAATGATACACTTCTCTCCCAGTCTTTAGGAAGGCTAATCCTCCATCTCTGATCTTATTTACTAATTTGATGTATGGCTCCTTTATCTAAATAATCAAACAAATACACACACTTAGATTTCTCAATTTAGCAACTAGGTAACGCAAAGGCATCACAAGCCTTATTCTTCGTAATATCATTACTTTACATTATATCTCGATATCAAACATCATCATGTCATCTGAAACCCCCTATGTTTTAAAAGCTGGAAAACATGTAATGGCGCTTCAAACTTCCCCAAGGATGCATGTTCTATACATGATAAAGAACCCACTTCTGGACATCTCATGCAAAAGATGAAACAGAAGAACAAAGCAGAAGTAAAGAAGTAGAATTAAATACAAATTAAGTAACAACAGACCATAAACAGACCAGCCTTTTTTCCAGACTGACCCTGGATTTCTATTTGGAAAGCAGACTTGCATCTGAAGAAAGAAGTGGTGGTTGAGCAGAAATATGTATCACATTTTCAAGCTATCATATAATTTCTCATCTACTAGTTTGTTGAAGAATGACTGCAACATGAAAAAAGTTACAGATGATTAAAGAGTAATATGCTAAATCAGATGCATCTCCTTGTAAGGTGACTAAGAATAATAAAATAAAAAACAAAGTTGCCAGTAGTTTCCTTTTTCATCTTCTTTCAAAGAAGGAAAAGTACCAACACAAAACTGTCACTCCAGCTGAGGTTGTATGAGGCTGATATTCTCTTTAATGACAACCAGAATTATAAGACGTATTTTGGTGTGTTGCTTTTACCCATTAAGGATTGCTCTAATCTCTTTTTGACTCAAGAAAATTATGGTTGCCTATGGTACCAGGATTAAAAAAAAACCCAGTACTCTAAAATTAAAACCCAATACCATTTCACACATCCTATCAGTCTTTCTCTCATTGTCAGATGTTGCAATGCTACAGTTTTTCATGCCCCATCCGGCCAAACCCACCCCAAACAAAACACCTTTACCAGTGTTCTTTCTCACACTCACAGAAATATCTGTAAGTGGCTGGCAAAAATATGCGTGCAGGTTTTGTAAATTTATTTAGAGACAGAATAAAAATTTTCTACACTGGAAGCCACAGATAAATAATGAAGAAACCGTAATGCAAATACTGTATCTCACATATGCACGCATGCAAATCAAAGTACAACTTTCATGCAAACTAGATAATGCACTTCTAAACGTACTTAACTAAGATATATATGCTGTCTCTGAGGAAAAAGAGAGAAATTATGCCATTAATACCATGACTGTGCAAGGCATCCTCAAAGGATACAGAAAGAACAAGAAAAGTGGAGAGGGAACAGAATGGCACAACACCAAATGCTCTCTGTAAAAAATAAAAAACAACACATAGCTGAGAAACATGAATTGCAAATGAAGATGGAGCCCACAAAACCAGCAGAATTCTGTAGACTGCTCCAAAGACATCATCATCAAGCTCTGTAACACTATCTTCCATACCCTTGAAAGGAACAAGGTTGAAGAAAATAAAAGCATGCTAAACAAGGCTATGGAACTGTCAAATGGACAGAAACCAAGTAGCAAGAGTAAAAGAAGAAAGTGCAGTTCAAGCTGTATTACCTCACATCAGAAGAATATAATATACATCAGAGGAACTTCTTTATAAATCACTAAAATTCATTGAGCCAGTAAGAACACAGGGAATTACAGATCTTGTCACTCCTTGTTTGCTGCCTTTGACTTCATCCAAAGCACAACACACTTATTTTTTTAAACTGCAAGAGTCGATCTCAACATGCTCAACAAAACCAGCTAATGGGAAAGACAAATGTAAAGTGATGCTATCACTCCTAATTTTATGAAGTTAGGATTGACGAAGTAATAAGCTGAACTGAGCAACTGTGGTAATAATGTGAAACCTTTTCAGAATTCAAGCCAAAATGCTGTCTTCAGTTTGGAATTTGTAAAAGCCCATACTTGTACAAAAAAAAAAAAAAAAAAA
>VUYV01000001.1:7147428-7207695 GCA_008711295.1 Anarhynchus alexandrinus
CAAGAATGAGGACATTGCAAGACATAGCAAGAAAATCTAGCTCTTTTTTAAACTTTTTTTGCTTTTGTTAACATCTATTACATTCTAAGAAGATGTAAACATTATTAAAAAAACCTAAATTAAGGTTTCCATTTACTGATGTGCTGTATCAGTTAGAAAGATCTTGTGACCTTGCACAAACAGATCTCTGCAAAACTTAGAAGAAATACAGGATTAAAATACTTTCCTCCATCACCTCTCTGTCCCAGAGGACCCAGTGCATCAACACCACAACCACTCACACTTCTGAAGACAGTGTAGAATTCTGGGGGGAAAAGGGCACAAAAATCTCTTGAAGATCTAGAGTCTAATGACCTTTTTTATGTTAAATTAGGACATTTAGGTGCACTGTAGTGAACAGCAATTATCTATATCCACAATACTGTAAAAGAACCCATAATCCACGAAGATAAAGCCATACCTCTTTAATTTCACAATTTTACTGCTCTTACGCACAAGATTTAATGTGAAATTCTACCTTTACCAAAAACTTCCATACCGCTGTCATGCTTCAGCTTATTGCTTAAAACCCTGGGAGTAAAAGGCCTTCCTGCTTTGCTACTCACGTGTGCAACCTACTAAATGCTGTATTGAAGAAAATGGGTATGAATCATGGTTTGCTTTTCATCATATGTTCCATGTCACAGATAAGCTAACGTACTAGAAGCCTCACCTTCTACTTCTTATAGAAAAAACTCATTGAATTGTTCATCACAACTCTGTTGATTTGCTCCCTTCCACCACTCAACACAATCACAGACAGCAGAGAACCTCCTGTGGTCATTAAGAATTTGGAGGCAACAGCATTACGGCTGAGTTAGCACGTGCCCTAATGTTTGAGTTTTATATGTCAAAAGATGCAAGTTTTTCTGAACTTGACACCATGGAAGATTAGAGGATACCACCACGCAGTCTTAACACTAAATTTGTCAAAAATTTTGGCTTGTGGCTATATGAGTAACTGTGGTTATCAAGTACCATTGCAGCTGAGACATGACCGTGTTAAGAGAAAGACAAGAGGTGGAGACTGACTGTTAAATGGCCCCTTTCACTCCTGTAGACTCCACTGTGCTGTAACTGTGCTGACAGTTTTGTGAAACCAGGGTTTATGTCCCCAAATCCATTAGTTCTAGTGCCTTAATATATGGGCACGTCTATAATGCCCACCAGTCTTTCCACCTATACCTGTAACACTCTTTTATTCTATCCTATGAACTTTTAGCGATACACAATTCTTCATTTGTTACATTTATCAGGCAGCCTGCTAAGAGTTCCACATGCAAGTGAAACAGTTCTACAAATTTAATATTTAGTGCCTGGACTTCACCATGTTACTGCCACCAAAGCGCAGAGCAAAAGGAGTGTCGGAGGGAACCAGGGCCTGCCCTGTGCACATGAGGCAGCCTGCACTCGGAGAAGAATGACAGCAGTAAAAGACAGCTACCATTTTGGGTTTGGATCAACATATTTATCTGATATCACAAAAAGTGGAGCAAGCAGTCCCACTTACTACTTAATAACTCAGAATCACAGAATTTCTGGTTGGAAAAGGTCTCCAGAGGTCATCTATTGGCAACACTAGATAGGGCCAGCTAGGGCTTTGTCTAGTACAATCTGAACAACTGCCAAGGATGGAGATCCCACAGACTCCTTGGGTAACATGTTCCAGTGCTTCGCTAACCCCCTGGTGAAGAGCCACAGCAATTATAAAATTATTCCTGGAACCAGATGGATTGCTTTGTCTCTTTTACCGCTGAGTTCCTAACACTGATTACATTAAATGTTGACGGCTGCTTCTACTGAAGTATGTCAGACAGGTAAAAAACCGTTCCAGTCTATCAGATCTCGTGAGATCACGGAATCACGGAATTTTCAGAGTTGGAAGGGACCTCTAGAGATCACCTAGTCCAACTCCCCTGCCAAAGCAGGATTGCCTAGAGCACATTACTCAGGACTGCATCCAGGCGGGTCTTGAAAATCTCCAGAGAAGGGGTATCCACAACCTGCCCAGGCAGCCTGTTCCAGTGCTCTGTCACCCTAACTGTAAAGAAGTTTTTCCGTGTATTTAAACGGAACTTCCTATGTTCCAACTTGTGCCCATTGCCCCTCATCCTGTCACTGGAACAACTGAAAAGAGTCTGGCTCCATCCTCCTTCAACCCACCCTTTAGATACTTGTATGCCAGCATACAGGATGCTCAGCGTCCTTTCAGAAGCAGTATTTCTAACTCCTGCTGAAACCAATGAGATTAGAGGGCAGCCTGCATAGCTCAAGATTGATTTGTTGAAGTTTAAATCCCCTACAAAAAGTCAAATTCATAACATGAGAGGAGAAAGAATGCATTAGTGTATTACAGTGCTGCATAGTTTATCTGAATAAATGTTGTGCATTAACAGCACTGTCAGCTTCTAATTAAAAGGCAATCATGAAGACAAACTATTTTATTGTACTAGCTTTACTATGCAGTAGGTACAGACAAAGAAAATATTTTCTATTACTAACCTTACCAGTTTTTGGCATGACTGCTTTTCCTTCCAGAGTACTGCTATACTTGACTTCTCAATCTTTTCGAAACTTAGCTTAGAAGAAGGTAACATAATCATAACACTAACATGTTAAAAATCACTGATAGTGTTTTTCATCACCACGCTACTGACAGAACAGTTTTTCAGTGTGTTAGAAAGACAATTAAAAGAATTTCTGACTAGCATTTTAAAATAAGATTTTTCTAAAGCTACCAGACTTAACAAATTTCAAATCTCTGAAACAGTCGAGCAATACACGTACCTGAAATGGGAATATTCTGTGAGACTGACAGCTGTACATCTCCTGTCCCAGGTGGCATGTCAATTACTAAATAGTCCAGCTGACCCCAGTCAACCTAGAAGATGACAATAAAAATATACGTTGGAGGTTTGAAGTCTTTTTATTTAAGGCACTTTGTGTTTTATTGCGGTCCTTGTTTCCTGCATGTAAAACAAGTGAACCAAGGACACCTCAAAAGTATGATACTGAGATGCCCTTTTAGTCACACTTTCAGTATAGGACGAAGACATTACTCTTCTAAGAGATCCAATCTTTGCTGATCACTCAAAACTATAAGCACAACTTTATTACTAACTTTATGAGCATAATTCTTACTGAATCTTTCCCCCACAAAAAAGTAACAACAACTTAATTTAGGACTTTTACTTTGCAGCTGCTTAATCATAGGTTAGAAGCAAATGTCAGGTAAAATTCAGGCTAAAATTCTGGGGTTTGTGCAACAAACACGGCTTAGGAATTGTTTCCACTAATTTAAAACCAATTTTGCTTGCTTCTTATCACTTCTTTGATACTACATATAAATCTTTAGTAATTTTTTTCTTGTTTGTTGTTGCATAGTTAGAACTATTGGTACTGATTTTTTTTCTAGGAAAAAAAGCTGTTGGGAGAAAAAAAAAAAAAACAAACCAAACAGCAACACCCAACAGATTTGTTAAATGAAAATCACCAGGTATAATTATACAAATTTACAACGTACATAAGACATCACTCAATAAAAAAGTTTACTGGTTACTAAGCATGAAATGAGAGTGACCATTAAAGACATTAGGTTCAAATATGAGAATGCTGTGATTATTTACATTCTTTACCAGGACAGATTTCCAGGAGAGCCAAATAACTCTCTCTAGACCACTGTGTACTGCAATAAACGTTTTCTTCATGAGAACAGAAATGGTCCTAGGCCTACTCTATATAATGTAAAGCCAAGCTACACTTTTCCTAAATGTTTCCCAACGGTTTAACTAAGCTTCAGGAGATCCTCAATTCAACCCTGACATAATGCAGGGTAGTACCAGTGCATTCTTACCAGCCAGCAGTAATGATATAAGGTCTTTTGTCTCTGCAGTACAGAAGCTTTAGAAATCATAACCACATTAAAAATAAAGACCCACAAATATCTCCCCCTCATTTTTCTCCCCACACAGCCATAATACGATCATATGCTATGTTTCTGATTCATACAACAGATATAAGACACAGCAGCCTATGAGCTGCTTTAATACTGGAAAATGCCAAACAAGAATAGGTTTTTACGTTCTGTTCTATTTTACACATTCCCTCAGTGTCATTTTAACAGCAAAAACAATTGACATTTTGCCAGTCCCCCAGTTATTGTCCTGAAGCGTTCGACACTGTCAGGGGAACACTCATGAATTTTCATTCAGTTCTTGTACGGATGATGAACTTCTGGGAAAGCACAAGCGATGTGAAATCCAGACCACTAACCCAACATGGCACTCCAGTGAGAAATGGAATTTTTCAAGGCAGACTGATGAAGATGGAAGATTTCAGAGCACTTATGGGAGAAGGCGGGGTGGGGAAGGTTAGTTGCAAATTCTAACTTTAGACATCTAAATTAGAGACTCTCAGGCACACCTCCCTTTCCTCATTTTCTAGGCAAAGGCTGCAGGAGCACTAAATGGTACCCAAGACGGTCTAGCTAAACAGGAAATGCTACTTTTATTAACCACAGCAAACACTGCACTTTACCACATTTAATATTGATCTGTATTATCTATGATATCTGTTTGTTTTATAATATCTACATTTTGTCAACAAAAATGACATATACCTAGCAGACTTCTAAAAGTAATTAGCATTCATAATAATATTGAGACTATATAACCCCAAAGAAAAATTACATGTATGTGCAAAAATGTATGTACTGAAACATAAGCATGGGGTAGAGAAGCCAGTTTAACTAAAAAAATCTGGGTTTTAATTTGTTTTTCTTAACTAATCTTGCCTTTTTATAAAGCAAGACAAACGCCAGTACTGGTGAATTACTTTGCTCACTTGAAGGCCTGAACTTTAAATTTCTATGTTTCTTAATTAAAAATTAACCATTATAAAGGTGCCAAATTGAAATTATATAGATGTTAAAAAGTAGCAGTTTACAATATGATTAAAGTCAAGTTCCATAAAGATTCACAACTAAACACACATATCCTCTATAAATAGTTAAGTGCATAAATTTCAACAAGCAAAACCAAATCTTCCATAATAATCACAACCATTTTGAAATGCTAAGGTATAGAGGGTTTTAATTTTTAAAAAATAAAATTAACAAAAAACTTTTTAATTTTTAACTCAAAATATATTTTTTCCCCCGTGTCTTCATAAAGGCTGATCCTGCAATCTCTTGTTAAGTCCAAATTTACAAGTCCAGTAATCATATTTTCCTTACTTAAACACTTCTACAGAAACTATGAATAAACTGTTTTTTTGCTGTCTGCCTTGCAGCAAGATGCAGTCCTAAAACACATCTATGAGTGGCATAGCACTACTATCATTCTGACACATTTTCCAATCACTTTGTCTGACAAAAACACTTGGTTCTTGAAAAAACTTGGAAATTGAGTGGTTTTCAGTCCTTTTTTCCAGGAGCTCAACTTCAAGTCCTTTGAGGTACTCATGGAGTAGTGAAAAACAATCCAAACCCCACCCTTATCAGGGGTAACTGGAATAAAAAATAAACGCACTGTTTTTTTCCCCATAGATAAAAGCTGTCTGGCTTTGCATATGCTTGCTGGCCTTAAATTTAAGCTAGCTCCTCTTGCGGAACAAGGTGATTTTCTGGGCCTGTCCTATAGCTTTTCTTTTCACTCTTACCAGAGGTTCTGCTCCTCCAAGATCTTCAAGCACTAGCCTCCTTCATCAAGCTCCATGTGGTCCGCCTACCTAGCAAGCACTGCAGTTCCCCACAGAAAACATCTAGACCTATTCTACTACTATGTGGTCCGCTAATAAAGACGACGTCAAACCCTTTCCTAGGTGGTCAATTTTGTGGGGAAGCACAAAGCAGTTGCTACTCTTCTAAGGAGAGGTAGCTGCCTTGATAAAAACATCCCCATGTAGAACCTTTAAAGTAAAAGAACACTTTTATAAATAGCCTACTGCTTCAAAAACACACAGAACAATTATTGCTTGAGAAGTTACTTTCAAAATTTACCACGTACAGTAGAACAGGAGAAAGGGTACAGAAATCAGAGGGCACCAGAGATTTCTGCCTCAAGCTTCCTTAGTAAGTGACCCCATAACAACAAAAAGAACTTTCAACGGGCACTTTCTAGATTGTCCTAGATTGTCCTATGAGTAACAATTTTTATTAAAGTTATAAACCTCTGGAAACAGAAGTTAATAATGGAATCTTAAGCACATGGTGAATCTCATGGTAAATCTCATTGCTAGGCAACAGGAAAAATACTCTGTTAACACATAGTGCAATTAGATTATAATGCTTTACTTAATTTATGGCACTGAAACCATCTTATTTCATATATTTTCTTCAAAATCTTGGACTGAAACAAAAAAGAAATGAGTTGTCTTTATCAAATGAATTGTACTTCATTATAATACTTATAAATCTGAGCACAGAAAAACGGAGAAGGTACACCATCCCAGCAGCAGTGGAGAGGATGTGTTGCTGCTGTGCAGAGTAGAACAGAAGACAGGTTTTTGTCACACCAGTTCAGAAAGGCAACAGTGAAGATGTCTAGGTGTGCAAGTGTTGAACGTATGTGAGAACTACCCTCCACACACCTCTCTGAGTTATGCCACTGCTGTGGCACTGAACTAGTGGAAGTCAGATAGCAAACCAGATTGGAAAATCGCTCCTCATTAAAACTAACCTTAGGTTTTACTTTGGATTTTGGATGTAGTGGAATAGTTATCCTTACAATTTTATTCTCTTCATTTTCATTTGTAATTCAGGGTGAGAATGGAGAGCTGCACCACAGTGACATTGCTATAATTGCTGAAAAGAACTGAGCTAGTGTTTTTGCCTAGTAGTGAACAGTGTCCTCTAAACATATGGACTTGCTCAGGCTTAGGTTGAGGAATTCTGTATCTCATCCCATTTCGCTCTGTAGGCTTCCTCTTATTCTCTTCTGTTCTGCAGAAGTAGATAACGAACACTGTGGAGTTCAGTTGCTCCTCCATTACCCTCCCACAAGCAGTATGACAGTCTTTATTAAACAAATTATTGAAGGTAATTTGGAAGGTATAACAGTTTGTTATAGAAGTGTACACGTTATTTTCTGGGAGAAAATATGCCAGGTCTGTTATTAAATTTCAGCAAAGGAGGAAAAAAGGGAGGAGAGACATTTTCAATTAAATTTAGAATTGGAACATATAATCAGAGGAGTGGCTTTCTGAAATCTACTATCGCCACTCATTCAACATTATTAAAATGGGACGTATAATCAGGCTGTGATATAAAACATTAATTTGAATGCAAATCCTGTTTATATGCAACAATTTACCAAATCAGGACCACTAGTCCTCATGTTCTCAATCAGTTCAGAGAAGTGTGTCTGTATGCAAATGCGGTTGCATACAAGTAAATGAGCTCAGATTAACAGCACATTACAGTAAACGAGTTCCCTTTGCAAGCAATAAGCGGACAGCGGTTACAAAAGCCTGCCTTGTAGCATCTGAAATCTGTCAGCACCTTTGCATGTACAGAAGTGTTAATATCTTTGCCCCTCTAATATATACAGTGTGTAAAACATTTCAAACCATAGAAATGTAATTGCACTTTCCTTAAGTATAGCATTCATCTTTTTTTAAACAGGTTTAACTTGACATTTATTGTTAAGCAATGTAATTAAGTGCCATGTGCTTCTGTGTATTTTCCCTTGCTCAGAAACACCATGAATGCTTCTATGTAAATTACTTTAATCAATCACTCTGTTTATGTGACGATTCATAATCAAAATACCAGATATGCATTTTGAGTAAGGGTTCCAAAGAGCAAGTTAAACCCGAGGTAGAGCAGAGAGATGCAGATGGCATTTCTGCTGCGGAATGAAGCCTGAGCATCCTCTGTGCATGAGGCAGAAATGACAGAACATTAGCGCAGAAGAGGGATTGCTACTTGTGGTTTTGAAATAATCCTGGTGTTTGGTAAATAACAGAAGATATTATTTATTTGTTCTTATTAAGAGGAATACATGCAGAGTTTCAATCAAGCAGCCCTGCAGGTGCAGACTTGGCAGCAGCCAGCCAAGCTCTGAACACCAGTATCAGAAAAGTACGAAGAGGCAGACTGCAGGCAGCTTAGGGTCTATCCCTGCCTGATCCCCTTTCTCCCCAACTACTTTGTCGTATATAGAGATGATTTAATATAGACAAACAGCTGAACAAAATAAAGGTAAGAAATTCTGTAGTTAAAAGAATATGTACATGTATATAACTGTTCCCATATATTTACATCTATCAGCGCAAGATAAAACAAATATTTAAAAAGATTTCCTTGAAGAATTACTTAAAGATTCTGCTTATACATACTGTCCTGGTTTAACAGACAGACATCAGGAACAAGTAAGTAGTTTCATGATGTAAAAAACCCACACAATTTAGGAATAGAATAATGAAACATGGCATTTTAATTAAAAAGATGTTTTTATTTATTCTCACAAATATTTGATAAAGAAAGGAGACATTCCCCAGACATAAACTGGAAGGTCTTTAGTGCCTATGGAAACATTCTCTGTGGTAGTGAAATAACTACTTATACCATAGCAGAATATTCCATAGGGCTTAATACAACTCGATACTTTCTGAACAAAGATGACTGCCCCTTTGACTTGTCTTCTGATGCCTAACCAATCTCAAAGACTTGCACTCTAACATCATGAAAAACAGATGCACTGCAATGGTTCAAATTCCCTCTAAAGTATTTCTGAGCTGCCCGTTATGCCAAGTTCAGAGAGAAATCGAGGTGACACTAAGAAGAGTTTGCTCCAAAGATTTCCATAAAGAGAAGGAAATTCTCCTATTCTTTCTCAATAGACTAAGAGTAACTTTTAGGAGTCCCTAAGCAGGAAGCCAGAGTCCTGTTCAAGTCAACCACCAAGAGAAACTGGCCACCTCCTCCTCCTCCCTGATGACTTTTAATAATGTTAAGAACTGAAGACAAATGCAGTAGCCTGAAGTTTCTGTCACCTTTGTCTATATAACCTAAAAAACTAAACAACTCCCAGAAGACGATCATAAAGAGGTTATTCTCTATGGGGCATTCCAGGAGACTGAGGGAAGGCCCTCAACGCCGGGCTCCTACTCAACTTCAGAAAGCCCAGTCAATGCCATGGCAGCCTGAAGGGAAAATGGCACACAGCTGTGGGGCAGCCCGGCACGGCCGTGAGAGTGTGGGGACAGTCTCCGGGGACGACTGAAAAGGAACGCTTTTGTGCATGCCCACCACAACTGATGGAGACCGTATTAGCGCTACTGCCTATAAATGACTCTTCCACTGGGTTCGAATTGTTACTACAAAGAGCACGCATGAGCTGAGATTCCCATTTCTCAGGGGCTCAAAGCACTTGTTCTCTAAAAGACGACACTTTGAGAAGCAAACTTTTATTACGTAGTCAGTCTCGAGGTTGATCATTGATCTGCTGCTCTCTACCCTTCACCCACAAACAGTCTGTACTACACAATTTGCAGAAACATTTCTTCAGAAATACATCTCTCTTCCTGTTCTATGATACAGAACTGTCTGTAGTTCAGCTGCTGAATGACTGGAAAAGAAATATGGAACTAGGCGAGTTTCTATTCTTATGCCATTTAGTAATAAAATTAAGCACAAAACTAAAGTAATATAAATGTAAACAAATCAGAAGAAAGTAGGCTAGCATCACACCATTTTAATAAACTAAACATCAGGTTGATGCAGGTACATTAAGCACATCATCTAAACCATAAATTGTCTTTGAGCTCTCCCTACTAATACACAAAGGCATCAGCATTGTTTAGCTACCAAATCCAAAGCCAACAACACATTTCTAAGGCACTATTATCAGGACCCAATTTAAGCTCATATAATTTATATATGCTGTCTGATTCAGATTTTCCCTACAATAACAACAGAAGGAAATATTACAAATGTTGGCAACAAATATCAAAAGGGAGAAGCTTATTAAGCCCACCCCCATATGTATTTTAGCCAATATTTCTGTAATGATGTTTAAAGCTGACATATAGTTTAAGACTGAATGCTTAAGCTATGCCATGGAAAGCAACATCCTTAATTCTCTTCACAAGTCATTTAACTTCTTTAAACTTCAATTCATATTCTGGTACAATGAGAAAATTAATACATTCCTTATTGGGGTACCAACAAACTAATCTAAGCATCATTTCATGTGCATCATTGAGACATTGATTTTAACTCAGAGCTTAAACTAAAAATCATTAAAAAGGTCAGAAAATTCTGTTTCTTAAGTACAATGTATAATGCTCTTCTTAAAGACTTCTACAGAGGACACTCTAAGGCTTTCAGAAAAAGGATTACAGAACAAAATAACATGATAGATGTAATTCAAGTCACTTAAGATGCTGCTGAAGAAAACCCTCCAATATTATCATAAACTGTGCAACAAAAAAACTGGAATAGAATCAATTAGATGTAGATCGCTGAACTGTGGCCAAAAGACAGTAAATCTCAATATGGGACTGTTTTTTGTCTGGTGAGATGTTATCAGATCTCAAGAGTAAGTAGCCTTGAGGTAAACATTAATTTTCAATAATGAAATGTTGTTGTTTTTTTTTTTAAATAACCTGTTTTTCACAAATATGGACAAAACTCCATCCTCCAAACTTTCTGTACTTAAAATTCACAAGCATACCCTCCCCAGTCACTGAATTCAAAATAGTCTATCCTTGCTAACGAAACCTGCATTGCAGAGTCTGCTTGAATTACCTTGGAGCACAACAATCAATACACCCAACAAGAAACTAGGAGTCACAACACGGCTGCACAAAATACAGAACCTTTCAATCCCACAGAAAGATTCAGGAAGATGACAGAGTGTGAAAAAAGAGCATGAGAACACGTGCGAGAGCAAGCAGAGCAGATCACTGACTTGCTGGGATTCTTCACCATGGGACTGTGACTGTGATGTTGGTATACATTCTCTGTTAAAAGACCTGCCTTTAGGTCAGAAAGGAGCAAGAACTGCATATAGGTTGTCCTTACGAAGAGTGCAACACAGTGCATTAAAGACACAGACAAGACATAAAAATAAAAATAAATACAACTTGAAAATTGTACATATATTGCAGTTGCACACATAACATTCCCACAATTTAAAGATGTGCTGAAGGTCTTGTTCCTAGAGTAACAAGAGCATTTACTGTAAATTAGACAACATATAATCTGTGAAAGCATCACATATAGATTGCCAAAATAATTGCTGTGCTCACAGAATCATGCTTTTCCATCCACCAGTGCCCTCCGTTATGTATCTGCAACAATAAATTAAAAGTGTTACTTGTATTCTAAACCTAATTAAAATAATTTGCTGAAGTGCTGATACCATGAATTTCAGGGACATTCAGCGACTACTGGCAAGGAAGGGACAGTCTTCATATTTTCATTTGCTTCCTTGATTTTTATTTAGTTCCAGTTCTTACTTCATGTTTTTTTATACAGAAAAAAAACCTGTTTACATCTGGCAGAAAAAGTACTTAAAATGGGCACCCACTTCAGTTGCATAATAAAAGAGCTGTATTCCAAAGGCATCATTCTGCTGGGAGAACATATTCCTTCTTTTAAAAGATACTGTTGATGGAGCAAAACACTGTAAGAGGAGAAACAGCTATTGCAGCTTCATAAATAGTATAGAAAAGTGGGTTTTTTTCTTTGTTAGGGAGGGGAAAAAAACCGCACAGACACTAATCTCTGGTACCTTAAGCACAATTACTTTACGGTTGTGTCAATCACTTGGTATGTGAGAAACAATCACTTTCTTCAAAGAATACTGGTACAAAAACTGCTGCTATTCTTAGATATCTACAGTTATTTTCTGGGAGCAAAAGAGATATGGGAGGATGGTGTGAGTGAAGGATCAGTCCGTCAGCTTCCAATAGTCAGAATGCAAGTTGAATTATTAAAAAACAACTCTGTGCAATCAGTTTAACATATATGAATTAAATATTAAATTTAAAAAGCTGTTTATATAGTTATATTCATAGTTTATTTACTAAGTAAAATTAGTGTGTAATGCTAAACAATGTATCGATGTTTAGGGGTGGGAAGGTTCCACCTTTGTTTTGATCAAAAAGATGAAAAAGAAATGCTAAAAAACGACATAAAAAAATGCCTAAATGAGCAGCTTTGGTGAGCTCCACCTACACATTCAGAAGCAACCCTAAAAATTCTCCTAAAGATCTTGACCGCTCAGGACAGGAAATACTAAAATCTCCACTGAGCACCAAGTTTCAACCAGAAGCCCATTTGGGATCCATTAATTACACACACATTTGTGAGAAAGGAGCAAGACTTGCAGGCCCAATCTAGCAGCAGTGCTCTAAACGTGCCTGCCAGTGTAACTCCGAATCCAGCACAAAGCTGAGCACTCGTGGCCATTAAGAAAAAAAAACCAAACAACAAAACCACAAAAAACCCCAAAGCCTATGGTTCATCTGTTATAATTACAGCCGTTTAATATCGTAATTAGACATATGAGAGAACCTACCCATGAATTGGAAGATGTGAGTTTCAATTTCTCAGGCAGATGGCACTTACCTGGGCCAATGTACAACCAAGAATGCAAAAGCCATAGAACAACCAGAATCCTATATAAAGCCAGTAGCTGGGGTATTAACCTGGAAAGCTGAGACTTCGGATTAACTAAATTTCCTGCATAGCACTGGTTGCACTCCCCCTTCACACGTCTAGTCCCGGCCCCAGGAATCTCGCAGATTTGGCTGTAGAGCAGAAGGGTTTGACTGCTGTATGCGATTGCAGGGCGCTCTCCTGGGAAGTGGGAAATCTAAGCTTAAATGCTAAACTGAGAAAGTAACTGAACTCGCAGCTCCCATGTCCTGGCTGAATGGTTATGGAAACTTCCCAGGCTGTCATTATGAACAGAGAATAAGCCTGTCGAGTTAAACCGAAAGAAAGGTCTTGGCACCTAACAGAATATATTCGATTTTGGCTCTAAATCTGAGCTCCGCAGAGCTGTGCGATACAGGCTACAATTAGATGCCAAAATCCAGGACAGAGACAGAAAGTGAGACACATCCCACAGGCCTTTCCTAATAGCCCTCTTGCTCAACTTCTTCGGTACTGTTCATTTCCAGCCAGTGAACCTACCAACTTGGACTTACACCATGAATTTCCACTTATTCCACACCAAGCTCTAAACTTCAGCACTCTAAGATACCGCACCTATTCTGATAAGGCACTGCCAAAGAGCCAGAAGGTACCTCCAGGAGGGCAAAGTAACCTCCCAGTACCACTGGGAATGAGAAGTGATATATTCCCACCACCTCAGGTACGCAGTGGCTCCAAGCCAGGCTTTGGTTTAACTTTCCACCTATTCAGCACTGCAACATTCAGCACAGCAATACCCATGTCCCTTTTTTGCATCTAATCTACAGCAGCTAGAAAGAAAGAATAGACTCCTTTACTAGAAAATAGGAAAAAGTGGAAGAGTGGCATTAGGTGTCTACTATTTTTTGAAAAGTCTCATGGAAATAATGGAAGCTTCATTTAGAAAAGAAAACAAATAGTGCCTTCTCTTTTCTGGTTCTTCTACCACCAGTATTCCTGTTTAGCAAGCACTTCAGAACACGCTTAAATCGCCACCTTTTTCCAAGAATGAAGCTGGATGCCATTTAAGCACAAAGTTCTGAACTTTGTTGCAGAGAAACCTTAAACCTCAAAACAGCTTCCTTTAAAAGCTCATGGGGAGAAACAAGAAAAAGGGGGGAAAAAAGCTCAAAGACAGCAAAAAAATAAAAAAATCATTTCTAGCCCCAGCACAGCCATGTTGAGACACCACGAGCTCTCTGCCATTTCTGCCTGTCCAGTCAACAAGCCCAGAAGCCCAGCAGAACAGCTGCATGTTTTGCCTTTGGTTTGTTTTATGCAAAGGAGGGCGGACACATGCATACCTGCGTAATCTGTGCCAGAGATGAGAGCACTGGAAGCAGAGCAAAGAAAATACCCTCATAGCCTGTTCCCACAGCCGCGGTAGCTGCACAGTCATAACCATGACAGCTGAGGAACCAGGCCAACAAATGTTTGCTGTAAATACGTTCTCGCTATGTTGTTAGGCTTTTTTTTTTTTTCCTTTTTCTTAATCCTCAAAGACAGTTAAAATACATTTACAGCAAACGCTTGCAGTTCAGCAGTAAGTTGTTGGCTAATGTTTTTGTTTTCTTCTGACTTTCCTAACGCTCCTTTCTATGATTGTCAATTCCTTTCAAAGACCATAATCCCTTTTCATATTAGCTGCTAACGCAAGCCAATAAAGCTACAGGGATCCGTATAGATCCTGCTTCCTTCATTAAGACAAGAAAGGCAACAGAACAGGTTTTGTAGCTTCAGCCGGAAACAAAAAGAAAGAAGGAAGCCCATATGTGTTCAATCATTCCCGTCCCAAAACATACAGAAGCACTGGAGTCAAAGGGATATATTGCACTCGGGTGACGGTAGGAATACTCTTAATGCCGGAGGGAGTCAACCTGGGGGGCAGAGGGGTGGAAAGACAGAGCCTCCTGTGCTTTCGGCTGCAGTACATCCCTGGATCTATGTTTAGCTTCTAATCTCCAGGAAGTACAATCATTTCCCTTAAATATGTACATACTGATTGGGACTGGTTAAGGCAGCTCTCTCTGGACAGACGGGACCTTCCAAGGTGATTATTAGCATTTGAGCAAATTAGTGATGATTATACAAATTTCCGTAGCAGGCTTTTCTAAACATCAACATCACAACTAAAGCACGGTGTAGAAATTAGCGTCAAGATTTCCACTGATTTCACTGGGCTCTGGAAGAGAAATTAGTTTACACATCCTTCAGTCTTAGCAAAATAAGTGTAACAAAAAATCAGCATAAACATTTTTTAAAACAAATTCTTTTATAAGGCATGAGCGGGTCATCAGTTTATCTCGCCCTTGAAGCAGCTCCCTTAGTTTCAGCGATAAAATGAGTCATGCCAATTGACCTTACTTGCTTTAAATGAAAGGTTATTAGAGATTTAAGTAAAAAATCTCACAAGCATTCAGAGTTATTGTTTACTGTCTGCCAGCTGGTGATGCAGTCTTAGTACCATACGAAAGTGCAGTCTTAGCACTGCAAAGTTTAGCTACTATTTATTATTGAGTGTTGTTCCCCATTTCAAAATATCTCAATAGCAGATCGTGACATTTCTAAATAGAATAAAGACATAATATCAATGATCTTATGTGTAGGGATGCAATGTCTGGATCTTTTCATTTTCGTACTTTGGATCACAAAAAAATAGAAAAGCATCCCAACTCCCTAAAGATGCAACTGCTCTTACTGTTCTAAAGAACAGTGATATCTCAACTTTCTTTTTTTTTCCCCCAAACTGTAAAGTAGTAGACTAACAATCTCTATGCCCACCTCAGGCTAAGATAACTCAAAACAGAAAAACAGAAGAGGTATTTTGTAATTGCTGAAATAGTGGCAAATTTTTCACTGTAGTGACACCTGGTGAGACTACTATATTTTAGAATTATGCACTGCAAAGTATAAACACATCCTTGTAGTTTATAATATAAGCACAGCTTTGTTTAGTTTTATGAAATGTAAACTGTAAATATACTGCTACAGACTATCTGCCTCAATTCCTCAATTACTTGCAGATTGGATAAATACATGAATATTGTGAAACACAAGTCAATTTTGAAATTAACAAAAATTCTCAATTGGAAGATGCAGCACACAAAATACAGAAAGAGGAAAAAAATATTAATCTGCATTTAGCATATACACTTTAGGTACATCTACTCTATTGATAAACAGATGAGTGTGCACAGACTCTTAAATGTGTATGAAAAGGCAAAAAGATGATAAAAGTTTGGAAAAAAGTACTAACAGCTATTCATGTTTCTGACCATCTTTGCAACAATTTCCCATTGTATCATCTCACTTTTTTTCCCCATCTTGAAAATTTACTGCTGTAATGCAAGTTAAATGCCTTCAGTGGTAATCTCTTGATGGAGTGCCCTTCCTATACCAAAAAGCGTTAAAAATAAAATCCACACTCAAAAAAAAAAAATCTTCTGGCTTCACTGCAGTGCTTTTTCTTCACTTGCTCTTTACATTTACAATAAGAATAATTTTCATCATTGACTCACTATTACTATTCTGGGGACCCTTTCAATCCATTCAAAATATAGCTGCAAAAAACTGCAAAAAATAAAAATAAAAATCAGAGCCATCAACTTGTTATTGTCATCTTCCTCCTGACCCAATATGTGTCATTCTCTGCTAAATCCCCTTTCACTGCTCCCTCTCATCTACCAATACACTAATTTCATACTGATGAGACACAGTTTTTTGCCCACACTAATAATAACTTCATCTTTGAGCAAGCCCCGCCATGACATTTACCATATAGAGTGATGAAACACAGCAAACTTGGAACTTTATGCCAATTTGCTTAAGCCATGGATCTGAAGGATAAGAAGTTTTTGCTACCCTTAAAATCCAAGGCTTGCACCTGTTCTCCTAAAACAGTGCCAAAGAGTATGAAGGTAAATCCAGGAGAAGTAAGTAACCCCTCAGAATGAGAAATGATGTTTTCCCATCACCCCAGGTACGCAGTGGCTCCAGCCCAGGCTTTAGTTTGGCTTTCCATTCCTGCCAGCAGGGCACTTACATCTCAGGCACTGCAATGTTCAGCACAGCAGTACCCATGTCCCTTTTTGCATCTAGCCTACAGCAGCTACAAAGAAAAAACAGAGTTCTTTATTAGTGGAAAAGAATAGAAGTTGCACTAAGGGGTCTACTGTAGTCCGTATTTTGAAATTTTTCATGTAAATAAGTACCACCAGTATTCCTGTTTAGCAAACACTTAAAAACAAGTTAGTCTCCAAATCCATGTCTCCAGAATCCACTCCTGAACTCATTCCTGCTTGCCCTTCTTCAACCTTTACTCCTAAAAAAATTTGGACATAAAAGATTTATTCTACATGTGTAACTTATTTTAAGATGTCTTTTGCTGCCATCTTTGGATTTTTCTTTGTCCAATTCAGACTGTAAAATACTTAAGGCTGACACTGATAGCAAGATTTAAAAAAAAAAAAGAAAAAGAAAAATTCAACCTATGGTTCTACAGAGGAGGGCCAGATGCCTTAGATTGAGTTTCACAAAGGTACACATCCTAGGCAGTAAACTGCTAAAGCTAAAGCAAAGAACTGCCATAAGTCTCCAGCACAAACTTCTTTATGGCATTGCTACTTAATTCTAAGATGCCCGAGAGCACATCAACACACATAACCCTAGAATCCCCATTTTTAAATCTCTCCTAGATCAAGGTACTTCTATCAAAACAAGAGGTATGACAGGAAAAAATATATATATTTCTCTATTTTTTTATTTCATCGTTCATATTAAGGATGCTTACTCAAGCACTAAGGCTTATTTGGGTTCGACTTTTATGTCTCTGCCTACAGGGATCTGGTCAGCACCTCTGACGTCTAAAGAGACTGGCCAAATGACTGGAAATGCTATTGAGGAAAGGATGCTCTCAGTCATTATGATGAAACTCGCTCATTTGATAGCAAGACTTAATTGTATATTCATTTGAGCAAGGGAGATGAGCTAGCATGACTGTCTAGCTTAGTGATTAGGGCACTCATATTAGAGAGGCAGCTGCATTTCAGTTTAGGTTTCGACTGAGCGCTCTAACCAGTGATCTCTGTGAAAGGCAGAACAATTGTCTCCTCTTTGAGATGTAGGCTTTAATGGAGTTATATACCAATCGTCAAACAGGCGATGGAATGCAAATTTTAGAACTAATCCCAGATTCACAGAACAACTCAGGTTTGAAGGGACATTAGGAGGTGATCTGCCTGGTCCATCTTGCTGCTCAAAGCAGGACCAACTTAGAGCAGGTTACTCAGAATCTTGCCCAGCTGAGTTCTGAGTATCTTCCAAAAAGAGAGATTCTAAAATCTCTTCGGGCAAGCTGTTCTGATGCGTGATTGCTTTCACTGTAAAACAACAAACAAACCAACCCACCAACCCTTCAGATTTCTTATTATATAGTGCAACTTGCATTCATTACCTCTTGTGCTATCACTGTGCATATCCAGGAAGCATCTACTTTCACCTTCTCTGTACATATCCATTAGGTAGTTGAAGACAGCAGTTCATATCTCCTTTTAACCGTCTCAAAACCAAAAAAAACCCCAGCTTTCTCAGTGTCTCTTCACATATTACATGCTTCATCCCCCTTATCACCCTGATGGTTCTTTGCTGGAGAATATATATGCAAGGTAGCATGTACCATCAGAAGTTAAGCAATTGTGCCTGTATCTGCAAAAGACATTTAGGCTCTGATAAGTATCAGTTGTGGTGAATGCCAGCGATACATTTACAATCATCTTAGGCATTCTTAACAGATTTTCATAGAATCATAGAATGGTTTAGGTTGGAAAGGATCTTGAAGATCATAGAGTTCCAACCCGCCTGCCATAGGCAGGGACACCTCCCACTAGACCAGGTTGCCCAAGGTCACGTCCAGCCTGGCCTTGAACACCTCCAGGGATGGGGCCTCAACAACCTCTCTGGGCAACCTGTTCCAGTGCCTTACCACCCTTAAAGTGAAAAACTTCTTCCTAATGTTCAATCTAAACCTGCCCTCTTCCAGTTTGAAGCCATTCCCCCTCATCCTATCACTACATGCCCTAGTAAAAAGTCCTTCCCCAGCTCACACACACATACTTTGGGAACCTGAAACACAAAATGTATTGTGCTCAGTAGAAAAAAAAAATGTATAATAAATTTATTTCATAAATATGAAAAAGTATCAAAGGAAGAAGTTTAGATTTACTTGGATGTTGTAAATACTAGTCAGTATTTCTGTGCATCTCTCAAGAAGTGGTAACTTATTACAGTGCTGAACACTGTATAAACACAGAATGAAATTTCCATGATGTCAAAAATGTAAGGCAAAAGACAGTATGTGGACACAAACAGAAGCCAAAGGGCAACTCTTAGTAAACCAAACTAATCAATCAGGCAGATAGGTCAGCATGTAGTACCTTACTACCTTACTGCCAAGGTTCTTGTCGTGTATTGCTTCCAAACCAAATACACATAATTCCTTCTAATTTGGAATGCTTTCCTCTAGTTTCTCCATTGTTCTGTTTGTAAGAAATCTATTTATACACACTGGCAAACAAGACAGTACAAAACTGTGAAAATTTATATGCTGAAGAATTTCTGAGATTTAACACAGCATGTTATAAATACACAATAAACAAGATCGGACTGATGTCTACAGACACCATATACAGAACATTCTGCTGTGTAGAACATGCACAGCAAAACAGTCAATGGCAGACCTCACAACCCACAGTCTGCTCAATATTTCAAAGACAATTTATCCATCTGCCTGCATCTTCACTATTCCCAATAACTTATGATACTCTACAACTACTCGTGTACAATAACTAAGCATCAGAGAATTATGCTACAAAAAAGGTTTGAGTACATACATGCATATTCACACATACACACTCTACTATATAAATACTACCACCATTACCTGTGGGAAGTGCTGGTTTCAAAGCAGTTCTTAGTAGAAGACAGCTTCAGAAGGAAAGTAGCACACAAAATCTCCATCTATAGCCGAACTTTCAAAATTATGTACAATTGTGATAACCGCATAAACTGAGTTAAAGTTTTTTTAAAGGACAAGACTGCGTCATCAGACTACAGCCCTATTAAGCTTTGGGTTGAGCTAATAAAATAATTATGATCATTCTTCTGCTGAATTTGTGGTTTTCAACATGAATCTACAGGGTAAAATGCCTATCCATGCTTCAAAGCGCAAGGCCCCATTTCCTTTTGCTCACGTGCAACTGCTCTGCATTAGAAGTTTTATATAATTTGCTGTCTATTAACTTCCCTGTATTCTTTCCTTTCCAATTATATCCCTCCCAGTGAAACTTTGTTTTATTTTACTTTTCTTTCAATACACACTTTTTATAAAACAGAGGCACTAAAGCGGTGCTAAAAGAAGCAGCAAGAAAGAGATGAAGGAATTACAATTAGATAATAAGAGTAGTATTTTAGGGACTCATTAGAATTGAGCCACTCCACTTCATCGTCTTTCTGGGAAAATGTATTCATCCTTATCAGGTACATCTAAGGAACCTTCAGAGCTCACAATACCTAACAGCGCTGAGGCTCTCCTTTATAGCCGTACTATACCAAGGATGCTGCCAATGCACAAAATGTTCTTGCTACTCTAGAGAAGCATGATAAGGAAGAAATAAGAGAGTCGTGCCATGTAAGATCTGACTAGCCTACAAAAACATAGGTTAAAATGTCATGTCAGGGTAAGAAATCCTGTTAAGGATGTTAATCAACCAGAGATCCCTGCCTTGAAAAGAGAGCAGATTTTTGGGCTAGTTCCAAGGGGACTGCCTGCACTTAACAGAATTGCTGACATCTATAATCCATGTTGTATAGTAACACTGGCTTCTAATAGTGATACAACTTTATCTACTGATATGACAAAGTGTCCTGGTTTCAGCTGGAACAGAGTTAATTTTCTTTCTAGTGGCTACTGCGTTTCAGATTTGGTATGAAAGGAATGTCGATAATGCATATTGGTTTAGTTGTCGTTTATATTTTTCAAGGACTATTTTCAGCTTCCCATAGAAGCTGAGAAGGAGACTAAACAGAACCATGGAATGGCCGATGGAATATTCCGTACCACAGACCTCATGCTCAGTATATTGATGGGGGCGGAGGGGAATCCACAATCACTCCTCGGGGCAGTGCCAACTCACCAGACAGTAAGAGTGACTTTAGTCATTATTATTATTATTATTTTCCTTTTCTGTTATTGTTTCTATTAAACCATCTTTATTTCAACCCACGAGGTCTTCTTCCTTTCTCTTTTCCCCCCTTTTTTCCCCTCTTCTCTCTGCCCTTCTGAGGAAAGGTGGAGAACTGTGCGAGCAGCTCCGTGGTCCCAGCTGCCGGCTGGGGTTAAACCACAACACAAAGATACAAGGAGAACACTACATGCTGAAATATGCATTTGTATTTTACCTGTAGTCCCATTTTTTATTTGATTTTTTTAATATAAATGCTGATTTTTCCACTGCATATTGATTTTTTTCCTTCTCTGCCAGTATTTCAACTTGATAATGCATGTAGAATAAGATAAAGAATTCAAGATCACAGAAACGAACACTTACTATCCTTCATATTAAAAGTTTTACTAATTACTCCCTAAACAACAAAACCCCTCCATTTGTATTGCTGCTATGACTATAGCAGCTATTAAACTGGCAGCCAACACAGTGCCGCTTCCTCTCCCCCAGCCTTTTGCCAGAACAATTGCCACAATACACTGCAGGACGTACAGCAGCCGGTCATGCTGCTCCTGGGTCAGTTCAGGGTTGTGCCTGCACCTTTCTAATTGCTCCTTTGCCATTGAGCTGTCAAGATGCCCTCAGACAGAAGTGAGAATGGTGCTAGAAAACTTACCATACAGATGTATGGGACAGTGGTGATGACCATATGAAATCCTTTTTTGCAAATGCAGTTTAAACTAGCGAACAAGTTTTGCTTGCCCTTTTTTTTTTTAAATAATCTTTACATTTCTAAGGTTCTTAGCTGTCAACTCAATACTTACTTGAGCAGAGCTTTTCAGACACATTACTGTTCAAGTAAAGGCTTCAGGTAACTCTCAAAAAAATTCGTATCTCTACTGTACTTAGCCTAAAGGTTAATCAGAAGTCACTCCCACAGCAAATACACCAAGATGATGCATTTTGAGGGAGCTTGTTTAATCTGAACCAAGTACCATAGCACTGAGTCAAGACACACAGAGTAAATGAACAAGTGCTGAATGAGACTATACAAAAGAGTAGGCAGCTCCTGAAGTGTATGTTAAGTGAAAACTGAATAGAAAAAGCCCAGTGCTACAGATGACACGGGGAAACTATCAAAACGTCCTTACCTGGGCTTTAACGGTATCTTCAGAGAAAAGAACTATCTTTAAAAAAACTCAAGTAAACAAAAAAATACACTCTTCTATCTCACCCACAGCAAGACTCAAGGGAAGTGTTAACAGAGGTGAGAGAGTTTTTACATTAAAATAACTGTGGCAGGGAAATGTGAAGAGTTAAAACCCAGATAGGAGAGAAAGAGCACCCTGTGGTGTAAATGAGCCTACAGAACATCTAATTATGTGAACAAAGAAGTCACTTCTCAGCCACAACAAAACTTTGGATAATTTCAAGGCACGTAAAATAGATATATATTTAATTGAAAGAGTTATTAATGTGTTTAGATGGAACCAAATATTCCATTACTGTTTATAATTCACTTTCACTACAGGTGAAAAATAATTTCCTTACGTATTTCTTGTTCTTTCAGTAACGAATCACCATCCCTTTCCTTCTTTTCTATTGAGCAATACTTTTATTAACAGTAGAACACATTATAAAATCAATGTGCTATATATTTTCATTTATATACTGATTTGATACACATACATCAACATCTATGTAATGTATCCAACACAGTATACTAAACTGTTAAATCTATTTTGTACTATACGGCACATTTCCTTCAGACTCTGTATAAGAAAAATGGTATGATGTGTTCCAGAAAACTGTCCTGCTCGTGAGATACGGATTACCAGAGAAACACCAAGCACTAATTTTGGTCTTCAATATTATTGCCTGTTATCTACCATACAACATACAAGAACAAAGGTAACTTCTCAGACTAGACATGTGGCAAAAGGAGATTCTGGATTTAAAAGGCGGTGTTTTATCTGAAAAGTAATGTACATCCTGGCCATATGCAAGTAGAACTGAAAAGAGACAAAAATGAGGTTAGACTCTGGACTGTGCTGAAAAGCCATTCATCCACCAAAGATGTAAAAGCAGAGAAGGACAATTACACACGTATTACAAAGAGTGAGGTTACATGCAGTAAGCATATAAGAAACCAGATAATATATATATTTAACAAATGTATTTTCCAAAGTAAGAATTGCAGACATTTAAATAAGTTGCAAGTGTAAGAGAAGCACTTAAATACTCATTACAGGCACAGATCAATTATAAGTTAATAAGTTAACGGGTTAACAAGTCGCCATTAATGAATATGGAAACTAGACCCTTCAATGCTTTATTGGAGTATCTGAAACATGATAAAACTCTGGAAAACAGATTTGTACATATGGAAAAAAACAAATGAGCAGCCAGTTATTTACAGAGTGAATGCATAGTCCTGATGATCTTAAAACAAACAAAAAAACCCCTCCACCATCTAACAATAAACACCATTATAAAATACCACCAGTGTTTTTAATGCAAAAGTCTGGTAACCTTTCTGTTTTCTATCTGGCTGACTCAATTATTTTAAGAACTTAGTATTTTATCAGCTTGTCTGAATGTACACAAGTTCCTTACATTTATATTATACTACAAAACTCGATTAGGGAGCTAACTTAGATGGTTTATATGTAGCTATAGAGGTAAAGCAGATATTGCTTGAGAACATGGTTTTTACAAAGTTGAATATAAGCAGAAGTATTTTACTCTTGCAAACTTTATCCTGTCAAACAAAAGATAATAGCTAAGACCAACCAGAACAGATAAAGAGAAAACAAGGAAAAATTTCAAAGCCCCCAACAGACCACAAAACTATTTCTACTATAAAATGGAATGATAGTCTATTTAAAAACATCACCACATGCTGTGGTCCTCTCTTGTTTAGGTGTCCAGCACTACAACACTACCAGTAGAACACTGGTTCTACAGTTAATCCCTTCTTAAGACTGACTAGTAACTACATCAGAAGGGAGATTACAGTTTTTAAAAACAAAATAGCATGCGTTAGTCTGGAAAAACCACCTGTGCATCAGATAGAACCTGCTGGTTCTCCCTGTCATCTGTAAGCTGCTTTCTTCAAAGGAGGAGATGCAAACAGCTTTTTCAAGCACACATTTAAGAACACCCTGGTCATCATGCATGTGGTAGACTGACCCTGGCTGGACGCCAGGTGCCCACCAAGCTGCTCTATCACTCCCTCAGCAGGACAGGAGGGGGGAAGAAAATAAGATGGAAAAAAACCTCATGGGTGAAGATAAAGGCAGTTTAATAAAGCAAAAGCAAAGGCTGCGCGTGGAAGCAAAGGCAAACAAAAGATTCATTCTCTACTTCCCATCAGCAGGTGATGTCCAGCCACTTCCCAGGAAGCAGGGCTTCAGTACGCATAGCAGTTGCTCCGGAAGACAAACATCATAGTAACAAATGCCCCCCCCCCCTCCTCCCACCTCCTTTCTCTTAGCTTTTATTTCAGACATCATACAGTACAGAATATCCCTTTGGTTACTCTGGGTCAGCTGTCCTGGCTGTGTCCCCTCCCAAAATCTTGCCCACCCCCAGCCTACTGGTGAGGGGGGAATGTTGGAGAGAGAGCATTGATGCTATGCTAGCACTGTTCAGCAGTAGCCAAAACACTGGTCTGTTATCAACACCTTTGTAGCTACCAATACAAAGCACAGCACTATGAGGGCTGCCATGGGGAAAATTAACTCCACCTCAGCCAGACCCAATGCAATACAGCAGCAAAATACTTGTGGGAAGAAGAACTTTAGCTGTAAAGCCTTCGTTTTTCAGAATTCAGGTTCCACTGTCAAGGAAATCCCCGATGCCCCAAGCATTAATGGACTTTCTCGTTCCTACAGTATTATCGGCCAGCATGCAACTGCTTCGTCGGTTGCTAGGGAGCAACAAGCTCATTACAAGGCATCATCTGCACCCTCCACAAGGATGCTGGCACGTGTTTCCCATCTGGGGATACCACCGACTGAAGTAATGGCACTGGAGTGCCTGCCAGTCCTCAGTCTCCCAGGGTGGAGTATGCCAATACAGCAGGTGCTAACTTTAGCTCTACCTTCAAGGTTTTAGGCTCCAGTCTTTGTGAGCCTGGCCAACACAATGCAACACACAAAGAGGTCAGAACAGCCTTCCACAGTTACTGGCATGGATTACCCCTTATTTTTAAAGCCAAATCTAGGCAAAGATGTTCTTCCCAAAATTTTGGCAGACACATGGCTTTTCTGACCAGGGCAACGATTGCCACTATTCTAAAGTCTGTGTTAGAGGAGAATTCAGAAAAAAATGGAAAAAGGCAGGAAAAAAAATATCTTTTCAGTCATTAAGGGAGCACAAGATTTGGAGGCATTTACAGAAGACACACAGAAACCTAGTGATCTCCAAGCTGTATACATTAAAACCCTGAAATGGATGTTAGTTGTGAACAATCTGGGTCACTTCAAAGTCTAAACATGCAACCTTAATGCATTTTTTCAGCTGTTTGTCTCATTAGCACTTCACAGATCTATTCACAATGAGAGGAAAAAAAAAATCTGTCAAGAAATAAAAAAGCCGCCCTGCTTCCATATGCCAGGAAATTTATTAACTAACAATCTATCTGCATTACACAGAGATGGTATCTAATGATTTTCATGTACCTGTCATATGTCAAATGCCATCCAAGAATTCTTAGTGCTGCTGAATTAACAAGCACATAAGGGAATACCGCTGTAGATATGCATAGATATCTATACATTCAAATCCTTAGGCAACTCCAAAATGCCTTTTTTTTTAACAATCACATAAAGAAACAAAAAGGAATGACAAGGAATGCAAATTGGGGTGATTCACTCATCAAATGCATGGAAAAACAGCTCTATTTGAAGGGAATAGGTAAATGCAAAAAGCGTCAAGTTTCCTTCTTAACTGAAGTTAAGATTAAATTTTTAAAAATTGAAGACCAAGATATAAAAAACGTTCAACGCTAATATATGAAATAATGTCATGGGCACTCATGTATCAGTTAAATGCATTTTAAAATAACCAATTAGTTTGAAACACAAATATGTACCTAACTCCTTACCTGTCTCAACAATTTCTCAACAGCTGACATTACCATGAGCCCTCTCCACACAACCGGGGCAGTCTCTTCTATCAAGAAACCCATAGACATGCTGAAACAACAAAGCAAAAACTTAAAACTTTCCAGCACAATAACAAGTACATCTGTAAAGAAGCTTGATTTAAATTAAAACATATGCTCACCATGCGATTCCATAGTTCTTAAGGGGCCTCATTAGATTTTCTAAAATAAAAACAAACAAGGGTTTCTTTTTTGTGGGGGGGAGTTGGTTTTGGGGTTTGTTTTTCTTTTCTTTTTTTTTTAAGAAATAAGCTTACACAATTGTTTTCCTCTTAAGAGCAACTTTCCGTCTCTGTTCAAAGCATTTGTCTACTTTTCCCCCCATTCCTTCAATATATGTATACCTTGATCTATTCTATATATGTATACCTTCATCTATTCTACCCAAGAACCTGGCCCCACTTTTTCTTAGGTTGTTACGTTTTACTGATATCATTCATCTTTTGCCAGAATAACAATGCATTTGCCCTTAATA
Organism: Anarhynchus alexandrinus; assembly: GCA_008711295.1. Classification (NCBI taxonomy): domain Eukaryota; kingdom Metazoa; phylum Chordata; class Aves; order Charadriiformes; family Charadriidae; genus Anarhynchus; species Anarhynchus alexandrinus. Next base: position 7,173,978 of record VUYV01000001.1, read on the forward strand.
TAATGTCACTTTGTGCTGCTGAAACCAAGACTTCATCTATTTGTATGAAATCCCCACGCCGCAAGGCATAATTCCCCTATTAGGCAGCCGCCTACTTCTGCAATACTTCGCTAAACGCAGTCATTTATATCAGAACAAAATCAAAGTCCTACAACACGATGGGATTTTAATTTTTTTTTTAAAACTACGCTATTCACTAATCTCATGAATTAGAGAATTGTTCCCATTAATACACCAATGTTTTGGGGAATTCTTCTCCTTGTATTAAGTCTGGTTTGGAACCCCAGAGGACAGGGACCCAACAAAGCCACCCCTAAACTATGTGCTGTCAACAGCTCCGGGTAAGAAGTCCTGGATTTCTTCAGACTGGCAGAAGTCTGCAGGACTTCCAAAATTTCTAGAGGAACGAAAGATGCTTATTTGAACATTGCAGAGGTAATGTCCTTGTTATACTCCATATTCCTATGCTTTCCAGCGTCAAGAAAAAAAAGGAGGGAGAGACATTGTAACTGTTCTGCAAGCAAAGTGGCAAACAAGCAGAAAGTAAACAAAAAAAGCGTGTATCCAAAACAAATCCCCAGGAAAGCCAAAAACTCCTCTTTATAGTCTCTGCTATCTAAATCCACACCTCAGTTCAAAACAGTGCACGCACACACACACACACAAGAACAAAAGGAATTTTATGCACAGGCAGGAACCAGCAGAAAATAGAAAGAATACTTTAAGCAATAAAAAAAAATATATTATAATACATATTTTGACAGAAACCTTTGATGCACCCAAAGTAAAATATATAGAGATCGTAAAATAAAAACAATGTGAATATAATGCAGTGCATTCAAAGCTGAATTCCAAATTCAGACAAAATAACACCCCAGAGCATGCAAATTAAACGGCTAAACTCTACAGATGAAAGCTTTCAAGCAATCAAGTAAGCGGCCATTCAAGCTATGTAATTTTGTAGAAATATGGCTGAAAATAAATTGGATGTAGTTTTTCCTATCCACAGTGTTTTGGTTTACAAATCAAAAGAGAACAAAATAGGAAGCTAAACAAATCACTTGCATGACTACTGCGTTGAGGAATGGGTATGGAACCGCTATTGGAAAAGGGAGGAGCTTGGACCGACGCACTGCATCAGTGTAACACAGCTCTTCTCTACTTGCACAGCTCTTTCCAGCCTTCAGTCAGGGGTCTATTTTGGTGGCATTTTACTGCCTAACCACATTTCTAGGAATCACAGTCTTACTTCTCCCCACTGCTGTAAGATAGTTCTGTTATGAAGAGGTTGATGACACCTGAACTTCAGCCTCGAGCGATCTCAAGGCACTGCTTTGGTGTCCTTGTAAACAACATATGTACCACCACAAGTTACAATACTGTTAGAAGTCTTGAGAAAAATGACTACATATTTACCTATGAGAAGGTTTAAAAAACAAAGAAACAGGAAAAAAAGTATCTGCGACAGCATATATATCATTGCAGGTTTGAGGTCTGCTTCATTTTTACCATGAAATAGGAACGATTTTAAGAAAAAATGAAAACAAAAATGGGAGGCTGATCCTTGACCACCCAGCACACGAGGACCGGGAACTGGAGGGTAAGAAGAATGGAAAAGATGCATTTATTCTAAGAAAGTTCACCAAAATACCGTGTCACTTCGCTTCTCAGTTCAATCCAAGTGCTCTACAGTACGTCAGTCAAATACGCAGAGACTATACATCTCCACATCCACTACACGCAGGGACAGATTCTCCTGTACAGAGCCCAGGCAGACATCCTAACGTCACAGAACAGACACAGCTTCAGAGATCTCCCCTTCCTTCACCTCAGCGGGTGCAATAGGAGAGGTGCTGTGAGTACACAAACACTGACCTACAGAGCAGCCAGAGGGGCCTCTCTGTTGTTACAACACGTGCACTGTTTATTTCTCAGCGGCAGAATTTCATTTTATGAAAACAGGATCTTATTTTCTTTGGTTAACAACAAGGACTATAAACTGCTCCGAGCAGCGAGATTTAATCAAATTTATACAATGCACATGAACAATTCACAACCTGCTGTATATTCTGGCTATAGTGTTCTGCATATTCTCAAAGTAATACAAAATATTGCAGAGCACCCCACTGTTTGCCTACTGCTAAAAAGCATTCTTCAGACTATCTCAAATCTAAAGTGCTTCAGTGGGCCCCGGTAATCACCCTTGTCTCATCAAAAGCAACAGGCATTCCTCCTCCTTCGTCCTGGGTCTCATGAAGATTTTCTAAAACATAACATGTAAAGAAGATTTAGCTTAATGAGATCTCAGTAACATCTCTAATTCCCACTGCTTTCAGAGTAAACACTCCCTTCTCTGTTATCAGACACCTATCACACAGCTCCAAAAATCCAACACGCAACAAAACAGATTTCTTAAAATGGCAACACGCAGCAATACTATGGCACCTACGCTAAGAGATCAATAAAATATCCTTGGTTATGACTTTTCAGTAAGCTTGATGTCCCTAAATAAAAGGGTGCTGTGATTTCTCTGAACATACAAAATCAGATCAATAAGATCAACAGAGCACTGATGAAATGCCAATAAAATGTGTTTTCTGGTAGGATACAAGTAGAGCAGGAGAGAAGGCAGACACAAGCAAATTCATGGCAGCATTGCAGCAGACTGCTGACTAAAGGAGTTCTAGGAGCGGTGTGAAGGCTGGGTTGTTACTCACGTGGGAAGAATGATGTTGAAGTCATTAGGATGGATCTTCTGCATTTTGTAATTTTTTTTTTTTAACTTTTTCCCCAGAAAAAAACAAGCGTTGCAGACTATCCTGAAAAGGTAACTGAGTTACTCCATTCTTTTTCTCTAGAGAGCCCGACATAGCCATTCAGCGGTGGCCATAGGTTAGCACAGCGCAGAAAGTACATACAGAGCTATAGATACAGCCTTGGCTGGGACAGAGTTACCTTTCTTCATAGTAGCTTGCATGGTGCTGTGTTTTGGATTTGTGCTGTGTTTTGGATTTGTGCTGAACACAGGGATGGCAACACAGAGATACTGTAGTTATTGCTGAGCAGTGCTTGCGCAGTGTCAAGNGGATGGCAACACAGAGATATTGTAGTTATTGCTGAGCACAGTGTCAAGACCTTTTCTGCTTCTCACGCTGCCCCACCAGCGAGCAGGCTGGGGGTGCACAAAAAGTTGGGAGGGGACACAACCGGGATAGCTGACCCCAACTGACCAAAGGGATATCCCATACCATATGGTGTCATGCTCGGCAATAAAAGCTGTGGAAAGAAGAAGGAAGCGGGGGGATGTTTGGTGTTCTAGTGTTTGTCTTCCCAAGTAACCGTTATGCGTGACGGAGCCCTGCTTTCCTGGAGGTGGCTGAACACCTGCCTGCCCATGGGAAGCAGGGACTTAATTCCTTATTTTGATTTGCTTGCATGTGTAGCTTTTGCTTTTCCTATTAAACTGTCTTTGTCTCAACCCATGAGTTTTTGCACTTTTACCCTTCTGACTGTCTCCCCACACCACTGAGGGGGAGTGAGGGACCGGGTGTGTGGTGCTTAGTTGCTGGCTGGGGTTAAACCACAAGCAGACATTTCAATTTTTGGCTTAATTTTCAGAAGCTGTCTGCTGACTGATACATTAGAGCAAGCAAAGGCTTACATTCAGTCTTATCTCATCAGGTAAGAAAAGATCATTATTCCAGAAGACTGTGATGTTATACTACACCTTCTTAGGATGCATCATGCTGTTTAAGAAAAGCAAAGGTAGCTTATAATTATTAAATATGAGTATAGTGGATTGTGCAACACCCTAGCAAATCTATTTTGAGCTCAGTGACTGAGCAAGCACTAAAGCAGAGGAGTTGCTGAGAGTGTTCAAGTGTCTGAATTAAGGGGTGGGTTGGTTTTTTTTACCATTTCAAAGGCAAAAAAAATATCGAAACACGAGATGAAAACACTGGAAGCTCAGATCTTCCTCCCTGTTAAAGATTTCGTAATGTACTCGGCTCTTTTTGGAACTTGCCACTATAATGGAAGATCAGAAACTTCCTAGAATGATAACTAATTATTTTATTTAATATTTTTCTTCAAAAAATCTTAATAGTGGAAGTCAACTGTCTGTCCCAACTGGACTTTGGTCATTGAGCAGGAAGGTGGTGTTTCAAGTTGTTCTAAGATATCAATAGCTAAATCTATCAAAAAGTAGAACAATTGTACAATTTTCCAGTTAAAAACAACCTACTGACCTTTGCATGCAGATTTCCAAATGCTTCCAAAGACGCTACCACTGCAGAAGTGTTTGCCAGCACAGACACCACTGCAAGCTCTGGGCTATGCTCTGAATGCATCTGTTTCCTGGGTCTTAATTTTCATACGTGCCCTGTTTCTAACACCCATGCACCCAAAATGAACATTTTTACCTAACAACATGCTTCTGCAGTGGGGAATTATTTTCTCATGTTACAGATAAGGGAATCAAGACCTGGACTGCGAAACTTGCTCTAGGTTATTGAAGAATCCTGTGGATTTGGAGACCTATGCTGTGTTCCCCCAAGGTCTGATGCTCTAACAGAACCATGGCTCCACTCACAGCATCTCCAATGTTGGAAAGCATGCAATGCACAACTGATAAACATCTAGGAGATCTAAATAGTTTAGATGCATTGCTGAAGTTACGTATCTGCCCTTGAAACTCCCAAATATATGTGAAAGAATTAAAATTTTAAAAAGCAAAGTGAGGCACAGTGTACAACAGAAAAAGCTGTAGAAAGTTACACTGCGTGTTGTCTACAATACTACGTCTCTGAATAACATTTTAGCATCTCATATTTAAGCATTAAACCAGCAGCTTTAAAAGCGTATTTCTGAATAGCTCATAAGTTTAAGTATTCCTTCATCTTTCATAGTGTTATTTAAATAAAATCTATACTGCAACTCCTCTGCATGCATTTATCAGAATTTGAGCAAGTTGATAATTCTTCATAGTTTATACAAAAGCTAAAGGTTCTGCTGCTGTTTGCACAGCTCATCATTAGCTGAGGTTTTCAAGACAAATTGCTATTTTCCACCTCCTCATATCTCAGTGACATCTCACTGCCTGACACACAGAAGATGTATGGCCCAACAAAACACAGAGCCACCATGCTAGTCACAGAGAGACGCTGCAGAATAGCCTGTTGATTCCAGTACATTAAACAAGATTATCTGAGACAAACTCAGTTAATGTGCCATATATAGAGACAAGCTGAAACAGATTGTCAGCATGGCCACTTGTAAAAATCTCAAAAATTTTTGCATCATCTGGTTTTTAATTGTGTACAATTTCATGCCGCAGTAACTACAGAATACTCTTATCACAATCTACGTTAGAACTCCAACATACACAGCACCTTCTGTTAATCACAGTAAGCAGTAATTCTCATATGGCTGTCATTGTGTGGAAGTATAAGGAACTTACTTGCTGTTTATTTTGAAAGTCACCTCACAAGATCAACATTCTGTAATGGGACGATCCCCGTTCCAGTGAAGGACACAAAGGCTTCAGACTGCACAGGGTTTCCAACAACAGGAAGGGAAAAGGGAAAGGGAGGGAAGGGAGGGAAGGGAGGGGGGAACAAGAAGGAGGGAAGGAAGGAAGGAAGGAAGGAAGGAAGGAAGAAAGGAAGGAAGGAAGGAAGGAAGGGGGGAACAAGAAGGAAGGGAGGGAGAGAGGAAGGAAGGGAGGGAGAGAGGAAGGAAGGGAGGGAGAGAGGAAGGAAGGGAGGGAGNAAGAAGGGAGGGAGGAAGGAAAAGAAGGGAGGGAGGAAGGAAAAGAAGGGAGGGAGGAAAAGAAGGGAGGGAGGAAAAGAAGGGAGGGAGGAAAAGAAGGGAGGGAGGAAGGAAGGAAAGGAGGAAGGGAAGGGAGGAGGGGGAAGGAAAGGAGGGAGGGAGGGGGAAAAAGAAGGGAGGGAAAAAAGGAAGGAAGGAAAGGGGGGGGGAAGAAGGGAGGGAGGAAAGAGACATAGGACAGGAAGAGTAACAAAAAGGTTGGGTTTTACTTGTGTAAATATAGATGTTTCCTTGCCACTCTACATGCCTTAGGGAGCTGAGATCTGTACTGGGCTAGGAGATTTGACAGAGGATATAGAGCAGAGCCATGCCTTCTGAAGGGGCAGCTAGATTCCAAGCACCATACTCCAGCCTGTTTAAAGCAGTACTGGTTTCCTAAGCAAAGGCAAGTGAATTCCACCCACAGTGCAGTAAAAGGAAAAGAAATGCGGCAGAGGGGAAGGGGACAAATAGGAACAGGGACCCGGGGCATCCCTCAATAAAAGACAGAGACACCAACCTATGTCAGAGGGGAATGGATGCTGTCACCAAAAGAAGGTTAGTCAAGAGTCACAAATTTTAAATCATTGTTTTAACTGTAATCGTTGTTTTAACTGCTTATGCCAGAAGCCCAGAATATTCTATGGCAAGTGACAGACTAATTGAGACTTCCAGCTTGATTTCACACTGTATTATAAGTTTATCTGCAGGATCGCCCCAGAAGTATGGCAACTTGTATTTTAAGCTTGAAGAGCTCCACATAAGGAAAGCTGCATTTCCCATTACACCCTGCACTAACACTGTTATCTAACCATGAAGATACCACAAATACTTAAACCACAGCAAACTAGCAATGAGACTCAAAGAGCATTATTCAATGCTCACACTTCAACTTTAAGAAACAAATGCATAAAGAAACACGGCTTTTTCCAAAAGATTTGCTTCTCATATTTAGTCAGTCTACCAATCCCATTATCCGAGCAGGTTTTCCACTTTTATTCCTCCTGATAGACTGCAGAGGAAACAAAGCACTGTAAAAGCTTTTTCATTAATGGAACTGTTTTGCAGATATGACATCATCAGTTCTACCTAAAAGCAAAAGAACTAATTGCTTGCTGGAAGACTGTACTTCAAAAGTAAGTCTGGCACAAGTAACCAGCACAGTGATTTAGTCATATCTTTGTTACATTTTAAAGCATTGCTGACTTGTTAGGTTTGGAATAAAAACACAGGACTAGTTTTAAGTATCTTGCCACTACCTTCCATCACAAACACCTCCCTTCCAATCACTAAAATAACCCACATTTTGAAAAGCCCTCAGATCCCCATGGAGCCAAAAAAGTTTATTTATAGTGGATCAAAGAGCTTTATTAGACTAATTTGGGTGGGTTGTTTTTAGTTCATCATACCCACGAGGAACGAAATAAGACTAATAAAACGTTCAGTTGAAGGCTTCTGTCCTGACACACAAAACCTCTGGGAAGGCTCATGTTATTTGAAGCACTGACTCACTTCTGTGAGAGGGGGACTGCCCCGCTCAGTCACATAACAGTGTGACAGACAGCAGTAAAGCAGAACAGGGAGAAGGGGCAGACATTCCCTACACGTTACCTTCCATTCAAGATCTAACTTCAAAAAACATTCCAGTTAACTAGGGACTTTCGTTGCTTTCAAAGCAAAGCTATGGAACTCAATACATTTGAGACTATCCAGCCTTTTTAGGTTAAATATTGTAATCAAGACCCAAAAAAAGAAGTGTAGGTGAACAGACATGAAAGAAAAAACTGCAATTTAAAAAAAGAAAAGCACCTGGACGCTGATGACATAGACAAAAACTACAGTAAACTTGTTGATTCTCCATTTAAAAAAAAAAAGTGTTTCTTTGTATATTAAATATTCCCTTTTGCATTTCACACAAATCCCCTTACACATCATGCTGTGATTTTATTCTAATTTCACCACTTGTAAAGTGAAGTTCTATGTACTCTACAAGATTATGATCATCAACTAAAGCAAAGGAAAGAGATGCTAGCTTTTAAACACTTACTTCTAGCCTCTGGTCACATAGGGAAAGGATTAAAATAATTTTTTTCTATTTTTGATGTTTTCTGCTTCATTTCTTTATTCTGAAAAGCCACTCCATTTTAATGGAGAGAAGAGCAAGGAAAGAGAGAAAATACAGCAAGAAACTCACAGAGAAAAAAGCACAAAAGTGAAACTTCAAGGTAAAAATATTGAGAAAATTCAGAATTAGTTACATTTCTTTAATTTTACTTCTAGCAGAGAAGAGGGATGGAAATATTTACTCCTCTGAAATAAGCAAAAAGGTAAACGTGTTCAGTGTAAAAACAAAAAAATGAAACATTTCTTTTGTTTATGTATGTGCAATGACAAGTGTATCTATCATGTTACTATAATAAAACCATTTTGCAATTTAATTCCAATTTGCATAAAAGTTGAACCAGACAAACCATTTGTATCTCTGAGAGTAAACTTTATAATGTAATGAATATTTGCTAGCCATAATCCATATCTAAACATTCATAAGTACTACACTGCAGGATTAACAACATGAAGAGTAATACACTTCCACTTTCAAGTACCTGAAATGTATTTTTTCAGCTTACAGTGCTTCAGTAATTTGTATTGCAATAGCATTTAGTAAAATTTGACTTGCCATTTATCAAAAAAAGACTGCTCTCAGTAAGAGACTAATTACTACACTACATTTCTCATCTTATACTTTTTTGCCTTTTTTTTATAAGTATGAATTCATGAATAATGAAGAATAAAATTTTAATAAATTAACTGTCTAGAGGTTTTTTATTTTTTAAACAGCAGCTAACAACTGCATGCCTATAAATAATTCCTTGCAGAGTTGGGTATCCTCCACCTCCTTTCCCTTCCAAGTAAAGGTCATCTATTTTTTTTCCACAAGTGAACTCAACAATAGCTGAATTAATCCTTTTTGAGGTTAATTGTTACAGGCTTGAGGGCAATAGTCAAGGTCCAGAATAAAATATTTAACACTTGAGTATTCTTCGCATTTTCAGCTACCTCATCACACATGAAAGAGTCTGAAAAATATAAGCCACAACTAATTACAACATTCTGAATTATTATTTTCTCACATGTAAGACACATGGGACTACTCTACTTGAGTCAACCAGACAACTTGGAATAAGACATCACCGAAAGCAAAACACAGGGCCTCAGTTCTGATTTCTTTCAAAATAGAATCAGTAAAGCATATCATTAGACTATACACAATCTAAAAATCACTTGTTCACAAATCAAGAGGTAATGGCAGTAGCAAGTATGATTTTTTTGAAAGAATCAAAATTAGTTTTTATTTACATTAATCGTGATGCAGTTCCACTGGTAAAGCACGATAAAGACAACTCTGAGAGTACAAGCTGTATCTTTAAAATTAAACCCTTATGTAAGATCAAGAAACTTCTTCACGGTTACCTCAATAACTACCCTACCCATGTAACATTTCCTCTATTTAACTAGTCCACTCCAAATTTTCTATTTATAACCCTCAAATGGATGCACCACAATCCCTTGATACAGCTATTTCCAGAAGACATCTTTAAAAAGTCAAAACAGATTCTATTTTAAACTATCACTTTCTGTTACGAGATTTTGCTATCACAGTCTAAACAGTAGCAGACATGTAAATGGGTCCCAGTGAAAAAATGCAAGTGTCCATTTCTGACTTTAGAATTTTATCAGCAATTTTATTTCTATAGCTCCTGCAATATTATTAGCCTCAATGGGGCTGGACACAACTATTGCTAGCTTTCTCTCAGAAATTACTTTTTATTCCAAATTTTGAGAACAGATGCCCACTACTGATCTGAATATACTATTTAAGAAATATACTTATATATCTTATCTTAATAATAAGAAATTTTAATTAAATAATTTAGTAATAATTAAAGAAATTTTAATTAAATAATTAAGAAATAATCTTAATATACTATTAAGAAATAAAAAAGACACTAAGGATATCATAAAATGGCAACAAAGAATGGCAACAAAGCTTTGAAATATTAAAAGAGCACTGAATAGTCATAAAGAAAAAAAGCCCCCCAAAACCTTCGTAATCATTTAAAGTAACTGAAGAAATGTAATATTTATCTGGCAAAATGGCAGTATCTTTTTGGGCAACATAATAGCTTTTACTCTCTGCCAACTAGTTTAAATGGTAGATTTAAAAAAAAAAAAAGGAAAAAAAAAAAGAAATTATGCAGTTCAGTAAGCCAGAAAACGGCTTTTAAGGAAATTATTTGGGGAAAGAATAGAAGTAATGCTTTTATTACTTGTGTTATAAGCATTGCCCTGTGTATATATTGTAGCTGATGTTAATATTTATTCCATAGTTAGATAATCCTCCATTAGCTAATTAAGTTCAGTTGTGAACTTATTAACCAGTATTTCCCTGACCATTTAGTTACAGCATTTTGAATGACAACCTATTAAATGTTAGCAGACTTTCCAATGTACTACAGTTTGCAAAATTAAATTAATGGAGTATCTTCCATTTATACAGACTCTCTACTCACTAAGAACTCCTAATTCATTTTGAAAACTTAAATTATAGCACAACTATAATAATTTCTATTCAGAAGTAATAATTGCTGCACGGATTTATTCTGTATGGTACCAGGCATCCCTAATCCCTTTTCAACTGCTACACGTGAGAAAAGAAATAGAAATCAAAGAGTGTGAGAGCGCTCAGAACCTCCTAGGATTACTCTATAGATTCATTTTCAAATCCAGGCCTCACGATGAAGACAGCAATAGACTTTAAACATAATTTTTGATTGCTATGCTATTAAAATATTTTTAATTGACTTACTTATTGTTATGTATACATTGTTCATGCAGATCTTGAACATAGAACTGCCTGGGCTTGCTCAATTACTGTACAAAACAATATTTGGACAGAGTTTATGTTTTATTCTTGAAAACGTAGTAAGAAATCAGAAAATAACACTAAACTTCATTATACCAAAACACAAGGGTAACACATTTTTATATCTATACATGTACATATACACCTATGCTGGATCACTTCCTTGGAAGCTTATCCTATCTGTCACTCATTAAAGGAATCCTTGAAGTTCACAATTAAAGCTTCCTATGCCCTACAAATTCCTGTTTTCATAATGAAATCATCTTAATGTCAGCTACTTCACCAACACTTTCATTTTTGTTATTCTACAGTTTCATCAACTCAAGAGTTAAAAGTGCACAGAGAAGTGAACAGAATTCCTGAAATACAAATTCTATCCTGTTATCATTCATACTGAATTACTACATGAGTTTCTCAGTAGACCTGTGTAATGTGCCGAGCTTTTGAAATATGCAAATTCATTTTCTGTCAGTTAAAAAATAAGGTATGTTCTTAAATCCTGATAATATTTGCTTGTACATTCCACACAGAAGTAGAAAGAATACATTTTAGCAATCAAAACATTAGTGCTTACAAGTTAACAGCAGCAATTTCAGTTCAGGGAAATCCTCCAATTTTTTTCTCTTACATTGAATTCCATATTTTTAACAACACTCAAAACATGTTAAAACAAAAGTTTATAGTGCATTCTCAGCTGTATACCCAAGATATCTACAGTCACTGAAATTCATATACAAACACAATTGAGCTGCCCTAATAACTGACTGAATACACTGTTAAGTTCTTGCATTCCTAGCTGTCCTGGTTTGAGGCAAAACAGGACCAATTTTGTTCAGTAACTTCTTCTTAGCTGGGCTTCTCCTAACTACTGCAAGTAACAGCATATTGTGCAGACACTGTTCAATCTCAGAGTGATAAGACCTGTGTTTATAGCCGATGCCCAGGCATGGTATGCAGAGAGGCTCCTGCTTATACCTATTGCTATAACAGCCAAGGGCAGCTCACTTGGTTATTTGCCCCGTTGGAGGGGCGGAAGCAGAAAAGCGTAGAGGGGTACGACCTGCGGGGAGGAGCAGACAGCACAGGTGACCCAAAACTGACCAAGAGGGTATTCCATCCCATCTGCCTCGTGCTCCGTATAAAAGCTGAGGGATCAAAGGGTCAGCCTCTTTCTTCAATGGCCGGTGTCTGAGGAGGACTCTTTCTGTTCATCTGCCTTTGATCCCGATCCTGAATCCAGATCCAGAATCCAGTTCCTGTATGTCACCGAGTCCAGTCTGGGACTTCCCCAGTGCCAGCCGGTGATGTGATTGTCATCCTGGGAGCTTCATACGGTTCTGTATATATTTCATTATTTTATTTTTATTTTATTATTAATATTTCATTAAAGTAGTTTAGTTCCTTCTAAACTCATGTCTCCCTCCTCTGCCTCTCTCTTTGAAGAGGGGTGGGGGGTAGTATCTGTTGCTCAGCCTAAACCATGACACTAGCAAGTTCATTTGCATGACCATGTGAAATAGTCTGGGCAATTTGCTGCTTATTTGTGGCTCATTATATGGATTTAAATTTGGTACGAATTGATAAAATACATAGCAAAACGTGTAAGTTCAGAGTTATCTAATCAATTCTTCAGGCAGTGAGAAAAAAAAAATATGGAGAATCAAATTTTTACCTGATCACCATTGGAAAGGAAAAAGTCAATGTCACATAAAAAGGAAAAGAGCAGAGAGATGAAGAACACCACAACATAGTCCCTTTTCAGTTCATATTGAGTAATGCATTTCAAATGCAAAAATCATAGCAAAAAAAAATGTCACAGGAAAACAGCCTGTATGATGTATACCCTCAATGGGGTCCAAAGTACAAGAGAACGCCAGAATGCTTCAATGCTTCAGGAAGTCAAACTGTACTGATGATACAGGAGAGGGTTTATTTATTTATTACACAACAGAATTAGCTTTTGACTTCAAAAAATAAAACAGAATCCAAACAAATCATAGAATGGTTTAGGTTGGAAGGGACCTTGAAGATCATCTAGTTCCAACCCCCCTGCCATGGGCAGGGACACCTCTCATTATACCAGGTTGCTCAAAGCCCCATCCCACCTGGCCTCGAAGACTTCCAGGGATGGGGCATCCACAACTTCTCTGGGCAGCCTGTTCCAGTGCCTCACCACCCTCACAGTGAAAAATTTCTTCCTAATATCTATTCTAAATCAACCCTATTCCAGTTTTAAGCCATTCCCTCTCATCCTATGATGCCCTTATAAGAAGTCCCTCTCCAGCTTTCTTGTAGGCCCCCTTCAGACACTGGAAAGTTGCTGTAAGGTCTCCCTGGAGTCTTCTCCAGGCTGAACAATCCCAGCTTTCAGCCTGTCTTCAAAGGAGAGGTACTTCAGCCCTCTGATCATCCTTGTGGCCCTCCTCTGGACCAGCTCCAACAGGTCCATGTCCTTCTTATGTTGAGGGCTCCAGAGCTGCATGTAATATTCCAGGTGGGGTCTCACGAGAGCAGAGTAGAGGGGAAGAATCACATCCCTTGACCTGCTGGCCATGCTACTTTTGATGCAGCCCAGGATACAGTTGGCTTTCTGGGCTGTGAGTGCACATTGCTGGCTCATGTTGAGTTTCTCATCAACCAACACCCTCAGGTCCTTCTCCTCAGGGCTGTTCTCAATCCATTCCCCACCCAGCCTGTATTTGTGCATGGGATTGCCCTGACCCACCTGCAGGACCTTGCACTTGGCCTTGTTGAAAATCAAGATGTTTGCACAGGCCCACCTCTCAAGCCTGTACAGGTCCCTCTGGATGGCAAGTAAACCCAAGTACTCTCCTTCTCTTTAGGAACTGATGTAAATAAAGCCTGTATTTGTAAGCCAGGTACTTAAATGTAGAAAGTACTCAATTTGAGAGTTGCCTGTATAAGCACATGCAGTGATGCAGTGCATCTGTATATGGAAATACATTACTTTTTCTTTATCCAGTGTACAGGGTATAAACATAAAGAGACAGAATTTTAATTATATAAGAATACAATTATATAATATACCCTAAGTTTGCCACTTATTAATTTTTCAGAGCCTAACGGTGCAAGCTCAATAACCACCCTTTAAAGATACCAGCACAGTTTCATTCTGCATGCTTTATACCAAGTGAGACCGCAACGCCCATACACATGCACAAATTAAGATCACTTAACAAATGGATATTTTACAACAATAGCAGAATAAATAAACAAAGATCATGACACAAAAGTGGAAGGAATATTTAACTTCCCTTTTACCTAGCAATTACTGCCAACAAACATTAATGGGCATTTACAGTTGATTATTTTACTGAAGCCGTTTTATGTCCTGTTTGAACTGGTACATGTCCTTGATCCCTCCCTCTCAACAAGTATTGCCAGTTTGTACTTTCTTCAATAGGATCCTAGTACTTTTTAATGTGTAGGCCAGGTGTTATAGTGTGGGACTGGTTTTGTCTGTGGTTACATGGTTTTAATTGTTATAATTACATGCACTTTATCACAGGATGGGCAAAACAAAGCATTAAACAAATCCTATCGCCTCAGTGTCCCTACCATCCTCAAAAAAGCACATTCTAGCATCACATGAACATCACATCAGGATAAAGCCATTCTTCAGTTTCACCCTTGGTTGGTCTGGGTGAAGTTAAATTTCTGAAAGGTAAACAGACCTGATGCAACCTTTCTACTTCAGGTCTTCCTTATTTCTCTCCAGACTTTCCTACCTGAATTTACTTTTCCCCAGACCAGAATCCTTCCTAGCAGAAGGAAAATGAGGAGTTTTGTCTACTGTCTTTACCTTCTGGTAGTGAAGTCACCACAGTGTGTTCCTAAACACACAACTTCAAATAAAAATTAATCAAGTGGCCTGGCGTGTTTGGCTGAAGAAAGAGGGATCAAACACAATAATTTCAATGACATTTTATGCAAGCTACTGTAATGATCCTTCTCTTATTTCCTAGATTAGTATATTTTTTTTCCTAGACTGGTGCTCTTTGGTTTTTAATTTGGAGGACTTCTATAGTGGAATCCTGTATAGCAAGCTTCAAACTACTGACAATAACCTTCCTTTCCTAGCTACCCTTTCCAGTATTTCTAGTAATAATCCATTAAACTCCCAAAGCCTGTGGACCAACACAAACAAAAAAAAAAAGATGACCCTGACTATGCTCCTAGTTGTTCAAGCTAGCTTTGAAAGCAACCTCATTACTAAAAATACAAAATAAAAAAAAAAAAATACACCGTATTCATCTTCTGTTTGCATCCCTCTGTGCCACACCAAGGAAGCACCAATGAGTGGCCCATGCTTAACCCTGTACAAAGAAGAGAGCAAGAAAAATCACTTCCACTTACTTGGTGTTAATTCTGGGTTTCCTTTTAAGTTCATCATCTTCGGAATTGAAGGTCCATATATGTCTGCATCAAGTAAACCAACTTCTTTTGTCTGTGTAAGGAACAAAAGAAAAAAAAAAGTACTATTTGTCAAAATGTCTGTCTTCCTTTAAAAATTACTAGTTCAGCAAAATTTCAAAACTGCCCATAGAAATAAAAATACGATCTTGATTTTAGACATAAGTTATCACTGTTTTCTTTCTCTCTAAATTGCAATTGAAGCATGAAATATAACAATGTCTCTACAAGTTGAGCCAGACATCACAAAATCCAGATCCTCAATGCACAGAATCCTCACTTTCACATTTTCTTACTTATAAGGTAGACCACAGACTTTCAATTAACAAACATTATAAGCAACGTTCTCTCTACTCCGTGCACATTTATGACAAAATAATGTTTATTTAATATTAACATTTTAATAAAATTTTAGTGGAAAAAAAAATGTGATGTTTGTAACTATATTAACATTAGTGCAATTTGAATTATACTAGTGAATGTGAAAAACATAAAAATCATATTTTTATCTTCCATTTAAGTGGCCAGAGTAAACTTTTGCAGACATCTTGAAAATACCGAAATGCAAGTCTCTAAAGCCAATTAAGCAGGCATAACATTTTGATCAAATGCATTTACACAAAAGGATGATAAAAATATGGGTTTATTCAACTACATATGGTACATTAGGCAATAAACTTTAAATAAAAATTAATTCAACTATGGAGTCTAGACTTAGAAGATTCATTTCTATACGCTTTTTTTATAGATATACATACATATTTTGTGAAAATTTAACTATTTTTCCTACAGATGGCAAGACACACTACCAATTACCAAGTTCTGCAAATTAAGTAGTAAAGAGCAAGCCCTTTAAAGTGCTGAACGTCTAGTCTCTCTAATATAAACAGCTAACTGTATTCAACATTTTGCAAAATTGCAAGCAAGTATGTTTAAAGTCTTGTTTGAAAGGTTAAGGCAGCAATGGGAGCTTTCCCAACAATGCCGAATCAGACTTTCACTGTTAGTGTTTCAAAATGTGTGCTTCATTTTTTGGATGGAAGCTTTCGTGATTTAGTATCATATATTAAGCCATTTTGTTATCACAGTTTTGATGGGGAAGATGGAGAGAAAAATAATGTCTGAGTGAGAAATACCAAGTTTCTGGTTAGAAGAAGAGTATAATGAGGCTTTTAATGCAAGTGTACAGCATTTCTACCCTTGAACAGGATGGCTAAACAGGAAGTATATTCTGTGGCATCACAATCAGTTTGTTGGTTGGCTGGCTGGTTGGGGTTTGTTTTTTGTTTTGGGGTTTTTTTTTTTAAATGGAAATGCACCTGGATTAACATGCTCGAAAGAGGGCCAGGATAGAGTTAATTTTCTTCATAGTAGCAAGAATGTGGCTACGTTTTGGATTTGTGCTGAAAACATTATTGATAACACAGGGATGTTTTAGTTACTGCTGGGTGTTTGCACAGAGTCGGGGCCTTTTCTGCTCCTCACACCACCCTGCCAGCGAGCAGGCTGGGGGGGCACAAGAAGTTGGGAGGAGACACATCTGGGACAGCTGACCCTAACTGACCAAAGGGATATTCCATACCATAGGACATCATGCTCAGTATATAAAGCTGGGGAAAAAGGAAAGGGGGGCTGATCAGAGTGATGGCGTTTGTCTTCCCAAGTAACTGTTGCGCGTGATGGAGCCCTGCTTTCCTGGAGATGGTTGAACACCTCTGCCTGCCCACGGGAAGTAGGGAATGAATTCCTTGTTTTGCTTTGCTTGTGTGTGAGGCTTTTGCTTTACTTATTAAACTGTCTTTATCTCAACCCACAAATTTTCTCACTTCTACTCTTCTGATTCTCTCCCCCATCCCACCAGGGGTGGGAGGGGAGTGAGCGAGCAGCTGTGTGGTTCTTAGCTGTCGGATGGGGTTAAACCACGTCAATTAAAGACCTAGGTATTCAGGCCACTACTTCTAAATAAATCTGAATTTCAATTAAGATAAAGAAACTAACTCATAGAAGCCTAGACACCTGAGAAGCAAGACTGACCCTTTTTACTACAACCTATGTGATAATTTGAGTTTGGGGGTTTGTTTTTCTGTGGGGGTTGCTTTCATTTTTTCTTTCTTCTTTTTTTAAGCTGTTGATATTGAAGCCTGAAGACATCCTTTACAGCTGAACAATTTAAAGTGTCAAATTTACCTAATATAAGCCAAATGCATCTTAAACTTTACAACTAAGATGTAAAAAATGCATACCATACATGATCTACTATGTTTTTAATATTTGTTTCTTTATAACATCTTATGAAAGCTATTACAAGAAAGTTCAGGAGTTACTCTGACAAATGATTCTACTCCTTGCCTACTGTATGAAAGCTGCAATTTCAAAAATATTGAAAAGACCCATTTTTATGCTAGATTTCAAAGACATCAACAACAGTATTAGAGCTTCTTTGTTCTTGTACAAAATGTGTATTTTAACAGATTAGAAAGATTCATGACTCAGTCCCTTTATCTGTGTCAGCAGCTAATCGAACCCATCAAAACATCATCTAAGAGCTGTGCCACCTAATTCCTTCTCAAACGAAAGTAAATATTTGCAGAAAAATCTGCATAGTGTTTTAAACCTGACTGACATCCTTTCCCTCAACTTTCTGAGGGTTTTCCCCCCCAACAAGGATCGTGACTATCCACTGACTGGCTAACTACAATGATCTTACAACTCATTACAGTTTTGTTTACAGCCTAAAGGGACTGAAGATTTAGGATGATCTAAATTAATTAGACTTCCTTCATGACCTCCTGGGCATAGTCAGACCTTCACCACCACAGGCCACTTATTCCTAGGAGTCAGCAGGAATGTATCTACGAGTGTACCAATTTTCCTGAAATGAACAAAAAAATACATGTACACTGGAGAAAAATATCCCTCGATTACCTAGGAGTACTTTGCAAATTCAGCTCCTACTCCAAATTACAAAGCTGATCTTTGTTTCAAGCTACATAGCATGTTTCAAGCATACAACAGACCCAACAGTTTTGCAAAAAAATTTACACTTATACAAAAGTAAGAAAGATGCCTGTTTCCGAGATACACTGGCTGCTTTTGTTTGTGGATATGGTTCGACAAATGTTTGTCTTCAAAAAGAAAAATAATTAACAGATTCTCCAGTTTCTACAACTCATGTTAATGAAAGCACGAGTGTTCCTGTAAGCATGGTGCTTTCTACAGGATTAAAGAAGAAAGGTCTTTTGGAAAATCTTTAAATCACTACCAGAACCTAACTGAAGGTAGCCTAAGGTAGGTTTTTACCTAACATGTTGAATTGCTTGGTGAACGAAAAAATGACTTCGTACTGCTTAAAGGTAGCAGCTTATACAGAAAGCACTGGCCCAATAAGCTAAGGTTTTGAGTTTTGTTTCTCCCAACTACCCCTGCATTTGCAGTAAGCATCCCTAGAATACTATTAATAACCCTTTACTCAAGGTTTAATTTATCTTGGAAAAGCATTATGGCAGCTACCAAGGGATCTTTTAAGACAGGCACAACACAGTCCAGATCATCTCTTCCAGCATTTACAATGTTGTAAATCCCCAAGAGATTAAATAATTTGGACACACCTGGATGCTACCACACGAAACTGTTAATCAGAATTACCAACACCAGATACTTCTCATGTTGGGTGAAGTTTAATCCAGATGCATGAGTTAATTAAAAAAAAAATTAAATTAATTTTAATAAATTGTCGTTTTACCCATATAATCCACACCTCACAAATCAGCACATCTTTCAAAGTACTGCTGTATTAAGACAAATCCTAAAAAACAGGCATAACATCAGACAAGGCAAAAAAGAATATCTGGGCAGAAGGAACAGCTTACGGGGGATGACAAGCTGGATGAAGAAGGCAACTTAAAAAAAACTAAGGAAAAAAAAAAGCTCCAGGATACCTCTAATGTTCTCTGACATTATTTTCATACGCATATACATCTCACACCAATGCCGAACCCTAGTAATACTAGGGTTATGCAGACAGAAATGCAGCACTCAAAGCACATCCAAGCATGTCAAAGTCCCCCTGCTTCTAAGTGTTTTTCAGAGCACGGCACACACCACTGCTACAGCCACCCTCAGAACTCTGCAGGAAAATGATTCAGGTAATACAACTCCACCATCTTCTTAAGGCTGCATTTTCTCCTTATAAAAATATTTCTATCCTGTGCTATTAAACAAACAGCACTCCATCTCTCCAGCTGGCATAGCAATAACCAAGTTCAAAACAGCTGTTCTCAAGTTAACATTTGTCCTTTTCCTTCCACCTGCCCAGCTGTGGAAGAAAGTTTGAATCAGTCTTCAAGTTTACTACAATTGGAAAATACTTTCTAGAGACCTGTATTTTTTTGTGGCCTTACTGCAAGTCCTGAACAGCTTAAACTCTCAAGATGTAACTGAGAATGTAACCATTCCCATATGATTTAATCATGTTCTTCCACGTCACTGGACATATGGCAAGCTACTTTGAAAAAATATACTAAAGTAACATTTGCAGAATTACCAACCTCTTCATACAGAGTAAGATCCTTACCAATATCATCAGGCAGAGAGAACATGAAATTAGAAATCAATACATTGTCAGCACATGAAAACACAAAAGCATTCTCTTGGTTTATTCAGCAAAAAGTATACTTAAACGCTCACAGATGTTCACATTTACCTTCTTATCGATGCTTTTAAAAGTTCCTCTGCTCACTAACTAAATGCTCTCCAGCATAGGTTAACTACTGCTATTATTTGCTCTTTCTGCAGTGCTGGTGCCAGCTGTCATGGGCTCACCTGATCATTGGTGATCACAAAAAAAGAAAAAAAGTTACAGGATAAAAAAGTTACAGGATAAAGGACTGTTGTAAAGAGTTAGAACTCCTCTTCATCTTCTGCTTTTACGTCATTGACTACATCATTCTTTTTAATTCACTACCATTAATCTTTTCAATGAGATGCTAATTTGCCCAATTAGACCTCTTCTAAAGATTTCTGACAAATATTCAGGATAAGGTACATCTCTATAACCACTGCATCTCTTACCCCAGTACAAATACCTTGAAGTTTTCATCCCAATTTAGAAACTTCTCTCCCTACAATAAGAAACGATAATAAGTTTTCACAGTCACCAGGTATAGATTTTGTATTTACAGGAAAACTAAATGCTACATCAGTAGATAAAGAAGATATTCTTGCATATATTCCTGAAAGATGAGAATCCTACAGCTTCATTTTGTGCAGTGTACAAATTACAGGCATAGATAACTTCACTAAAAAGATCCTTTCCTTTAACTTCTCTGGCAAGACTCTCAACATAATTAAAGCTCAGTTTAGCCTCTGAACTTGGCCACTGCCTTGTGAGTGACAGAGATTTGCAAGATAGCTGTATTCTGAATTAATGATTTTCAAGCTCTGAACTTAGTTGTAATAAATCCTTTTGGGGGAAAAAATTAAAATAAAGTTATTAAAGGTCATATTAGATGCATTCTTTCTATATACTGGCAGAGAGAGGTCTTATAAAAATTCAGTAAATTTTGCCTCCTTTGCTTTTCCTTATGCAGATTCAAAATTACTCAATTGCCATCATGTTTGTTCTCTTAGGCAGGTGAGTTTTACTACACATGGTCCTTGTACAGATGACATAGGTCCATGCTAATGACAAAATGATCCATATCTTTCCTCCTGTTAACTATTTTAGCAGACACTTAAGAGCTGTTTAGTCTCTCCAATACACTTTTTTTATATAAGTTCCCTTTTTTGTCTTTAAGGTAATCAACTACATTTTCCAGTAATAGATTTTTCAACCAAATGCAACCAGTTCCATTCATTTATCACAGAGGACCCCTTCAGGTATACTTCCATGTTCAGTGGAAAATCTGGTGATATTCATTGATTTCTTACAAGTTGCCCAATGCTTTGTTGAGGAACAAGCCTGATAAAAGACTTCATGCCAACAGAAAGAAAGAAGAAAAAAGAAAAAAAAAAAAACAGCTCACAAAAAGTTGCTATAAATAGCTGTTAATCAACATAGCCTACGTTACTGCTAAACATCCAGAGACTCTTTGACAGCATTAATTTCATTTTTGCTCATCTTTTCTGAGACTTTTTTCCATTCTTGGTAAGGCATACGTATCCCCACTGGATGTTAGCGGATGATATTTTACTTTGAAGTAAACTCTGCAGACCACCAGAATTCCCTGGTGTTCAGCCCTGGGAGGGATGGAGGAACAGGTTAATGAGTTGTCATCATTCTACAGTGAAGGATTCCCTACATAAGAAGCACTCCCAATATTCATCAGCTGCAGCCCATTCCAAAGACAGAAATTCCAGCTTTGCTAAGTGAAGGTGCCAGTTATTTTTAAAGCTGGTGCTCTTAATCCACTACCAGGACTCTCAATTTACCCTTTTAATATCATTATAGACTTAGAGCTAATCCCAAACTGCAAGTAGCAACACATAGGACAAAAGGGAACTTAAAATCAGGATAGGCTCTGGATTCCTCATTTGACATACTGACACACTGAATAGCCATCTTTTAATCCCTAATTCTCTAACTCTTTCAGCTGCACACTATTTAAGTGCCTAGCTGTAAATTGGATTTAAGTCACAAAAGTACCACTGCAGTTTTCTCACTCTCCATCCTAGAAATGCAGACTTATTTTAAACACTCACTCTTCTATTCATTTAAAAGCCCTTTTCCTTCATATGAAGATCTTCTAATTTTCTGCCAGCTACAGAACTCTTCTGGCACTTTTTTCTACAACAGCCTACAGTAGCTCCTAGTCAGATTTCTAAGTAATCAGATACCAGTAATTCAACCTTGTTTGGCCTTCTTGCACATTATGTATCCTATTGAAAAAAACAAGAAAATTTCAATACAGCACCATTTTAAAAATAAATTACCAAAATCAAAAAAAGAATCTCAAACATTACTACATCTCTACAAGATGCCTCACCGCTTTCACAGCATGCCAAATTATTATAAACATGCTCCACCTTTCTCATCAGTCTCTCTGACATTTGCACTAGGCTTTCAGTGACTTGAAGACTCAGGATGTAGGTAAATAATTACATGCAAATACTTTTTTAAAAAAGTAAAAAAAAAATTATTTTCCTCAAATTAAGCATATAATCATTTGATTAAAATAAAACATTTTAAGTGGCCTACGTTTAAAAGTATTTTTAATTTCACTCACTGTTTTAATTGAAAAGCAGTAAGATTTTTAAAGCTTTATTCTCTCTTTTTCTCATCTGATCTAGAAGCTGAGCTGTCATTGCAAGATAACCCAAATCAATTCTAACTGGCATCTCCAGCTTTATTGACGCTTTTTAGCATTAAGAACAAGCACGAACACCTTATCTATAGCAATTAAAGTCTTCTGATTCTCTCAGCAACAAAGGTAAAGATGCCTAGAAATCAAACCCTAATAACTAGGAAGCTGCACAGGAGGAGGGCAGAACAGGTCAAAACTCGCCTTCACGCTATAATTACTCAGTAAAGGAGTCCATTATTGTCTAAATTCTCCTAAATTTGTTTGTTCCTCCCACATGGCATTCTTTCCTTACCAGAAGGAAGTGTATATACATTGTGAAGTCATCTATTAATGCAGCAGTCAAATATTATCCTGTAGACAAACAGGAGAAAAATATTTTGGAGGACAAAAAAAAAAAAAAAAAANAAAAAAAAAAAGCTGGAATGTGAAGAAAATAGGCCGGGTTGCTTTTGAGTAGTTTTAAAATTACTGTGTTGTTTGATTAAATACACATTTTGAAATAATTAAAACTAATTTTATTATCACAGTAGCGAACTCACATGAGGGGGCTCTGCTCATCACGACACAATTTCTATGCTATAACTTACTACATATTTGTGAGAAACCTCTCACTCGCGCAGGCGTATAACAGGCAGATACCCACACGACTTTTCTGCCTTTTTTTTNCTTTTTTTTTTTAAGATCTGCCGTGTGCGATTCTGACAGTGACACCGCTGGAGAGAGTGTTTCCTCCGCCCCCCCCCGCTGTGCTGACGCTACCGGCCCGCGGGGCGCCCCCTGCCGGCCGCCGCCGCCCACAACGGCGGAGGGGCGGAGCCGCCCCAGGACGGCGTCGCGCAGCAACGCGCGGGTTCGCCGGGGAAAACACAGGCCATCCCCTACGACAAAAATCACCCTCGATGTCCTTCTCATTGTGGTCCTGGTCTGCCTGAACCGATCGTAGCATGGTTGAGGTTGGAAGGGACCTTGAAGACCACTGAGTTCCACCCCCCTGCCATGGGCAGGGGCACCTCCCACTAGACCAGGTTGCTCAAAGCCCCATCCAACCTGGCCTGGAACACCTCCAGGGATGGGACATCTACAGCTTCTCTGGGCAACCTGTTCCAGTGCCTCACCACCCACATCGTAAAGAATTCCTTCCTGATGTTGGGCAGAGAGAAACCTCATGAAATTCAACAAGGGGAAGTATAGAGCACCCGGGGAGGAATAACCCCATGCACCAGTACAGGTTAGCGGCTGATCTGCTGGAGAGCAGCTCTGTGGAAAGGGACCTGGGAGTCCTGGTGGACAACAGGATGACCATGAGCCAGCAATGTACCCTGGTGGCCAAGAAGGCCAATGGCATCCTGGGGGACATCAAGAAGAGTGTGGCTAGCAGGGCGAGGGAGATTATCCTCCCCCTCTGCTCTGCCCTGGTGAGGCCACATCTGGAGTATTGTGTCCGGTTCTGGGCTGCCTGGTTCAAGAAGGACAGGGAACTGCTGGAAAGGGTCCAGCAAAGGGCTACGAAGATGATTAGGGGACTGGAGCATCTCTCTTATGAGGACAGGCTGAGGGACTTGGGTCTTTTTAGTTTAGAGAAAAGATGACTGAGGGGGGATCTTATCAATGCTTATAAATACTTAAAGGGAGGGTGCCAGGGGGATGGGAACAGTCTTTTTTCAGTGGTGCCCAGTGATAGGACAAGAGGTAATGGGCACAAACTTGAATATAGGAAGTTCCATCTAAACATAAGGAGGAATTTCTTTACTTTGAGGGTGGCAGAGCACTGGAACAGGCTGCCCAGAGAGGTGGTGGAGTCTCCCATTCTGGAGACATTCAAAACCCGCCTGGACGCCATCCTGTGCAACCTGCTGTAGGTGACCCTGCTCTGTCAGGGGGGTTGGACTAGATGATCTCCAGAGGTCCCTTCCAACCCTGACCATTCTGTGATTCTGTGATATCTAACCTAAATCTACCCTCTTCCAGTTTAAAACCGTTACCCCTTGTCCTACTGCTGCAGTCCCCAATAAAGAGTCCCCCCCATTCTTCCTGTAGGCCTCTCACACAAAGCGATGATAATAGTTAAAACTGACACCTTTAACCACGTGCGCCCACTACTGCAGGCAGAAGCCACTTGCTTATGCCTACATGCTAATTTGTTCCATATGGCTTTACCTCTCGCTCCTCTGGTCCTTCGCAACGCAAAACCTATTTCATCCTGCAGTGAAAAATGTAAATCTTCCCGGAACGAAAAGGAGAGTGAAAGGAAATCTGACCGGGGAGCTTGCCTCACGGTGACAGCACAAGCACACAGCCTCCCAACTGGATTTGTGCCATCCTTAGTCATGCACAGCTGGTGTTTGCTCACTAAAATACTCTGTTCATAAACAAGCGATCTCTATTCTATTATTGCTGCCATCTATTAATTCAACTTGTTTCTACTATAATAAATCGTCTCTGGCCAGGCAGCTTTCATAAATAGTCATTCCAGTCTGAATATGAATCGTCCTGGCACAAAACCCAAAAATTCTTACCAAGTGCTCCTAGGGGAGCACAACTGACTGCTGGTACATCAAAAGAATGAAAACAATCAGCTGTCAAACTAAGCAAGCAATTAAAAAAAGCACACAAGGGTAAAACTTTATATCTTAACACAAAAAGAACACTGTATAGATTTATAGGTCTTGGTACAGGCGCAAGAGCTTATATAATTCTCTAACTAATCCATCTACAACAGGTAACCTGGGGTACCAAAAACCTAATATTCTAGAGAGGGATAAGAGGCTGCCCTGCTTGTTTCCCTGGCTTTGCATCAAAAAAAAACCAAAACAAAACAAAACTCAAAAAAAACCCTACTTTGTCTTGGATGAGGTATCTAGGCATCTAAATGAAATCCTGTCTTGAATTATTTACTCTGTAACCATGAGGTAAAAATATGCCAAACAGACTGAGCACCAGCATGCACGACTTGAACTCCTGAATTCTAATCCCAACTCTGCCAACAGCACTGTGAGCCAATGACAACGTCCAAGGCTCTGCCGATGCCTGAATGCTTCAGACCATCACTATAATAACCAAAAAAGCTTCCATATTAAAAAAAAAAACAAATCTATCTATAGAAACAGTGGTTTTGGTTTTTAACTATAGAAAGTAGATTTCTAAGAGAAGGAAGCTTTCTTTTATGAAGAGGACAAAGAATTCCTTTATGCTTTGACTGTTAATCTTCACTATCAAACAACAGTAAGATGTCACAGCTGTTACTGAAAGCAGCAAGAATCTACTCTAATCCAATCTCCTCTGAAAGCATCTTCCACAGCTCGCTCTCACCAGAAAACAGTTGTTCTCAATAGTCTGTGACCTGTATAATCTTAGAAAAAGAACACTTCAAAGATCAGAAGACAACATTATTTTTGAAGTAATTTAGCTCCAGTATACTACTTGCTTTGAAAATCTAGTTACAAACATTGAACTTTTAACAGAAACAGACTGTATCCAATGAAGGAAGCACAGACCTTTATTGTCCTGGTGACCTATCTTTCTTCACGAGTCCTTTCTTTCCTCCTTTAAACAGTACATCAAGTCCAAGCATCAGTTTCTATAAATCTGTATTTTGCTTATAAGAGACATAAGGACTGTAATGAAGTTGCAGGAGGCTGTTGAAGCTATGATCTACTAACAGAATCATTACTGCTTCCTAAGAAAGCGATGAACTTACAATAGCGATGAAGGGAAGGGAAACCACAGGAAGGTGATGCACAATCGGTAGTTATTAAAAGTAAAATGAAGAGGTCCATTGCTGCATATCCAAGGTCAAAGAAATTCACAATAAACTTCAGCAGGAGGCACCAATGGACTCTGGGAAACTACCTCCGTATTTATTTCACTGTAACAAAACTGAACATTACATCAATCCCTACATCAGAACACTGGACAATACCAGCCTGGACCAAGGCCCCAGAGATATTAATTTCATAACCTTGACTCACAAAACTAGTGAACTGAAATCAATGGGAGCATACAAATGAATACACCGGCAAATTCAAGCCCAAAAGTTAAACATAAACATGATGTATGCCATCATTACCTTAAAAAAGAAAATATTACATTAATGCATGAACAAACAAGATAGAGTTTATTCAATCCATCTTAATTTCGTATTTTCTAACCTGTAACTACATCAATGCACAATTTCACCATGGCAGCAGCTTGTTAAACTGTGACCGTCAGTTCATGTAAGTCACAGTTATTTCACCAATTTCAGCTGCTCTTCATTGATTAACATCCACCAGAGCCTGGCCTCCAATTTTACACCACCACAGAATCATAATATCAGAAATGACTAGCGCATTCTGTGTTTACTTAACTTTCTTGGCTCAGTTTCATTTAAAATTATTTCTCACATCCCTGATTTTTCAAATAACCCCAGCAACAATCTCTTCAATCATTCTAGACTATAGTCTCTCTTATTTGTGTGCTTTACAAGTGTTTTAATGGGTTATTGAAGTGGTGTATCACATTATTAAGTTTAAAGCCAGATGTTTAACTCCTAACAAAGGGCGTAATCCCAAAATTTGTGTATGTCAGAATTACTAAAAGATGCTTTATCTAAATATAAATTTAAACAATGCACAAGACCGCATGTTTGAAAAGTATAAGGCACAATCAATAAAACAATTACACTGGTACAGACAGTTATATGCAATTAGTTGACATGGTTTCCATGGAGCTACTCAATGACCATGCCACAACACAGATCGCAATGCAGGATCACATTCGTTTTGTAAAAGTATTACAGCAAATGCCACGTTTTAGAAGTTAATTAGAAGGAACCATTCAAGCAGTTTTGCTTTTCAAGATGACAGATTTTTCTCTGAAATCAAATTACTCCAGCAGCCTATTTAAAATACAAAATTAAAAACTGTGAAATATCAAGATCAGATGCCATTACAAACAGTACATTTTTCATATAACAGCTTTAAACGCTCTCTTCTTATCAAGTATGACTGAGTTTATGGTAATTTTTTCAATCTTTTACAAAATTCCTACAGGAAGTGTGCAGACTGCATGTAAATCCCACTCCTTCTACCTGTTCTCTTTCACTCATCTTTTACAACAAGATGTTACATTTACCAGATTAAAGTACTTGAGGATACTTTGTATTTAATTAATGCTTTATGAGTACAAAACCTGTGCTATACACCCTTACATAGGAAGTGAAGCCTGCATCTGAGTTTACCTCTGTGGCAATAAACGTGCACAATGGAACTATTCCCAGTTTATAGCAGCAGGTGGACATAAAGACCTGGGGTTTTTACACTTGAATGGTTCCCACAGTCTATTTATAGTCCAAGTAACAGTTTGAGCAATACCAAACTGGGCAATGACATCTTGTCACTCAAAAAACGTATTTCCAAGCTTTAGGAAAGATACGTAGCTCCTTTCTTTCCTCAGCTGTTTATATATAAAGTATTTTTAGACCTTAATTTCTCCAGAAAAAGTAAATCTTCAGAGCTATAAAAAAATGTTTTGGACACCATCCAGCACTTACTCATATTTTTTCCAAGTCAGTGCTCTGAAGTGATAGAATTTAATTATTTATTACAGGTCTACAACCTGCACAAACATCCTCTACTATGTCTACACATCCTTGCAAAATTGCAGGTGAACTCAGAGACACACAAGGGAAAGGACGCAGCCAAACCCAGATGAAAGCTACTAAGTCACTCACTGTACTGATAAAATATAAACAAATTAATATAAACTCAAAATTCCATGAAAAACAAATAAAGAAATTAACTGTCAGAGTACATACTTAGATTTAATGTATGTGACTGCCCCCAGCAGTAACCATTTCATTTATGACTCACACACTTGTTTCACATTAAGGCTGATAATTAGATGTTCACCTACCGAATCATTTGCTGCTAGGGCAAGGGCTATATTTACTGCAAGAAAGAAGAAGAAAAAAAAAAAGATTAAGTGCAAGAAAGCTTAATTTCTAAATATTGAGAATGTTATCATTTCTAACAAAAACATAATATAAATACACCACACTTACTTAATAATTGCATTCATCATCTTGGTTTTTAGCTTCTTGCACCTCTAGAGTATTACTAGCTTAAGTGGCAGCAGCACCCATGTTTTAGTCCATGTTTGCTAACAGGCTACCAAACTCAATCTAATCTGCAAAAACTTGCAAACTCTAAGTTTCTAGAGGACACTACAAAACAAAAATACAATCTAGGTATTCTGCCAAAGGATAACATTAAGAAGAAAATTTTGAGGTACCCACTTGACTTTTGAAAACTGGACACTGTACTACAGAACTAAAATAACCCTACCATAGGTAACCTTCACCACAGTCTCTCGTGAACTTTATTAAAACTAGAGATTAGGTAAGTATTGACCTAAGCTTTAAAGTACAGTGACCAAAAAGATGCTCATACCCCTTTTTTTGATTTCTTGTGATACATTAAACATGAATATTTTCTGAAAGAAGGTGCAATGCGTGCTTTTCGCTTGA
The DNA here is from genome assembly GCA_008711295.1 of Anarhynchus alexandrinus. NCBI lineage: Eukaryota > Metazoa > Chordata > Aves > Charadriiformes > Charadriidae > Anarhynchus > Anarhynchus alexandrinus. The sequence continues at coordinate 7,202,950 of VUYV01000001.1, forward strand.
TTTTTATGTCAGAAAACAAAGTCTCATCTACCCTGAAACAACTAAAGAAACAGAAAAACAGGATGAAGACATTAAAAAGACTGTAGGTTTGTTTACAAATTTTACATTTCCATCAACACTTAAGTTCCATAACTAAAAAGCACATGCAAGAAATGGTATCTTTTAATGGCTCACCAGCTTCAATTATGTTGGAAGACCCCCTAGAAGCTTCACTATAACCAAATGGGAATTGTTATAATCCAAGCAGTAACATGTTTTTAAAAAAAAAATAAGTAAACAAAACCAAACACACACGCACAACTCTTTCTTGGGTCACATCTTTTGGTTTCTTTACACATTGCTGTATCTCAGTCCACAGAGCCTTTTAAGAAAGATAAGCTGTGGTCAAGCCTGTTCTACTGAGAGAGTATGAAGGTACTGAGAACAAGCTCGGAAGCCAGATTCCCAACTCAAATAATTTAGTATTGAGAAAGATAAGTTCCTTTAAACAAAATGATGAGGAGGTTAACAAAGAAAATTGTGCAGCTGTCCCTAAGAAGCACACAGTCTCTGTTTACTCCTAAGATGATAAAGCATATTTTATTCTTCAGTTTGCTATTTAAACAGATGCTTGATTAACCTTTGCCTGAATCAATCTAAGGAAAATTCATCCTCTGAAACTTGGAGACCAATCTATAAATCACAGATAAGGAGAAAAAACAAGCAAACCAATGATAAATAAAGAAGAAAAATATAAAATCAACTGCAGCTCATGTCTGAAGAGGCACAAAGGAAGCAGCAAGTTACTCCACACACTATCCTAAAACCACTTTATACATCTGCTTCCTTTCTATACAATTATTATGTGTGAAAATTAAAATATGACTCACAATGCTTCTTCAATAAAGGATATTTGACTATTGAAGAGAAAAAAGGGAGACAGTGAGAATAATACAGCAGGAAAACCTGAGGTTTTCAGCTGGATATCTAGCTGGGCACCTCATGTTCTCTGTTGAATCCCAATCTTGCACTCCATTGTGTTTGTATTAACCGTCAGTTCCAAGAGGGCGTAGAGATGCAGCATAGGACCTAACCTGACCCTAAACATTCATGTTGGCCCTAACTAGTAAGTTGCCATAATCAGAAGTGCAGGGGAGCAGGGCACACACATTCCAGATGTTCAGTACAACTTTTTTTTTTTTTAATTGTATTTTAAAACTTCACAGCAGGCTCCGAGAAGAGTCACCATGGTATCTCCGCCCATGCTAAACCGGTATCAAGAATGATGCACAGGGAGATCCAAGTTAGTCTTCCTGAAATCAGTACAAGTCTGGGAAGGCTTATTAGTTGGGATTTTGTAACTTCCAAATCTGAACTGGTCCTAGGAATAGCATCATTGAATTCTCAGAACACTGAGCTAACAATACAAATAAAATTTCTTGGCGCAAATTCAGATATGGACAGAGTCAGCTGAGTGTGTCTACATCTGTGACATGGTTAATCTACATCACCAATAAAATACCTACAGATAACTAAGATGAACTCTCTCTGAAAGATAACTTTCAACACTTACATGTCAATGCAAGTGCCATTTAGAAATAGAATAACCAATTCATGACTGTTAATCAGAATATTTTAACATGTAGAGAAGGCCCAGAATCAAGAAACATGACATTGATCCTGGAAAAGAACCACAAACAAACACTATTATTGTTTTTGCCAAAGTTGGTCAGGCAAATACATGGATTTTGGCCTCTACCTTGAAAGGGTGAGTTTCAATAATAGTACATCCTACATGCAGAATAAAAGCATGCAATAGAAAAAAAATTAAAACACAGTTAATATGACTAAGATAATGTCAACATATGGTCCAATGTATCAGCTCTCCTGAAGAATAATGAAAAATCTCAGCCCTTTACTCTTTGCTAAAAATGTCTGAAGGCCAAAGTAGTTGGTAGTTATCAGTAGTTTTATTTTCCTTAAACTGCAGGATTAACAAAATGGCAGCAAGAACACCAGCCATTAATTTTATTCCACTTCCACAGCTGAAACAATGAAAGTTTCAATAAATTAGAAACTTCTCTTCTTTCAAGACCATACTTTGAACTCTTCTCAAGCCAGGATCTACAATACTCACCTTCAGGGTAATGCAAAAGAGGGGACAGAAAAGAATAAAAAAAAAAAAAAAAATAAAAACTTTGGCCAGATGGAGTAAATACAGCAGAATGATGGTAAAAGACAGAAACCTGACAGGAAAGAGATAGGAAACAAACCAACACACACTAGGCAAACAAAAACAACAACAAAGAAACAAAGTAGTTAAACATGCATTGAAAAAAAATTTCTTATAACACAAATTCTTCTTTTAATAATTGACTACATTAATTTCAGAAGACCAAAAGGTGCTAGAAGCAACAGAGAATACAATATGAAAGCTATATGCAACAAAAAAAAAAAAAAGAAGAGTTATTCAACAGGCTAAGGAATGGCCCTGACAAACTTGACCAGAATGCATATCCACTTGTCCTGAAATGGAGATCCAGAGCACTTGAAACATAAACACACTGGAGGAAAGAATATGAAGAGCCTTGACAGCCCTACAGAGAGATGTAGACAATAAGACTGATGATATTTTGTGTGGTACTTTAGGAATTAGAGGTGCATACTATCCACCTTCCTTTTCAACTCCGGGTCCTAAAATGAGTCAGCAGAGTTGTCACCAAACATGTCCCCACAAACCTCCGTTACAAAGAACAGCATTTTAAGTACCTAATTCAGCAATGACGCTACACGGTATTTTTGTTCATACAAGGTTATCTCATCTTCAATTGTTCATCTGAACCATTAAATTTATTCTCACTTTAATAAACAAGAATCTAGATTCCTTTTTCTTCTCAATTTTATAAATGAATACATTCATTAACAAAAGGCTGTCCAATACAGCAACATTTGAACAGTTTGTTTACATTTCAGCTCTATTATTTAATGCTTGTTGAACTCTGATTCTTTATTTCTAAATGCATGGGTGTGAACTCCCAGATCCAAGTATTATTTTTACGTGTCGTACCTTATGTACAAATTACATACAGATATGTACAAATTACATACAGACACCAGTTAGTGGAACTTAAATTAGCACATCTGTTTGCAAACATGAGAATGATAATCTGAATTTACTGCTTAAATTATGTTCATTTCGCAAATTGTTGATTTACAAACAGATATTTAGTATTTTCCGTAACCTGAAACAACCAGCCTATGAATTATAACCATCAACTGAAAGGTACATCATTAAGAAATGCAAGTGTTGATTTTTTTGCATGTCTTTGTACAGGGATGTGTATCCTATGTATATGATAGTATATAAGTGTATCCTATAGAAAATACTTTCCCTTTTTTTTAGTACACTTACTACAGATACCATGTTTGTCTGTTCTAGTATTTATTAGATAGTCAGTCCTTTTCAAGCACAGCTGAGATACAAACCACAAAATGAGAAATTAAGAGCTACATCAATCTGTTATTCACAGCAAATGGAGATGAACAGTAGACAACATTGAACTCAAGTATGACTCTTTTCCAATCCAGATGCTAAGGAAGAGATCTTTAAAAACAATTTTCTAACACTTTACAGAGATCTGTTCAAATAGGTTTACCTTCAGTGTCATCTTTGTTTAAGTTCAAGCAAATTTCTGCAGTACTGGTAACCTATGTACTATCTTGTTCTACCACCTAGGAACTGCACAGTTAGAGATAAATTAATTCAAAACCTAATGGTGGGGCTGAAAGTTGAGTCCAAGGTGCTTCACAAGACTCTGATCAATTTGAGTGGTTTATAAATACTGTTTCACCTTTTGTTTATGAAATGAGTATACAAGTAGTTGAGAAAAATGGACAGAGACCTGATTTTGAAACCTTCTAAATATTAGTATACTCTACAGAGCACAAGACTACGGCAACATAGCACAGAGGAACACTGTACAGGCACACCTAGACTGCTAGGGAAGGAGGAACAGTATCACTGCACCGGCCTATCACCCCCTCCACCTCAGTTTACATCGCCTCTTAAGAAAGCAGACTGCCCCAGGACAGTAGTGCATTATTATGAAGATATTATTTCAAAGCTGTCTGCTCGATTTGCACCTCATTTAAAGCCAAGACCTCTGTACCCAACGTAGATTTTCAATGGCTGCAATGGGACTTGACAGAGGTGAAGGGCTGCACTAGCGGGACTCAACACAAGTGCCTAAATATTCCTTACAAAAGTATTACAAAATGTGCAAAGTAAAGAATAACAGAGGAAAAAAAAAAGAATCTTACCTGCTGTTGTTGATTTTCCAACTCCCCCCTTTCCAGAAGCCAAGACCACCACCTGCTTAACTCCTTCTATGGGCCTCTGCTTCGGCAGCCCACGTGCCAGGATCCGGGCGCGCTTGTCCCGTAGAGCCTCATCCCTGGAGTCTGAGGACTAACAAAAACAGAGAGCAAGCGAATGCGTATGCACCAACCCGCAGCGTTTGCAGAGAAAGCTGACAGGGAAGAACCCACCTGAGCACTGAGAAATTTTCACTACTGGTCCAAAAAAAAACCAAAACCAAAAACATTTGGCAGGCAGGCTCTCCAAAAGGGAGCCTGCTCCGCCAGCGGGCAGGAACGGGGCCTGCTTAGAAATAACCCCAGTGGGCAATTTTAGACACATGGTTACGTACGATCGATCTTAACACTTAGAAGAAAAAAAAAAAAAAAAAAAAGAGGGCTTGCGTGAAA